>CM041292.1:180273199-181473199 GCA_023052935.1 Piezodorus guildinii | reverse complement strand
AATGATTACATATTTTACATAAATATAAATATGTGTTTGTGTGTATATATAATAAATTAATAATACATACATATATATATATATATATATATATATATATATATATATATATATATATATATATATATATATATTAATGTAGAATTTTCTATAAAATTATTATAGAAGAATTAGTATTTCGATAGGGCACCAAAGATATTTATGCCAAAACAAGCAACCCCTTTATGTTATAATTATATATTATGTCGAAGTTATAAATTTCAATCATAGAAAAAATAAAATTAAAGCCAGAAAAAAAGTTTTATAAAATTTAAAAGAAAACGGAACTTAATATATTTCTTGCCAATTAATTATATTTTCATATCTCAAGGTGAAGAAGAAATTGATCAGGTTCATTTTAAGAATTTATCTAAAATGTTCGATGTTAATATAATTAATAAATAATAAAATTTAGACTAAAAAAAAAATAAAAAGAAGAAAAAGGGGCAAACATGTGTACAATAATAATTAAATTATTTCAATAACAGAGCACTCGAAAGTATGATAAGAAAGGACTGGTCCACTTGAAAATAATATTAAAATAATTTTTAATTAACAGTAGTCGGACGGTGTATACTTACGGAAACAAACCAATACGAATCTGGCCTGAAGATGAGTTTAGAAACAAAACTCATTTTGTCCACAGGAGCGATTGCATGCAGATGAAGATGTGCGATGGTATTGAACGGAGGCCAATGAAATCCTAACCTGAACATAAATGAAACTTTTGAACAAAACAAAACTTTACAAATAATTCCTTTCCAAATGTTTAATTAACAAAAATTTTCTTACAAGAAATATTAGAAATTATACCAAAAATATTGCGGTATGTACACAAACGGACTAACCATATATTACTATAAAATGCATTTCTTGTAGTTTTTTATTTTTTCGAATTGAGGAAGGTTTTAATGTATTTATTTTTTCTTTCATTTATAATGTGTTTATATCCTATTTCAATAGATGACTAAAGATACTGGTCTACTTTGGTACAGCATTATGTATGGTTAGTGTATTCTATTATGTACTGCAATAAAGTTTAAAAAAAAAAATGATTTGGAGTGATGTAAAGAATGATGGTAATCAAAGATTGATCCTGTATGTTAACACACCAAAAGCAGCAATAAAATTAGATGAGGAAGATGGTTGAGGGTGCGGTCATCAAAAACATTACACACTAATACGTAACACTTATTGTAATTGTGTGCCGATGTTTCGGCCTACACTGTGGACCTTTATCAGGGCTAAGAGAAACAAGATAACAACCAATACAATAAGAAAAATAATAATAAGTTGGGTCAATAATATGATGACAGTAATACAATATGGAAGCAAACATAAAATTAAGATGATAATATTAGAATGAGAATATTTGAAGGCTGTAAAGAGAAACTAAGCAAATAATTAAAGTTAAAAGAAGAACGGAGCGGGAGCGGTGTGGTCTAGTAAATAGAGCATTAGGTTATAATAAGCAGAAGAATCAAACATCTAAGGGTGTCTTGCCATACAAAAGATTTAAGTATGTATATTATTTTATTGAAAATTGAGGTTAGTAAACATGTGAGATTTATCTATTAACTAATGTTTTAAAATTGCTATAAAAACATATTATCTTCAAGATAATTATAATTCAAAATATTTTAATAGGTAAAACATTAATTAATAAAATGATTATAATTATGGAGACCCTCATGGTGCAGATCCAGCCTCTTTAATGTGGGTACCCAAAAGATTGGGGAAAAAACTTGGCCGCTGAGCGTGATCAAGGCCTAATCACCTCATTGCACAGCTGTTGGCCAACAAACAGTACGAATCTCTATGCGTACTGAGCCCAAGACCCTTCATGGGTTGCAGTGGTACAGGTTTTTTTATTTATTTATTAAGAGTGATTTTTTTCGATTACAATAATTCTCCAATAATTCATTTTACAAGCAACAAGTGTGACATCGATTTCCAAAAGAGACTAAAGGAAATTTTTAATGAAATTGATATTTTGGCATATTTATATAATTATTCTCCAGCTTTTTCAAAATCCATCATCTTATTTTAGTTAAATAACACAACAGAAGTCCCTTCACTACGTGTTTCACAAATTCAATTATTTAGGATAAGTGCTAATTACACATTTAATGTAAAAAAAAAAAAAAATCAAACACTTTAAATTTGGGCTTACTATTTATAAAAAAGATACTGTTATATTATATTTATTATTCATAGGTTGATGATAGAATACTATCACGATAGTGACTTATTCACTGTCAGAACTGAATTGCCCATCTTAATCATCAAGTGCACCCTCCTTAAGGTTACAGAAAAAAAAAAAAAAATGAATGAATCATTCACAAGAGCAGTGGAATTCCTCTCACACACCCATTTTTATTTTTATTTTTTCTATCATAAATCACTCGAAATTTGAAATCTCTTTTAATTTACAATTGTATTAAAAATACATATTAATTACCTGTATGATTGAGGATTAAGATGGTTAAAACAATGAAAAGTAAACACTATAATTACTAAAGCATTCTTATTAATCAATAAATGAGGAAATTAAATTGTTGAAATAGAAGCCATTTTTGTCCAGTTAAAACTTATCGAACAGAAAAAATAAAATTTAAACCCATTAAAATTCACTATAATCATTAAACCAAGTTATAAAAAAAAAAAATTGAAATTTTATGTGGTTAAAAATATTTTAATGCCAAACAAATTAGTATAATTTCAAAATAAAGACTTAACACTGCAATGATTTGTCCGAAAAACTTAAGTTTCATAATAGTAGACCTAAAAAGATTATTGAATATCAGAGAAAAAAATGGTTTAAATTTTTAGAGAGAGAAAATGGAAAGAATAAAATCATCAATAAAAGAGAAAAAAACAGAGTACTTCTTTTATTTAAAAAAAATACATCAAAGAAAAGATAAATGTTCTGCATGATTTTTAACTTACAATAAAATATTTAAATATTAATATGTTTATAAATATTTGAAATGTTGTAACACAGTCAATCTAACTGAAAAATTTAAAAGGAATATTTCTAGTAAGTATAGATTGAAATTCGATTCCTTGGAGTAAGGCCATTAAGAACTGAAACATCTTGTAAAATAATTATTATTATTAATCCTAAAATTAATACATATTCTAAAAAATAAATAAGAATATTCAAAATAAGAAATTTATATATATATATATATATATATATATATATATATATATATATATTAAAACGAGGATTTTCTGTCTTTCTGTTTCGAACATGCAATAAATTATTCAATATGGGAAAAGATATAAATCTACTAACAGCTGATAATATTCAGTTAATAAAATCATATGAGGCTAATCGATCAGCTGATTACTTACAAAATTATACAATTTGGTTTTAAAAAAAAATCTGTTACCATATTATGTCATAAATGATAAAAACTGTTATAGTGATAAATAGACTTGTCGAGATTCTATAAATTTCTCAAAATAGATTTTTTAATATTTTAATAACTGAAATCATATCAATTTATGATGAGTACTCTGATTACTTTTAAACATTGGGAGAGAAATCCAGGGCATAGAAATAGGATACTGATAAAACTCATCTATCCTTAGATAAACAATAATTTAAATAAAACACTTGAAAGTACAACCAATAAGAATTCCACATTTTTTTTATTGTGTTGTTATTAGTGAATTATTAATTATTATACTCTTTCATATCATAAATAATGTGGAAGATGTTAAAATGTATATGGATAAGAGGTCTGAATACATAAAAAAACTAATATAAATATATAATGAGCCTAAAAAAAAAGAAGAAAGAAATATAATTCAATAAAAAAAAAAATAAAAAAAAACTATTGCAGAATTGAAAAAATAAAAAACATCAATGGAGTATGAAAATATAAATATAACAAACCTGGGAACAAATAAGAAAAACAAGGAATAAAATAAAATAATATTAAAAAAAAAAAGTATAAATAATATGCAGTAGAAAGTCCAAGAAAATTAAGTTCACTATAAACGGATATATTATGGGTGCTTAAAAAAATTTAATAAATAAATGTATTAAGTATCTTAAGTAAAATTAATATTTCATTTAAATAAAAAATTGAATACATCCATATACCTATACGTATTTGGATAAAATGCAAAGAACTTAACATACATAGTTTTTTATGATGATTACTTGATAGTCATTCTAAATTATTAAGAACCAACAAACTAACTCTTAATAAAGGTTTACTAAAACCAATCTGAACATATGGAAAAGATCTGCGAGGCTCTGCGAAACCATCAAACAGAAAAAAAGTACAGTCCTTTGAGTCAAAAGTGCTATGTAAAATAGCCGTTGTAGCTGGAATTCCATTGGCCTTAAAATCCTATTATTCTAATCTATTGCAGGTGCAGGTAAGCAATACTGATAAGACTGAAAACTAAACTAATATGCATTTTAAAATATATTTTATGAGAGAGTTCAAATTAAATTAATCAACAATCTTATGTATTTAGATATGTATCAAGTACACATATCACAGTGAGTCCCTTAAGAACTGAGTAAAAAATCTTTAATAACAAAGTTTATAACTAATATATGCAAAAAAATTCATTTTATACTAAATATCATGAACTTTTATCATACTTCACAAGAGTACAATTATATAATTCATAAATGAATATGCTCTTAAAAGTTAATAAAAAAAATTATGTATTGCTTATTGAATTTAGGTTAAGAAGATCACATGGAACTTTTTAATTACAAATCTTCATATGATGAAGATTGACTTGTGAAGATATTATGTACATCATTGACCCTCTTTGTAATGAAACAAGACGGAAATTTTCCATTTCTCATAAGAATGTTAATTATATCTTCAGTTTCAAATACATTACTTTATAATTTTTCATTGTTACTTTTTTCCTTTCTTCTCATCTATACAATTTTTTCATTCATTTTTTTTTTAAGGTAACTTCGCAACACTGTTTTTTTTTTTTTTTTTGTTCATTATTCAAAGATGACTTGGTAACACTGTTTTAAAACAAATATTTATACTTTATACAAGTCACTATATTCTTCTATCTAATGAAAAAAATAGATGAAGATTAATTAAAGGTTTCAGATATTTGAAGATTTTGGTACATAATTAAATTATTAAGCAGCTATACAACTATAATCAACAGGATATTAAGTCAGCTGTTAAATACAGAAAAAAAAATGGTGACAGAGGATTCACCCCAAAATTCAGATATGTACAATTTAGAATACAAAATTTCATTCAAAGTTCCTGAAATATATTTTTTTAAAAAAAATATAAACATGGGATTTGAGTGACTTCACCAAGATACTCTTCATAAATATTAAATTAAAAAAATATGAGATACAAAGAATAATTTCAGGATTATTAATTTTCAAACCTTCATAAAATAAGATAATCTAGTGTAATAACACCTAAAAAAATTGAAATAACCAATAACAAAAAAGAAAGTGAAAACCTCCCTTACACAACTCTAATAAAAAACTTATGTCTAAAATGTTTTGGAATAGAGAATTATTAAAATTTATTCTGGCACATGTCTTATCTTATGTTAAGGGACCAATATTTCATTAATAAAAGAGCAGAAAAAAAAAATAGAACTCAATTAATAAAATATTCCCAAAAAATAAAATAAATAGCTTTGAATACATTAAAAAATTTCAAAGCACAAATAAGTCCCAAACTCATTAAATATCAAACGGAAATGGTCAAATAATGAAATCAGCTAAAATAAAGAAATAGTCTGAAAGTTTAATACTGGAGTTCAATATAGACAAGTTTATTGTTCTCAACTAACTATAATGACTAAAATTACCTTGAATTTGATAGATCAGCATTTCTTTCAGTCAATATATCATTTCCAACTTTTATCATGTGTTCAACTAAAAAAAAAAAAAAAAAGATAATGATTTAATAAAGTTAATTTCTTCATCAACTATTGATAATTTAATATTCAAATATTTAAAAGATGGCCCCGAGACCTTCTAGTTTAGCATAGTCTTTAGGGAGCTGCCAATGGGTGGTATCTCTACATGTGAATCATGACAGTATATCTTGTATCAAATTTACTAAATGTATTTTATTATACAGTTGTAAATACCAATAACTATATTTTAAAAAAAATATATATATGTTGAAAAAAGAAGAACATAATTTCAAATCAACCAACCTAGACTTTTATGGGAAGAATCTAAATCCTTCGCATTTGGAAGATGAGTGCGGGGTATTATTAAATAATGATGTTCAGCAGCAGGCTTAATGTCAGGAAACGCAACCACATCGTCATCCTAAAATTCAAAAATAATTATGTATATAATAGCAAGCTCCATCAAATAAGATGACTAAGATTAATATATAATGGATGAAAAAATAAAAAAATTATAAGCAACCATCATGACCCCAGTATTGACCAACTGATAAACCAAATCTTTCACTAAATACATGTAATTTCAAGTACATTAAGAAGTTTTTAATCTCAAATAAGTTACTATTTGGTGTTATATGTAATCAAATTGAAGGGAAAAGATTTATATTAGGTTAATTGTCAGTGGTAAAGTTTCAAAATAAAAATAATTCTATGACTTGATTTCTTTTTGAAATTACTTGTTGGAATTTCAAAATTAGTTAAGTTAATTTAAAAATGATCATGGAGATCAATTGAAGACAAATACATTTTTAATGTAACATACGACAGTCTTGACATTTGCAAATTTAAAAAAATAACTAAATAATTTAAATAAATGTTGATTTAGTAACTTAAATTGTACCTGGTAGACTATTTTACTCTCATCATTTTCGTTAACAATCGTACAAAAGATGCAATTTTGGGCTGGCGTGCACTCAGGAGACGACATAGCTAGTGCTCGCAAGACTATTGATCTCAGAACCATAAAAGTTGAGTTAAAATCATTAAAAACACAATAAAACAGGAGAAATTCCAGAGACTGCCATAGAGCTCTCTGGGTGGGTCGAACAGCTGATAGCGTCACGGCGGGAAATTCTTATCTCTGGGAAACACTCGAAATTTTGGTATATATAGCAGGAATTGGTTTTGAAAATTTGTCTCTCAAGTCTTTAAGGCTTCTAGAGTTTGATTACTGTGAGGTACCAAGTAATCAATCAATCAGAGTCTTAAAAATGGGCCCCATGCATCTCATGGTTTTCTTCTTGCTTGGTCTTTTCCATTCCTCTTTGGCAAAGGTAACAATTTCAGATTTTTTTTGTCATAAAAAATTCATATACGAATACAATGAATTAAAATATTCATTTCATAAAGTGGAATAATATTGCAATTTTGAATACAGGCTTGCTTAGGATGCACCACCAACGGTGAAATTAACGATCCTGTAGCAGTCCAATATCTAAGCAACAAACTCCAAAATGTTGTACCAAAAGGTTTGGAAGGTGAAGAACAAGCTGTACTTGTACGAATTAAGGAATTGAAAAAACAGGTAAGACAGCCGCATTATGATAAAACATATCATTCATATTTTTAAAGGGGGGCGCGAAACCTTAGACGTTAAATAACTATCGATACAAACTTAGACCTATCGATACATAAAAAATATAACATAATTTTTGAAAAATTTAGAAAATAACTTGCTAATCATAATTTAATTCATATTAATGATACTTTGTAAATTATTTATTTAGAAAAAAACCGTGCACATTCTAGCCTAATTATTTTAAATCTTACAATTTTCTATCGATTTATTTTTTCACATTAATATCTTTCTAGTTAAATAAACTTACACTCCAAGGTGTTTATATATAGATTATATATAATATTGAGAATTCCATCCAATAATGTAGATTCATTGATAACAAGCAATTTTTGTAATCTGTATTAATCATACAATTTCTCTTCAAACTAGGTAATATTAAACTCTTTTAATTCAGTCACAGAAATGTTTAAGATTTTTGTTTTATTTTGATTATGAATATGATTAATAACTCCTTTAGATCACTTGTAGCTGGGTGGCTAGCGTAACAGCCTCCTATGCCAAAGGTCACGGGTTCAAACCCGCAGGTAGTCCTAGGATTTTTTAATGGGAGTAAAAAATCCTTAGTTATGCCGTCCTTCGGAGGGGACGTTAAAAGGTGGTCCCGAGCCTGTGCGATGTCAGGTACTCGGTTAAAATCCCTATCCTAATAAAACCTGGATAGGCGAAATTTAGGACTCCCACTGTAGCATCGTCTGATTAGCCATAGTAGCATAAAGTGACGTTAAATAAACAAACAAACAATAACTCCTTTTTAAATTATTACCTGTAAAAATTCATAAATATTTGTTTTGTAACTTTATAATTACTATTTTCTATATATAAAATTTCTTTGAGTGGGAAATTGCTGCTATTTATTTTCATTTTGAGATTGTAATGATGGAGTGTCCTTAAAAAAAAAAAAAAAAAAAAAAAAAAATCCTGTACCTCTACAACCCATGAAGGATCTTGGGCTCAATACAAATAGAGATTCGTTCTGCTTCTAAGCCACTGGAATTGCAATAAGGTGATTCGTCATGCTCAGCCGGGAGATTTTTCCCCCATTTTGGGCACCCAATTTATAGAGGCTGGGAGTGCCCCAGGAGGGTCTCCATACCCTAGGGTTGCCCATCCCCCTACCTCCCTCTCTCCCCCGGCTGAAATAACAGAATAAATATTTTATCACAGCCAGGATTCGAACCCAGACCACTAAGCTCCTGTACATAAAAAAAAGGCTAACATTAATATTTTAAATCAAGGAACACATCACATTTTTTGTTTGTTTAAAATGACTTAAATCTTAATTAATTAATCAAACAATAATTAATTTTTCATAATGATAAAAATATGATTAAATACTCCTAAAGTTTTGATCAGAATGTTCAAAAATTATCTCTTCTATTGGCGTATAATTCAGTATTTCATCATAAACCATTTATAATATATTATCTTTTAAAACACATAATCATGTAATACAAATAATGTAGCATTTTGCTTAAACATTAAAATTTATCTTGGACAACAATTTAACTGTTAATATAATAATATGTCTCACAAATATGATTTATAAAGGAACTAGTAATTGAATATTTTATTGTAATAACTTTTTTTTATATATGTCATAGAAAATTAAATAAAATATAAAAAAAAAAAATTAAATAATAATAATAAATAATTTAAAAAATAATGTTTGTAGATGTACACATATTTAATGAACGTATTTCTTCTAAATTCTGTAAACAATATATTAGTTATTGTTATTATTATTTAGCAATTATATCAATATACTTTTAACTAGAAACTCATAATTTTCTTTTATTTTAAAAGGTTGTTGAAGGCATGATTTACACTTATGATTTTGAAGCCAGAGGTTTGAAATCCAACTCTCTTTATGAGTGTAAATTAGTTGTTCTGCTGAAAGAATGGTTAGGAGAGGAGGAAGTACAGGAATATAACTGTAAAGTTGTGTCTTCAAAAAAACAGAAAAGGTTTGTAGAAATTTGAATCATTTATTAAAAAATCTGGTGCACGCAACACATGACTTTCACTTACCTCCGTTATTTATATCAATTTAAGAATTTTTAAACAAATTTAGAAACGAAAATAAATTGTTAAAGGATTATTTACATTGTATTTTATTAGAAATTTGTGTTTTATTAAGTAATCTATTATATTATTATCTAGCACAATCAGTTTGTTTTATAGGCTTTCCATCACTCTCCGTTAACTTTTACAATAGTATGTTTAAGATAATATTTTTTCTAAAATATTTAGCATTCCAACAGTATTTTATACATATATATTACTGCTCTTAAGTTTTAAAACAAAAAATTGCATTAAAAAAATATTTTTGGAGCTTTCTCCTTTAATTAAATATTCAATTCATTCAACTTATATATTTACCTGTTTTTTAGCAATGCTAATCAGATGATTTGGTCAATTTAATAAAAACTACAAAATTGAAGGTACTTTAGAGGAAGAAATTTTGAATTATCGGCTTTTAAGCCATGTCAGACTATTTCAATGATAATGAAACCTACATGATATTAAAGCCTGTATAATTCTACATTGATATAGCAAGTTCAATAAAAATCTTTAAAGCCGTTTTTTAGAAAATCGTAAAAAGGTCCAAAATGCATAGTATAAAGTGGCTCTTCTGGTTAGATGATTTTGATGAAAAAGTTGCTGTAACATCTCAGGCATAAGTTGTCTTAAATGTGAAATTTCAGTTCCGTAGAACTTTTCGTTTTTGCGCTAGACTTACCACACTCAGACCTTTTTGCAGGACTTGGTCATTTGGACTCAGGGGATCCTAAAATGCGTGTTTCCGTTAAAATCTGGAATTCAAAAACTTTCTCGTTGGCAATGCTTTCCCTTACTATATATTTCATATATAAGTAAGTGAAAGTAAAAATTGGTTCATGCAAAACACAACTTTTACTTACCTCAGTTGTTAAAAAAAGTTTAAAGAATCACTTTGAGCTTCAACGTGAACTCTAAATAAATTTTAGCTTTATTAATATCTATTAAGAATTATTAATAGCAGAGATTATTATCTATAACAATCACTTTATCAGTTTTTCATGACTTTCCATTACCTCGTGCAACTAATGTATATTAGATATCAGTTTCTAACATCTTTAGCTTTCCAACAGTAAATTATACATCTACATTACTATTCTTAACAGGAGGAAAAAAAAATCAACCTGAAAAAAATATTTCTGCTATTTGCTCCTTCATTTGGTTATCTTATTATTTCATATTTATCCACGTTTTATCAATGCTAACATTTAGAAATGTTCATTTTTACAAAAGCATAAAATTTAAGATACTTTAGATGAAGAAATTTTTTTAATTTAACATTTAATTCAATCAGAAGAAAACTTGGAAGAAATCAAATCATATTTAATTTTGCATCAAAATGATGTGTATAATAAAAATTGTTTAAGTTGTTTTTGAGAAAATTGTAAAAAGATACAAAATGTACTTTGTGAAGTGGTACTGTAGGTCTTTCGGTTTTTATGGAAACGTTGCAACATCTTAGGTATATACTTTTCTTAAATATGAAATTTCATTTTTTTAAGACTCAGTTTTCTGAGCTGTTTCAGTTTTTTGAGCTACTCAGACCTTTTTGAGGGATTTGGTGATTTGGACTCAGGGGACTCTAAAACGTGTATCGTTGAAAACTCGAGTTCACAATCACAATGCTTTCCCGTCCTATATATTTCATGTATAAGTAAATGAGAGTAAAAAAAAACAATTTTAAAAATTATTTATTTGATTTTAGATCACTTCCTGGAGCAGAATTCTTTATCGATGCCGAAAACAACTCTGATTTACAAGAACTTAAGTCATTTATCGGTACTGAAGTTGGAAAAGCATTAAACTCCAAATATTTGATGAAAGTTGTCAGATTTTTCAAAGCTACTGAGCAGGTATGCATATGTTTCAATATTAGGTAAATGCAGCATTTATTTATAATTTAATATAATATTTCAATATCTTTCCATTTTTGTTTAGATTGTTGAAGGTTCTATGTACAGAGCTACCGTGGAAGTTGCCAAAACCAATTGTCTTGAAAATAGCCAATCAAATTCAGAAGAATGCCAAATCCAACATGAGGTAAATAAAATTCAATATCTTAAATATTAAATACTCGACCATTTAATAATGATAATGATGGTTTGGCTGGCTGTCAATAAATTAACTAAACAATAAATTGTGCAACTGATGTTTTGACCCACACATGGGATATCCATCAGGACTAAGAAGTAACATGATACAGTATAAGGGTTTGTATAGAGATAATAAATGAGTAAATATTGTCATACAGAATTAAAATGGAATTATTAAAAACAAAAAGATTTAAAATAGTAGGTAGTTGAAAAGTGAGAAAATGGAAACAAATTGTATATGAGTTATCTTTACTCTAATTAATTATTAATTTATTATTTCCAATAATGAACCTTTGTAATTGACATTTGTAATTTAAAAAAAAAAAAAAAAAAAAAAAAAAAAAAAAAAAAAAAAAAAAAAAAAAAAAATTGACGGCTTATGTTTCAAGATAAGTAGAACCTGAATAATGAATAAAAAAAATCCATCTGTCCGCCATACAAATTTATAAATACTATACGATTGATTGTTAGAGCTATTGGAAAGAGAATTAAATATCATACAAAACAAAAAAATAATCATTGAAATCGGTTAAGAAATAGCAGAGATATATTTTTTTGAAATTAGCAGTGGTGATATGCCATTTTCCTTTGATTAATTTATCGCTTTTCATATTAGTGAATTATCTGTTAACAGCTATATAAACTGTTATACCCTAATATAGTTATTTGGAAATAATAAACCATTGAATAATAATATACAGCTTTTTTTTATTTTTATTTTTACTTTAGTTGACTACATTTAATTTTAATTTAATATCTTTTACAATTAATTAATTTTGAAGTATTAATCCATTGCTTTGATAGTTGTTACTTTATTTTTTCTGACTTTTCAACTTTTTACTGTTTTTAATTTACTATCTCTGTACAAAGCCTTACTTTGATATCTTGTTACTTTTGAGCCCCGATGAAGACCCAGAATGTGGTTTGAAACATTGTAGTACTGTACAGTAGGTAGTTTTTACTCTTTCTGTAATCATTTATTTAAAAACCGCCTTCTGAATCATCTCATCCTTCAAAATTAAATATAGTTGGCATTTTTGAATTGCAATTTTTAGTGATTATTATGAAATGATATCTATTTAATTTTCTTCTTCATATTATTTTTAGGACCGTCAGATATGTGATGTTCAAGTGTGGTATAGACCATGGTTGAACAAGAAGGAGGTTGATGAAGTTCATTGCAGGCCACAGCCTAAGGTATACTTGTCGTCATATATTGTTATTATTGGTTAATTAATAAATTGAATTAATATATTTCTAAGCTATCTTATAAATCTTTAAATTAATAAATAATATTTGATTAATATTGTTAATCATTAAATTATATTTCTTTAGTACTGTCCTGGCTGCCCAGTTGAAACAAACCCTGAAGATGTCACTGCCCAACAGTGTTTGAACAGAGCACTGAGCAATCTAAATGCACGATCAAACAAAAGCAAACAGTTATCTTTGCTTAGAATCAAGAAGGCTATTTCTCAAGTAAGTGTTATCTTTTAATGGACAAATTATTATAATTAAATTTATTTTCTATTTATTCTTATTTTCTTAGAATATTTTCAAAGTACAAGTATTTGGTATTTATTAATCCAGACAAATGAATTTTTTTTTTTTTTTTTTTGTTTATTCGGGTCCTTCTATTTTATTAAAGGGTGTGGCTTGACCATATAAGATTAATTTTTTTTCTCCTTGTTCATCGCTGTCTTGATCTTGAAAATCGTTTCGACTTTCCTCTATCTTCAATAAGAACCAAGTTTTGGAGAGATTACATCTATTATAATTTGTGACTTGAACACATAGATGTTTTTTTTCTGTTTATTATGCTTTACTGATTCTAAAACACTATACTTTTTGTTTTTGGTATTCGGGTTCTACATATCTTGAAACGTATGCTCTCAAATTATATGGGGGTTAATTTTTTTGGGTTGATTACAAAGGTTCATTATTGGTTAATAATAAACCAAAAAAGTAATGAAAATATTGATTTATTTTATTATTATTTTTTTTTTTTTACAGATTGTCGAAGGTATCAAGTACACTTTTGAATTTGATGCCCGAGATGAGAAATCAGGCTACTCATGCAAGGCAGTCGTCATCTCACAGCCATGGATCTCCGAAGATCCCGCTGTAATGGAGTTCAATTGTGCTCCCAGCCCAAAATATTAGCTGGTAAGGAAAAATGTCTAATTATTTTGCTTTTTATTTAAATTTGCAAACAAAATACCAACACAATATAAAAAAAAAAATAAAATAAAAAAAAATAGTTTGCATCTCATTTAATTTTCACTTACTCTCTTGCTTGAAATAAATTTGATGCATTATATTTTTGCATTTAAAGTAATTTGTAAAAGTTTTCAATGTGAAAGAAATTCAATCTAGCTCTCATGAAAACGTCTGGAAATAATGTAAAAGCAAAAATTATTAAATTTATTTATTTGTTACATATTAATTTTTCTAAAATCGTTTGCCCTTTCCAACAGTAGATTATCCTTCTATATTACTATTCTTATTTATGGGCATATGTTTTAATGGTAAAAAAATTCCTTTTTCAGTTGATTCCCAAATTCTCTCATAGTTATCCTTTTATATCAATTCTAACAAGAAGAAATTATAATTTTTATTAAGTCAACAAAATTTAACTTATTTAAATAAAAAATTAAATTAATGAATTAAAAAAAAATATGATCCTCCTAATATAATGAATATCAATAATTGACCAGATTAGAAAATAGTCCAGAAGAAAAAGGTCTGTGAGTGTGTATGTGTGTGTGTGTGTGTGTGTGTGTGTGTGTGTGTAACTCCTGGGCGGAAACGGAAAGTCCTATGAAGCAGAAATTTCATATTTAAGACAACTATACGCCCGAGATGTTACAAAATCTTTTTTATCAAAATCGGCTGACCAGAAGAGCCACTTTATACTATGCATATTGTACCTTTTTATGATATTGTTCCGAGGATTTTGATTAAACTCGCTATATCAATGTAAAATTTAATGGGCTTTAATATCATTTAAGTTTCATTCGGATTAAAATGGTCAGACAGGGCTTAAATCCCAATATTTTAAATTTTCTTTCTCTAAAGTACCTTTAATTTTGTTGATTCTATAAAAATAACTATATCATATTGTTACCACTGATGAAAAACAGGTAAATACAAAAATTGAATGAATTCGATCCCCAACTAAAGAAAAAAACTGATAAAATATTTTTTAATGCAATTTTTTGTTTTTGAACATAAGAACAGTAATATACACGTATGGTATACCATTCGAAAGCTAAATATTTTAGAAAAAATATTATCTAATACACAAGCTTTTAAAAGTTAATAGAGAGTGATAAAAAGCTGATAAAACTAAGCGATTATTTTAGATAATAATACAATCTATAATTAAACTATAGAAATTCCATTTAATTAATTCTATAAGGGTTCCACACATTTTTATCTCTTACTGTATTTGCAAATTCTTTAATCGATTTTGGTAAAAAGTTATCTATCTAGCCCAGTTAAATATGTTATTTCATTTTCATGAGATTTATAGTTTTGGAGCTATACTTGAATAGACATTTTGCAGGGCTTCGTTATTTATATTCAGGGAACCCTGAAACATGTAACTGAAAAGCAAAAGTTTTCTTGATTGCAATATTTTTCCTTACTATATATTTCATAAATAGGTAACTAAAATTAAAATGAAGAAGTTCAATAATTAATAAAGTATTTGTTTTTTTTTTACTTTTCAGGACTCGAGGCACAAATATAATTATAGTGAGACCCATGAGATCTATAAGGACCCAACAAAAAGGTACCTCAGTTGGGGAAAATTGACATTTCAACATCTTAACTCTATAACATCAACTGTTAATACAGAGAGTCAATAAATAACCTTAGTTTCTCCTGATGTATTGTTTTTTCTTTTTAATTTTTCCTACAAATTGCCTTAAAATAATAATTCTATTAAGAACAATTTACTTAGAGCTAAAACTTTATACTTATAGTTTGGCTACATTTAATTCAAATACCTATATATTAAGTATTTATTTTAAACTGAAGGCTCCATTACCTGTTGAAGAATGTTTATTCTTCCTCAAGTACAAATAAAAATATGAGTTGTGTCTGTTGAGCTCAGCTCAGTGACACAGAAAACAATTACCTAAAGATGGCATATCACTTAAATTTATATATATATATATATATATATATATATATATATATATATATATATATATATATATATATATATATATATACATATACACATATATACATATATGAAGCATGAGACACATATAGAAAATAAGCTATCTCTTATGGAATATCCTCTTAATAAGGGAATGAAAAAAAAATGTATATACATAAAGAAAAAAATCTGGTGCGCGCAACACACGACTTTCCTTTTTTGTTATACTATCAATTTAAGAATTTTAAAATACATTTAGAGATTAAAATAAATTGTTAAAGAATTAATAGATTGAATTTCAATAGAAACATGTGTTTTATCAAATAATCTAATATATTATTATCTACGACAATCAGTTAGTTTTATCGGCTTTTCATTACTCTCCATTAACTTTTACAATTTTATGTGTAAGATAATATTTTTTCCTAAATCTTTAGCTTTCCAATGGTGTAATATATATCTATATTTCTGTTCTTATGTTCAAAAACACAAAAATTACATGACAAATTTTTTTTCCGCTTTTCTCCTTTCATTGGTTATCTTATTTATTCAAATTATGTATTTACCTAGTCATTATCCCTACTAACAAGATCATATGGTTAATTTATTCAAATCTTTAAAAGTAAAGATACTCTAGAGGAAGAAAATAGAAACTATCAGCATTTATTTTAATGAGAATAAAACCTACTGAAGGAAGTGCCTCGATCTGAATGAATATAACCTGGATAGCCAAATATTGAAAATATCTGGCTTAATGCACCAATCATAGTTTTTGATGAGAAATCCTGACAGGGGATGGCAAAAGGATATCTTAAATACTCGTCAATTGCTGTAAGAAGGTATTTGTACCTATTATCAGATGGCAGAGGTCCTTTAAAATCTATGCTTAGCCTTTCAAACGGTGTTGTTGCTTTGATGAGAGTACCTTTCGTTTTGTAAAAGCGAGGTTTTATTAATCTGCAGGTTTTACAAACCGACGTTACTTTTCTAATTTCTTCTATGGAATACGGGAGATTTTGAATTTTCAAGAAATGAGACATGCGAGCTATCCCTGGGTGACACCATGATACTTGAAGAGATTCCAGCTTAGTTATAGAATGTGCAGTACTGCAAAATCTTGAAAATGCATTAGCTGCTAGATTTTGTTTGCCTGGACAATAAATGATATCGTAGTTGTAGTTGGCCAATTCTAAACGCCATCGAGTGAATTTCTCATTTTTGATTTTTCCCGGATGCTAAGTATCAAGTAGGTAAGAAATGGATTTTTGATCGGGGATCAGATGAAATTTGCTGCCTACTAAACAATATCTCCATTTCCACATAAGCCTTTAGAAATCAAGGTTATTCTTATTTACACAACACCTACATCATATTAAAGCCTATTAAATTTTACATTGATATAGCAAGTTTAATCAAAATCGTTAGAGCTGTTTTTGAGAAAATTGTCAAAAGGTGTAAAATGCATGGTACAAAGTAGATTTTCCGGTCAGCCGATTTTTAAGAAAAAGTTGCTATAACATCTCAGGCCTATAGTTGTCTTAAATATGAAATTTCAGTTTCATTTATATTTTTTTATTTATATTATATTTATACAAATTTATATTTTTGTTTTTGCTCTGGACACACAGACCTTTTTGTGGGACTTGGTTATAGGTAAGTGAAAGTAAAAGAGGTCCCAAAAATGAACCATCTTTATTAAGCATCTTCTACTTGGGAGCTTGAGGACTAATAATATTATATAATTGCAATTAGGTTCTTATTTGCATCAATAGGATTAAACTTTTTCTGTTTATATATTTCTCACATTTCTATGTTATGTAAAAAAGATAACATAAACTATTTTTGAAGATTCTTAAGCATTATAACTAAACTAAAGACTTGCAGTTTTAAAATACAATTTATTACAAGATCAATAATATTACATTAATTAAAAAATATGGTTTGATCAGTGATGCTTATGAAATATCTGAACCTACAAAAAAAAAAGAAGAAAAAAAAAGACCGTTAAAAATTTCTTTGAAAATTCAAGTTCTTTCCAAGAGGAAATAAGTATATCTTTAATTTCATACTAAAATATTTCATTCCATAACATACTAAAAAAAATCTTTCTAAAACACATGAACAGAGCAAATTTTTATAGATGAAAAAGAGCATATTAAATAGCTCAGAAGGAAATAAAAAATTTATACAAAGTATAATTCTAATAAATTTTTCAAACTAATTTATCATTAATAAATGCAAATAGATCAATTTACAATCTCAGCTCCCATATTAATTTTATTATGCATACATACAAATATATATGAACAAAACAAATTAATTTAATCAACAAAAATTTATACACTGATTTCCAAAAATGTTCTAAAAGAAATTATTTTACTGAATTGATATTTTGAGATATTTCCATTCCATTGATTTGTTTCCATTATCTGATTTTATCTACATAATACAGAGGTCCTTTAAAAAAGCATTGAATATAACAGTTAATTCCAAGAGAGACTAAGTATATCCTTAATTTCATACCAAAATATTTCATTCCATAACATATTAAAAAAAATCTTTCTAAAACACCCGAACAGAGCAAATTTGTGAGGATGAATAAATAGCTTATTTACTTAGAAGCAAATCAAGAATAAATACAAAGTATAATTCTTATAAATTGTTCAAACAAATTTATCATTAATTAACAGATCAATAGATCAATTTACACTCTTAACTCCGATATTAACTTTATTATTAATATATATATATTATATATATATATATATATATATATATGCAAGGAACAAATTAAAAACACTATTTATTTGGAAAATAATTTATTTATTTATATAATTTATTCAACAAAAATTTAGAAACTGATTTCCAAAAGGTACTAAAAGATATTTTATTTTACTAAATTGATGTTATGGGACATTCCCATTCTAATTATTTGGTTCCATTATCTTATTTTATCTACACAAGACAGGAGTCCTTTAAGTATGTCATTGAAAATTCCAGTTTTTCCCAAGAGAAACTAAGTATATTGCATACCAAAATATTTCCATAGGTCCATAGGTTCTTTATTCTCGTTTTCTTTATCTTAAATGGAGGTTCTTTTCTGGGAATCAATTTTCATTTGTGTTGTAATATTTGTAACGGTTTCTAATACTTCTGTTCCAAATTTATCGATCTTTTGTTCCTATTTTATCATTTGCTTGAACATTTCTACCTTATCTGAATAACTTTCTATGGGCTTTAGAATGTTATTTACTTTTCCTTGGTCCTCCGTATTGTTTGCTCACAATTAACCAAAATAACACTTAAAAAACTTATTAAAATAAAAATTGTGCACTGATTGTTGTGGTCTTAATATTTAAAAAATTAAGCCACACCTAGTTGGGAGCCAAATTATATAATATACTTATTTTTAAAAAATTATTCTTTTAAGAAAATATCATTTCACACAATATTTACTTAATTATAACTCAATTACTCTCAGGGTATGGTATGGGTTCTTGACAATCAGGCACATTTTTATTATTTAACTTTTTAATTATAATAACTTACAAACATAATACAAACAATATGCAGCCAGGCTAACAATGATTCTTCATATCCATACAGCAGCTCCTCACTCTTACAAGTCCCCCTAAAACTAACATGCCAGGGACCTTTCTTCTACCTGGGCTATTACCTGGGGTGTCCCTTGCATCCAAAATGGAGGTTATGTTTACAAACAAACATTCAAATTGGAGCTGTTAATTTTTATTTTTATTCTATTTTGTATCTAATCGAAAGCCTGCCTAACATAATATTTAAATAATAAATAATTGTATATTTTATAAAAAAAAAAAAAAATGGGTATATTACAAAATATATATATATATATATATATATATATATATATATATATATATATATATATATATTTATGTTGAAGGCTTACAAATTTTAAAATACTTCTTAATATATATTTAAAAAAAAAATGTCCATTGTCCTGTAAAATATCACTGTTTTAAATGCAAATATTCAATTACTTAAAGAGGAAGATTGCTTTTGTCAAGCGTTACCACACAAATTCCTTTACCAATTGCACTAATTAAAAAATTAAAAAATAGTTTGATATTGAAAAGTTCTCATGATCATGCACTAACAGTGTGTCGAAGTATGGTTGTTATAATGGACAAGAAAGGGTATCAGAAGGCGTTTTTATGCAAGGAAGAGAGTTAGATGGAGATGGTGCTCACTGTGGTAACCACAGCACCAGGTGCGAGGTTAATCTGCCAGGTAGGAGGCGAACTGGCCCTGTCAAACCATTTTAATCAGAATGAAACTAACATGATATTAAAGCCTATTAAATTTTACATCGATATAGCAAGTTTAATCAAAATCGTCGGAACCATTTTTGAGAAAATCATAAAAAGGTGCAATATGCATGGTATAAAGTGGCTCTTCTGGTCAGCCGATTTTGATGCAAATACAAAAGTTTTTGTAACATCTCAGGCGTATAGTTGTCTTAAATATGAAATTTCTGCTTCATAGGACTTTCTGTTTCCGCCCGGGAGTTACCACACACACACAGACCTTTTTGCGGGACTTGGTTTTTTGGACTCAGGAGACCCTAAAACGTGTATTTCCGTTGAAAACTGGAATTAAAAAATTTTCACGATCGCAATACTTTCCCTTACTATATAATGTAAGTGAAAGTAATAAAGAAATATAATTCCAATGTGTGAAATGATGTAGACATAAATGTAGTATGGTTGTTTTATAATATTTAAATTATTGTAATCTTGATTTTAATATTTATTGTTCTATTTAGTTCTAAAAAAAAACAAAAAAACACTAGACATGTCAAAAAAGTAGAGAATGATTTTTTTTTTAATTTAATGAAAGAACAATAGTAATTAGAAATTCGACATAGAATTTTAGATTAGTTTATTGAAAAAATAAAAGAACTAATGTAATTTAAAACTTACAATAAATAATTTTATTAAAAGGAAGTGTAAAAGCAATTTTATGGAAATTACATATTAAATTTTATTAATAACATAAATGTCACAAATTAATCTATAGAGAAGTATTAAATTTAAAAAAAAAAAAAATGCAACATAAGGTATAAATTATTAAAATAAAATAAATAACTAATATAATTTCAAAATTGAATAGTTTAAAAAAGTTAGTGTATAAGCTTAATTAAACACAAATTAAATATAAATACAATTTAAATGTCGAAGAATGTTATTAATTAATCTACAGAAAATTATTCATTGGCTATTTAAATATAAATTAAGCTTTTAGCCATCAATTAACGGAACCAATATTATTTAAAAGAAAAAAAAGTAAGTGCGATGGCCGGGAATCGAACCCGGATCAACTGCTTGGAAGGCAACTATGCTCACCATTACACCACCATCGCAGCTGTATTCAGTTGAGATTTTTTGTAGATTTAAGGTAATTTACGGGTATCGAAAACTGATGATATTTCATAACATAAATTATTCCTATTAAACAGATAATTTTTTGGATCTAATCTCCAAAATCAGTTTTACATAACTAACTACCTTGCTTTTAATGTCAGTTAACAACTTTATTACTCAAAAATATATCATTTTACTTTAACTTTTATATTAGAAAATCATAAATATGCTTTCAATTTGATATTTAAATAATATTTTTAGATGTATTATGAAAACGCTGCAAATAATAACAGGTTGCTTTATTATTAACAAATAACAATATTAGGGTATAACTCTTTATATAGCTGTTGATAGGCAATTAAGTAATATGAAAAGCAATAATTCAAAGGATAATATCATATCACTACTGCTGGTTTCAAAAAGCTATATCTCAGCTAGTTGTTAACCAATTTAAATGATTATTTTTTTCATTTGTCAAAAATTTAATTCTCTATCAAATGGCAAAGATTTTAGTATTTATTTTTTTTTATTAATAATTATTCGCGTTTTTTTTTGGTTAAAAACACTAATGATATTTTTCTCTATAATCGAAAAGAACGTAGTTACAAGCGTTTGTATAAGCGAGATTATATTTTTTTTTATTTTTCCTTTTTTTTTTATTTTTTGGTCGGTTACGAAGTTTCATTATTGAGAATAATAAACCAAAAGCAATGTGTTCACGTCAACTTTTGTTTTTATTTTTGTTCCCCAATTTTCAGTTCTCCTTATGATCAATTTAATAGTTCTATCTCATTTACTTTTATTTTACTTAATAATACAGTTCTTGAGTATTGTAATAAAATTTATTTTTGAATAATGATATAAGAATAGTTGACTGTATATAGATATTGAAGAGAAGTTAATGCGGGGTCCAATCATCAAAACACGTGATCAAGTAGAAACTTAATTTATTATGCCAATGTTTTGGTCTAACTTTTAGGTCATCATCAGGGCTTTAAAAAATAGGATAACAACCATTTGTTTAAAAGAATGTAGAAAGAAAAAATAAATTAAAGAAATAAATACTGTCTAAAATATTTATTTATTTTATATTTTCTTTCTATATCGTTTTATACAACTGGTTACCTTTGGTTTTATAGCCCTTGTTTATGACACTTATTTCATTTTTTTAATTTATAACAACATAAACAATAACAAGCTTTCTACAATCATTTTTATTTTTATTAGGTATTCTTTAATTATGTGAATCAGGAAAAAACATATGGTTTTATATATAACAGTTGGAACAGTGTGGATCTTAAAAGTGTAAACCAGTTTTACCTTATCTCTTGTACCAGATTACCTTTTATCAATTATCATTTATTTATCTATGTAAATCACCAATTTCTCTATTTGGCAATAAATAAATTAATAAATCTCAAGAAAAAAAATCTAGGAATCAGTGAATCCGTAAATTGCCAAGCACATCGTATGGAGATCCTAAGGGTGACTTCACTGGCACCAAAAGCCCTGATGATGACCTAAAATTTAGGCCTAAATGTCGGCACAATAACTTAAGTTTTTGTTAGACTCACTAACATCTCAATTATTTTTTAATCTTTGATCTTTCTGAGGAACCTTATTTTTGAAGCTTGAATTTTACTTCTTTGCTTGGAGCTTATTGACCATGACTCTGAGGAGTAGGTCAATATAGGCAGAAAGATAGATTTATATACTCCATTTTAGTGTTCTTGGAGACCTCTTTGTAATACAGGAAGTTTATATTTACAGCATAGACAATTTTTTTAATTTCTCTGGCAATCTCATCGCCAAATCGAATCTTATCCAAATGTTTGTAGTATCTAATCTCTTTGATGGGCTTATCTAATTCTTAATATCCTCATCTCTCGTCAAGGCATCCTGCCAATTTTCATAGCTTTTGTCTTTTCAGGGTTTATCACAATGCTAATGAAAGTTACCATAGAAGTATTCTATTGTAAATTCTATATTTATATTAATTACCATATAATTTACTTTTACTAAAAAATAACAAGGATTGATAGCTTTCATTTCCTATTTAATTAAATTTCAGCTATAATATTAATATAATAATACCAATTCAATGTATCTAAAGCTCCAAGATTCAAAATAAATTTCAAGACTATAAATTAGAATTGAATCGCTTGAAAACAATATCAAACCACAAGAATTAAAAATTTTATGAGTGGAGTATTAAAACCTTACTCTTTTAATTTATGAGTGGAATTTGATTTGCTATTAAGTAATCAACAAATCATGAAGGAAAACATTTTAATACTGTTTTAACGGCATATGATTGTATTATAGATATATCTGTATTAACATAAATATGAATATACATAATTATTTTTAGTGGTCTTCAGTCGATAATTAACAACCATATTTTAGTAGTGTTTCAAGAATTTATATTTCTTATATTCATCCTATAGCAGTGTGAAAACAGAATTATAGAAAATACATACAATAATCATGCCAATCAATACTTGGCATTATTATTGTATGTATTTTCTAAAATTCTGTTTTTTCACTGTTATAGGATAACCATGAGAACATTGAATTCTTGAAATTTCACCAAAATATAGTGGTTAATTTAAATTATGGTGAAAATAAACTGAATCTCGAATATACATACATATATATATATATATATATATATATATATATATATATATATATATATATATATATATATATATATATTTATAACTAATGGCATAAAGCATCAAGATTCCAGGAGAAGAGAAAAAAATATATAAATATATATATATACCATCAACTCCCAGCTACCTCCCTATGTAGGCTTCTACAATTTAAATCATCAGTCCACTCCCTCAAAACAAGATCGCGCTATTCTGACCTTTATAGAACAAAAACTTTTGATCATTCCTTTCTAGCCCGAACGATCAACAAGCCTGATATTTCAAATCAAATATCAATTCAAAAAGATAATTTATTATTTATTGTTCGTATTTAACTTAGTTAATGGATCAATTATTATGTATCAGTTTCAATGTGTAGTTTTGTTCAACACATTAATCTATCAGAAGTTATTTATTTCACTATTTTATTTTATTGTATACTTTAACCCTTTCTTTTCTTCTGATATCATTATGAATAAAAATTAATTATAATCCGTCATCTTTTGGTCACATTGTATATCTTAATTGTACATATAAAATGTTCTTAAGGGACCAAATATATATTTATTTAATTATAAGATCAAGAACTTATTGAACAACTGGAATCATTGATGAGGAAAAGGAGACTAAAGGTTTTTTGGAACATGAAAAGAATGGGTTGGAATAAAATGAACAAACAAATATTCAATAAAGTGATGGGATTGAAGAATATAAAAGGTTTTTCAGAACAAATAAAAGAAGAAGTTAAAAAATTGGGAAATCAGAAAAAAAAAATAAGAGGTTAGGGAACAATGCGGGATAATAATGAAATGAAATGAAAATGAAAATGAAATGAAATGAAAAGTAATTTTATTTTGGGACGAATAGTCCCCTAAGAATAACAAGAAAAGTACAATATAAATAATAATTGTCTGGTCGTTTAAGACTTCAGTTTAACAATAAAAGATAGGTTCAGTGACAATGAATAGTTAACATCTATAGCTTTTAAATATTACATATGTTGGGAAGATTGGTACTTAAGGAGGTGGAGAAATAGTTGGTGTTTATAAGTGGATAATGATAAGGATTTACAAATGGATACAGGCAGGGAATTTCAAAATAGGGTAGCACGAATGATAAAGGATTTTTTGAAGGAAGCAGATCTGTGAGAAGGTATATATAAGTTTATAGGTTGGGATCTAGTGTTTACTGAATGGAGTGAACAAGTGGTAAGCATATCAAGATTATAAGGAGATTTTTTTGTATTAAAAAATCGGAAGAGACAGACACAAGGAGTTACTGCCGACGGAAAGAGGATAGAGCCAATTCAATTCGTATACTTCTAGAAATGGAGCGCCTGGGATTCCACATGTGAATCTTATGAAACAATTCATAGGTCTTTTGAGTCTCATATCGAATTTCTCAGACAGCCCACCATATACGAGGCAACCGTAGTCAAACTGGGGGAAAATGAGCGAAGAGACGAGTAGGGGTTTTAGGTGGGATAGAGCCACGAAACTTAGAAATTGTTTTAGAATAGCGATGGATTTTCGCGTGATTTGAGAAATATGATTACTCCAAGATAGGTTCTGATCAATAATAACTCCAAGATTTCTTACAGAGGTTTGGAAGTGGATAGGTATGCTATTGAGGTAAAGGAGTGGATAATATGGAAGAGAATTTACAAGGTTCTTGGAACCGATGAGAATGGCTTTGGTTTCCAGCATTCAACTTCAAATCATTTTTCGTAGCCCATGCATTGATGTTGTCAATGTCTTGTTGTAGTTTTTGGATTGCCTTTAGCATTTCGGAAGGATGGAAAGAAAGATAGTGCTACGGTCAAGACAATGACGGGTGGACCACGCCTGGAGGGGCCTAGATGAGGCTAGAGACTTCTGGACCTGGACAGTCCTCGAAGTGCCTGGAAAGGCCCACCGCCTTACCTGCGCCCGGGTCTAGAAGATTCGGCGGTGGTACAAATAGCGGTCCCCTGAGCCTGGGTGAGTCAGTCCTAATCCGGCTCAACAAGCATCTGTGATGTATCAGTGAACAGTGACAGTGAACCGTTCGTGACAGTGTGACAGTGTAGTGAAACTGTGTGTCAGTATTGTGATAACCGGTCGGTGGGAAATTAGAAGACTGTAGTTTATATATAACTTATAGTTGTAAGTTTTAGAATAAATCTAGCATATTGTATAAATTTACGTAAGTAGTTTAATTGTTAGGAATACCTGATTTTATATGTCGACTGTTTAGTAGTTAAGCTGGTAATTCCATTATTATTGTTAATATAGTGGTTAGTAATCCCTTTGTATTTGTACATTCTGTATTTAATAAATATTTGTAATTTGTAAACTGGAGTAGTTCATTTCTCACACCCCGTAGCCCGTAACAATTTGGTGTCAGAAGTGGGATCATTGTAAATGGTTATAATTTTGGTTTTCTTGTTTTTGTAATTATTGGGCTACTGTGTGGAAAATGACTTCTCAGAGTGTTAGACTGAATGATTTAAAAGTTGCAGACTTAAGACGGGAGTTAGAAGAACGAGATCTGGATACTTCCGGAACGAAATCAGTACTGCAACAACGCTTGCGCCAATTTTTTGTTGATTCAGGGGAAAATCCAGACGAGATTACGTTTGAAAATGATTTCAGTAAGTTGTCTGCAACTTTTAAAACTGAATTAGGTACTGTTAAAAATGAGTTAGGTAATGTAGAAAAGAAGTTAGGTAATGAATTAAGTACTGTTAAAAATGAGTTAGGTAATGTAGAAAAGAAGTTAGGTAATGAATTAAGTACTGTTAAAAATACATTGGAGGCTAAGTTAGGCAATTTAGAAACTAAGTTAATGGAAAGTGTAGATAATAAGTTAGCAGATGTAGAATCTAGATTAGGAGAAAAAGTCGATTCAGTAGAAAATGAACTTAGGGTAAGAATAGAAGCTCTAGAAGAACGTATGAGCAACCCACCGACAATCGACACCGACCAACCCTCTGAGAGAAGCCCTCACAACACCATTCCCTCCGCCAATGCTGGGATGCCACCAACGCACAACACCATCCCATTGTTCGACGGGAAGACGCCGTGGGAGGACTACATGACTCTCTTCGAGACAGCGGCTTCGATCCACGGGTGGTCAAAGGAGACGCAAGCATCAGCGTTGTGCCTAGCCTTGCGTGGAGACGCCTTAGGAGTACTACAGGGAATGCCCATGTCGGAGCGGTGCAACTACGGTGAGCTGATGAGAAGACTGGAGATGCGTTTCGGCCATCGCCACATGGACCAACTATACCGTTCCCAGTTAAAGAACAGGGTCCAGAAGACCAACGAGACGCTGCAGGAATTTGAAGCAGATATCGCCCGGCTAGTGAGGAATGCCTACCCAACAGTCACCGACGACGTCTACGAGAGCTTGGCTATCGACAAATTCCTGGATGGACTTCGAGACCCGGAAACCCAACAGGCAGTGAAATTCGCACGCCCTAAGACTTTGGGCGATGCATTGTCGCAGGCCATGGAATTCGAGGCTGTCAGGCAGTTAGTCCGTGGACATGCACGAGTTCGAGCGGCAGAAGCGGAGCATAACGCGGACTCCACCATCGAGGGCATAGTAACAAAGGTTTTGGAAGCCCTCAGGACACGCAAAAATGAGATACGCTGTTGGAGCTGCGGTCAACTTGGACACCCCAGAAGCAAGTGTCCTACCAGGAAGCCGGAAAAAGCCACAGGAAAACTAAGGAGGGTTGATGGGAAGGGGCAACTGTCAACCCGTAGCATCGAAGGCCCCAGGGTCGCCGTGAGAATCGCGACAATAGGGAGCAAGACAAATAGTTTTTATGTGGATGGAATGGTGAACGGGCAGCTGCGGAGTTTTCTGCTGGATACCGGCGCGACCATGACAATACTGAACCCGAAGGCAGTTAACGCTGAGAAGATATCACCTACCACTTGGGCGTTACGGACAGCTACAGGACAGCCAGCCGAGGTCTACGGAGAGACAGTTGCCACTTTCTTCATCGGGGGCCAACGTCTAGAGCACCGCGTTCTCGTGGCGAAAATAGACGAGGAAGTCATCTTCGGCATGGACTTGATGATCAAATACGGGATCAAGCTGGACATGTCGAGAGGTGTGATGACGCTGGGAGACGAAGAGGTCATCCTTCGGCAGGGAAAAGACCTCTATGCACGAGTACTCCTACTAGAAGACACCACTTTACCTGCACGGAGTCAAATTCTGACGCATGGGACGATCAATGGACGACTACCGGAGGGTCAATGTCTTCTACTTGAACCTGGGAAGCACGAGGAGCAGGAAGTCGGACGCGGTGTTCTGGTTGCAAGGTCTCTCATCAAGGTCGGACATACCACCCCAATCCGACTGATGAATCTGAACAGCTTCCCGGTGACACTAAAGAGAGGAACACCAGTTGGAGAATGTACGGCCGCTACCTCAGTAGTCCGACAGCTACAACGCAACCCCACCGAGCAACGAGGACTACCCGAAGAATTAAAAGGATACGTGGAGAATCATGCAGAGAACTTTCGCCTGAACAGAGCGAACTCGTGAAGAGATTGATTACCCGATGGCAGGACATTTTCGAGATCAGCTCAGGACCACGGGGTAGAACGAACATCGTCCAGCACAAAATTGACACCGGGGATACAAAGCCCATCCGACAGATCCCGAGGAGGCTGCCGCTAGCTAAACGAAAGGATGCCGAGGAGATTATTAAGGATATGGCGAATGATGGTGTCATCGAGCCCTCGAGTAGCCCATGGATGTCTCCTGTCGTACTGGTGAAAAAGAAGGATGGGACGACAAGATTCTGCGTAGATTACCGTCTTTTGAACAACGCTACGAAGAAGGACAGCTACCCACTCCCAAGGATTGACGACACGCTGGACACACTAGAGGGTTGCAAACTATTTTCTACCTTGGATCTCCGCAGTGGATATTGGCAGGTTGGATTGGCACCGGAAGATAAGGAGAAGACGGCATTTTCAATCGGCACTGGCCTCTGGCAATTTACGGTAATGCCATTCGGGCTTTGCAATGCTCCTGCAACGTTCGAGAGGCTGATGGAAAGCGTCTTAAGAGGCCTTTCTTGGGAGATATGCCTGGTTTACTTGGACGACATCATTGTACTGGGAAAATCCTTTACTCACCATCTGGAGAATCTGGAGCGGGTCTTCGAACGGCTGCGTGCAGCCAATCTAAAACTGAACCCGAAGAAGTGCAATCTCTTCCGAAGGCAAGTCAACTACCTGGGGCATGTTGTATCAGACAACGGAGTTGCTGTTGACCCAGAGAAGATTACAGCGATCACCAATTGGCCAGCACCTCGAGATAAGCACCAAGTGAGAAGTTTCCTCGGACTCTGCACCTACTACAGGAGGTACGTGAAAGGATTCGCCAACATCGCAAAACCTCTTACCAGGCTCACTGAGGAAAAACGGACTTTCCTTTGGGATCGCGAGTGTCAGGCTTCATTTGAGGAGTTAAAGAAGAAATTGAGTAGTGCGCCTATTCTAAGCTATCCACGTCCCGAGGGCAAGTTCATTCTTGACACAGATGCCAGCAACACTGCTATTGGAAGCGTCCTTTCCCAACTCCAAGACGGGGAAGAAAAGGTTATTGGGTACTTCAGCAAAGCACTGTCAGCTCCAGAACGCAACTACTGTGTCACAAGGAAAGAGCTTCTGGCAGTGGTTAAGTCCATAGAGCACTTTCATAAATACCTGTATGGAAGAAGATTTCTACTGAGAACGGACCACGCAGCTCTAATGTGGCTGCTGCGATTCAAGTCACCGGAGGGACAAGTTGCACGGTGGATCGAGCGCCTTCAGGAATATGACTTCGAATCTGCTCATCGTTCTGGAACGAGTCACCGGAATGCGGATGCGCTCTCAAGGAGACCCTGTGATGGAGAATGCAAGCATTGTTCTCGACAAGAAGAAAAGCAAGCAACAGTGTTGCGGACTACGGTCGTTACCGACGGTTGGCAGGACACACAACTGGCAAAGGAACAGGACGAGGACCCGGACTTGAAACAAATAAGGGAATGGAAGCTATCAGGCCAAAGGAGACCAAGCTGGCAGGATGTTGCTCCAATGTCGAAAAATATAAAAACCTATTGGGCTCAATGGGACTCCATTCTACTGGACAAAGGTCTGCTGAAACGAGCATTGGAGAACACGGAGGGAGATCAGCGGAGACTACAGCTCATCGTACCAAAGATTAAAGTGCCCGAAGTACTGAGGGAACTACATGATGGAGCATCTGGCGGCCACCTTGGAGTTCACCGGACATTAGAAAAGGTTCGTGAACGCTTTTACTGGGCAAACCTCAAGGACGATGTGTTAGATTGGTGCCGGCGGTGTGCAACTTGTGCCGCCTCTAATGGACCGATAAGGAAAAAGAAGGCACCTATGAAGAAATACAACGTAGGAGCACCATTCGAGAGAATAGCGGTAGACATCGCTGGCCCTTTTCCTGTGACAGATAATGGCAACCGATATATTCTCGTGGCCATGGATTATTTTTCAAAGTGGGTGGAAGCTTATGCCCTTCCGAATCAGGAGGCCGCCACGGTTGCCGATGTTCTCGTGAAGCAGCTCGTCAGTCGTTTTGGGGTGCCCATGGAACTTCATGCTGACCAAGGAAGAAACTTTGAGTCGGCAGTCTTCACCAGGATGTGCGAGGCTCTAGGAATACGGAAGACCAGAACGACGCCTCTTCACCCTCAGTCCGATGGCATGGTAGAGCGCATGAACAGGACGATGGGTCGATATTTGGCCAAGGTAGTTTCTGACCATCAGCGAGACTGGGACCAATATCTTCATCTGTTCCTGCTAGCCTATCGTAGTTCAGTTAATGAAACGACAGGGCAGACCCCCGCCAATGTCGTGTTCGGCAGAGAACTACGCTTGCCTTGCGATCTGAAATTCGGTTTCAAGCCTGATGAGGAGGTCGCCGGAGAAGACTACGTCACGAACCTACGGAAGCGAATGAACACTATTCACGAGAAGGTTCGCACAAACATCCAGGGAGCAAGTGACAGAATGAAGGAGCGTTACGACATCAAGGCAGAGAAAGGTGGCTTCCAACCTGGGGACTTGGTCTGGCTACACGATCCTCGAAGAAGGCAAGGCTACTCACCGAAACTTCAAAACTCCTGGGACGGACCGTATGAAGTCATCAAGAGGATCAATGATGTCATCTATAGGATCAGGAAGCAGCCCAAAGGAAAACCCAAGGTAGTCCATTTCAACCGATTGGCTCCATACAAGGGAAACCATGGCCCTACAGAGGAACAGCAAGTGAGGAACCTCACCGACAAGGACCTAACTCCCCATCCTAAGGCGCCAGACTCCCGTAGGGTAACGCAGACAGTTTACAGAGACATATTCTCGTTACCGGTAGACTATGCTCTAGCACATTGTGTCGCCGAACATCTGAGGGATTCCCGGGGGATTGCGACGGTCTTCAGGAAGAAGTTCGCTGGAATTGAAGAGCTGGAACGCCAGGGACCAAGAGTCTGGGAAGACTCTCCATCAAGAGCATGAAGGCCGGCACCTGTTTTACTTGGTTACCAAGAGTTCATCAGAGCAGAAGCCGACATACGACACACTGCGCCGGAGTCTTGGCGACCTGCGGAGAAAGCTTCTGGAACTGCGTGTCACCAAGCTCGCCATCCCGAAGTTGGGTTGTGGATACGATGGCCTGGAGTGGAGGATTGTCAGGAACATTGTAGAAGAGACGTTCGCCAACTCTGGAGTCATCATAATGGTATGCACGTTCAACCCCTGGAAAGACAAAACACCTACATCGGAGGAAGATCAGCATCGCTCAGCTTCTGCAATCTGTGCTCTGGGGCAGAGCACGTCTAAGGAGGGGGGTAGTGCTACGGTCAAGACAATGACGGGTGGACCACGCCTGGAGGGGCCTAGATGAGGCTAGAGACTTCTGGACCTGGACAGTCCTCGAAGTGCCTGGAAAGGCCCACCGCCTTACCTGCGCCCGGGTCTAGAAGATTCGGCGGTGGTACAAATAGCGGTCCCCTGAGCCTGGGTGAGTCAGTCCTAATCCGGCTCAACAAGCATCTGTGATGTATCAGTGAACAGTGACAGTGAACCGTTCGTGACAGTGTGACAGTGTAGTGAAACTGTGTGTCAGTATTGTGATAACCGGTCGGTGGGAAATTAGAAGACTGTAGTTTATATATAACTTATAGTTGTAAGTTTTAGAATAAATCTAGCATATTGTATAAATTTACGTAAGTAGTTTAATTGTTAGGAATACCTGATTTTATATGTCGACTGTTTAGTAGTTAAGCTGGTAATTCCATTATTATTGTTAATATAGTGGTTAGTAATCCCTTTGTATTTGTACATTCTGTATTTAATAAATATTTGTAATTTGTAAACTGGAGTAGTTCATTTCTCACACCCCGTAGCCCGTAACAATAGATTTGCAGATCATCTGCATATAGGTGGTATTGTGAGTGGCGGATGCAGTCTTTAGGAGTTTAATTTTAGGAGTTGGAATGTTATAAGAAATCTGGATGAGGTCATGGTATGAAAGAAAGGATACTGGATTCTGGGAGGAAGATAACAGTTTTTTGGAGGAATCTATTATGAACAGATCTATGCCACGTGCTTGTAGACTGGGTGTGGTGAGTCGGGTTGAAGGGTACTATGAACAGGTCCAGTGAATGAATGAGGTTGACAAAGTATGATCTGTCTGGAGATTCTAAAGAAAGGTTAGTGTAAAAGTCACCTGCTATTATTATATTATTGTATAAAGGAACGTAGGTAAAGAGGGAGGATTCAAACGTAGGATCGAATCGGACGTGAGGAGGACGGTAGTCGCGTAAAGAAGAGAATGAGAATTATGAGAGATTTCGTATATATTCTAAATGAGGAACATCTTGAGAGGGAGATTTATAAAGGATTTTTGATCTTAGGCTGTTATGGATGAAAAGTCCAACACCACCGCCTGTTCGGTCGATCCTATCATGTCGATAAGGGATATAATTGGGAATGGATATAGAGGAAGAGGATATATTTGGTTTGAGCCAGATTTCATAAATGGAAATAATGTGATGAAAATTGCGTAAGAAGTCATTGAGAAATTCGTCGTAGTGAGGTGGAAGGGATTGGGCGTCGACGTGACAGGTGAATAGGATGTCAGTCATCTAAAGGAGAATAGAGGATATCTGTCAGTAAGAAGGAAAGGTGAGATTAAATTGGAACGAAAGTGTACAATGATTGTTTAATTGAAAACATCTCTGGTAACGGTGTAAAAAATATAAACGATAGATAAATAAAATGTAAAGAAAGAAAAAATATTAACTCTAAAGAAAATTATAGTTCTAGATTTAAAAGAGGAAAAAGAAAAAACTTTATATCGGTCGTTACGATAACTTAAAAGTCATTGTAAGCCTTCCAGGTCCTCAGGTTTATTGACAATCATCACGGGTGAGCCATCCTCTCTTCGACAGCGGAATCGACCTCGAGCGAACCAGCCATACTTCACTTTGCCGGCAACTTTCTTCTGCCTGGCCAGCCAGTAGAGATGCCTGTTGCCCGCAGTCATCTCCTCACTTACGTAAATCCTGTCGTCACTAGCCCAGCTGAGGTGCCTCGTGGTGAAGTCTCTTTTTACCTTCCGGAGGCGGATAATCTCGTCCCAGACCGCCTGGCGAACAAATCGCACGACGATCGAAGGCAGACGAGGGTCCTCTCCTTTCGGCCTTTTTCTCTCCACGAGGTCAAAGTCCTCAGCTTTGAGCTTAACACCTAGGGCAGCTCCGACAGAGCACACTACACCCGTTGATTCTCCAGTCTTCAAAGGAACGCCTCTAATTACGACAAAATGCGAGAGGGCTTGTTCGATAATAGTGAAAAACATAAAGGTTCTTGAGGCAGATAGGAAGAAGTAAAAAATGGATAGAGGAAAGAAAGTGGGAGATAAGAAAACAAATTAAAAGAATATGGACAAAAAGTAATAAAAACCTAAAAATAATATATCTGTGGTCCATCATCGTCCTACATTGCGCTAAATAAATATAAAAATACATATTATGATAAAATATTCTAATATAATGTATAATATTATTTAATTTATATATTTTTTAAATATATTCAGAAATTTTAAATGAGATTCTAGTTTTCTAAAACAAATAAATAAATAAAATAAAACTGACAGCAAAATGTATGGTTCGTATTAAGTTCATTTATCTCTCTTCAATTTTCATATCAATGAGTAAATTTAAATTATAACAAATATATTAAAATCCTTCGTATATTTTAAAGTTTAAGAATTGATATTAAGAATTAAGGATTTTCCAAAATTAAGTTAATGATAGAACTATTAGTTTCTGAAGTTGATCTTAACAAAAACATAGACAATTTCTAATGGATCTTAAATGTTAAAATAATCAGTTTTCGAATACAAAATAAGTATGAAAAAAACTTCATAGATTATTAGCTTTATGCTATCAATGCTGGGATTACTAGCTTTATGGTTATATATTGCTGATTTGGACTGACGTAGACCTTAGTCATGAGCTGAAATATATAATCTTACGTTACATGAACAAAGGTTGCATCAATAATATTTAGAGTTCTTGAAGATTTCCCAATTTCAGATTTCAGTATAGGTAGAGTTAGAATAATAATAGTGATTTCTACAAAAACAACACTCTAAACGGTCTGGGATATATGACTCCAATTAGAATACTCACAAAATTTAATGTGGAAATTGATATCTTGAAATCTCATAGAGTCTGAATATAATTAAACGGTAAGTAACTTGTAGAATAATATTTGTAATAGAGTATTGAGTAGTTGAACCAGTATATATATATACATATAATGAGATGATTCGGGAGGCGGTCAATAAATTATTGCAGAAAGTAGTGAAACTATTGATTGAGGAACTAATGTTCCTTTAAATATATATCTTCTAATGACATCGTGGTTCGTTATTACCGTTGTCTATATTCCATTTTAATTTTAGATTTTTCACTATTGATGTATTAACTCATTGGTATATATGTTTTTATAACTGTGCTTCATTTTTCACTGACTACTGATTTTCGAGCTATTTTTTTTCTTTTTAATAATAATATTTATTCATCTATTATCTCTATACTAACCCTTAAATTGTATCTAGTAACTTTTTAGCCTATACGAAGACCAACAATATGGTTTAAAATGTTTGTTTCACAATAAATAGTTTTCACAATTTTTATAATTATTTATTAACTGCCACCCAAATCTCATCCTTTGTTTATATTTCAATAAATTAAAAAAAAAATAAATTGAGTATGTGTTAATGTTTTTGAATTGTTTGATCTATTTTGTAATAGTACATAAAGACTTCAAATTTGTCAAGAGATACTACCATAGCTATGGTTATTTCTTTAAAAAAAAAAAAAAAAAAAAGTAATTTTATTACAGTTTATCATACATTTATTGTTTTGCATCAATATGTTCAAATATTAAATATGAATTTCCATCTTCAGTTATTATTATTATTATTTTATTTACTAAAAAAAAAAAGAAAACTAATGTATAAGAATTATATGATTTTGAGCATATTAGCCAGTTTTTAGAACATTGCAATGGAATGGGTAAGTAGCCCATAAAACCAAAAAAAAAAAAAAATTAAACATTACAAAATCAAACAGCTCGCTTGCAATAGTCAGCCTGCTGATAATATTAGATTGTCTGGAAAATAATCCAGGGTCACGATTATAAAAACAAAATATGCTATTTACAACCTTAAAAAAAAAAAAAAAAATCAAAATAGTATCCATTACTTTTGTACAAAATTTGTAATCTCTTTGATCATTAAATGTTGTGCTGATTCTCCTTTGTTGAGAAACTGCCCAAAACATCTGCTGTTACTGAACAAGAACCACTTTTGATCACAAGTAACAAATTTGGACTGAAATGGATCGTTGTTTCGGCAAAAAAGTGAAGCAAAAATTTTATAATGCTGATTTTTTTTGGCAATCATTTATTGAGTGAGAAATCCAACTTCTAAGTTTTTCCACCTTTCCAATCATCTTGAGGTGGCTGTTGATGGTCAATTTATAGAGCTTCTATGCAAGTCCTCAAACAGTTGTTGTGCTATTTTCTTCTATCAAAGCTCACAGAACATTGTCATCATGGGAAGAAATCCTTCCACAACTTTCTTTGTTTTCCAAGCTGAATTCTCCCTCTTGGAATTGTTTTGACCCCTGCTGAAAAGTGCAATCACTAATATTGTCCTTGCCCGACTTAGTTGATATTCCTCTGGCTATTTGTCCCAGTCCGGTTTAAACTTGTAAAATTGAACTATACAAGCAGTATGCTTTGACATCTTAGTGAAGACCGGATTATTTCCAAGAAAATGTAATTATTCCAAAGATTAAGAAGTATTAATATTCATAAAAATTAATAATCCAGCATAAGTAAACAGTTTATTATAGAGAAGGGTATTTACATAAAGACCTAAAATCCTCCATATTTTCTGGATAACCCTAAAAAAATGATGCGATGATAATCCTTATATCAAAGAAACTATTAACAAATTTAGAATTTTTAAGAATGTTTTTAGAAAATGACATGTATGAGATTCAAAAGAATTATGAACTGTTTCATTAGATTCACATGTGGAATTCCAAGACGCTCTTATGTTTCTAGTAGGTATACCGAGTTGAATTTCTCTCTACTCCTCTTTCCGTAGGCTATACCTCCTTGGTGAATGTCTCTTCTGATTAAAAAAAAAAAAAAAAGAATCCCTTATATTCTTGATATGTTTACCACTTGTTTCCCTGTCTATTCATTAAACACTAGATCCCAACCCATGAACTTGTATATACCTTTCCAGAGATCCCCCTCCTTCAAAAAATCCTATGTCATTCATGCTGCCCTAATTTGAAATTCCTTGCCTATATCCATTCGTAAAGCTTATCTTTACCCACTTTTAAACATCAACTATTTCTCTATCTCATTAACCATCAATCTTCCCAACGTATGTTATATCTTAAGCAATAGATGATCACTATTCATTGTTTCAAAATCCGTCTGTCATATATTTATGCTTAAGTCTTAAAAGACCAGACAAATAACGTTTGTAATGTACATTTTTGTTATTATTAGGGATCTACGCATTCCAGAGTAAAATTTATTTTCATTTCATTTCAAAATTTGAATCTAAAATTGATCCTGCTTTTAGAGTTTTATTACTGAAGAGAATCTGTCTCAAAAAATGGGCTCCATGCATCTCATTGTTTTTTTCTTTCTTGGTATCATCCATTTCTCTTTATCAAAGGTAAGAATTTTAACTTTATTAATCGTGAATATGAAATATCTCGGAAAAAAAAATTCTAATTTGGATTTAGGAATGCTCAAGGTGTTCAAAAACTGTTGATACAGAAGATCCTGACAACTTACAATACCTCATCCAAAAACTTAAAAATGAAACTCTCAAAGATATAAAAGGCAATGAAGAAGTTGAGCTCGTACAGATTAAAGAAATAGATAAAAAGGTAAAATAGCTGAGTAGTAACTTGCTCAATATTATTATATTTATTAGAAGGAGATAGAACATGTTTTAATATCATGGTTAACAAAATTGAAACGTCGATTTCCAAAAGGTACTAAAGGACATTTCGAAATTGATATTTTGAAATATTTGTATTCTAATGGTTTAGTTATGTCTAAATCCGTCATCCTATTTTATCTAAAAAATATAGAAATCCTTTAAAAATATATCTGAAAATTGCATTTCATTCCAAAAGGTACTAAATTCACATTTCATTTCATTCCAAAAGGTGCTAAAAACATTTACTTCCAAAACGTACTATATCTTCTGTAAACAGATATAACCTTTACTTTCATTTCCTTCCAAAAGATACTATATTCCTTATCTTTCGGCAGAAGAACCTAATCCCTTAATATATCACCAATAATTTATTTTATTTTTTAAATTGTACTTTTTAATTAGTTCATTTAGCTCATATTGAATCACTGCTATTATTCTGATCAATGGTTTTAACCTAATAATAAATTTGTATGCTGTTTTAAACAAATTAATTGTGTCGCTTCAGTTCTCGTCGGTTTTTTTTTTTTTTTTTTTTTTTTTTTTTTTTTTTTTTTTTTTTTTTTTTTTTTTCTCAGTTGGATATCACTTCAGAACAGTCTTGAAAACATCACCAGGCTTCAGGATAACAACAACAGTAAATATTGGAGTAAACAACGGTAAGTTGGGTTACAATTTACACCGTAAAGTGAATGCTGAGTCACCTCTTCATATCAGCTGATTGCCAATAGGTAGGCAAGGCTGGTCTTGCTTAATTTTTTTAAGTTATTTTTTTTTCCCCCACATCTGGTTATTATTTAATTATTTTCCTTACATGAAATGCGATATTATCATCAAGTAATGTCCTCCAAAGCTTCAACTAAAAGATCTAGATCTAGTGGTTCAATCCCGTCACCTACGAAACAAAGACCTCGCCGTGATACTAATAAAAGATTACAAGCAACCCCTTCGGGTACTAATTCAGAATCTGAACCACAACCTGGCACATCGTCACAAGGGATGACTGACGAATCACCGTTTTTCACCCCAAATCCTTTTCAGATTTTACATAATGAAAAAGATAACATGGAATCTGCTCCTATACCTAGTGAACCACGACCCCCTCCAAAAATTTGTCAAAAATATTAAAAATTTCCAGTTGTTGTGTACACAATTGAACAAAATTACCGATTCTACCGGCTACTACTGTATGAGTAGAATTAATGACACCAAAATATCTCCTACTACTGCCGAGACATATAGAAAAATAGTGAAATATCTAACTGATACCAAAGCGGATTTCCATACCTACCAGCTACGCCAAGAGAGAGCTTTAAGGGTTGTAATCAGAAACTTACACCCCTCGACACCAGTTGAAGCTATTAAAGAAGAACTAACGGAGATAGGCTATAAAGTGCGGCAAGTCACTAATGTCCTAAAGGATAAAATTCCACTACCTCTCTTTTTTGTGGACTTGGAGCCATCGGAAGGAGTTGAACAAATCTATGACCTCAATAGATTGTACTATACCAGCGTAAGAGTTGAAAAACCTTACATAAAGAAGGAGATAGTTCAGTGCCATAACTGTCAAGCATATGGTCATACTAAAAGTTATTGTCATCACATACCTCGATGCGTGAAATGCGGTGAACAGCACAAGTCTGTGGAGTGTACAAAACCAAAATCAACACCAGCTGTATGTGCTCATTGCCTCAAGGACCACCCAGCCAACTATAAAGGATGCCAAATCTATAAGGAACTGAGGACCAGGTTTCAAAAACCTCAAGTACTGGAGGAAACAGCAAGACAAGTAAGAAACAGAAGAGAACCCTCAAAACTTATTGATGCCAATGTATCATTTGCCCACCTACTTGGAGGTGGAAATCAAAGTACTGAAGCCGTGGCCCTGCCGGAACTACAGAATGTTCCTCAATCCATTCCACATATACCTCTTCCTCAAAATGTAACCAATCCTAAAAATCCTAATCAACCACAAATCTCTCATATCCCTCCTCCTTCAAATGCCACAGACCTTACCAGTTTGATGACATCCTTTATCTCCGAAATTAAATCCCTTGTTATGCCCCTAATATCACTCCTTACGAATCTCGTATCAAATCTCATTCCTGCCTTGAAAAAACCATAAATGACTACACCTAATTCCTTATCCATTCTCCTTTGGAATGCGAATGGTGTTAGAACTCACACTGACGAACTTACAGCCGTACTGCAAGACAAAAACATTGATGTTGCACTCATTACTGAAACTAGACTAACCACTAAACAGTACTTTAAAATACCAGGATACACGACATACAGGACAGACCATCCAGACGGCAAAGCCCATGCCGGTACTGCTGTCATAGTCCGCCGATCCCTCACCCATCACTTACACCCAATTTCCGCCCACGATTACCTACAAGCAACTTCCATTGTTATCAAAACCTTTTCCTTTCCGCTTATCATCGCATCAGCATACTGCCCTCCTAAACATCCCATTTCCTCTGCCCAATTTGAATCCTTTCTCAACTACTTGGGTAATCACTTCATTTTGGGTGCAGACTTAAACGCTAAAAATCAACAGTGGGGTTCTAGAACCACCAATTCTCGTGGACGGACATTGCAGTCTGCACTCAACTCCCGACGCTTTCATCTCCTACCTCCCGATTCTCCTACCTACTGGCCAACAGATCCTAACCGTAATCCTGACATCCTCGACTTCTTCATCCACAGCGGATTAGGCTCTCTTAATTTTTCCATAGCTCGCCTTGATGAACTATCCTCTGATCATAGTCCATTGATTTTAAATGTATCCATAACACCTGACAGACCTCATCAACAGCAAACGCCGATATCTTCTTAAAAAGCTTCCTCTCCGTAAATCCCCTGGATACGATCTCCTTACTCCTCAAATCTTAAGACAACTTCCACCTAAAGCCATTACATTCCTTACATATCTCTATAACTGTATCCTACGCACTACCTATTTTCCACTCTTATGGAAACATTCAACTATCATCCTTTTCCTAAAAACAGGCAAACCTTCTAACAACACGTCATCTTACAGACCTATCAGCCTACTTCCGATCCTCTCAAAAATTTTCGAAAAGCTCCTACTAAAACGAATCCTAGCCAAATTTCAAAATTTTCCTTCACATCAGTTTGGATTTCGTCCTCAACATTCCACGGTTCAACAAGGACTCCGAGTTGTGGACCACATTTCCTCCGCCCTTGAGTGCAAGGAGTATTGTTCGGGTGCCTTTTTGGACATATCTCAAGCTTTCGACCGGGTGTGGCACCCGGGATTGCTCTTTAAGCTCAAAACCCATTTACCCCAATCCTTATACCTAGTCCTCCGATCCTATCTTTCAAACCGCTCCTTCCGAGTTCGCTGTGGCTCAGAATTTTCTAAACATTATATTGTTGAGGCTGGTGTTCCTCAAGGCAGCGTCTTGGGACCCGTCCTCTACATCCTCTACACCGCTGATATCCCTACCGATCCCGATACCTTTCTGGCAACATTTGCTGATGATACCGCCATTTTGTCATCCAATTCCGATCCTGAAGCAGCATCGCTTAATTTACAAAATCACCTTTCCCTTGTCGAAGACTGGTGTAACGCTTGGCGTATTAAGGTGAACGAAAACAAGTGCTCACACGTCACATTCACTCTTCGACGCAAATCCTGTCCTACGGTTTATTTCAATTCCCTACCGCTTCCTTCTTCTGACACAGTCCGGTATCTTGGCTTTTTACTAGACAAAAGACTGACGTGGAACCCACACACAAGACTTAAAAGAAAAGAACTTAACCGCAGATTCGGCCAGTTATACAGTCTACTAAACAGAAAATCTCATCTTACAGTTGACAACAAATTACTAATATACAAGACAGTACTGAAACCAATATGGACCTACGGACTTGAACTGTGGGGGACAGCTAAACATTCTAACATCAAACGCATCCAATCCTTCCAATCCAAAGTTCTCCGAACAATTGTTAATGCTCCTTATTACGTTACCAACTCTACCCTACACCACGACCTTAAAATTCCGTTTATATTAGACCTGGTACCATCCAAATTTTCCAAATTTCATCAGAACCTTAGTCATCATCCTAACCCTCTAGCACAATCCCTATCCAGTACCACCCATCCCTACAATCCTCCTCGAAGATTGAAACGGCAGTGGCCGCGAGACGTATTGTAAACGTTTAAATTGGAGTTCTGACACTGGTCAGATCCTCCACTCATGTAATGTATGTTTGTGGCTATTGCGCCCTAGTTCGGCCTCCACTGATTCACACCAGTGACGCGGCCGAGAGCGAGGGTCTAGGATCTTTTGGATTCCGCTTTTTCCTCCACAAGTGGAGGGAAAAGCCCAGTCTGGGGTCCCTCTATAGCACTTGTATATTTTGTATATAGTTATGTTTGTTTGAATGATGTTTGTTTATTTGCAAATTTATTTATCTCAATTATAGGTTAATGTTTTGTTTTTATATTTACTATTATTTAATTCTATATATATCATTTATTTGTATTTATCTCAGTTATAGGTTGTTATTTGTTTTCTTATTTTGTATATATATTATATTTTATTTATTTGACTTTATCATTGTATATATTGTGTGAATGGGTTCATATATCACTATTACTAATGTTCATATAGAAACAAATTGTAATAAATCTCAAAAAAAAAAAAAAAAAAAAAAGTTCTCGTCGGTTTCCAATTAAAATAAGTTTTTTTAATAGTATTTTTTCTTGCAGTCAAATAAATTTAATATAAAACTTTTCAGAAACTCCATTTTATCCAGCAAATGGTTGGAATTAAAATTCCCGGACCTTGCTAAAAATGAGAAGAAAAACCGTGTATGATCTAACCTAATAGAATTTATTTTTAAAAAGGTAAAAGGCCAAAATAAAAGTTATTTATATATCAGTCTTCATAGTTAAATATTGTTTACTCGTAGTTAATAATACAAATACATTTTTTAAATTCACAGAAAGAATAAGCAAAAGTTCATAACAAATTTCATAATTACATACTTTCTTATTATAGAGTCAAAAATAAACAAAAGGCCCTTTAAATATTCGCTTTCATTGTGAAGAATATACAATAAAATGTATTTTAGTTAACCAACAAGGAAAGATATTTCTCAGTGATAGTAGGAAAATATACATAACTTAGTTATTAACATTATAAAGACGTTAGTAAGTTGGTCCAGTAATAAATAAAAAACAGATTTTCGCGTTTCCTGTAAAATTGCCTAAAGTACTTTTACTAATATAGTACCTTTTGGAACCCAACGTCTCAATTATGAAAACATCTAACTCATTTTATTTGCAGCAGCTTATAAATTAAAAAAAAAAGTATTTTAATCGTATGTATTTTTTTTTTTTTTTTTTTTTTTTTTTTTGATGTACTGTTTTTTTCAACTCTTCAGAACTCATTTTTAGGTTGTAAAAAGCTTGCAAGGATATGAGACTGAAATACTTATTTTCTTTTAAGGGCTTAATAGAAATTTAACAGTAGTTCATAGCTATTATTTAATAATTATATTATTTACTTTACTAAGAAAATGATTTTTTTTTTTTTAAAGGCTGTTGAAGGCTATATTTACTCTTATGATTTCGTTGTACGTGGTGCGAAAACAAAATCGCTTTATGATTGTAAATTAGTTATGTTTCTACAAGAATGTTTGGGAGTGGAAATAATACTGGAGTATTGTTGCAGACCAGTTTCTTCAATAGTGCAGGAAAGGTTTGTTTAAATATGAATGATTAAAATATTTAATTTTTTAATTAATAATAAGTGATTGATAAGGGTTTTTGATTAATTTAGGTAGTCTTGGCTAAGGTTAGGTTACTTGTATTTAATTTGAACTTATTACAATATATAAAAAAATAAAATGAAATTAAAAACTATTATAAAAATTTAATAATATAAAAATTATTGTTTATCTTTGTTCTATTGGCTGTTGGTTCGTGTTTCTTTGTTCTTCAATTGAGACGCTGATTTCCAAAAAGTACTAAAGGACATTTTTTACAAAATTGATTTTCTTACACATTTGTATTCTCATCAATTAGTTATATCTAAATCTCCTATTTGATTTTATCTAATGAACACTCAAGCCCTTTATAAACTCAATTTAGAAATATAATTATTTTCTAAAGGAAATAATTACACATTTAATTTCGTTCCAAATTATACCAAAACATCTCATTTCATATCTTTAATATGATGTTATTAATATACTAAAAAAACAATTCTGGATTTTAATGCGAAAAGAATCAAATTAGCTAATTTAATAATATAACAATTAGTGATTTTCGAGCCTCCTGTAAAATTTCCTAGAATGGATATAGTACCTTTTGGAAATCAACGTCTCAATTGATGTCTTCATTCTTCTTACACAATAATACAATGGCTTGAGGTCATCTCTGGTTGGGGGCAAAAGACGCCATTCCCGGAAAACGCCCGGTTATTCCCGATCTACTGTGCATTTCCATTCTCTTTTCTGATTGGCTATTCATTTCGTGCCTCCTTGATCTTCATTCCTCATTATTTATTCCTACTTAATATATCATAACAATATACACATATAGAAGGAAGACAGTTTGAATGGCGGTGGAAAAGAAAACAATAAAATATTCTTCAACTTCTTTAAATTTTGACCGACATTGTAGGTCATCATCAGGGCTAAAAAGAAAGATCAAAATAACGTCTAACAACAAAAGTAACAACAAACACATGTCGGAAATTACTCTGGCTACGATTTGACGCCAATTTTGAATTTAAAGGTTGCCTGAAACTCTTATTTTTCAAGGTAGAATGAGCATGTGTTAGTAATTGGGGTAGTGTTAGCAATCGGTGCTTTTACCCTATATTTCCTTATAACAATATTTTATTTGATTGGGAGCTACGTGTAGTATGGTGGTTAGCATAACAGCCTCCTATGCCAAAGGTCACGGGTGGCCCTAGGATTTTTTAATGGGAGTAAAAAATCCTTAGTTATGCCGTCCTTCGGAGGGGACGCTAAAAGGTGGTCCCGAGCCTGTGCGGAGGAATCAAAAATGGTCAAACTTCTAAACAATCCGATGTATGGTAATCTGACACCTTCTGGATTACCTCAAGGTGGCAGAATGTTCAGATTTAGGTTTTAGTGTTACATTAAAGTTCTACTTAAACCAAAAGGTGACCCCCATCACCTATTTCTAGATTCTTAGAAGATAATATATATTATAGAGATATGCATCCTTAAAATGCATACATGCATAAAAAAAAAAAAAGGTACAAAAACTTAGCTTTAAGAAGAGATAATAAAAGGGGCTACGAAAAAAAATGAATTTAATTATTATAAGTAATTAATATAATATAAGTTATAAGATAATATATTGTAATATTAGTTCGATAAATTTTTGTTAGAAGTGGGTACTGTTTTAAAATATCTCCACTTTTTTTTGCCTTATCTGACAATAATGATTCTTATCGGAAAGGTCAGATTTTTTATTGTGAGTAAAAAGTCCTTAGTTATGCCGTCCTCCGGAGGGGACTTTAAAAGGTGGTCCCTGGTCCCGAGCCTGTGCGGTGCAGGTGCTCGTTAAAGATATTTGATTTCATAAGTGCGTTATGTAAGGTATAAACCTAATACAGTTGCGGTGCACTGCTGTGTTTTGTTCTGTTATTGACTATTAGTGAAATAAAGCATTTCTCTTATCTTATTTTGGCTTAAGTAGAGCTTTAATGTAATACTTTTTTATTTATATTTTATCGAATTTTACAACTGTAAATTAATATAAGTACAATACAATAAGTAAAATGTTGAAGTAGAATAAAGGGCGTGAAAGGCTTATGAAGAAACTACCCAGCGGTAGAACTTCGATGTTTATTTAAGTAAGTAGATCCCGAGGCCATCTTCTTTTCAATCGCCTCGAAGGGTTGTCAGGAAAATGTGATGTTGATAGGTTGCGGACAAGAGGGTTTATATGGGCTGGGAGTTTGGAATTAAAAGTGGTATATCCAGTATGAGGTAGATCTGCAACAAATGGGATATTAAAGTCGTTATGGATGATTTTATTTGTGACGAAATAAGGAGCATTTAGGATTTTGGATGTAAGGATTGGATATGGGAAGAATTAGATGGCTTTTTAGAGCCCCAAAGCTCGATTCCATATGTCCAGATGGGTCTGATGACGGTAACATAAATGAGCTTTATGTAATGAATTGGAAGTTTTGAACGTTTGTCGAGTAAGTGTTGTAGTAATCGGTATCTACGGACAGCCTCTTGTCGTTTTAGTCTCGTGTGAAGATTCCATGTAAGCCGTTTGTGAAGATGGAGTCCTAGGTATCGGATTCGTTCAACAGGTATGAGTGGGGTATTATTAAAGGATACAGTGGTGCAGGAGGATGGTTTGCGACGAAGGCTAAAGGTTATTTGGTGGGATTTTTCAGGATTTATTTTAATCCTCCAGTTGTGACACCATTTCTCAATGGCTGTGATGTGGGACTGAAAGGTTTGGGATGCAGCTGTTGGTTCATTATGGACGGATAACACACAAGTGTCATCCGCGTAAGTTGTGAGGACAGTGCTAGGATGGAGTGGGATCAGCTGTATATACCGTATAAAGGATGGGACCTAAGGTACACCTGCAGACTGAGAAAATGTGGAAGAATAGGAAAGGTTATGATTTACTTTGAAGGTTCTATCTGTTAGTTAGGAACGGATTATCAGGAAGTATGTAGCGGGAAGGAATTGACGGAGTTTATAAAGGAGTCCTGGGTGCCAGACTCAGTCGAACGCTTGTTCCACGTCGAGAAAAGCACCCGTGCAATACATTCCGCGTTCCAATGTGGATAATATAACATCCACCACACGGTGGTATTGCTGAATTGTAGAATGGGATGTCCGAAATCCAAGCTGATGGTCAGAAATTACATGATTCATTTCTAGGATCGGATATAGGCGTTTCAAAATGAGTTTTTATAGGATCTTTCCCATGATGGGCAAAAGGGACTTATGAGGATGGATGTTCAGGAGGCTTTTGAGGTTTTGGGATCATTTTGATTACTGACAGTTTCCAAGATTCAAGGAAATAGGTGGTTCGGAGAGTAGCATTGAATATATAAGTGAGGTAGAGGACTGCTTTTCGAAGTAGCTGTTTTAAGATATAGGATGTGATGAGATCATGACCAGGTGCTTTTTTAATACGTAATTGATGATACTAAAACCTAAATCTCAATATTCTGCCACCGTTGAGGCAATCCTGAAGGTGCCAGCTTACCATATATCGGATTGTTTAGAAGTTTGACCGTTTCAACGAACTTTTTATTCCTCGCAGTCACGAATTGGGAAAGTTTGTCCATTTTTAATTCCTCGTGAATTCTAGAGGTTTTAGCTTTTTGAAATGAGTACAATATTCTTTTCGTTTTTTCTGCATTCACATCAATGTTCAACATTTTTAGCTCGTTTGCTATGATTTGGCAGGCTTTTTCTGAATGCATAACAAGCCTTGCTGGCATTTGAACTGCTATTGGTGAAAGCAATATCATCAGCAAAAGGTGTTATTGAAGCATGCTCGAACTTGGTTCCAACAATTTTTCCAGTATAAATAGAAAACATTATTGGAGATCATGTGGACGCACCTTGTGGAAAACTACATGTGAGATGGACGGGACTCGACATCTTTTCTGAAACTTTCACTATCATATACCGGCCACTTACCGGAAAGATTTGATAGTAGTATATAACTGCTCAGGGTAAACCAGGTCGATCAACTGTTGGCAAAGCAATTCATGTGACCCGGAGTCAAACGCTTTTGAGCAGTCGAGTACTATCATGGCAGTTGCCTTATTTTTGTGGAAGTTGCTAGTCACCACATTTTGTAGTCTGATCTGGAAATGCTCTGTGCTCAGTTAAGCTTGAAATCCAGCTTGTTCTAATTGTAGCATCTCATTTTGAGAGCAAAGTTTTTTAATTAATATTATATTCATTACGAACTTACATTATGGATCCTGCCATTATATACAGTCAGTGTCAAAAATATTCGGAATTCGTATTTATTTTCATTTAAAAGGTATATTTCACAACTATGAATTTATATGATTCTTTTTTACTCATAGATCATTAAAAGAGACTCCCATTAAGGAAAATCACCGACCAGATAGCCGAAAAGTTTATTGTTTTAAAAAATATCAGATTAATAATGTAAAATTACAAGAGCATCCAGTGTCAAAATTATTCGGAAATCGTAATATCCTGTTGTTTAATGGTTTCAAAAGTTCATATTCTCACTGATTTTCGACATAATTTTATGTTCTAAATAGTTCTTCTCCCTCATGTAACATTTACACAACCTTTGAAACATCTTTTTAAAAATAAGGCCCTAAAATAAAAACGCAACGATCGGACATCGGCTTCGAATTTTTAAATTTTTAAAAGAGGAATAGTTGAAATGTTTAAAAAAGGTTTATAAGAATATTGTGGATAATATAATAATAAAAAATAAAAAAGTGAGCGTCCAAAAAAAATTGAATGTTAAAACTGAAACACTGATTCATCAAATAAGAAAACAATACCTCGAATGAGTAAACCTTAGCTTATTTCTGGATTTTTCAGAACTTTTAGATGCACAATAAGTGTTTCAACAGTTTGCCGGGTTCTAAAAAAATAGGACGATAAGAAAAACATGGTACAAGAAGTACGGAAAACGTCTTTCAGCTGGAAACGCAAAAAGAGAATAGGCTGAATGTGTGTAACATTTTTTTAAAGAGAAGGTTAATGAATTAAAATATTTGCAGATGACTCCTATACTAAAATACATGGTTCTCATGAAAAAATTATGGTTTGGAGGAAACCAAATAAAGAATTCAATATGCAATCAGATTCGTGAAAAAGATGAAATGGCAATGGGCTGGTCATCTAATGAGGAAAAATGATATAAACTGGGCTAAAATATTGACTGAGTGGGCCCCATTGGATAGGAAAAGGAACCGAGGCATTCAAAGAAGAGGGTGGGTCGACGAAATCAAAAATCTGGTGCGGGCAACACACGACTTTCACTTACCCTCATTTTTAAAATCAATGAAAGAATTTTCAAATACAGTTAGAGATAAAAATATGTGAAACTATTAAAGAATTAATTAAATTGAATTTATATAGAAACATGTGTTTTATTAAAAATCTATTATATTATTATCTAAAACAATCACTTAGTTTTATCGGCTTTCCATCACTCTCTATTAACTTTTAAAAGCTTGTGTATGAGATAATATTTTTTCTAAAATATTTAGCTTTCCAACGGTATATCATACATGTATATTGCTGTGCTTAAGTTCAAAAACGAAAAATTGCATTAAAACAATATTTTTTTCTTTTTTCTCCTTTAGTTGGGTATCAAATTCATTCAATTTATATATTTACCTGTTTTTCATCAGTGGTAACAAGATAATATAGTTATTTATATAGAATCAACAAAATTAAAGGTACTTTAAAGGAAGAAAATATTAAAAATATCGGCATTTAAGCCCTGTCAGACCATTTTTATCCAAATGAAACCTACATGATATTAAAGCCTATTAAATTTAACATCGATATAGCGAGTTTAATCAAAATCCTCGGAACCGTTTTCGATAAAATCGAAAAAAGGTGCAAAATGCATGGTATAAAGTCGCTCTTCTGGTAAGCTCATTTTGATGAAAAAGGTTTTGTAACGTCTCGGGCGTATAGTTGTCTTACTCAGGGCGACCCTCAAAACCCCAGAAGACCTTGACGATTCCGTCTACTCCTTCACCACCGCCATTCAGCAAGCTGTCTGGACTGCCTCCTCTCCTAAGCACTCCAATATAACTCCTCGCCAAAACCATTTGCCTCAACACCTTACAGACCTAATCCATGCAAAACGCCGTGCCAGATCATTATGGCAACGTACCCGACATCCAACAGATCGCCGCTCCTATAACTTCTATTGTAGACAATTGAAGCAGGAGTTGGCGACCTTCCGTTCCCAGTCCTTTAATTCCTACCTCTCCTCTCTGTCAGCTAGTGACCATTCCCTGTGGAATGTCACGAAGAAGATTTAAAATCCCATCAAGTTTCCCATCCTCTCCGGCGTGGTGATGACTCCTGGGCTGCGTCTGATGAAGATAAAGCCGAGGAATTCGCCACACACCTCTCCAAAGTATTCACTCCTCACCCGGAATCCCAAAGCAATCATACCGCAGCAGTACAAGACTTCCTTTTGTCACCAATACCACTTTCCCTACCTCCTAAAGCTATTAATCCCTCTGAGGTTAAATATCTTCTCCAGAAACTGACCCTCCGTAAATCTCCTGGACATGATCTCCTTACCCCCCAGATCCTCCGTCAACTTCCGCAGAAAGCTATTATATTCCTAACCTATATCTACAACTGCATCCTACGCACCACCTATTTTCCTCTCTTGTGGAAACATTTCACAATCATTCTCTTCCTAAAACCAGGTAAACCTTCCAGCAACACTTCATCTTACAGACCTATTAGTCTACTCCCCATCCTCTCAAAAGTCTTTGAAAAACTCCTTCTAAAACGAATCCTGCCTATATTAGAATCACAAAATCTTCCTTCCCATTAGTTTGGTTTCCGTGCTCATCATTCCACTGTTCAACAAGGACTCCGAGTTGTAGACCATATTTCCTCAGCCCTTGAATGCAAAGAGTATTGTTCTGGTGCGTTTCTGGACATAGCGCAAGCTTTTGACCGGGTATGGCACACCGGATTATTCTTTAAGCTTAAAACGCATTTACCCCAGTCTCTATACCTCATTCTACGATCCTATCTCTCAAACCGCTCCTTCCGAGTTCGCTGTGGTGTAGAATTTTCTAACTTTTATCCCATTGAGGCCGGTGTTCCTCAAGGCAGCGTCTTGGGACCCGTCCTCTACATCCTTTACACTGCTGATATTCCTAATCATCCTGACACCTTTCTGGCAACATTTGCTGATGATACCGCCATTTTGTCATCCAATTCCGATCCTGAAGCAGCATCGCTTAATTTACAAAATCACTTTTCCTTGTCGAAGACTGGTGTAACGCTTGGCGTATTAAGGTGAACGAAAACAAGTGCTCCACACGTCACATTCACTCTTCGACGCAAATCCTGTCCAATGGTTTATTTCAATTCCCTACCGCTTCCTTCTTCTGACACAGTCCGGTATCTTGGCTTTTTACTAGACAAAAGACTGACGTGGAACCCACACACAAGACTTAAAAGAAAAGAACTTAACCGCAGATTCGGCCAGTTATACAGTCTACTAAACAAAAAATCTAAGCTTACAGTTGACAACAAATTATTGCTTTACAAGACAATACTGAAGCCAATCTGGACCTACGGACTTGAACTGTGGGGACAGCTAAACGTTCTAACATCAAACGCATTCAATCCTTTCAATCCAAAGTCCTACGAATAATAGTAAATGCTCCTTATTATGTATCCAACTATACCTTGCACCACGACCTTAATGTTCCATTTATTTCAGACCTGATTCCATCTAAATTTTCCAAATTCCACCAGAACCTCATTCATCATCCTAATCCTCTAGCACAATCCCTATCCAGCTCCACTCATCCATACAACCCTCCTAGAAGGTTGAAACGACAGTGGCCCCGAGACATATTGTAAACATCTATTCTGGAGTTCTGACACTGGTCAGATTCTCCTCTCATGTGCGGTGTGATTGTGGCTGTGGCGCCCTCACTTAGCTTCCGCTGGCTCTCACCAGTGATGCGGCTGAGAGGGAGGCGCTGGGATCCTTTGGGCTCTGCTTGTCCTTCCACAAGTGGGGGGACAAGCCCCGTCCGGGGTTCCCGAGCTGATTGTAAATATTGTACATAGGTATGAATGAGACATGTTTTGTTTATTTATTTGTTAACTTCATTTATTTGTATTTATTTTGTCTATAAATTTTGTTATTGTATACGTTTATTTATTTTGATTTTATTTGATGTAATTTGACTTTCCTTTTGTTTATATTGTAAATATTGTATGAATGAGATCCTGTAGCACTATTATTATTGTCTATTATGACAAATTGTAATATATACGAATAAAAAAAAAAAAAAAAAAAAAAAAAAAAAAAAAAAAAAGTTGTCTTAAATATGAAATTTCAGTTTCATAGGACTTACCGTTTCTGCCCGCGAGTTACCACACACACACACACACAGACCTTTTTGTGGGGGAAAATATTATATCCAAAAAGAAAATGGCCTCAAGAAACAATAAGTGCTTGAGTGGGATAATATTTCAATTAATTAGTAAGATCAATTCCTAGTTGGCTAAAATGTATAATTATACAAAGCGTTTTACCAACTGAATGTTTATTTATGATCACTGCATTAATTATTAACTCCGAATACTTATGACACAATTGACAAGCACTATTTTTAATTTTTTCTCAAATGAACGTTCAAAACAAAACGTTAAAAACAAAATTAATTTGTCGTAAATTTTGGTTTTAGCTATAGTGTACCTTCCTTCTAACATTATAAAGTGGTTAACAACTACTTAAAAACATTTTTTAAAAATCTAGTGAGCGCAGCACACGACTTTCACTTACCTCCTTTGTTAAATTCAATTCAAGAATTTTAAATTACATATAGAGATAAAAAAATCTGGGGCGGGCAACACACGACTTTCACTAAACTCCGTTTTTAAAATCGATCAAAGAATTTTGAAATACAGTTAGAGATAAAATGAGTGAAGCCATTAAGAATTAATTAAATTGAATCTCTAAAGAAACATGTGTTTTATTAAAAATCTATTATATTATTATCTATACTAATATTATAAAGCTAAAGAGTTTGTTTGTTTGTTTGAACGCGCTAATCTCAGAAACTACTGGTTCGAATTGGAAAATTCTTTTTGTGTTGGATAGTCCATTTATCGAGGAAGGTTATAGGCTATATAACATCACGCTGCGACCAATAGGACCGAAGAATCAGTCGAAAATCTGGGAAAAAACGAGGAAAATTTAGGAGAAAAAAAAAACCTCGCTTCCCAATGATTCCAAATGATTTACCTTTTATTTTTAAATAATTCAATTTCCCGTTAATTTATATTTTTTGATTTAAACACGTAGGAATAGCTTTACGTCGAGATCGGGTTGCGGAGAAAATCAGGATGTTCTTCTGCCACAAGAAAATAAAACTAAAAATGGCATTTACGCGGAAGTACTTTAAAATATATTCTTTTAAAAACTTCTTAATAGCAATCATAATAACAGAAATTGATGCAGACGAAGTCGCTTTAGAATATATCAAAGAAAAAGTGACATGTACTAAGAAGGTTGAAATTTGGGTGATAAAATTCCGGTTCTGGGATACGCCGATGATTTGGTACTGCTAAAGGAAGACGCGGAAACTAAACAACTAAATACAAGTCCGTTAATAAAAACCGGTAAAGAATTAGGACTCGAAATAAATACCGAAAAGACAAAGTATATGATTTGTAGCAGAGACGGTGGCGATCATAGTGATGTTGATATATCAGAGTATACCTTTGAACACGTTGAGAAATTTAAGTGTTTAGGTTCAATGATAACAAAAAAAAAATCCAGGAGGAAATAAAGTCCTGGTTAAACGCGGGAAATGCGTGTTATAATTCAGTTGCGAAATTACTTAGCTTCTGTCTTAACTTAACGGTTAGAATTTATAAAACTGTTATTCTTCCGACGGTGAAACGTGGCCACTTACTTTGAAGGACGGACAACGGCTAAAGGTTTTAGAAAATAAGGTACTAAAATATTTGGTCCGAAGAGAGATGAGGCTACTGGGGAGTATAGACACAACGCGGAAATATTTGTATCAATCTATATTATTATCTATATTCTTAAGTCATGTTTTATTTCAAGAGTCATTTTCAACTTTAATCGTTATTACCTTACATATGCATATGCATTTATAAATTTAAATAAATTGAAAAAATTACTATTTCTTTAGATTTATTCGAGTATAATAATCAGAACTATTATTTTAAGCATATTTAGGACTTTTATTAGCTGTATGTCTATATTTATAAAAGAAAGTACCACTCAATTTTCTGGTATCTAAAACATTACTATGGTTGTGAGGCTACAATTTTTCCTGGAGGTTCGTCTTACCGCCTAGATGTGCAATAAGGCAGGATTTGAAAATCTTCGCCCAAAAAGTGGTTGAACAACCTAAACGTAAAATTGTCTTAATCTGATATATATCAGCAAAGGTACAAAGATTTTATAACAAATATATTTAAGCATATTACTGTTGTTATCTGTTCGTTTAACGTCACTTTTATACTACTATGGTTAATCGTATGATGACTAATTTGTTTTCTCTCCAAGTTTAGTTAGGGTAGAGATCTTTAACGAGTTCATGGAATCACAAAGGCTTGGGACCACCATTTTACGTCCCCTTCGAAGGAGGGCATAACTAAGGTTGTTTTTTACTCCCATTAAAAAATCTTAAGGGCACCTGGCTGGTCACTATATACAGGTGACCGACCCTTTTATACTGGTTTGCTATTGTAAATTTGACAGGAAGAAGTCAAGATCGGGCTTTAAATAATAACAAAGAGTAGCTGATAGTTGATATTTACTATAGCCAATCTCACCATAAACGCACATAAATTAATACGAAATGCAATATTCGCGAGCAAAGCTGCGTGACACAGCTAGTCTAAAATAATCAGTTAGTTTTATCGAATTTTCATCAATGTTTATTAACTTTTACAAGCCTTTTTTACAAAGATTTTTTTTCTTTTGATCTTTAGCTTTCATGTTTATTACGATTCTAATCTCCAAAAACAAAATATTTCATAAAAAAAATATATTATTGCAGCTTTCTCCTTTAGTTGGATATCAAATTCGTTCATCTTATATAGTTACCTGTTTTTTACCAATAATAATAAGATGATATGATAATTTTTACAGAATCTTCTAAACTAAAGTTACTCTGCAGGAAGAAAATTTAAAATATCGGCAATTTAAACCCTGCCAGACTTTTTCAATCAGAATGAGACCTACATATCATTAAAGCCCATCAGGTTTTACATAGATATAGAGTTTAATCAAAATCGTTAGCGCCGTTCTAGAGAAAATCGTATGCTGCATAATGCGTAGTATAAAGTAGCTTTCTGGTTAGCTGATTTTGATAAAAAAAGTTGTTGTAACACCTAGGGCGTATAGTCATCTTCAAGATGTAGTTTCAGGTTCATTAATATGGTCTTTTCACTTTCGTACTGGACTTAGCACGGACACACAGACCTTTATGCGGGACTTGGTCATTTGGACTCAGGGGAAACGTGTATTTCCGTTGAAAACTGAAATTACAATATTTTCACGATCGAAATACTTCCCCTTACTATATTTTATATAGGTAAATGAAAAGCAAGTATATTACGGAATGGTGAATATTTTCGACACTCACTGTATATAATTTTAGATTGTAATTAAATATTGTTAATTCTTTTTCAGGATATCCATTGAAGAAAAGTTTTTAACCGGTAATAATACTAACTTAGCTGATGAAAATGTAGGGCTTTCAAGGAAGTTGAAATACAAGTTGTGTGTGGCCAAGGCGCAGTGAGGTGTCTTCTACCATAGTCATAACATGCTCCCACATCATATTTTGAAATTAATGCTACAATCCTAACTCAGTTATTTTCATCCATTATTCTATAAATATTAAATAGTTTGTTTTATCATGATTCAAGTATGTAAAAACTGAATACAATTTATTTATGTTTTTGTTTAGATTTATTTCCTCTTCTTATGTTATTTTTATTTTATTGTGCTGCCTCTTACTTTGCCACCCATATAATAACCCCATAAAGACCTGAATATCCCCATTAGCTGCAGACTCAGCCCGAAGTAGACATTCCTTCCTTTCACTCCAAATTACGAGTCCACCTAAACCTATTCATCCTTTATTCCTAAACATCCTCCGAGGTGGCTGAAAATAATAAGGCCTCGAGAACTACTGATTTAAATAAACACAGAAGTACTACCACTAGGTAGTTTCTTCTCAGACCTATATGAAGCCCATATGTTAATAATCACATTTACTTGATGTTTTTTTTTTGTTAATACAGTTGTAAATATTACTATAATAAAAAAAAAAAAAAATAATATCTTTCAGAAATAAATATAACAACATAAATTACTCGCCGTTTTAGGCTACTTCAACACTTACTAGACAAACGGTCAAACCTTCCTCTTAACTACAAAAGGCTCATCTACATGACTATTATATCTGGACTTACGGAGTAGAACTATGGGGCTCTACATAACCATCCAATTCTTCCCGCATCCAATCCTTACAGTCCAAAATCCTTCGTAAGGATTTAACGCTCCTTATTTTGTAAAGAATAAATTCATCCATAAAGACCTTAATGTTCCCTATGTTACTGATTTGTCTCGGACCAGGTATCAATCCTTTCATGACAAACTCCATTCTCACTCTAACCCACTAGTTTCAATAATTTCTTCCTCTTCAATTCCTGATAATCCTCCGAGGGTCTGAAGAGAAGATGGCCTCGCGCCTTCTTGTTTAGACTCACTACTAAAGAGTGCTGCCAATGGGCAGTTTCTCTTCACGTTTATTTCATGTGTTTTATCTTTACTCAACATATTTACTTGTTATATTTTATGGAGTTGTAAATTTCAATAATTAAAACTTAAAATTGTTTTCGTCATTCAATGGATTTTTATTTCCGGAAATCCGCTGCACAGACAGTTAACAAATTTACAGTATGTTAGGTGATGATGGTTTAGGAGTAAGCAGTGGTTTGCTCGGTTCAGAACTGGAAATTTTGACTTGGAAGACGCAAGTTCTGGGAGGACGGAATAAAAAAATTAGCAGAAAGATGCCAGCATGAAATATATTAAAATGGTTCATATATAAGAATATGACTTTTTATTGAAATCACCAATAAAAAACGCTACCAACTCATTTTAAACCTAATACATACAATATTTTATTAACTTTCCTATTTAAAAGAGGTGCATAATAAAAACAAAGAAAGATACAATGAAAATTATTTTATTATTTGTTAGACTATATCATATCTCGTGTTAATTATATCAATAAGAATATTGAATTTGTCTGTGTAGAGCATGTTCTTATTAATTAAATTAATTCTTATCAAAATCCAAGGCTTCGCAAATATTTTATGTCAAGGTAATTTACAATTATTTTTCCTTGACATCTCACGGACCACTATTTTGGAACCACTCCAATGCAAATATAATTATTAAACCTAGAGTTAATGTTACACATTCGTCGTAAGCTTATGACACATCCTGCCCTACAGAGTCCTTTAATAATATTCCGCTTGTCCCGGTTGAACAGATTAACTATCTAGGGCTCCTACTTGACAAACGTCTAACTGAAACGACAAGAAACTGTCCATCGCTTTCGCTTACTTCAACACTTGCTGGGCAGGCGCTACAACCTTCCACTTAACTACAAACGGCTCATCTATTTCACCATCATAAGGCCTATCTGGACGTACGGAGTTGAGCTTTGGGACGCTGCTAAACCATAAAAATCTTCCAGTATTCAATCCTTACAATCAAAAATCCTTCGAAACATCCTCAATGCTTCTTATTTTGTCACCAACAAACTCATCCATAAAGACCTTAATGTCCCAAATGTTGCTAATTTGCCCGTAAGAGGTATCAATCCTTCCATGACAAACTCCACTTCCATTTTAACCCACTAGTTTCCATCCTTCCTCTTCCATTCCTGACAATCCTCCGAGGCGTCTAAAAAGAAGATGGCCTCGAGACCTTCTAGTTTACATAACCTAGTGGAGTGCTGCCAATGGGCATATTCTCTTCATGTCTTTTTATGTATATTATCAGCTAATTTACTTGATGTATTAACTAATACAGTTGTAAATTTCAATAAATAAATAAAAAATGTTACACATAATATGCAACAGGCTAGCAGATTTTCTTTTATATAATTTAACATTCCTTCAAAGTAAACCATAATAGTTCCTATACATCCCTTTTTAATCAGTATGCTGGTGTTCCTTAAGGCAGTATTTTAGGACCCTTCCTTTACACAATTTATACAGCTGATATCCCATCCCATCCTAACATTTCATTTCTACCTATGCTGATGACACTTGTGTGTTATCAGTCAACAACGATCCTCCCAAACTCTTCAATTCCACATCAGAGACCTTGAAGTACGGTGTCAGATTTGGAGAATTAAAATAAATTCCAATAAATCCCACCAAATAAACTTTACCCTTCGTCGTAGACCTATGACATCCTGCCCAACTTCAATAACACTCCTCTTGTCCCGATTGAACAGATTCCATACCTAGGACTGCATCTGGACAAACGTCTTAATTGGAACCCTCATACAAAACTGAAAAGACAAGAAAATGCCCGACGTTTTCGACTACTTCAACACTTACTGGACAAAACACTCAAACCTTCCACTTAAGTACAAAAGGCTCATCTACATGACTGTCATAAGACCGTTATAGACTTACGGAGTAGTGATTTGGGGCTCTGCTAAACCATCAAATTCTTCCCGTCTCCAATTGTTACAATAAAAAATCCTTCGAAAAATCCTCAATGCTCCTTATTTTGTCACAAATAAACTCATCCATAAAGACCTTAATGTTTCCTATTTTGCTGACTTTGCCCAAACCATGTACCACTCCTTTCATGACAAACTCCATTCCTACTCTAACCCGATAGTTTCAATCCTTGCTTTCTCTACAATCCCTGACAATGCTCCGAGGCGTCCGAAAACAAGATGGCTCCGAGATCTTCTAGTTTAACATAGTTTTCGGAGAGCTGCCAATGGGTAGTATCACATCATGTGAATCATAACATTTGTATCTTGTATCTCATTTACTAGATCATTATACATTATATCATTATACAGTTGTAAATAGCAATAAATCTATTAACAAATAATGATTTAACTTAAGGAGGGAGAATTTGCTGTTTATTTATTTAACGCCACTTTATGCTGATGTGGCTAATCGAACGATGCTAAAGTGGAAGCCCTAAATTTTGCCTATCCAGGTTTAGAACCTAGTTCAGTTCTTTCCTTTTTATTTGGGTTACCCTACATGGCCATTTATAGCATAATGAGTTTCAGTAGCAGTATTGTTTCGCATGAACTATGCGAGATACGGTATAGCCCACTAAAAATCCTAAGATATATTTCATCTAATATTTAGGATTTAGATTTTTAGAATTTAGGGAGAGGGGGTCCATGCCGTCGAAATGATTGGTTAAAGGGCTCCGCGAAACATAGTTTTTGGGAACCACTGTTGTATTGAATACAATTATTTTGCTTTAATTGGAGGAGGAGACAATAGACTTATGATAACTAAAATATGAGACATATACCGTGACATATAAAAATATATACACATAATGATACACATATTGACACAAACACAACCCATTCGGCCCTTTTGGCTGATCATTTTCAAATATCACATATTATTTCAAATGCATCTCTTAAATAATAAATATATTTAAAACTCCAAGATTCAAACTAGATTCCAAGGTTAAACAAATTAAATCCCAAATTACAGAACAATATGAAGTTGAAACAATTAAACTCTTCAAAATTTTCGAGTAGGATTTAATTGGTTTACTATTATGTAATCAATGGGTGATGGAGGAAAACTTTTTAACATAGTTCCAATAACAAGTAAATATATCTTTCCAATCTTAGGTTCGAACGAAATTAATGAATTGAAGCAGACAAATAAAATAAAAACTATTTACCTATATACAATGCTCCACAAAAAAAGTGGCGCACTTTGAAAAATTGATTTTTTTTAATTTCAAAAACGATGTTTTGTTTTTTATAACTATTTAAAAATTGTCAAGGAGAAGTTTATGAAATAGAAACCTCTGTTAACTTAATGTAAATAAAACGTGAACTAAGGTAATAATCCCTTTACAAATAACAGTTCTTATTCCGATTTCGTAGGAACAATATTACAATAAGGTTCAAATTTGTTTAAAAACTTGCTAATTACAATTATCATTAATACTTAAAATGGTAATAACCGCCGAACAAGTGGCCAGTGCCGTTGCTTTAGTCGAAAATGGCCATAGTCATAGAAACACTGCTCGGGCATTAGGATTACCTGAAACCACTGTGCGTGGAGCGATCCAACGCACAGTGGTTCCAAACGCACTTTTCGGAACAAAAGTCTGCACTGGTCGTTCTATTCAAGATATATCAGCCATTTTAATGTAATTTTGTTCCTTATTAAATTCATTTTCAATGGTATGATTGGCATACTTTTAGCTCATTTTCGTATCATAAAAACATATGGGTTTTGTCGATAATTTCAGAGAAATGTCTCTGTAACTAATTGTTCTTATATACATCATTATATATCTACATTTCCTGCATTTAACATTGTTTAGAATCGTTATTAGATAACATTAAGTAAACTTTGGGTTTGGAACCCCTGTGCAACGTTTCCGTGACACTGGACTCTACACACTCAAGCCAGGTTCGGATGGTCCAACACAGCCACGAGACGATCGGTTTATTTTAATACATACTCTTCGAAATCGCTTGTCTACTGCTTTTGAATGCTCAAAGGCTCCGGTGGTGCGTGATGTTTCAATTAGAGCCGAAACCTCAGAAGAAGACTTGTTGGAATGAGCTTACATCCCAGGAGGGTAGCCACAAGTCCACAGCTCACTGTAAATCATCGAAGAGTCCGTTGAATGAAAATGAATGGAGGACTGTACCTTTTTTATATGAGTCATTTTTTTCATTTTACTCTGCAGATGGACGTGCTAGAGTTTACCGAATGTCAGGTCTAAGAACTCTGAATGTAACATTACTGGGAGAGTGCAATATGGAGGTGGACACTGCAAACTGTGGTCAGCAATATCTTACTGATACAAGAATCCAGACTTAAGGTGGCCAGCTTGTAGCCCTGACTTAAATCCTATTGAACATCTCTGGGATGAACTTGGTAGATGTGTGACAAGAAGAATCAACCCTCCTGAAACCTTTGCAGGAGCTAAGAACTTCTTTATTGGAAGCATGGGAGGAAATCCCGCAAGATGTAGTAGCAAACCTTATTAGAAGTATGCCTACAAAGCTCCAGGCAGTAATTACTGCAAGAAGAAGCAATACCCGTTATGGAAAGTTGAATTCAACAGAGAAAAACAATTTTTTTTTGTATATAAATTTTCGTTAATTTTCTCCTTTTTCCAAATACATTTTTATTTTTTGTTTCTTTCTTAATTTTACCTCACCCAAAAGGATACTATTTTATAAAAATGTTGATATAATGTACACTAATTCCACAGGGAAAAAAATGCGCCCCGTTTTTTGTGGAGCAGTTTATGCTATTTTTTTAAATTTTATTTTTACACTTAAGTTACTTTAAGATGGTCATTAGACGTTACTATTCTCCATTTCGTTTCAAAGTGGTGAATTTTCCAGAGATCCATAGCTAATAAAAAAATCTGGTACGGACAACACACGACCACTTACCTCGCCTGTTAAATTCAATTAAAGAACTATTAAATAAATTTAAATTTGTTAATGCTAATTTAAATATAAAGTTAATTCAGATTCTTTGGAAATATATGATTTACATTAAACAATATAGTGATATTAAACAGTTATATAAAATTATCATTAATAATTGTATGCCCTATTTGTCACTTTGCATCACCTTTTACAACTTTGTGTACAAGGTGACATTTTTTCTAAAATCTTTATCTTTCCAACGTATATTATACATGTATTTTACTGCTCTTATGTTCAAAAACAAAAAAATGCATTAAAACAATATTTGTTTGTTATCGGAAGGCCTGGGGCGTTCCAGGAGACTGCTAATAATAATAAAGTTAAATATTGGATGGGCTGTTTCTAAATGATGCGGACTGTATAAATGAATGGGTGTATTTTTTCTACTATTGTTACAGATTGTAATGAGGGTTAGTTATTGCTTAATCTATTGTACATATCTGGGGCAGTTGTTTCTTCTTTTTCTCCTTCGTCCTCTTCTTTCTCGGCCCATGGGCAGCCGCCCCAAACGTTCTACTCACTCATGACACGAAGTAACTATTTCTGGTAATAACAATGTCTTTTGTACTGTGGGGCACATGTGCTCACTCTACTCGTGTCTGACTCTATTGCAGACCTGTCTTGTGGTCTTGCCATTACATGTAAATTTTGGCAGGGAGTCCCTTGGCTCTGGCTGCCACTAGATGCGTTTATCCAGAGTGCCTCATAAATGTCTAGTCATATTGTTGGAGCATATACTAGACCTTAAGTGGAACAAAAAGTTTATATGACCCTTAGTCCGATTCTCAACGGTTAGGGAGGAAAATTATATTTTGAGTGTTTTTTGTAATGGTTTTTTGGTTGTTGAAATGGTAAGTTTTCATCAGAAAAACTCATTTACATCTTCTGGATGTGCACGCACATTAAAACAAGTGTTACCGAATGAAAGAAGAGAAAATTTCCTAGAAGGTTAAAAAGTCAAACTCTCAAAATAAGAAAGTTTAAGTGTTGCACAATACCATGTAACAAATTAAATGCTCTTAAAATATTCTGACATTTCAAGGAGATATTACTCTTCTATCGTTAGACTTTAGATCTTCGGGATCTTAGAAAGATTTCTTCATTTAATTAGCTTTAAAATGGTGTAAAACCAACTTACCTTCATAGACCAATCAAGGATGCGAGCAGGCACGAATTAAAGAAAAAAAAAAAAGACCAAAAATAATATTTGCGTTTAATATGTTTCTCGTAAATGTCTAGTGATATTGTGGTAGCCGATACTAGAACTCACGAGGACCTAAAAAGTTTATACGACCCACAGTCTGAATGTCAACGTATTTTTTTAAAGAGAAGATCACCCTTTTTGATTTCTTATCTTAATAAAAGTATCCCTAAAACAAACATGCACTGTGTAAGGTAAGTGGTTTCCACAACAGAGCACTTGAATGGTAGATAAGAAATTGTTAATGCACTTAAAATTAACATTAAAGATGCGTAAATAGGAAGACTGCGTGAATATCGCTACAAATCATTATATAGTCTTATATTATTATTTCTAAATTTTTTATTATTAGTAAGATTAATAAAAGTGTTTTGCAGTAATTGTAAAAAGATATATACACACTAGCGATAAAAAAAACGGGCGCACCTAGATTTTTGCAACTATCTTTTTGTTAACCCAAAATTAACTTCCAAATTTTTTCTTAGCATAGTATATACTATATGATTCTAAAAGACACAAGGATAATTAACGACATAATAAAAAAGAAAAAAAATTAATAGTGAAAAAACGATATAATGCGACTTTAATGTGACACGTTTTCCTTCATTAATTGATTTTCGTTTTAATTTTCTCTCATTTTTGTTTAGAGTGTGGTGTTGTTCAATCTTTTTCTTTTAATAAAATGGTTTTACAAGCGACGACAGTAACTAGAATAACTGCGATAGTAGACGAAGGTAGAAGTCAACGTTACGTGGCCAGACGTCAGGCCTACCAGAAACAGCGGTTCGAAGGGCCGTTCAGAGGTGATCAGGGAGCCCCAGAACGACTGAGCCAGCAGATGACCGTTTCATCATGATGCAAACATTATGAACCGTAAACAGAGAGCTGTAGAAACCGCTTACCGGCTGAGAATTGCTCGCCAGGTGAACGTGAGTGTATGCACAATTAGGGGAAGTGAATTTGCACTTGCAGGGTTCCAGCAACAGGTAGTCAGCTCAACGAAATGCTCACCTCCAATTTCGCCGAGAACATGCTAACTGGACTGAGCCTGATTTGGTCTCCGTTATGTTCAGGGACGGGTCCAGATTTATCTTGTGTGCTCAGGATGCCCGAGTAAGAGTATGTAGAAGAAGGGGAGAGAGGTACAGAGAGAGCAGGTGTTACGCAGGTGGATCTGTTATGATGTGGAGAGGTATCACATTACAAGCGAGGACGGACCTTCATGTGTTCAACAGACCGTCCCTCAGTGCAATTTCGTACATTACGAACGTTCTGGAGGAATATGTGAAGCCTGTTAAGCCTTTCATTGGCGATAATTTTCGCCTAATGTCCGGCCACAAACAGTAAATGTAGTGACAGGGTACCTGGTCGGTATTCGTACTCAGCGGTGGCCAGCTCGAAGCCCAGACCTGAATCCTATAGAACAGTTACGGGACCAGTTAGGGAGATGTGTCCGACGTCGGCCAAACCCTACAGCTACCTACAGGACCTCAGGATAGTGCTAGTGGAAGAGTGGGAGGCCATACCCCAGGAACGGGTAGCTATCATCATTCAAAGTATGCCTGGGATGTATGAAGCAGTAATTAGAACCAGAGGAGGGAATACCTGGTATCGAGAACGCATTTTTTTGTTTAATTTAAGCTTAAAAATGTAAAGTAGTCAATTTTTGTTTTTATGATACTTCGTTTTTTTACTATTATTTTATTTTTTTTATTATGTCGTTTTTCTTAATTTTCCTTGTGTCTTTTAGAAGCATATAGTATATACTATGCTAAGAAAAAAATTTGGAGGTTAATTTTGGTTTAACAAAAAAATATTTGCAAAAATCTAGGTGCGTCGAGTTTTTTTTATCGCTAGTGTATATAAATATATAAATAAGTAATATATATATATATATATATATATATATATATATATATATATATATATATATATAAGCAATCGTGAACATTTTCTTATTCCAGTTTTCACCAGAAATGCAATTTTTAGGCTCCCTTGAACACAAATGAACAAGTCTTGTAAAAGGCTTCTGTTTGTAGCAAAGCTAGACCGAGAAGATAAGTTATTTAAAACTGACATTTCATATTTTAGAAGCGTTTATGCCTGAGATGTTACAACAACCTCTTGGACTAAATTGGCAAACCAGAAAAGCCACTTTATGCAGTGAATTTTGAACATTTTTATGATTTTCTCAAAAAATGACACGATTTTGATTTAACACCTCACGTCGTTGTAAACTTTAATATGAGATAAGTGTTATTCTGATCAAGTCTGACAGGGATTAAAAACCGATATTTTTTTCATCTAAAGTAGAATCCAGAAAAGGTCCATGTGCGGAAAGTCTATTAGGAAACTAAATGTCCATATTTAAGACAACTTCATGCCGGGAATGTTGCAGCAAATTTCCTCAAAACTTTAATAGAAAAGATCCAACTTTAAACCTGCGTTTTTCACCTTACAATATTCTCCAAAAGGATCGGAACGATTTTGATTAAACTCACAATATTCTTCTTCTCTTCCTACCGCCCTCTTTATGCTTTCCTCTCCTACCGTTATATACTCCTATATTATGGATCCTGCCCTATCCTAGAGTAGCTGCCCTTCCTATATCCAATCCATGTCTCAGCTCTCCAAAGCCATTTCTGACTCCACCTTCCCATGTCTTTCTGGATTTTTCTCATACACCATTTTGGCTATAATATCTTCATGTTATCTCTACACATGGCCAAATCAGCGTATTATATTTTATTTTAAACATGCTTTACCCAATATAGCTCCATATTGTGTCGTTTCTTATCAAATCCCCCTTTGGTTTCCCCTCTATTCTCCTCAGGAACCGCATTTAAATTGCTTGGAGTCGGCTTTGGTGCTTTGAAGTAATAGTCCTGGATTCGCTCGCATAGTTCATTATAGGGATGAATGTTTGTTTTTTTTCTCAGCCACTCACTGTTGGGCGCTATAGTTCTTGTAGGACCTGGGCCTCTGCCACCGTTCTTCCGCATGCCTCACGATCTCCAGCGAGACTCCTCCAATTTCTAACACCCAATTTTCTCAACTCATCCTCCAAGTCCTCAATCCAACGTCGCCTGGGTCTGCCCCTTTTCCTTTTTCCTCCTGGTACACAATTTAGCCTAATTTTAGGCAGCCTACAGTGCCCCATCCTTTCCTCATGCATTCAACCATCGCAGCCAGCTCGTCCTAATAGCACAGAGGATATTAGGCTCTCCATACAATTCTGTAAGTTCAGCGTTGCTTCTGATCCTCCACCTGTGTTCTTCTTTTACGGCTCAAAAAATCTTTCGCGATAACCTCCTCTTCCAAACCAGTAGAGCTTTCTGTTTTCTTTAGTTAGGATCCACGTCTCACTGCGATACATTACTACCGGCCTTATTATTGTTTTGTGTTACAAGAGCTTTGCTTTCCTGTATAGGCCTTTGAATCGGAGAGCTTTTTGTAGGGCATAGAAACATCTGGTTCCTGCTACCGTTCTTCCTTAATTTCTACTTCTAAGTTATTCTTCTCCGTCACAACACCTCCTAGGTATTTGAATGCACTGCAGCTGTGAAACGTGTTTTCATCCACCTCCACAATATCTCCTCTCTCCCTGGTCTGCCTCGTTTTCATATATTGAGCCTTTTCTATATTTACTTCAAGTCCTAAACGTTGTGCTGCTCACTTGACTTCCTTAACAGCACCGGTCAGATCTGTTTTGGTTCTCCCTGTGATGACTACATCATCAGCCTAAGCCATATGCTGTGTGAGCCTGTTGTAAATGGTGCCCCGTGTGTTTTTCTGGGTTTTCTTTAACTTCTAGGGCGAGGTTAAACAGTACTGGTGATAATGGGTCACCTTGTCTTAAGCCACTATTAAACCAAAAGCTATTTGAGATACCCACTCTAGTTTTCACCTTACACCTCGTTCTTTCCAGGGTCATCTTAGTCAGTCTTATTAACTAAGCTGAGTATTCCTAGTGTCGAGCGTTTGTCTGATCGAGAATAGGTGGTCTGTTGTTGACCGTCCTGGACGGAAACCGCTCTGGTACTCGCCCAGAAGTTTTTCACTCCTCTCCATCTTCCTCCTACAAATCGCTACCGACAAGATCTTGTAGACTATGCCTCTGTAATTTTCAAATTTAAGTTTTTTTTAAATAAAGTTTTCTTGATATACTTGGACACTCCTCTGTTTCCTAACAAGCCTGTATATTGAATTTAATATTGAAAATTATAATTCATTCAAAATAGATAAATATATGATGGTTACAACACTGGACTTTTACATAGTTCTGTTGTTAAAATCAACTAAAGAACTTTAAAATTAAGTTGAAAAAACTTTAAGATTACATTAAAGTTCGATGGAAACATTTATTTTAAATCTAAAAATCTGGTGCGGGAAACACACGACTTTCATTTAAATCCGTTCTTAAAATCGATTGAAGTATAGTTGTCTTTAATATAAAATTTGAGTTTCATAGGACTTCATTTACGCGCGAGAGTTACCACACACACACACAAGAATTAGTGCTCTTCGTGTTTGTCGTGATTTCCGCACTGTCTCCTATGAAGCTGTGTGTGTTATCTCCAGTATGCCTCCTATTTGGCTGAGGAACGCGAACGAATTTTTCGAAGAAGGTACGACGGTTGGAAACGAAGAGAGGTCTCTGACGATAGAAATATGGCAAAGACGTTGGAATGCCTCATCCAATGGAAGATGGACCCACCGTCTAATTCCTGACGTAGCTACATGGATCTCTAGGAAGCACGGAGATATAGACTTCTACCTCACCCAACTACTTAAATGGCATGGCTGCCTAAAATCATTTTGAGCACGGTTTAAAATAGAGGATGAATTATAGTATCCAAGTTGCCTGTCTGAGGATCAAACAATGGAGTATGCATTATTTCATGGCTCAATTTTCGCCAAAGAAAAGGATGAACTAGACAGCATTCTTGGAGAGAAGGGTGTCCAAGAAAACTTGGTCAACCTAATGATGACTGAAGAGGAAAACTGGAATGGTGTGATAGAATATGCGGCGCAAGTCGGAGAGAAGCTCAGATCTCAAGAGCGCGAAATTAGCGGCCAGGTAAGACTAATAAGATAGATAGATAAGATAAAGATGTCCATTACAGAAGTAGGCACATAGCCATACTGCCCCCCGCGAAGTAATGGTCTGGCGGCAGTTCCGTGGGGTGGTGAAGGCGAATAGGGAGGTGGTTTTTTTAGTGAGTAGGAATCTCACACTGTTGTGGGCTTGTATAGTGTGATTGTGTATAGTAGGGTGTATACACATCTTGTATGAAATAAGATGAGGAAGAAGGTTGGAGGTGTGGTCAATAGAGAGAAAAAACACATTGAAGCATAGTGCTATTTTAATTATGTGCCGACGTTTCGGCCTACATTGTGGGCCTTCATCAGGGTTTACAGGGTGGGCCTTCTCTGAGACGGTGTCTAAGGAAGTCAGAAGATGAAGGCCCACAATATAGGCTGAAACGTCGGCACATAATTAAAATAGCACTATGTTTTAATGTATGTTTTTTCTCTAATGACCGCACCTCCAACCATCTTCCTCATCTAAATTTCTCAACGGTCAACTAAACTCCATCATTATGAATCTTCTATGAAAGATTTTTCTCCAACCATCAAAAGAAAAAAAAAAACACACACACACACACACACCTTTTTGCTGGACTTAGTCATTTGGACTCAGGAAACCCTAAAACGTGTATTTCCGTTGAAAATTTCCACGATCGCAATACTTTTCCTTGCTATATATTTCATACATAGGTAAGTGAAAGTAAAAATAGAAATTGTAATGTTAAACCATCACTTAGTTGTATCTGATTTTCATTACTATTGATTACCTGATACAATTTTGTATATTAGATAAGGTTAGGAATCGGCCCGCCCGATGCGTCTATACCAACGCGGCTTAGCACACCCGGCATACCACTGCATAGTGTGAACCCCGGCTTAGAATCATCGTCGGATGCCCTGGTATTTTTGCCCCAACGATGGAAAACATCGGTAGAGTAGTTTAGAAAAGAAGCCATTCGGGTTCTACGTATAGATATTATAATGAGCTGTCTCGAATCGTAGTTCAGCTGATAATAGAATGATGCGAAACCCTTATCTCGAAAAAAAACACTCCAAAATTTAATATATATATACAGGAATGGCATTGAAAAATTTGAATCTATATTGTTCTTTAAGAGTTTTATTATTTCAGTGAATCAAAACTCGAAAATGGGCACTATACACCTTATGGTTTTCTTCTGTCTTGGTATTTTTCATTTGTCTTTCTCAAAGGTAAGCATTTTAACATAAATAATTAAGAATATAAAATACTTTTGAAAAATATTATAACTAACAATCTAATAACTCGGATATAGGAATGTTCTGGCTGCTCGAAAACCATTGATGTTAACGATCCTGCTAACGTAAAATACCTGAGCGAGAAACTTGAAAATGAAACTCCCAAAGGTACAAAAGATGGAGAACAAACTGAACTAGTAAGGATTAAAGACATCCATAGAAAGGTAACAAACTTGATAAGTTATCACTAATAAGTTAGTAAAGCATTTAAAAGTACAGTGGAATCCCGATAATTCGTATTAATATGCAGTTCTCGTGGAACTTTTCTGTTAATCATTATAAAAACAGCCAAATTCGTATTTATATTCACCATTCGTTCGTCTATTCATTTCACTTCATTTTATGCTACTGTGGAAAATCGGACGTTGCTACAGTGGGAGTCTTAGATTTCGCCTGTCCAGGTTTAATTAGGATAGGGATATTTAACGAGTAGCTGAAATCGCACAGTCTCGGGGCCACTATTTTACGACCTCTCCGAAATGATTATTTTTACTCAATTTAAGAAATTTATGGTCCATCTGTCCCCCTTGTTTTCAACCCTTGACTTAGTGTACAGAAGGCTGTTATGCTGGCCAATACACCACAGGTGACACCTTTCAATTGGTTTTGAAAGAGGAAGATCTTCTATTACAGTGGTTCCCAACACTGTCTTTTCGCGGGCTCCTTGATATAATCATTTCAATAGCAAGGGCCTACTAAATCCTAAATATTAGGTATATATTAAAATTTTTAGTGGGGTACACCCTATCACGTACAATGCTCCACCTTTATATTCTAGAAATGGCCCAGGTGGGGAAGTGGAAATGAAGGAAAATAATTAGGCTCAAGAAGTTTACTACAATCCCCGAAACATTATGTTGAACCTAGCAGAAGGTCCTAGGTTTTTTTAAAAGGAGTGAAAAATCCTTTGTTATACCGTCCTTCAGAGGGAACGTAAAAAAATGGTCAAGAGCCTGTGCTAATCAGGTAATCGCTAAATATCCCCATACTAATTATATCTGGATTAGCAAAGTTTAGGGCTTCCACTTTAATATCGCCAATAGCCACAATAGTATAAAATTACAGCAGTATTATTATAAAATAATACTAAACTAGAAAAATATATAAGTGTTATAAAAGATAAAATAGTTTTATATATATATATATATATATATATATAATTAACTGTGAAGGAATACTCGTATATATTCGTGAAACATCCAAAAAATTAAAAACTAGAATATCTTAACATATTCCAAATTGTAAAAGTATAAAAAATACAAATCCAACAGCATTATCAACACATAGCATAAGAAATCAACATAAATTTAATTTTGAAAATATTAAATATTAGATACTTCTAAAAATAATAGAAACAGAAAAATACTGGAAGCAATTTATATAACTAAAAATAACAATAAAGTAGTTAGTTATAAAACCGATACCAAAAATCTTCGTACACATTACACCGACATAATAAATAATATAAAATTTAAATAAAAAAAACATAACAATAAAAAAGTGAAACACAAAGCAAATAATAACATCAAAATAAAAATAAATATAGACCGCGGGAATTAGAATAATTTAATTTATAGGAATTAAAATAAGTAACAATAGAACTAGCTAAGTACATAGTATGCAATAGTAAAAAGAAGATAGAACAGTGAGCCAATAGTTGACTTCTAGAAGTGCATGTAGCTGTTAGCTACAAAAAATGTATATCAATAAATAATGAACAAAAAAGGTAATTTATAGTTAATTATATAATATGAAAATTTTATTTAATTAATGACTTTATAAAAATTAATATGTATAGATATAGAAAACAATTATTAAATGTAACTAAAATCAAAATATTTTAAACCATTTAAGGCTGGATAATGGGGACAAAGGCCCGAAACGTCGACAAATACTGACGAGTTATATAGTTAATTATAATAATAAGATATGTGATGGAAGAAAATTATGTTTGATTTAATATGTAATTGATTTAATATAAAATGGCGTTAAATGAAAAAAATAACCTAAAATTTAAAATGTATATAAGAAGGTATTCAAATACTCATAAAGAAATCAAATATTGTTCAATAGCTTACACATATCATATAATATTATACAAAAATATCATAAATCTTTTGTTCTTTAAGCTCATTGATTCCGAAATCATAAAAAATGACCAATTTTAAGTTTATGATTTTGCAGTAGCAGGCACCTGTCAGAAAGCATAACCAACTATATCACTTAAAATGTTAAATTTGGGCGATTCTTGTTAAAAGCTAAGTTCTAATGTGTTGAACATAACTAAACATTGAAAATGATTCATAATAATTGATCCATATCAAAATATGAACAATAAATAATAAATTTTCTTTTTGAATAGATACTTGATTTGAAATATCAGGCTTGTTTGAGCGTCTGTTTGGGATGACAGTAGGTTCTAGAACAGCTGGGACTTGAATGATGGTAGGGAAGAAGCAGGGCGGATATGAGTAGGTAGAGAATTCCAGAGAGTTGTAGAGCGAACGATAAAGGAATGATCAAAAGTTTTTGTTCTATGGGTAGGAATATAAATGTCAGAATGGCGGGTTCTTGTTTGGAGGGAGTGGACTAAAGATTTGTTTGTTTATTTATTTAACGTCACTTTATGCTACTATGGCTAATCGGACGATGCTACAGTGGGAGTCCTAAATTTTGCCTATCCAGGTTTTATTAGGATAGGGATCTTTAACGAGGACCTGACATCGCACAGGCTCGGGACCACCTTTTAACGTCCCCTCCGAAGGACGGCGTAACTAAGGATTTTTTACTCCCATTAAAAAATCCTAGGACCACCTGCGGGTTTGAACCCGTGACCTTTAGCATGGGAGGCTGTTACGCTAGCCACCCAGCTACAAGTGATCCCAACTAAAGATTTAAATTGCAGAAGTCTGTGGGTAAGGGAGGTGCTTGGAGCTGATGGTTTGGCACTTCAAAGGAAGAAAATTTCTAACATCGATATTTAAGCTCTGTCAGACTATTTTAATCACAATGATACCTACATCATATTATCAATCTATATATTGAGATCACATAACATATAACAGACATAACACACTATAGCTGGGTGGCTAGCAAAACAGACTCCTATGGCAAAGGTCACGGGTTCAAACCAGCAGGTGGTCCTAGGATTTTTTAATGGGAGTAAAAAATCGTTAGTTATGGCGTCCTCCGAAGGGGACGTAAAATGATGGTCCAGAGCCTGGGCTAATCAGGTAATCGCTAAATATCCCCGTACTAGGTAATCCCTAGGCTATTGGAAGAAGTGGAGCACGTGATACGGTGTAGCCTACTAAAAAGCTTAATATATTCCTAATAGTTAGGATTTAGGGGCTCCTTGTCATTGAAATGATTGTATAAATGGGTCCGCGAAAAGGTTTTGTTGGAAACCACTGTAATAAAAGATCTTTCTCTTTCAAAACCAATTGAATAAAGGTGTCACCTGTGGTGTAGTGGCTAGCATAACAGCCTTCTGTGCACTAAGTCAAGGGTTCAAAACGAGGGGGACAGAGTGACCATAGATTTTTTATATATAGAGTAAAACTAATCATTTCGGAGGAGACGTAAAATAGTGGCCCCGAGCCTGTGCGATGTCAGGTACTCGTTTAAGATCCCTATCCTAATAAAACCTTGATAGGCAAAATTAAGGACTCCCACTGTAGCATCGTCCGATTTGCCATAGTAGCATAAAGTGACATTAAATAAATAAACAAACAAAACCTACATCATATTAATAAAGCTTTTTAAATGAAATTTTTTTAATTTAACATTGATTTAATGAGTTTAATCAAAATTGCTAAAGGCGTTTTTTAGAAAATCTGAATATATGAAGAAAATATGAAATTTCAGGTCCGCGAGACTTTTCGTTTTCGTGCTAGATTTTCTATACAGATATACCTTTTTGCGGGACTCGGTCATTTGGACTGATGAGACCCTAACAATTTTCACGATCGCAATACTTCCCCTTAAATATTTCATATGTAGGTAAGTGGAAGTAAAATTAAAGATTCCAAAAGAAAATATGACAGTTTAAGCAGAAAATTTGGAGATTAAAGACATCCAACGAAAAGATGCCTGCTGATACATTGCCAAGGCAGGATTTTAGGTAGGAAGGGGCGAAAGGCAAATCGTTAGGGGAGGACCAAGCTGGTCTAAAATATGTGTTATTTTTTTAAACAGTGTCAACACACATAATAATAAAAAACAACATGCGTATATCTTAAAGTGATATCATTATTTAAGTTTCTTATAAGTTTTTTTCACTATCAACTTTATTTAATAGTTCTTAAATTGATTTTAACATCTGAGGTATGTGAAAGACATGCGTCGCTTGCACCAGATTTTTAAATATAATATAATTATATTTGTTTTAATAACAACACGTTTTTTGTTTTTTTTAGGTTGTTAAAGGCCTGATTTACACTTATGATTTCGAAGCACGAGGTTTGAACTCAAACTCACTTTATGAATGTAAATTAGACGCTTTCCAGCAAGAATGGTTGGGAGTTGAGGAAATCCAGGAATACAGTTGCAAAATTGTTCCTTCAATTGAGCAAGAAAGGTTCGTTTAAATGTGAAAGATAAAAAAACTATCTATCTCTTTATCTCTCTCTCTATATATATATATATATTCTTAGGAATCTATTAAACCATGCCAACTCCTTTCAGGTCATTCTCTGAAGAAGAGTTGTCAACAGATTTTGACAATAGCTTTGACCCTATAAGCTTAAAGATTAATAAGAAGAAGTATGCAATCTGTATGGCAAAGGCAGCAATCAAGTGTCATAAACAGAAATAAGATACTTCAACATTATTTTTTTTTTTAAAGCTATAACCTTATAACCTTACTATTATCATTTATATACCTTGTCCTAATGTATATAAAATAAAAAATGAAAATAGTTTGCTTTTGTATATTTAAATTATTTTTAAACTGAAAAGAGTGTGTAATATTTTTAGCTTTAAGTCATTTCCTCTCCATATGTTAGACACAGATATTGTTATCATAAAAAAAAATCTGGTGCCCGCAACACAGGACGTTCACTTACCACGCATGATAAAATTAATTTAAAAACTATTAACTATACTTCAATTTAAAAAATATTCTAAGTTGATTTTAATAAAACGTGTATTCATTTTCGTTGGAAACATATGATTTAGATTAAATAACGTAACTTTATTAAATTGTTAATCTATACTAATATTATAAAGCTGAAGAGTTTGTTTGTTTGTTTGAACGCGCTAATCTCAGAAACTACTGGTTCTAATTGAAAAATTCTTTTTGTGTTGGATTGTCCATTTATCGAGGAAGGTTATAGGCTATATAACATCACGCTGCGACCAATAGGACCGAAGAATCAGTCGAAAATCTGGGAAAAACCGGGGAAAATTTGGGAGAAAAAAAAAACCTCGCTTCCCAATGATTCCAAATGATTTACCTTTTATTTTTAAATTATTCAATTTCCCGTTAATTTATGTTTTTCCATTTAAAGACGTAGGAATAGATTTACATCGAGATCGGGTTGCGGAGAAAATCAGTATGTTCTGCCACAAGAAAATAAAACTAAAAATGTCATTTACGCGGAAGTAATTTAAAATATATTTTTTAAAAACTTCTTAATAGCAATCATAATAACAGAAATTGATGCAAACGAAGTTGCTTTAGAATATATCAAAGAAAAAGTGACATGTACTAAGGAGGTTTAAATTTGGGTGATAAAATTCCGGTTCTGGGATACGCCGATGATTTGGTACTGCTAAAGGAAGACACGGAAACTAAAAAACTAAATACAAATCCGTTAATAAAAACCGGTAAAGAAATAGGACTCGAAATAAATACCGAAAAGACAAAATATATGATTTGTAGCAGAGAAAAATTACTATTTCTTTTGATTTATTCGAGTATAATAATCAAATCTATTATTTTAAGCATATTTAGGACTTTTATTAGCTGTATGTCTATATTTATAAAAGAAAGTACCACTCAATTTTCTGGTATCTAAAAAATTACTATGGTTGTGAGGCTAAAATTTTTCCTGGAGGTTCGTCTTACCGCCTAGATGTGCAATAAGGCAGGATTTGAAAATCTTCGCCCAAAAAGTGGTTGAACAACCTAAACGTAAAATTGTCTTAATCTGATATGTATCAGCAAAGGTACAAAAATTTTATAACAAATATATTTAAGCAAATTACTGTTGTTATCTGTTCGTTTAACGTCACTTTTGTACTACTATGGTTTATCGTATGATGACTAATTTTTTCCTCTTCAAGTTTAGTTAGGATAGAGATCTTTAACGAGTTCATGGAATCGCAAAGGCTTGGGACCACCATTTTACGTCCCCTTCGAAGGAGGGCATAACTAAGGTTGTTTTTTACTCTCATTAAAAAATCTTAAGGGCACCTGGCTGATCACTACATACAGGTGACCGACTCTTTTAAGCATATTGCGTTTCATATCTGTTTCGAGTGTAGGTTCCTATGAAAATATATTCAATTGTTATTTATTTTTTAAAAATGGTTTGTGACGATTATTTTTACATATTAAGTGATTATGGGTATAACCACTTCTACTGGTTTGCTATTGTAAATTTGACAGGAAGAAGTCAAGATCGGGCTTTAAATGATAACAAAGAGTAGCTGATAGTTGATATTTATTATAGCCAATCTTACCATAAATGCACATAAATTAATACGAAAAGCAATATTCGCGAGCAAAGCTGCGTGTCACAGCTATTCAGTAATAAATTTAATCCCTATTCGTCACTTTATATTACCTTTCACAACTTTGTGAATCAGGTAAAAGCAATTTTTGAAATCTTTCTCTTTCCAATGGTATATTATACGTCTATATTACTGTTCTTATTATCAGTAAACCAAAAATTACGTTAAAAATAGTTTTGCTCTTTTATTCTTTAATTGGTCATTAAATTCTTCCATCTTGTATAATTAGACGTTCTTGATCAATGTCATTAAAATGATATGGTTAATGTTTTGGAACGATGATTTTGATGAAAAAATTCGTTTACATTTCGGGCGTATAGTTGTCTTAAATATGAAATTTCAGTTTCATAGCACTTTTAGTTTTTGCGCGTGAGTTACCACACACACACACACCTTTTTGCGGGACTTGATCATTTGGACTTAGGGGACAGTTATGGTCAATAAACTATAGAAAAGTTACAATGTCAGCAAATAGCTGACTCCCCCTCTCTAGCCTGTATATAAACCCCTTGCTTGTAATCCCTGATAGCAGTTAACAGTTAAAGTTTAGTCTCGTTAGCCATGTTATGATTTAGTAGTTCTTAGTGTTAGTCTAGTGAACATTTGTTAAGTGTATTTTTGCCTAATAAAAGTTTTTTTTCGATTTTCGCGGAGAAGATAATTTAATTGACCCTAAAACGTGTATTTCCGTTGAAAACTGGAATTCACAAGCGAGGACGGACCTTCATGTGTTCAACAGACCGTCCCTCAATGCAATTTCGTACATTACGAACGTTCTGGAGGAATATATGAAGCCTGTTAAGCCTTTCATTGGCGATAATTTTCGCCTAATGTCCGGCCACAAACAGCAAATGTAGTGACAGGGTACCTGGATGAGGTCGGCATTCGTACTCAGCGGTGGCCAGCTCGAAGCCCAGACCTGAATCCTATAGAACAGTTACGGGACCAGTTAGGGAGGTATGTCCGACGTCGGCCAAACCCTACAGCTACCCTACAGGACCTCAGGATAGTGCTAGTGGAAGAGTGGGAGGCCATACCCCAGGAACGGGTAGCTATCATCATTCAAAGTATGCCTGGGATGTATGAAGCAGTAATCAGAACCAGAGGAGGGAATACCTGGTATCGAGAACGCATTTTTTTGTTTAATTTAAGTTTAAAAATGTAAAGTAGTCAATTTTTGTTTTTATGATACTTCGTTTTTTTACTATTATTTATTTATTTTTTATTATGTCGTTTTTCTTAATTTGCCTTGTGTCTTTTAGAAGCATATAGTATATACTATGCTAAGAAAAAAATTTGGAGGTTAATTTTGGTTTAACAAAAAAATATTTGCAAAAATCTAGGTGCGTCGAGTTTTTTTTATCGCTAGTGTATATAAATATATAAATAAGTATATATATATATATATATATGCAATCGTGAACATTTTCTTATTCCAGTTTTCACCAGAAATGCAATTTTTAGGCTCCCTTGAACACAAATGAACAAGTCTTGTAAAAGGCTTCTGTATGTAGCAAAGCTAGACCGAGAAGATAAGTTATTTAAAACTGACATTTCATATTTTAGATGTTACAACAACTTCTTGGACTAAATTGGCAAACCAGAAAAGCCACTTTATGCAGTGAATTTTGAACATTTTTATGATTTTCTAAAAAAAATGACACGATTTTGATTTAACACCTCACGTCGTTGTAAACTTTAATATGAGATAAGTGTTATTCTGATCAAGTCTGACAGGGCTTAAAAACCGATATTTTTTTCATCTAAAGTAGAATCCAGAAAAGGTCCATGTGCGGAAAGTCTATTAGGAAACTAAATGTCCATATTTAAGACAACTTTATGCCGGGAATGTTGCAGCAAATTTCCTCAAAACTTTAATAGCAAATATCCAACTTTAACCCTGGGTTTTTCACCTTACAATATTCTCCAAAAGGATCGGAACGATTTTGATTAAACTCACAATATTCTTCTTCTCTTCCTACCGCCCTCTTTATGTTTTCCTCTCCTACCGTTATATACTCCTATATTATGGATCCTGCCCTATCCTAGAGTAGCTGCCCTTCCTATATCCAATCCATGTCGAAAATTCGGAATTCGAAAATTTTCACGATCGGAATACTTTCCTTTACTATATATTTCATATATAGGTAAGGGAAAGTAAAAAATAAATAAATAAAAACACTAACCCGTTCTTTCATTTTGAAAAGAAAGATATTTTCTGTAGGAAGCACCATTTAGGAATTAGATGAAAATGTCGAGGTTTTTCGGCTTCAAAAAGTTAGCTGACCACTTGTGATGGTGCAAACTCAGATTACTTTTATTTAGAACCATTAAGAGGTATTAAAAGGATTTCCAGCTTTGTCCGAATTAATTCCCACAAAATTTGAATTTTAACCTTCTTTATTTCTAAAAGCAGAAAGACGAATTTTTTTTTTCTTTGTTTACTAATTCTAAAACTTTATACATATTTTTCTTTATCTTAAAAAATAACAGAGTTATGTGCGTATTTATGAGTGAGATTTAGATATTTTTTCTTTTCTTTCTTTATTATTATTCGCGGTGTACTAATTCTAAAACTCTGTAGATTTTTTCCCCATCATCGAAAGTAGATATAATATACCGGTTCTGGCGCAGGGCTTCGGTGCAAGATGGCGGCGCCCATGGTTTCCCGCCAAAACTGGCCTTTATTGAACGATCGTTCGCGATCTACCCGTCGTTCGTGATATAGTCAATCCAGCCTGACCTCATATTGTCAGTTTAATTTATCGATTAAATATTCGATAGTAGATAAGAATTGGGCGAGCTGGCGCACCGATTCCTCCATCCCCTCCCCTACCACTCTTAACCACCTATGACGTCATCACGACCTAACCTTAACTACTATGGTTCGCGCCATTGACCTAACCTAAACCACCGAGCCACGCCCCTTTTTAGTCACGTGACCTTTTATTAACCTAACCTAAACCAGTAGGCCACGCCCCTTTTTGATCACGTGATCCCCTGTTTGAGGGTATTAAGTATTTGTAAAGCATGAGTCTACCCGGCGTCCATCTTCTTTTCCCTACGTTTTGGGCTAATTTAGTATTTATAAAACATGAGTCTACCCGTCCGCCATTTTGGTTTTATGACGTCACCATTTACAAAGCATGAGTCTACCTGGCGTCCATTTTGCTCCCCCCCACTCATTCATTAGTTAACCAATGAGAGGGCCTAACTTGAGAGTTCCTCCCGGCTAGGTCCGATGGTCAAATTGTAATGTGTGCTTTTACGAAACCTTTCAAACTGTGACATAACCTTACTATTGTTTACATTTATTGAAACCTCCCTTACTGTTACATAACCTTCTCATTGTTTACATTTTCGGAAACCCCCCTTACTGTTACATAACCTTCCCAATGTTTACATTTTTCTCAACCTCCCCATTGTTTACATTTTATGAAACCTCCCTTACTGTTACATAACCTTCTCATTGTTTACATTTTCCTCAACCTTCCCGTTGTTTACATTATCTGAAGCCTCCCTTGCTGTTACATAACCTTCCCGTTGTTTACAATATCTGAAACCTCCCTTGCTGTTACATAACCTTCCCAATGTTTACATTTTCCGCAACCTTCTCAATGATTACATTTATGAAACCTTCCTAACTGTTACATGACCTTCCTAATGTTTACATTTATTGTAAACTTTTTAATGTTTACATCTTCTAAATTTCTTTATTTACTTTTATTGTCTATTCACATAGTCGTAGTGCACACTCACCTTCTAATGAATCCGCAAGAGCGCAGCACCCACTCTACTTCGTAATGTGTCCACCAGAGTGCATCTCTCCGGAATTTTTTATGTTATCTTTCCAATAATATTTTATACTTTTTTTAAGTAAGTGTTTCCAGCCGCCATTTTGTTTTGAGGAAGCAACCATTGCAATAATTTAAACAGGTATGAACATGTACAAACAGGTTTGGATCATGTTTAAGCATGCTGATAACTGAAACGTAAACATGGACTTTGAACCCTCTTAACGGCTTTAATATAAACATCGTCATAGGGCTTCTTAATCCTATACATATTTGAGCTTTGATACCTTGATCCTTTAATTTAAATAGCGATATAGTGTTCCTTAAGCTTAAACGTAAACATGGACTTTGAACCTTCTTGGTGGCTTAAATATAAACATCGTAATAGTGCTTCCTAATCCTATACAGCATTGAACTCTGATCCTTAATCCTACATTTTAAGTTGCGATAAAAAGTTCCTTAAGCTTTCAAACTTTGAACGATTAACCTCTTAAGTATCAATATTGATAATGCGCTTCTTAGAATTATGGGCCGTCAATGGTTAATCCCTGATAACTTAATCGTAAACAAGCTCAATTTAAGACGTAAACATTAACTTTGTGATGAGAATTTCTTAGTGTATAAATAAACAATAATATAAAACTTTTACCTACTTCGGACGGAAATTTATTTTGTTTAAAAATAATAATTTTAACATTTTTAATTGTTTTCTCACCTTATCAGTCCATTTTGTACCATTTTCAAGCATTATTTACTAATAATTAACTATTTTGCTATGGAATTGCAATTTTGCGATGTCTTCGGGGTCGTTCGGCTACTCCCGGCCACCTTCGGTCTTTTTACCCCGTTCAACTTCACTATAATCCGGAGTTCTATCTAAAGAAATAAACAATGATAACGTTAATTCCATTGAAGGTAAACAACTTCCTTATCTTCTCTGCATCTCTTGATAAAGTATAAACAATATTATATTATAGTAAAATAATATAGTACATCCTAAACATTTTATTCATTTTAGTTAACAGCATTATTAGTAAACAAAGTGTTGTACCTTTTTTAGTTCGGCGTTAAGCCTTAAGCCTCTTCACCACGTCAAGGTAAAGGTACATCGAAGAGGTTTTTATTTTATTTATTTATTTTACAACGTGATTTTTACAATAAAAATGTGTACAAATTCAACGAAAAAATAAAGTTTATTGAAAATCAGAATTCATAAAATATAATTTCTAACACAATCAAGAATTAAACTAAATTTATGCTTATAAAAAAATAAAATCATCTCTTTTTTTTGGTAATGTATAATCATATTGAAATTTAATTTTTCACCTCATGGCATAAACGAAATATTTGCTGTTGAGATGGTCGGCAAGGTGCGGTAATGACTATTTAATCTTCAATAAATTAACAACATCATATACTTTATCATTTTTTTTCTTTATGTATTTGAAAGAGAAATATGAGCATCGAAATTATTCTGCAGGTTTATTCTATTCACCTCACATTCACTCACACATTCAAGTTTACAGGTGTTCAAACCATGCCATTGACCTTCATTCAGGGTTTATAGGTGTTCAAACCGTGACAGTGACCCCTTTCATTCATGGTGAATAGATTTAAACAATTTTTTATTTACCCATACAGATAAAACCTTTGGTTGATACTCTGTTCATTTCTCTTTCGAGACATTATGATAAATGCAATGGCTGTCTTGCTGAGATGGATTTATTAATTTTAAGACCGCCAAAATGTTCCAAATTCATTAGTTAACAAACATATTGCCACACCATGAACCATCGTTTTTATTATTTGTTATCTTAGTTTTTTCACACCCAAGACAAAAATGGTTGTAAATTCGCGTTTTGTTTCTTATTATTACCAACATAATCTTTATATTATTTCACTTAATTTAATTTATAATGACCATAGGCCAAAGTATTGATTCCGTCTTCTAATATGTGTCTTTTATCATCAAAGGGGGACAGAGATACCTTATTTATTTTGGAACTAAAAATATTATGGAGCTTAGATTGTATCATTTTCATTGGCGTATGCATAATTTCATTTTTGAACAATACTTTTTCATAATCCTCAAAACTAATATATTGTTTTAATGATGATGTTTTTACGCCTTTAGCACGCTTTTTTACATCATTTTCAGTCATAATAGCGTACATTTTCGCTCTTAATCCCACGTATTTTAAAATTATTTTGGAATTAAGCTCATCTTTGAACTTTCCTAACTTTTTTTTATTTTCTTTCGAATAACATAAATGTGTTTCAGGATAGTCTGAGAAATCGAAATATTGATTACTTTTTTTCATATCTTCATAGACATCATCTGTTAAGACTCTATAGATAAATGAATCTGTATCGGTATACATCATCTTCAAGTTTTTTCCAGTATACGTTTTCATCATTATGTCATAATGAAATTGATACATTACAGTTTTTGATAAATCTAAAATGCACATTCCTATGTATATAGGTTTATTAAACAATACTTTCGATTTTCCCATATGTACAGCCACTATATTCTCATTGTAGATTGTACGGTCAATGAAATTCGGTTTAGCGACAAGCTTCATCAACTTTTTACTGTCAGTTACTAGTTGAATATTCTGGCGGTTCCTGATATTTTCCATCGTTTTACCGAAAACTGCATTATTAAGCAACTTATAAAAATCTTTTTCAAAATCATTGGATGCTCCTTTCCTTAGCTCTGTATTGTATTCTATATACGATCGTAACCATCGTGCTTGTTTAAACTTTAGAACACGGTGAATTTTTTCCAAATTTAGCCCATGCTGTAGAGCTTGAATCAAATTTTTATAATGTAAGACGTAGCGATATCTTTTTCCAAAATGTGTTATTAATTTTTTTGATTTAGAATTTTCTCCCGGTGGTATCATCGCTTCAGGTAAGAACGGTAAATCATCATGGTAATGATGAAGTTCTTGAGGATAACTGATATCAATTTCAAATATGTAACCAATTTCGTCATCATCCTTAAGCTCGGATATGTTTATACGTTCCGGATTTTTCACCCATTCAAATCCTCCGTATGGTAAATTCATGCTCATCGCTTGTCCATAAAGATTATTAGCATCTAAATAAATTATATAACTGGATTCTTCGTTTGGATTAAAATTATTCATATACTTATTATTCGCTTCTGCATACCTGTGCGATACCTGGCACAAGCCTCCTCGAATACCATGTTCTATCATTAGAATCATATCATAATCCTGTAAGAGCTCTATATTCATTTTTGTATATTTTAACATGGCGTCGAAGGTCAAACCAGGAACGGTAAAATAATGAGCTGGATCAAGTTTATGCGTCTTCATCATAACGTCTCGAAAAGATTCGAAGACGTCACAAAGTAGAAGAACATCACTTTTAACGTAAACATCAGCATATTCACCCAAAGATTTACATTTAAAGTGTTCCCATATGTTTTGAGCATGTCTATAATCTTCTGCACTGACATCGCTCTCATTCAATTTATTGTAAAAAGCCTCAATTGGTGGTAACTCTGTTTCATTTAACTTTTCTTCATTGTCTAAATAATCGTATGGAAACACACCTTTTCTGGTAACCAATGCTAATTCCTCATCTCTATAATATTTCGATGTTTCCTTGAATTTATCCAAAGAAAGAGATTTTACAAGGTAGTCCAGGCTTCTAGGCATGAATCTGTAAGAATCTATAAACCTAAGTTTCAGTTTTCCAACATGCTTTGTGAAGGATATGTATTTTTCTTCACTATTCGGTATTACCTCAACTTCTCCAGGGGTATTTCCCAACTCTCTAACTATAAAATGTGAGTCATAATTGCTCAAATTGTGCATTATGACGGGTACAAACGATGGATTAACGCGTTTTAAATTACAATTATTACACGAAGCTCCTAAGTACGTTCCGGTTAGATGGCAGTGGTCTCTAACTTTTATGTTGTTTTCTTTAAATTTGTCTTGACACATATAACAGGTTTTAGCTTCGGCCCAATTTTTTTCTTCTTCCGATGAGATCCGCATTGGTTTGTTCATCTTATAGATTTCTTGAATTTTTTTAGCAACATTGATAATATATTCCATGAAGTGGTAAGCGGCATTGGCACCCCTATAAACGTACGGTTTGTTTATTGGGACGTCTACTCCCTCGATTCCTTTAACATATACACAAAATGATATCGGATCGTGCCTCTGATATTTAGTCGTGTTCTTTGACGATTCGTTTATAGGAACTAACATCGATTCAAAGTCAGAATAGATAACAAACGGTACTTTGCTTTGTCGTTCCACATTTGAAAATCTGATAAAGTGATCTTTCGTCGGCAGCTCTATTCTTACTGGTTTATTCTCAGAGCAGTATATCTTGTGTTCTCCAAGTTTCTCGCTAGCTTTTTTTCCATACAGGTTGTTAAAATGTGTAAAGCAGCGTTTGCAAATCGTCAATTTATGTTCGTATTGACAGAGTTGAGACACAACTAATCTTTCAAAGTTTTTTATGTAAATATAATGCGAAGTATTATCATCGGATATAAGTAGAAGATCTCGGTGGTCTTTCAATTCTGTTTTACAGACTTTCAGTGGATATATTTTATCTTTTTCATCCAGCCCATAGACATTGATGGAGACGTTATTTACCTTTTCGAATTTTCTTATTTCACTCAGAGAAGTTGGAAATGAAACGCAAGTAAAGTCATATAAATGTTCTAAGTTGTTATACTTAGTAACGCGTTGAGGATCCTTTTTCACAAACTTTGCTAAAACGGAATACTTGAAACAGTACATATCATTATTCCGTACATTGATGCAAGCTTTCTTTGATTCTATAGATGACGGGAGAGGAAGATAGGTGCTGCCCCTTAGTGGCAAATATTTGTTGATTCTTAATCTGATTCCATCAACCCCACTCAGCTTCCACCCGCTTTTTTTAAATTGAGACTCCTCAGCTTCAGTTATGATTTTGTTAAAACTTTCCTCTATAAATTTGCTAAGATTGCTGCCTTTAAACACACATTTGTTTCGTGTTTTGAATGCCTTATCCATCTGATCACCTACAGAATTTGTAAAAGTACATTCCAATAGGCAGTTCACTTTCAATGCGCCATGTTCATGTAGCGAATCTCGAATTTTATACACCAAGAGGTTCTTAACACTTTCCAGAAACGAGTTTATATCCATAGAATCGGACGATCTGATGAAGAATGATGCCAATCGGCTCTGAAAAGCTGTCTCATACTCAACAAGTCCCTGCTTGTCTGGTACGAGTGCTAAAATGACATTCTTTTGTGGCTCAGATATTTTTAACTTTTTCATCAACGGTTCCTGGGTGCATACATTTTCATGTCTTTTACCGTTATAAATATTGGGAAAAACACCTCCACACCTCGTGCAAGTATAAGTCGAATTACCGTTACAAGATTTTTCATGTCTACGAAGGCTCTTCAAATACTCATACGTATTATCGCAAAGGTAACATTTAAACTGACTCATTTTTAAGTGTTAAATTTCAAAATTTCTGAACGGAGAAAAAATTAATAATTTATTTATGCACACAACTTACCTTCCGTGAACAAATGGAGAAATATCTACTAGTTTAAAATTAACGAAAAAAAAAAAAAATCTTCTATAAAACTTAAATAATATAAAAATATTAATGGCACCAAGAAATTAGGAAATATTTTTAAACTCAGATAGCAGCAACAGCAACAAATCAATGTGTTCGCTTTGAAGTCTGAAGCTGAAATGACAGTAAATACAAATGACAAGTAACTCGTTAACTATCAGCTGTTGCTTACCCCCACCACCTCGTGTTTACCCCCACCACCTTCCACTTTACCCCCACTACCTTAAATTTTACCCCCACCACCTTGCATTTTACCTCCCCCCCTCCCTCTTCCCCCTCCTGCCCTTGTAGTGCATCCGAGGATACGCAACTCAAGATGATGGTCAGAAGTGGTTAAGAGTAATCAGAGAGAGTCGGAGAGGTTCACATGGTTTTAAGAAAACTTATTGGACAGATTGGACATAATCTTTTCCTCACATGTGAACCTCTCCGACTCTCTCTGATTACTCTTAACCACTTCTGACCATCATCTTGAGTTGCGTATCCTCGGATGCACTACAAGGGCAGGAGGGGGAAGAGGGAGGGGGGGAGGTAAAATGCAAGGTGGTGGGGGTAAAATTTAAGGTAGTGGGGGTAAAGTGGAAGGTGGTGGGGGTAAACACGAGGTGGTGGGGGTAAGCAACAGCTGATAGTTAACGAGTTACTTGTCATTTGTATTTACTGTCATTTTAGCTTCAGACTTCAAAGCGAACACATTGATTTGTTGCTGTTGCTGCTATCTGAGTTTAAAAATATTTCCTAATTTCTTGGTGCCATTAATATTTTTATATTATTTAAGTTTTATAGAAGATTTTTTTTTTTTTTTCGTTAATTTTAAACTAGTAGATATTTCTCCATTTGTTCACGGAAGGTAAGTTGTGTGCATAAATAAATTATTAATTTTTTCTCCGTTCAGAAATTTTGAAATTTAACACTTAAAAATGAGTCAGTTTAAATGTTACCTTTGCGATAATACGTATGAGTATTTGAAGAGCCTTCGTAGACATGAAAAATCTTGTAACGGTAATTCGACTTATACTTGCACGAGGTGTGGAGGTGTTTTTCCCAATATTTATAACGGTAAAAGACATGAAAATGTATGCACCCAGGAACCGTTGATGAAAAAGTTAAAAATATCTGAGCCACAAAAGAATGTCATTTTAGCACTCGTACCAGACAAGCAGGGACTTGTTGAGTATGAGACAGCTTTTCAGAGCCGATTGGCATCATTCTTCATCAGATCGTCCGATTCTATGGATATAAACTCGTTTCTGGAAAGTGTTAAGAACCTCTTGGTGTATAAAATTCGAGATTCGCTACATGAACATGGCGCATTGAAAGTGAACTGCCTATTGGAATGTACTTTTACAAATTCTGTAGGTGATCAGATGGATAAGGCATTCAAAACACGAAACAAATGTGTGTTTAAAGGCAGCAATCTTAGCAAATTTATAGAGGAAAGTTTTAACAAAATCATAACTGAAGCTGAGGAGTCTCAATTTAAAAAAAGCGGGTGGAAGCTGAGTGGGGTTGATGGAATCAGATTAAGAATCAACAAATATTTGCCACTAAGGGGCAGCACCTATCTTCCTCTCCCGTCATCTATAGAATCAAAGAAAGCTTGCATCAATGTACGGAATAATGATATGTACTGTTTCAAGTATTCCGTTTTAGCAAAGTTTGTGAAAAAGGATCCTCAACGCGTTACTAAGTATAACAACTTAGAACATTTATATGACTTTACTTGCGTTTCATTTCCAACTTCTCTGAGTGAAATAAGAAAATTCGAAAAGGCAAATAACGTCTCCATCAATGTCTATGGGCTGGATGAAAAAGATAAAATATATCCACTGAAAGTCTGTAAAACAGAATTGAAAGACCACCGAGATCTTCTACTTATATCCGATGATAATACTTCGCATTATATTTACATAAAAAACTTTGAAAGATTAGTTGTGTCTCAACTCTGTCAATACGAACATAAATTGACGATTTGCAAACGCTGCTTTACACATTTTAACAACCTGTATGGAAAAAAAGCTAGCGAGAAACTTGGAGAACACAAGATATACTGCTCTGAGAATAAACCAGTAAGAATAGAGCTGCCGACGAAAGATCACTTTATCAGATTTTCAAATGTGGAACGACAAAGCAAAGTACCGTTTGTTATCTATTCTGACTTTGAATCGATGTTAGTTCCTATAAACGAATCGTCAAAGAACACGACTAAATATCAGAGGCACGATCCGATATCATTTTGTGTATATGTTAAAGGAATCGAGGGAGTAGACGTCCCAATAAACAAACCGTACGTTTATAGGGGTGCCAATGCCGCTTACCACTTCATGGAATATATTATCAATGTTGCTAAAAAAATTCAAGAAATCTATAAGATGAACAAACCAATGCGGATCTCATCGGAAGAAGAAAAAAATTGGGCCGAAGCTAAAACCTGTTATATGTGTCAAGACAAATTTAAAGAAAACAACATAAAAGTTAGAGACCACTGCCATCTAACCGGAACGTACTTAGGAGCTTCGTGTAATAATTGTAATTTAAAACGCGTTAATCCATCGTTTGTACCCGTCATAATGCACAATTTGAGCAATTATGACTCACATTTTATAGTTAGAGAGTTGGGAAATACCCCTGGAGAAGTTGAGGTAATACCGAATAGTGAAGAAAAATACATATCCTTCACAAAGCATGTTGGAAAACTGAAACTTAGGTTTATAGATTCTTACAGATTCATGCCTAGAAGCCTGGACTACCTTGTAAAATCTCTTTCTTTGGATAAATTCAAGGAAACATCGAAATATTATAGAGATGAGGAATTAGCATTGGTTACCAGAAAAGGTGTGTTTCCATACGATTATTTAGACAATGAAGAAAAGTTAAATGAAACAGAGTTACCACCAATTGAGGCTTTTTACAATAAATTGAATGAGAGCGATGTCAGTGCAGAAGATTATAGACATGCTCAAAACATATGGGAACACTTTAAATGTAAATCTTTGGGTGAATATGCTGATGTTTACGTTAAAAGTGATGTTCTTCTACTTTGTGACGTCTTCGAATCTTTTCGAGACGTTATGATGAAGACGCATAAACTTGATCCAGCTCATTATTTTACCGTTCCTGGTTTGACCTTCGACGCCATGTTAAAATATACAAAAATGAATATAGAGCTCTTACAGGATTATGATATGATTCTAATGATAGAACATGGTATTCGAGGAGGCTTGTGCCAGGTATCGCACAGGTATGCAGAAGCGAATAATAAGTATATGAATAATTTTAATCCAAACGAAGAATCCAGTTATATAATTTATTTAGATGCTAATAATCTTTATGGACAAGCGATGAGCATGAATTTACCATACGGAGGATTTGAATGGGTGAAAAATCCGGAACGTATAAACATATCCGAGCTTAAGGATGATGACGAAATTGGTTACATATTTGAAATTGATATCAGTTATCCTCAAGAACTTCATCATTACCATGATGATTTACCGTTCTTACCTGAAGCGATGATACCACCGGGAGAAAATTCTAAATCAAAAAAATTAATAACACATTTTGGAAAAAGATATCGCTACGTCTTACATTATAAAAATTTGATTCAAGCTCTACAGCATGGGCTAAATTTGGAAAAAATTCACCGTGTTCTAAAGTTTAAACAAGCACGATGGTTACGATCGTATATAGAATACAATACAGAGCTAAGGAAAGGAGCATCCAATGATTTTGAAAAAGATTTTTATAAGTTGCTTAATAATGCAGTTTTCGGTAAAACGATGGAAAATATCAGGAACCGCCAGAATATTCAACTAGTAACTGACAGTAAAAAGTTGATGAAGCTTGTCGCTAAACCGAATTTCATTGACCGTACAATCTACAATGAGAATATAGTGGCTGTACATATGGGAAAATCGAAAGTATTGTTTAATAAACCTATATACATAGGAATGTGCATTTTAGATTTATCAAAAACTGTAATGTATCAATTTCATTATGACATAATGATGAAAACGTATACTGGAAAAAACTTGAAGATGATGTATACCGATACAGATTCATTTATCTATAGAGTCTTAACAGATGATGTCTATGAAGATATGAAAAAAAGTAATCAATATTTCGATTTCTCAGACTATCCTGAAACACATTTATGTTATTCGAAAGAAAATAAAAAAAAGTTAGGAAAGTTCAAAGATGAGCTTAATTCCAAAATAATTTTAAAATACGTGGGATTAAGAGCGAAAATGTACGCTATTATGACTGAAAATGATGTAAAAAAGCGTGCTAAAGGCGTAAAAACATCATCATTAAAACAATATATTAGTTTTGAGGATTATGAAAAAGTATTGTTCAAAAATGAAATTATGCATACGCCAATGAAAATGATACAATCTAAGCTCCATAATATTTTTAGTTCCAAAATAAATAAGGTATCTCTGTCCCCCTTTGATGATAAAAGACACATATTAGAAGACGGAATCAATACTTTGGCCTATGGTCATTATAAATTAAATTAAGTGAAATAATATAAAGATTATGTTGGTAATAATAAGAAACAAAACGCGAATTTACAACCATTTTTGTCTTGGGTGTGAAAAAACTAAGATAACAAATAATAAAAACGATGGTTCATGGTGTGGCAATATGTTTGTTAACTAATGAATTTGGAACATTTTGGCGGTCTTAAAATTAATAAATCCATCTCAGCAAGACAGCCATTGCATTTATCATAATGTCTCGAAAGAGAAATGAACAGAGTATCAACCAAAGGTTTTATCTGTATGGGTAAATAAAAAATTGTTTAAATCTATTCACCATGAATGAAAGGGGTCACTGTCACGGTTTGAACACCTATAAACCCTGAATGAAGGTCAATGGCATGGTTTGAACACCTGTAAACTTGAATGTGTGAGTGAATGTGAGGTGAATAGAATAAACCTGCAGAATAATTTCGATGCTCATATTTCTCTTTCAAATACATAAAGAAAAAAAATGATAAAGTATATGATGTTGTTAATTTATTGAAGATTAAATAGTCATTACCGCACCTTGCCGACCATCTCAACAGCAAATATTTCGTTTATGCCATGAGGTGAAAAATTAAATTTCAATATGATTATACATTACCAAAAAAAAGAGATGATTTTATTTTTTTATAAGCATAAATTTAGTTTAATTCTTGATTGTGTTAGAAAATTATATTTTATGATTTTCAATAAACTTTATTTTTTCGTTGAATTTGTACACATTTTTATTGTAAAAATCACGTTGTAAAATAAATAAATAAAATAAAAACCTCTTCGATGTACCTTTACCTTGACGTGGTGAAGAGGCTTAAGGCTTAACGCCGAACTAAAAAAGGTACAACACTTTGTTTACTAATAATGCTGTTAACTAAAATGAATAAAATGTTTAGGATGTACTATATTATTTTACTATAATATAATATTGTTTATACTTTATCAAGAGATGCAGAGAAGATAAGGAAGTTGTTTACCTTCAATGGAATTAACGTTATCATTGTTTATTTCTTTAGATAGAACTCCGGATTATAGTGAAGTTGAACGGGGTAAAAAGACCGAAGGTGGCCGGGAGTAGCCGAACGACCCCGAAGACATCGCAAAATTGCAATTCCATAGCAAAATAGTTAATTATTAGTAAATAATGCTTGAAAATGGTACAAAATGGACTGATAAGGTGAGAAAACAATTAAAAATGTTAAAATTATTATTTTTAAACAAAATAAATTCCGTCCGAAGTAGGTAAAAGTTTTATATTATTGTTTATTTATACACTAAGAAATTCTCATCACAAAGTTAATGTTTACGTCTTAAATTGAGCTTGTTTACGATTAAGTTATCAGGGATTAACCATTGACGGCCCATAATTCTAAGAAGCGCATTATCAATATTGATACTTAAGAGGTTAATCGTTCAAAGTTTGAAAGCTTAAGGAACTTTTTATCGCAACTTAAAATGTAGGATTAAGGATCAGAGTTCAATGCTGTATAGGATTAGGAAGCACTATTACGATGTTTATATTTAAGCCACCAAGAAGGTTCAAAGTCCATGTTTACGTTTAAGCTTAAGGAACACTATATCGCTATTTAAATTAAAGGATCAAGGTATCAAAGCTCAAATATGTATAGGATTAAGAAGCCCTATGACGATGTTTATATTAAAGCCGTTAAGAGGGTTCAAAGTCCATGTTTACGTTTCAGTTATCAGCATGCTTAAACATGATCCAAACCTGTTTGTACATGTTCATACCTGTTTAAATTATTGCAATGGTTGCTTCCTCAAAACAAAATGGCGGCTGGAAACACTTACTTAAAAAAAGTATAAAATATTATTGGAAAGATAACATAAAAAATTCCGGAGAGATGCACTCTGGTGGACACATTACGAAGTAGAGTGGGTGCTGCGCTCTTGCGGATTCATTAGAAGGTGAGTGTGCACTACGACTATGTGAATAGACAATAAAAGTAAATAAAGAAATTTAGAAGATGTAAACATTAAAAAGTTTACAATAAATGTAAACATTAGGAAGGTCATGTAACAGTTAGGAAGGTTTCATAAATGTAATCATTGAGAAGGTTGCGGAAAATGTAAACATTGGGAAGGTTATGTAACAGCAAGGGAGGTTTCAGATATTGTAAACAACGGGAAGGTTATGTAACAGCAAGGGAGGCTTCAGATAATGTAAACAACGGGAAGGTTGAGGAAAATGTAAACAATGAGAAGGTTATGTAACAGTAAGGGAGGTTTCATAAAATGTAAACAATGGGGAGGTTGAGAAAAATGTAAACATTGGGAAGGTTATGTAACAGTAAGGGGGGTTTCCGAAAATGTAAACAATGAGAAGGTTATGTAACAGTAAGGGAGGTTTCAATAAATGTAAACAATAGTAAGGTTATGTCACAGTTTGAAAGGTTTCGTAAAAGCACACATTACAATTTGACCATCGGACCTAGCCGGGAGGAACTCTCAAGTTAGGCCCTCTCATTGGTTAACTAATGAATGAGTGGGGGGGAGCAAAATGGACGCCAGGTAGACTCATGCTTTGTAAATGGTGACGTCATAAAACCAAAATGGCGGACGGGTAGACTCATGTTTTATAAATACTAAATTAGCCCAAAACATAGGGAAAAGAAGATGGACGCCGGGTAGACTCATGCTTTACAAATACTTAATACCCTCAAACAGGGGATCACGTGATCAAAAAGGGGCGTGGCCTACTGGTTTAGGTTAGGTTAATAAAAGGTCACGTGACTAAAAAGGGGCGTGGCTCGGTGGTTTAGGTTAGGTCAATGGCGCGAACCATAGTAGTTAAGGTTAGGTCGTGATGACGTCATAGGTGGTTAAGAGTGGTAGGGGAGGGGATGGAGGAATCGGTGCGCCAGCTCGCCCAATTCTTATCTACTATCGAATATTTAATCGATAAATTAAACTGACAATATGAGGTCAGGCTGGATTGACTATATCACGAACGACGGGTAGATCGCGAACGATCGTTCAATAAAGGCCAGTTTTGGCGGGAAACCATGGGCGCCGCCATCTTGCACCGAAGCCCTGCGCCAGAACCGGTATATTATATCTACTATCGAAAACAACTGAATATATATAAAATATATATTATTTATACTATCTACAATCACTTTAACAAATTATGCATTTTTTTAAATCAATTTTTGGCTTTGCAATATTTACAGTAAACATTTTTTTGGACTATAACCGAAGCTACATGGTATGCATCAAAATACTCTTCACACCTTTAGATACTAATTGCTTTCAATTTAAGATTTTCTTCAAACAATTTCTTGACTTTCACGGAAGTTCAAATCTAATAATATAAGTTATGCCCTGTAAATGCGCCAAATAATATCCGTACAAGGCTGAAAAGGAGATGGATGAGGGATCTGTTGGGATAACTGCGAATTTCAAGCCGACACTTGAATAGTATTGCTTGCTGTGTATTGCTCTCTAACATGCCTATCTTAGAAACAAAATTATTTTATTGAAGTGAACAAAAATAGCCTTTAGAAAATGAGCATTAGTTATTTAAACTGGCAATGCCGTCCGTACACAGGAATTTCGATGGGGGAAGGGGGGGAGGGGGCACGTAGGTTAAAAATCTTTATTTGGGGTCCACAAGTTTGTGAACAAGTTATTATCATTATTTTTATAATATAATTAGGTAATTTTGGAACAATCTCTTCTTTTAATAAACATTCATTTATTCTTCATATTTCATAATTGACGTTTCGGGGCTAATAATGCCTCATCTTTAGAATTGAAATATGAAGAATAAATGAATGATTGTTCCAGAATTACCTAATTTACATTTTTTTTTTAAGTTATTAGTTTTAGTTCAATTTTACAGAAAATGTTAATTTGATTTGGAAAAGGTTGAATTTGACTGGGGAAAAAATGAAATTTGACTTGTAAAAGGTTAAATTTAACTTGGAAATGCTATATATAGTTAACATTTTATTTATTTCTCTGTTTTATTATATAATTTTATAATCGCGGTGCACTAATCAGAAAGCTCTATAAAATTGGTTCTCTATCTTCGAAAATAACTTATTCATGGGCGTATACTGGTATATAGGCAATATTTCAATTTTGTTTTATTTTTCTCATTGTTTGTTCGTCGCGGTGTCCTGATCCTAAACCTATACATAAGTTTCTCCATATACAAAAACAACTACGTTATGGGCTTATATATGGGTTAAATTTATTTATTTTTTGTTAATCGCGGTGCCGTCAATTCCCGAATGTATAGAAAAGTTTCTCTTTCTTCAAAAACAACTGAGTTATTGGCGTATTTATGGGTAAAATGTATTTATTTTTTATTAATCGCGGGATCCTGATTGACAAACTCCACAAAAAAAATTTTCCATCTTCAAAACGAACTGAGTTCTTGAATTAAAGAATTTTTAACGGTGATCTTAACACCTCACCGTCGGATGCTCTGGTATTTCCGCAACAAATGTGGAAAAATAGCTACAGTAGTTTTGGAAAATTCCGTAGACAGATTTTTTTTTAAAAATTATTCGTTATTCGTGTTTTAAGTATCAGAATAATAATGAGCTTTCTAGAATGGTAGGTTGCTGATAATAGAATGATGCGAAACCCTTATCTCCAATAAACCACTCCAAAATTTAATATATATACAGGAATTGCATTGAAAAATTTGAATCTCTATTGTCCTTTAAGAGTTTTATGATTTTAGTGGTCTAAAAAATGGGCACTATACACCTTATGATTTTCTTCGGTCTTGGTATTTTCCATTTGTCTTTCTCAAAGGTAAGCATTTTAATATAACTAATTAAGAATATAAAATACTTTTGAAAAATATTATAACTAATAATCTAATAACTCGGATATAGGAATGTTCAGGATGCTCGAAAACCATTGATCTAAACGATCCTGCTAACGTAAAATACCTGAGCGAGAAACTTGAAAATGAAACTCCCAAAGGTACAAAAGATGGAGAACAAACTGAACTAGTAAGAATTAAAGACATCCATAGAAAGGTAACAAACTTGATAAGTTATCACTAATAAATTAGAAAAGCAGTTTAAAGTACAGTGGAATCCCGATAATTCGTATTAATATGGATCAATCGTCCAATTTTCATTAATTTTAACGCCCAACAATTTTAATTTTCATGATTTGTTTTTTTAATCAGTTATTTAATCTTTCCTGAATATGAAACCGTAGATAAAATATTTTTCTGGCAAATACTTTTAGTTTTGCAGCTGTTATACAGTCAGCTTCGCGGCTGTAAACATGTGTTGGGAAAATCATTCTAGTGTTTGTAATTTTGTAGATATGGAATTCTTCGTAGAGAGAAAGATCTTCTATTAGAGGGTACTGTTTCGTGAATTAAGGTTTATTTTATTATTTCTCTTCTAGCACTCTTAAAATTTTAACTTAAATAGGTTGGTTTTCAGAACCTTAACACACCAACCATATTAAAAGAATCGAGACTTCTAGAACAAAAAAACATGTACTCTTATAGAAATCTCAATAGATATATAAATTAAAGCCGTTTAAAAAACATAATAAAGAAAAATCTGGTGCGTGCAACACACGACTTTCACTTACCTCCGTTTTTAAAGTCAATTAAGGAAGTTTAATAACCTTAAACTTGTAAAAACATTTTCTATGGAAACATGCATGCGTGCGACTTTTCGTTTTCATGCAAGACTCTACCACACACTGTGTGTGACAAGCAAACCTTTTTGAGGAACTTGGTGATTTGGACTCAGGGTATCCTAAAACGTGTATTTGCGTTGAAAACTGGAATTCAAAACTTTTCACGATCGCAATACTTCCTCTTACAATATATTTCATATGTAGGTAAGAGAAAGTAAAATTAAAGATTCCAAAAGAAAATATGACTGTTTAAGCAGAAAATGTGGGGATTAAAGACATCCAACGGAAAGATGCCTGCTGATACATTGTCAAGGGCTAAGATAGGATTTTAGTTAGAAAGGGGAAACGCAAATCATTAGGGGAGGACCAAATTGGTCTAAAATATGAGTTATTTTTCCAAATGCACATAATGATAAAAAACATGAGTATATCTTAAAGTGATCTCATTCTTTAACTTTCTTATAAGTTCTTTTCACCCATAACTTTATTTAATAGTTATTAAATTGATGTCAACAACCGAGGTATGTGAAAGACATGCGTCACTTGCACCAGAGTTTTTAAACATAATATAATTATATTTGTTCTAATAAAAAAATTATTTTTGCTTTTAGGTTGTTAAAGGAGTGGTTTATACTTATGATTTTGAAGCACAAGGTTTGAACTCAAATTCACTTTATGAATGTAAATTAGACGTTTTCCAGCAAGAATGGTTGGGTGTTGAGGAAATCCAGGAGTACAGTTGCAAAATTGTTCCAATTGAGCAAGAAAGGTTTGTTAAATCTCTCTCTCTTTCTCTCTCTCTCTCTCTCTCTCTCTCTCTCTCTCTCTCTCTCTCTCTTATATATATATATATATATATATATATATATATATATATATACATACATACACATATATGAATCTATTAACCATGTCAACAACTCCTTTCAGGTCATTCTCTGATGAAGAGTTTTCAACAGCTATCGATAATAGCTTTGACCCTATAAGCTTAAAGGTTGACAAGAAAAAGTATGCAAAGTGTCTGGCAAAGGCTGCAGTCAAGTGTCTATTGTAAAATTAAATTAAAAAATTGTAAACAAAAATAAGAAACATTGAACTTAAACATCACTTTTTTCAAAGTTATAACCTAGTCACTGTTTGTTTGTTTATTTATTTAATGTCACAGTTACTAACATACCTAATTCACTAAGGTTTAAAACAAAAACTCAAAATAGTTTATTTTTGTATAATTAAATTATTTAAAAAATTGATAAGAATGTGTTACTTTTCGCTTAAAATTATTTCCTCTCGGTCTGCTAGATTAAAGGTATTCTTATCATAAAAATTAAATAAATATTTAGGAAATGGATGTCTCTGATACCAGCCAATATCAGGAGATTGAAAAGGTCTTGAATGAGGAATCTACTGACATAATTATGTATGTTAATTCAAGCCAAGTGGGGTGTCACAGGGTACATAATTAAAATTTTTATGCCAGGGTGAATATCTATGATTTTCCACATGAGGCGGAACTGTGTTAGCTGCTTACACTTCGTGGGGCGGGTGCTTACAACAGTTCCTGGCTTCCAACGCTCCAAATGCAATATAGTAACAATTTTGACATAAACATATGACTTGAAGGAGTAATTATGGAAATACTTAAAAAAAAGATTCTTAGGTTATTATTTATTATTAAAAATTATTCTTATATTATTATTATTGTATCATATTATGGGAATAAAAATATGAAAAGAAATCACGCACAGCTAAATAAAATTCTTAAATAAGAGTAATCAAGTTAAATTAACCGATAAGAGTACTATGAAGGGAGGACTTCTTGCTGGCCAATCTATGGTGTGAATATTTGTGGTATTCAGAAACACATCTTGCCTTGTGAGGACGAGCATTATCGTGCATGAGAAATGATTCAGGGCCTATGAATGGCATAAAAGGTATTACATGATCTTGAAGAATCATTTCTACATACCTCAAAGCATTTAAAGCCCCTCCTTGATTGGCACTAACTCGGTGCACACCTCCCAAGATATCCCACCCCAGAACATGATAGAATCCCCTCCAAATGGCTTAGTTTCTAACGTGCAGCACTGACTATACCGTTCTCCAAGCCTCTCCAAACTCTTTCACAGATATCTGGGCAGGTTAGGGCCATTAGTGATAGTGATAGTGATAGTCATAGTGACGATCAGTGGGTCGTCTCATCAGTGAATAAAACTTTTTTCCCTTCCTCCACAGTCCAAGATTGGTGTTCCCTTGCAAATCTTAATCTTTTTATACAGTGCTCTTCAGTGAGAAGAGGACCTTTCACTGGCCTTCTTGACCTGAGGTTTGACTCTCTCAGTCTTCTAATGACCATTGACTCCGTGATTGATAACCCTCAAACACCAGCAATCAAGTTTTTAATGGAAGACACAGTAGAATTACACTTCTGAAGTGCTTGCATTTTAATAAAGCGGTCATCTAAGAAGTTAGTAACCCTGGGACGCCTTGACGTTGGTCGTCTCGAATGACTACCAGTCTCCCTGTACCTTTTTATGGTCCTTGAAACGGCCAAATAGTGAATCCCAACGCAATGATTTGGCTCCTTCATAGAGAGTGATGATTCTGACCGAATCATCGTGACAAAGGATTCGTTGTGAATAAAATTTATTGTTTTAATTAAGAGAAAAGAGAGAACAGACTTGAGGCAAACGAAAGATAAAAATGGACTGAAAGAAAATTTGAAATGAATGAAACAAAATTCCATCGTTTGTTGGTAAACAGTGAATAAAAATGATATGTCTAATCCCTAATATCTCTCATTTAATAAATATTACTATAAATATAAACAAAGTCTGGATTAAGGTCAAAACCAAGAAAATATCGAGAATTATGGGTGTTGCAATACTTTTGACGGGAGTGTATATATTTTATACATAGATAAGTGAAAGTAAAAATAGATGTTTACAACTAATCTTAACATACGAGTAATGTCTAATTTAGTTTTAACTTAAAAAAAACTAAAATAGTTTATAGCATAACTGTTGAATGAATACATTTTTAAATTATATTTCTTATAATATATTGTGTACACAAAATTAATGATGCATAGTGAGGAAGAGAGTAAGATTTATTTTGAGCCTAAAATGACGCTGGAAAACCTATAGGAAGCATTCAATGAATGAGCTGTAACGCTTCACTCACTTTCACATCTGAGACACTCAATCCATCAAGAGGATAGTCGAAGTTATCTAGAAAAGAAAAAGGTATACCTATAATAATTATAATAAATTATTTATTTATTCTAGGAGGAATCCCTTAAGATTAATATTACAGGAACTAAAAAGAGGAATTTAGAGTCTTTGAATATTACAAAGGAGTTACCAATTAACAATTATTTGACCAGCTAAAATACTTGGTAAAATGTTCATAAAAAATGGACTTGTCCCAATGGTAGGCAAAGATAGGGATAACTAAAATTCTTTTTTATTTTCATGAGCATTCCATGCAAGTCTGACATTATAGCTTTTAGATTAACTATTTAACTTTTTTTTTTTTATTTATTTATTGAGATATATTACAATTTGTTACAAAATGAACAATAGTAATAGTGATATGAGACCACATTCATACAATATATATAGAAAATAATAATAATAATAGAAATAGAAAATAAATAAATTCATATATATATACAATAAAATAATAATAAATAAAAAAACAAAACAACAACTTATAATTGAGATAAATAAAAAGTTGGCAAATAAATAAACATCATACAAACAATCATAACTATATACAATATACAACTGCTAAAGGGACCCTAGACTGCGCTTTTCCCTTGGAAAAAGCAGAATCCAAGAGATCCCAGCGCCTCTATCTCAGCCGCATCACTGGTGTGAGCCAGTGGAGACTGAGTTAGGGCGCTGTAACCACAATCATACCGTACATGAGTGGAGGATCTGACCAATGTCAGAACTCCAATTTAAATGTTTACAATACGTCTCGCGGCCACGGCCGTTTCAATCTTCGAGGAGGATTGTACGGATGGGTGGTGCTGGATAGCGATTGTGCTAGAGGGTTAGGATGATGAGTAAGGTTCTGATGAAATTTGGAGAATTTGGATGGTACCAGGTCTAAAACAAACGGAATATTAAGGTCATGGTGTAGGGTACAGTAGGTAACGTAATAAGGAGCATTAACTATTGTTCGGAGGACTTTGGATTGGAAGGATTGGATGTGTTTGATGTTAGAATGTTTAGCCGTCACCCACAGTTCAAGTCTGTAGGTCTTTATAGGTTTCAGTACTGTCTTGTATATTAGTAATTTCTTGTCAACTGTAAGATGAGATTTTCTGTTTAGTAGTCTGTATAACTGGCCGAATCTGCAGTTGAGTTATTTTCTTTTAAGTCTTGTATGTGGGTTCCAAGTCAGTCTTTTTTCTAGTAAAAAGCCGAGATACCGGACTGTATCTGAGGAAGGAAGCAATATGGAATTGAAATTAACCGTTGGACAGGATTTGCGTCGAAGGGTGAATGTGACGTGAATGCATTTGCTTTCGTTCACCTTTATGCGCCAAGCATTACACCAGTCTTCGACAAGGGAAAGGTGCTTTTGGAGATTTAGCGATGCTGCTTCAGGATCGGGATTGGATGACAAAATGGCGGTATCATCAGCAAATGTTGCTAGAAAGGTATCGGGATCGGTAGGGATATCGGCGGTGTAGAGGACGGGTCCCAAGACGCTACCTTGAGGAACACCGGCCTCAACAATATAATGTTTGGAAAATTCTGAACCACAGCGAACTTGGAAGGAGCGCTTTGATAGATTGTAATATACCCATTTAAAAAAAATATATATATACATATATATATATATATATATATATTTTTTTTTTTTTTTTTTTAAATGGGTATATTACATATATATATATATATATATAATAATATGCTTATTTTTATAAAATTATTCTTTTAAGAAAAAATTAATTTATACACTTAGTTACTTCATTATTACTCAATTTATCTCTCAGGGTATGGTATGGGTTCTTGACAATCAGGCACATAATCTTTTATATAACTTTTTTAATCATAATAATAGTAACTTACAAAAATAACACAAACAATATGCAGGCTAACCAAGATCCATCATATTCCTCTCCACACTCTCCAAGTTCCCAGTGAAAAAACTGACTGACTCTCCAGGCATCTCTTCAGGTACCTTTTTTACCCTATTCTACCTGCCAGGGACCTTTTTTCTTAGCATCCAAAATGGTTGCTATGTTTGTAAACAAACAACCAAATAGGAGCTGTTTTTTAAATTTAAATTTTACTTTTATCCTATAGTTAGCCTGCCTAAAACAATTATCAAATAATAAATAAATAAATACTAAAATTATAAAAGATGGGTATATTACATTTCTCCCCAATCCTAGGTAAAAAAAAAATATTTTGGAAAGAAATATATTTTTTTTTTAATTTATCATTTTTTTTAAAACATACTCATATATATAAATAGTTTATATACAATATTACAGTATTTTTATTATTAATATTTTGTTTTTCTTTTACCTTGAAAACTACATATGTACAAACTAAATATACAAGGACAATATACAAAAAAAAAAAAAAAACACACTAAGTCTATATACAATTAAGAACATATTAAAACTAATCACATCTACAAAATAAACTATATTAACAAATTCAGGCGAAAACAGTGAAATATTAATATGATAGATTTATTTTCATTAAATACTTAATTTTTACTAACTGATCAATGTTCATATTATAAAATAAAATAATTTAGAAAGATAAAATTTACGTAGTAACAGAATAACAATTTAAACATTTATGTTTATCTAGACCCCAATGAGATATGGTTCTGCGTTATTTAAGACTGAGTAATAAAAAGCATGAATAATGAATTTAAAATATAATTAGATCAGCTATTAAAAATTGTATAACTTAAAATTCTAATAATGACATGATATTTACAATTTTTTCCAGTATGGTTCAATCTGAGTGTGGCTCAGACTGTCCATTGAAAGCTCATCTAACGGAGGGAACGCTTATCATCCCTTTTTATCCCCTGGAAAAGGATAAAGATTGCCGTGTCCTAAAATAATATGGTGTCCTATCTTTCCTGACATGATCCAAGACCATATAACCATGGTAGAACTCATAGTCTAAAATAAAAAGGATAATATTTTTTGTTGGCACATCCCTGTATTGATTAAATAAATTTACAATCGGTAACAAATAATTATTAAAGATGGAGAAACCACTTTTTGAATTATTTAAAATGTTTAACCTATTAAATACCTCCTGTGGTTGATTTTGGGGACTTAAGGAGCTTATAAAAGCTCTTAATGCTAAGCACTTGCTGTCACATGGTTTCATTTCACAAATTTCATCTTCTTTGATGTTACAGTTTCCTTCACATTAATAGAGCTATACATTAAGTCCTGGGCCTCTTCAATCATAACATTACAGGGACTAGTCATTAACATAGGTTCTACTGTACATATTGGAGTTACTGTTTCTGTTTCACACTCTTGGTCAGTAGGTCTTCAGAAGGTACAGCCTTTGATAGAGGTTCTTCTGTACAAGTAGGAGTTACTATTTCTGTTTCACACTCTTGGTCCATAGGTTCTTTATTCTTGTTTTCTTTATCTTCAGTGGAGGTTCTTTTCTGGGAATCAATTTTCATTTCTGTTGTAATATTTGTAACGGTTTCTAATACTTCTGTTCCGAATTTATCAATCTTTTGTTCCAATTTTTCCATCATTATCATCATTTGCTTGAACAAATCTACCTTATCTAAATAACTATTTGTTCCTTGGTCCTCCATATTGTTTGATCACAAATTAACACATACAAACTTATTAAAATATAAATTGTGCACTGATTGTCGTGGTCTTAATATTTAACAAATTAAGCCACACCTAGTTGGGAGCCAAATTATATAATATGCTTATTTTTATAAAATTTATTCTTTAAGAAAAAATTAATTTATACACTTAGTTACTTCATTATTACTCAATTTATCTCTCAGGGTATGGTATGGATTCTTGACAATCAGGCACACAATCTTTTATATAACTTTTTAATCATAATAATAGTAACTTACAAAAATAACACAAACAATATGCAGGCTAACCAAGATCCATCATATTCCTCTCCACACTCTCCAAGTTCCCAGTGAAAAACTGACTGACTCTCCAGGCATCTCTTCAGGTACCTTTTTTACCCTATTCTACCTGCCAGGGACCTTTTTTCTTAGCATCCAAAATGGTTGCTATGTTTGTAAACAAACAACCAAATAGGAGCTGTTTTTTAAATTTAAATTTTACTTTTATCCTATAGTTAGCCTGCCTAAAACAATTATCAAATAATAAATAAATAAATACTAAAATTATAAAAGATGGGTATATTACAATATATATATATATATATATATATTATATATATATATATTTATTTATTTATTTATTATTTAAATATTATGTTAGGCAGGCAAAACAATCAGATTAAAAAGTAAAATTTAAATTGAAATTAACAGCTCCAATTTGGATTTTTGTTTCCAAACATAGCATCCATTTTGGATGCAAGGGAAAAATCCTAGCAAGTACAAAAAAAAAAAAAATTCTTTTATTATTTAATTTCGTAAGTTATAGTATTAATTAATAATTAAATACGAAATTGTGCTGATTGTCAAGAAACCCATACCATGACAGCAAATAAATTTTAATTTAGTAAATATGTTTTAATTAAATTTTTTATATTTTAAAAATAAGTATATTCCAATATTGATATGTATCTCTTTTTTTCTGATATTTGTAGCTTTGATGATGGCTCACAAGTTTTGAGCCGAAACTTCGGCAAAATTAAAATATTAAAAACAAATTGACTCCCGATTATTCCTACCTACGATAATTTCTACAATTGACTATACATCCTCAATAGTGTTATGTTGTAGTTATCCAAGTAAAAAAACATATTACTTACAATTGAAGATATAATAATAGGTATAATGTATAGCATGTAGATACATAGTATGCAAGAGATATCTAATGACTTTACATTCCTATTGCTCTATTTCAACTCTTCAGGCCTGACCAGTGACCACCCAAAGCATGACTGGTGAGAAAGCTGACAAAAGCCTTTTTTTTTATCACTATGGGGCACATTTGTGATGAATTTGAAAAAAAAAAAATATATATATGAGTAGGACCCTTCAATGAAGTGTCTGGATTGAACAAAACCTAAAAATTATATTTTGAAAAATTAAAAAAAGAAAATTGGATGATTCATTCAGGAGAAAAAAGTTTTTCATAATGGGCACATTCACGATGAAATTGAAAAAAACAACATATTAAGCAGGATATTTCATACTAATGAAATAAAGTAGCAACAAATTGTAGGTGTACCAATCGAACATAACCAAAACAAAGTTTTTGTTTATTCACATTTTCATGAAAAAATATTTTTTGAAACTTTTGTAAAACCTCTAACATTATTTTTTTTTGGGAGGGGAGGAGGGGGGAGGGGAAATCAGTTGAGCCTTTCAGGATATAAAAAAAATGTGTTTTTTCTTTCCATCTCCATAACTTCCCTCCCATAACGATTAAGGGGTTAAAACTTTGCAAAAGCTGGTTGTGAATTAATGGTATGGAATTTGGTTCTGTTATATACGTAGAGGCAGATTGCACATGCTCATTTTGCTAGGCTCCAATCTCAGATTATTTTCAACCCTGATCATGGCTCACTCGTTTGGGCCAAAACATCCGCTATAACAATAAATAAAGGTTAGTACTGATTATTTATCCTCAGATACACATCAATTTTACCTCATTCTTTTGTTTCCATGATTCGGAATTTCATCATGATAGACTTCTAATCTTTCACCTCAGAATCACTTCTCATTGTTTTCTACACCAACATGAAGTGTTTTAATGAAATTCCGAGTAAGCCCCCTTATTGATCTGTCCCATAGCAGAGTATCCACTAATCAAAACCTGTGTGACAGAAAATGATCAATTTAAAATCACAGGATGAATGTTATATGTAATGTTATAATTTCAAAAGATTTTTAAAATATCTTAATTTATGAATTAGTGATCAGGGTAACCCTCATGTCAAGTAAGTAGAGGTGTAGAGGAGTGGGATAGTTCAATGGATAGTGCAAAGGACCTTATTATTTATTCTGTAATTTCAGCCATTAGGCTAATCCTGGTTAGGGGGCTCACTCAGTCCCTGTAAAGTGTGGTACCAAAAATATGGAGAAAAAAATCTCATAGCTGAGCATATCATGTCATGGCCCATAAGGCCTGAAACACTAATGAAGTCTGGGACGAGGGCAGGATTAATCCTCATTAATGAGTGCAATGTTCAATGGTGGTTAAATAATTTTCAGGAGGGAAACTTTAACCTTGAGGACAAAGAGGTCGTGGAAGGACTTCCTCTCTTGATGATGATGTTCTGAAAGCTTTGATTGAACCAAACTCTATAACAACTGTTTGAGAACTTGCTGGGAAACTTAACCTTGGCTAATCGATTGAATTGTTTCATTAGATTCACATGTGGAATTCCCGGACGCTCCTATGTTCTAGTAGGTTTACCCAGTTGAATTGGCCTATCCATCTTTCTGTTGGCAATAGTTACTTGGTGTCTGTCTTTTCCGATCATTCAAAATAAAAAAACCTAAAGCTCCTTATATTCTCAAAAAGCTATACTACATGTTCCTCTATCCATTCAATAAACACAAAATCCCAATCCATAAACGTGTACACACCTTCCTACAGATCAGCCTCCTTCAAAAAATCGTCATTCATGCTATCTTATTGTGGAATTTATAGCCTATATCAATCCACAAAGCCTCATCTTTAACCAGTTTTAAAAATCAATTATTTCTCGATCTACTTACCTATCTGTCTTCCCAACATATGTCATATTTTTAAGCTATAGATGATAACTATTGATTGTTTCAAAATCCGTTGCTGTTATATTGTTATACTGAAGTCTTAATAGACCAGACAAATAACATATATAAAATACATTTTTGTAATTCTTAGGTGACAACTCGTCCCAGAATAAAATTTATTTTCAAATCACCTCAAGGCGATTGATTGGAAAGGTAAAAAAGCTTGAAAGTTGGTTTCCAAGTACTTCAAAAAACTTTCAAAACACTGACATTATGAAGTTTATACTAAAGTTATTTGTCGAAACAAAAATGACCCTTTTCTATCCAGAAATGTTACTTGTGATGAAAAGTGGGTACTTTATGATTACAGTAAACTTTCTAGACAATTGCTCAACAAAGGAGAAACAGCACATTTTCCAGAGCAGCCAACTCATCAAAAATAGGTGATGGTTACTGTTTGGTGCGCTTCATTTGGTTTCATACACTACAGACATCACTAAATCTGTTGGAACTTGGAAATGAAACTCTGCCACATCTGCTCTACTCTCTAGATCTCTTGCCATTTTTAGTTTCTTTAGACACCTGGACAAATACTAATTGACAAAAAATTTAATGGAATAAGAAAATGTTTTTTATGATTTAATCAATTATACAGATTGAAAAAAATTTATATGGAGGGAATGGAAAAGTTGCCAAAATGTTGGCAGGAATATATGTGATAGTAGTGAAGATTATTTTAATTAAATAAAACAGTTGAAAATCTTTCTTTTTAAACAATCCAATCCATGGGAAAATCCAATAACATGTGTTAAGATAGGTTAAGTATATAATTAAGACTTATAAAGTGATAAATTCTTTTTTTCTTACAATTAGGTCAATGAACTAAACAATTACTATGAATAATTATTGTTCGATACAAAATTTTATAATAATACAGTTGACTATGCTTGGTTGGGACCTTCTGGCAGTCTTTAATTTACAACAATAATGCACCTTCATGCCTATTATAAATCAGATAGCTAAAAAGGCTGAAAAAAGTGTGTATTTTTTATATTTAAATGTTGATATATATTTTTTACTATCACTTCCATATATACTGCCAGTCAAAAGTTTGATACCACCTATGGTTTACATCAATAAATCATGAATAACCTCTATAAATACCTAAATAAAATATAGATAGATAGACCAAAATTGAGAAACTAGATGTATATTTTGCACCTCATAACAAATGTCTAAAAATCAGCTAAACCAATTCTAATATAATTTAGTTTAATCAATATAAAATAAAATGGGCTTCAATAAGATTTTTTTTTTATTTCTTTACCTAAAGTACTTTAATTTTGTTGATTCAAGAAAAAAATTTACCATTCTCATTATTATTGTTGATTAAAAATTGGTAAATTTGAATGAATTTGTAAATGAATGGAAAGAGAAAAAGTAAATACTCCCATTGAAACTCAACATTATTTATTGTTCAACTTATAAATTATTTTAAAAGTTTTAAAATTGATTTTAAGAAGAGAGGTAAGTGAAACGCATCAGGTTTTTTTTATATTTAAATAAGCCCTCAATAACTTCCATTTCTTAAAAATTAATTTTTCTTCAATATCTATCACATTGTTTTACAACGTTTCGGGTTTTGTCCCCACTATCAAGACTTTTATTATCACTTTCTATACACACATATTTTTTTCCATTACATAGCTTTCTACTATTTGTCTTAATGATGTCTATTGGCTCACTGTTTCTATAATTTGTTTTTATAATAAACAACTTTATAAAAAATTATAAAAGAAAAGAAACAGATATTTTGAATTTATATAAATGAAATGAAGAATTTTTTTGCCAAATGGTGCAGTTTTCCTAACATTTTTATCCTAGCAGCTTCAAAAAAACCTCCCATCGATATTTTTAGATTATTCGTCAATTCTCAGCATTACAGAATCATACTCATTGGTCCTTATAAAGAGGTTATCCATACATCCCATAGGTCCCAATAAGCAGAGTTAAATAGTGATCTCAAAATATTGTAAATATAAATATAAAATAATACATACTCAAACTCATCCATATTGGTATAGGAAAGTGGGGGTGTTACCAAATGGCCTGTAATCAAAAGTAAATTTTCAAATTAATCTTAATAGCTTGATATTCTAAAATTTAATTTAACTATTTAATAAAAAAAAATCTAGAGTATGAATATTAATAACATGTAAATATGCACTTTAATGCTAGCCCTAATCCAGTATGGGATAAAGATATGTAGTCAGTGTTTTTTTTCAGGAAAGTATTGTGATAATCAAAATTTTTAATGTTTTAGGGTCATAGAGACCTAAATCCAAATAACCACGTCTCAAAAAATAGGGTATGTGTGTGTAGTAAATCTACCACGAAAACTAAATTTCATATTTAAAACAACTATAAGTCTAGATGTTATAGCAAAATTTTCACTGAAATCAGCTGAAGAAAAGTGATATGGCTTAATGCTACAGTGGGAGTTCTAAATTTGCCTATCCAGGTTTGATTAGGATAGGGATCTTTAACTCAGTGTGCTTAAATATTTTGTAATAAATTTAGTATCTTTACTAATACTGGTCATATTAAAATGATTTTGTTATCTTGTCGTTAGAAATTTGACTAACTTTTAAATGAATACTTATGATTTTTAAGGAGATGTATATTTTTCTAGTTATAAGAAAAATATTTTATTTTTAAGTTTTAGAAAACATTTTTTGTTCAACCGCTTAGAGCAGTGGTTCCCAACCAAAAATTATGGTGGACCCTTTAATTCAATCACTCTAATATCAAGAATTCTTTAAAAACTTAAAATCATACATGTAAGGATAAGCGATATCATATACATAACAGATAGTGATGTCACTTGCCCTTTTCTCAAAATGTTTAGATAAGTTAAAAGCTGGTATAATTTTTATATAAAAATTATTCCAATCAACCAACTGAACAGACATTCAGAATAAGAAATTATTAAGAGAACTGTAGGGATCACCTACTGTGTACTGGCTATCTAAGGTCGCGGGTTTAAGCCTGGCAGTTGGCCCTAGGATTTTTTACTCCCAATAAAAAATCCTTAAATAGATCGTCCTTCAGAGGGGATGTAAAATGGTTGTGCTGAGCCAGTGTGATAGCAGGTATTCGTTAAAGTTTACCTATCCTAATTAAACCTGGATAGGTAAAATTTGGGAAACTCATAATGTAGCATCTACTATTAGCCACAGCAGCATAAAGTACTGTTAAATTAATTTTTTAAAAACGATTATAAATAATAAGTACTGTTAAATTAATTTTAAAAAAACGATTATAAATAATAAGTACTGTTAATTAATTTAAGTTTAAAAAAACTAATTATATATATATATAAAAATGAATCGCTTTTTCCCTTGGTCATTTCATCACGCATGAACGGTTTGATTTTGATTTTGCTAGGTAAGAATAATCCCTATATCTTATATATAAAATTGAAGTCAGGAGAAGGATCTTATGGAAGAAAAAAAGAGAAAAGATTAGGTCAATAGGTTTTTCTTTCTTTTTTTTTTTTTTTTAATATTTTAAGTCAATAATTATCTCTCTATCTATACATATAAAAATGAATCACCTTTTTCCTTGGTCATCGCATTACACATGAATGGCTTGACCGATTTCCCTAATTCTTTTTTTGTTATGTTTATATCGGTCAGGAGAAGGATGTTATGTAAGAAAAAAAGTCACTTTAGTAGATAAGTGTATTTTTTCTTTTATTTTAATTTTGCAAGGTAAAATGATCTCTATATCTTTATATATAAAATTAAAGTCAGGAGAAGGATCTTATGGAAGAAAAAAAAGAGAACAGATTAGGTCAATAGGTTTTTCTTTTTTTTTTAAATATTTTAAGTCAATAATTATCTCTCTACCAATACATATAAAAATGAATCACTTTTTCCCTTGGTCATCGCATCACACGTGAATGCTTGACTGATTTCCCTAATTCTTGTGACATATAAAAATAAGATACTCATTAATTTAATTCCCTATAACACCTCTTGGACCACCAGGGGTTCATGGATCATTTGTTGGGAACCACTGACTAATAGAAAAAAATTGTCCAGCCCTTTTGCACACCTAAATGGTGCGGGGAAACTCCATTCAAAATTTCAGCTTTGCAGACATTGTCATTTTTGAGATACTGCAATGGCTAAATAAGTGAAAGAATGGTAGCTTGTTTCTCTAACTATAAACAAATAAAATATTTGCGAGCGAACCCTCAATAAACACTTAGTATTAAATAAGATCAATAGACTTGTTTGTCTTTAAAAATCTAAATAAGTCAATCTGGTCTAAGAGCTGTCTGTTTTCATCATACCTAGCCAGCTGTACAGAAGAGACAGGATAGGTGATGGCTTATTTATACTGCAAGCAGGTTTCGCAGGAAAAGTGATAAGCAGGTTCCCAGAAGGCAGCCTGCAACTGTCATTTTAAGAACCAGCTTATCACTTCTCCCCAAGCCCTTCAAAATCAGCAGCCCACTGCTCTCGAACCAGGCTAGAGAGGGTAAAATAGAAATTGGAAATCCCAAGTAATAAGAATCTCTCTGCTTATTTGATAAACATCATTAACAAAGATATTAACTTAATTATTTTCTCTTTTCCTCATCATCTACAGTTTTTTTCCCCTTATCAGTTTTTATGTAAATATTTATGCCATTGTATATTTAAATAATAAACAATGATAATTAGTAAATAATAAACATTACTTACACTTCATAGGAGTTCCTTTCCTTTGGATACCTGAAAAATTATTAAAAGAATGGATTAATGAAATTAAGCTTAACCTTCAACCATAAGTTGGGATATATTTCTTAATTGGAAAGGGTGTAATATACACGAATATACTACATCGATATCATGGTTACTAGGGGCGCATCATCAGAGTCGAAGACAAAATCCTTGAACAGGTAGAAAACTTAAAATATCTGGACATGAACCTCAGCGAAAATGGATATATTGATGTTTGAAGCAATGCAGAGAGGTTTTCTAAACAGGGGAGAGGTGGAAAAAAAAAATGTGGCTATATTCAGATCAACATTTCATCCCATTTTCTCATACTCTTCAGAGTGGTTCAAGAGGATGTTCTACAGTTGTTTGGGTGGAGGTAAATAAATTATCACAAAAAATAGTGAAAACTATTAATTGTGAAACCAAAGTTTCAACCACACAGCCTAACTTCATCAGGACGTCAGATGAAAGTAAAAAAAAGTATATTGCTTTAGGTGTTAATAATTTAAGGTGAAGGTCAAAGTCTAACATAGAACTGGAGGCTGTAATTATATTTCACCACAATTTTATTATAATGCATGACATTACAGCCACTATGCCATCTTCAGGTGCAAAAACTTTTTATCTGAAAGCACAATTATGATTTTCTTAATACAACCATTCTCAGAATATATAACATTTAACAATACATAACAGCTTCTGGGTGAAGTTATCTACTCACCTTAAGGTATTTTGCATATTTTAAAAATTAAATTAGTGAATTTTTACTTTCACTTATCTATATATGAAATATATAGTAAGGAAAAGTATTGCGATAGTGAAATTTTTTCGAATTCAAGTTTTCAACGGAAATACACTTTTTAGGGTCCTATGAGTCCAATTAACCAAGTTACACAAAATGGTCTGTGTGGCTGTGTGTCCGTGTGTATGCGGTAAGTCTAGCGTGAAAAATCTAAGTTGTATAAAATTGAAAATTCATATTAAAGACTATACACCCGAGATGTTACAGCAACTTTTTTATCAAAGTCGGCATACCAGAAGAGCCACTTTATACCATGCATTTTACACCTTTTCACGATTTCTCCAAAACGGATCTAACAATTTTGATTAAACTCGCTCTATCGATGCAAAATTTTATGGGCTTTAATAAGATTAGGTTTAATTCTGATTGAAATAGTCTAACAGGGGCATCAGCATTTTTATATTATTTAATCTAAATCACATGTTTCTACGAAAATATTAATTAAAATATTTTTCAAATTGAAGTATAGACAATAGTTTTTAAATTTATTTTAACAGTCGAGGTATATGATAATCATTTAATGCATGCACCTAAAAACCTGTACTACTACAACCATGAAGGGTCTTGGGCTCAGTACATATAAAGGTTCATACTGTTGCTAGGCCTGTATTTTTAAATGTTATGTATTCTGATCTTAGATTAGAATCTTGCTTTAAGTATTTGAAATTAAATTAATTTTATCAACAACTCTTAAATTGTGCATGTAATTGAGAAACAAATATTTTTTAAAATCAATATAGCAGAAACTTATTTACCTCTGGGTCTACTACCTGGTGTTCTAGGACAATTATGCTGGTGTCCTAAAAAAAAAAAAAAATAATAATAAATAATCAAAATTAAATTATATTTCACATAACATAAAATTACAAATGAAAAAAAAAATGGACTATAATAATTATTAAATATTTAAACTAGATTTTATTGAGGATGTATAGTTGACTATTGGAAATTTCATAGGCAGTTATTATGCCGAATTTTGGCTCAAACTTGTGAGCCATCATTAGGGCTGTAAACAACAAAAGAGATACATATTAGTACACATCACACTGAAAAATTATGTAATGACAATTAAATTAAAAGATTACAGATATACAGAAATATTTTAAATAAAAATAATAATAACATGATAAAAAAAAGGTGTTGATATTGGGTTGTACAGAAAGATCATAGAGAAATTTGGACAAAAATTAAAATTGATGAACAGCTTAAAATGTATTTATTTAATCTACAAAATAGTAACCACCGTCAGTGATTACTCTTTCCCAACGGCTTGGAAGGTCATTATCCCTTTTTTCCAAAAATCATTGTCTTTACTCCTGAAGAAAAATAAAAGGTCTATTTTGACGTCATATTCTGAAGAGTAGGATTTCCCTTGAAGAAAATTTTCAAGGGAAAGGAGAAGATGAAAAGGAGAGTATGGCAGATGAGGTAAAACCTCCCATCTGAAACTTAATAACTTTTGGCAAGTCCTTAAAGACACATGGGCCTGCCAAGCGTTGTCTTGGTGGAATAGCACTTCTTTTGGATTTGCCAACGCTGACCGTTTCTCTTGAATTACTGCCTTAAATCGATCTAACAGGGCGCAATAAAAGTCTGTATTTATAGTTTGGTTTTGTAGAAGGAGCTCAAAATGCATGGGTCCCTTCCAATTCCACCAAATACTGAGCATCACCTTTCTTGGATGCAAGCCGGCCTTTGGTGTTGCGAGCGGAATCGTTCCAGGCAACTCCCAAGATTATTTTTGGTTGGTGTTGATGTAGAGAATCCATTTTTCGTTACCAGTAACAACTCGTTTCAAAAATGGACCTCCACATTTTTTTCAGCAGCAAATCAAAACATGAAATCCTTTCAATAAGGTTCCTTTCGATGAGCTCATGAGGAGCCCAAACGTCGTAATGACAGCCATACCCGGCCCTCTTTAGATGATCAAAAACAGTTGATTTGCAGGCTCTTAACTCCGCAGCTATCCCACGGACAGTAATTCGTGAATTGTTGCGATGACTGTCATAATATCCTCAATGTCAAAAGAGTTGAACCCCGGCCAGCCCGGGGTTAGCCTTTAAAATTGAAATCTGATCTAAACCACGAATGGATGTAATTTAGAACTAAATAGAGAGGTAAACAATTTATATAAGCGTACCATATTTATCATGTTATCATTGTTTGTATTTAAAATATTTATGTATATCTGTAATCTATTAATTTCATTGTCAGTAGATACATTTTCATTGTCATGTGTACTGATATGTATCTCTTTTGTTGTTTTGATGTTTGCAGCCCTGATGATGGCTCACAAGTTTGAGTCGAAATGTCGGCATAATTAAAATATTTTTAGACTGACTCCCGATTATTTCTGCCTATGAATAGATTTTATTAAAATAAAAAAAATTGAGTTTATTAAATTAAGGAAAAACTAAAAAAAAAATAAAATAAAATAATAAAAAAAAAATAAAAATAACTTATCACCTAAGCAGAAGTTAGTTGGGGGAGGGGTCATAGAAACACATTAATGAATATTACTTAAAAAGAAGTTTTTTTATGACTCCACTCCCAACCAACTTCTGCTTAGATAATAAATTATAATTTTTTTTTTAAATATTTTTCCTTAAAATTTAATCAGCTCAGTTATTTTTTTTAATTTTAACAAAATTTAGTTTAAATATTTACTATTGTTTGTATGAATATGAATAGCATATGATATAGCAAATAGGATTTCCAAAGCTAACTTGGCCTATTGTCTTATCTTCAAGTGGAGTACAGAGATCTTGGTAAGGGAATTGAGAGGCACATAAACAAGTATGCCTACCTCCTAATCTTCACTAAAAAACAGAAAGCTGGGTTAAATTTAACAGCCAAGAGAACCAAGGAAGTAACTGGTCGAGAAGCCTGAGTCATTGAGAGGTGGCCGCAAAGCAATCCCAGAATATCCTTCTAGGATTGTATTCAGCAGATAGGAGGAAAATCTTCAAAGAAATGATACAGCTTGGAAAGGACAAAGGAGTATGGCTGCATTTAGTGTTGTATAAGAGCTGAGCCTGAGCCATAAGGCTATAATATAAGGCTCGAACCTGAAGGCTCGGGCTTCCACGACTCGAGTCGTGGCTCGAACCTTTTAAGCCTTATAGCCTCATAACAAAAGACTCAAGTCTTATGTAAACCTTTGTGAAGCACTGTGATGGGATTAATAATTTTTTTTTAATTAAAAGTTTTCTAGACAATTTTGCTGTATAATAATCATCAAAATTTTCCGAAATTTAAATAAGCATTTAATTTCACACTAATTTTCATTCGATTTTCTGGCTGTAATCTCGTGAACGAATCAATGGATTTTTACCATTTCGATTATTTTGAGGTAGACTATCAAGAAATGTTTGGGAAAAATACATGCTGATTTTTGTGTTAGTTTACATCAAAATAGTTGGAAAATATTCAAAATGTGAAAATCCATTAATTCGTTGAAGAGATTAAATCGGAAAAGCGAACGGAAATTCAAGTAAAAACGATAATCTGATTTTTGTGTTCGTCTACCTCCAAATAGTTGGAAAATATTCGAAATGATTAAAATCCTGATGATGAAAATATTCGAAATGATGAAAATCCATTGATTTGTTTATAATATACATCCAGAAAAGCGAATAAAAATTAGCGTACAAATAAATGCTAATTTTCATTTCAAAGGAAATTTTGGAAAAACTTTGATGATTATTATACGGAAAAATTGTCTAGAAAACTTTTAATTTAAGAAAGTGAGTTAAGCCCATCACAGAGATAAGTCTCGAGCCTTTTTTTATGAGGCTAGAAGGCTCGAGAAGCCTTTTAGCTGAGGGCTCGAGCCGAGCCTTCAATGCTCAAGCTACGGCTCGAGCCTCTGAGCCTACAAATTTCGAGCTTTTTTTTTTACAACACTAGCTGCATTGGATGAAGGCTCCTTAGGTCCAGGAAGAGGAAGAAAAAAAAATGTACCTCTACAACCCATGAAGGGTCTTGGGTTCAATATTTATAGAGATTTGTACTGTTTCACGACTAACATCCATACAAGGAAGTTATTCGGCCAAGATCACACCTAACCACCAGGTTTTCCCTTAATTTTAAAGTACCCACTTTATTGAAGATAGATAGGCCCGAGGAGATCTCCATAACTCAGGGTCTCTCCACAGCTGAAATAACAGAATACATAATTCTGCCTGCCACAGCCGGGGTTCGAACTTGGGACCCAGAGTACTAGGCTGTAGACTAGTGCTCTATCCACTAGGCCACACTGTTCTCAGCAAGAGGAAGAAGTCAAATTTCAGACAGGATATGTAGTTTTTACTTTCACTTACTTACTTGAATTAAAATTTTTAATTCAGTTTTCAACGGAAAATACCAAAGTTTTAGGGTCCCCTGAGCTCAAACGACCAATTCCAGAAAAAAGGTCTATGTATGTATGTGTGTGGTAAGTTTAGTGCAAAAATAAAAAGTCGTATGAAACTGAAATATCATATTTCAGACAACTATATGCCTGAGATGTTACAGCAACTTTTTCTTCAAAAAAAGCTGACTAAAAAGATCTGTCTTATGCCATGCATTTTGAAGCTTTTTATGATTTTCTCAAAAATTGTTTTAACGATTTTGATTAAACTCTCTATATCCATGTAAAATGTAATGGGCTTCAATATCATGTAGGTTTCATTCTGATTGAAATAGTCTAACAGGGCTTAAATACCTTAAATATGTTAACTTTTCTTCCTCTAAAGTACCTTACTTCTGTACATTCCAAAAGATTAACCATATCATCTAAATGAAATTAATGAAGGTCAGATCAGTTGGACAAATTTGATGACTGACTAAAGGATAAAAGAGAAAAACTATTTTTTTTTAATGTGATTTTTGGTTTTTTGATAATAAGAACAGTAATATGGATGTATAATATACCGTTTGAAAGAGAAAAATTTTAGAAAAAAAAATTAGCTGATACACAAAGTTGTAAAAGGTAATATAAAGTGATGAATAGGGAATAAACTTATTACTGATTAACAATTCAATACAGTTATATTATTTAATCTAATTCATAGGTTTCAAACAAAAATGAATACACGTTTTATTAAAATCAATTTCAAATATTTTTCAAAGTGAAGTAGATTTAATAGTTTTTAAATTGATTTTAACTTTCGAAGTAATTGAAAGTCGTGTGTTGTCCACACCAGACTTTTTAATGTGTAATTTATAATTGTGTTTGTAGCTGATTCTGTCACAAATATTTTTATGGTCAAGTAGAGATGGGCAAATACTCAAAATAAAAGTAAGGTATACTATAATTAAACAATCAGAGCGTTGAAGTAATAGGACAATGTAGGTTGCACTTAAGTTCAAACTACGAAGTTCTATAAGTACTCAGGTCGCCTTCCTCTGTACTTCCTTTATTCCCTATGTACTCAGAATTACTTTACTTTGAGTAGTTTATGTTATAAGGCTCTCAGAGTAGAGTTCATAACCTACATATTTCGGATTTTGTGGTTCCTATTATCAATTTTAAAAAAGATTATTTTTTAAGTCTTCAGATTAATAAATAGTTTGTATAAATTATATTAAAATCTTTAGTATCATGTTATTCTATGACAAAAAAAAAAAAAAAAAAAAAAAAAAAAAAAATAGAAGAATTAATAAAATTCCTCAATATCAAAAAATCTGAAGATTTTTTTTTATATTTTATTGAAATTTACAACTGTATATAATATTCTGATAAAAGATAGTGGACACGAAAAACATGAAGATAAACTGCCCTTTGGCAGCACTCCAGTAGTCATACAAAACAAGAAGGTCTCGAGGCCATCTTCTTTTCAGACGTCTTGGAGGATTGTCAGAAATGGAAGAGGAAGCAAGGATTGAAACTAGTGGGTTAGAGTGGGAGTGGAGTTTGTCATGAAAAGGTTGATACCCGTTCGTGCCAAATCAGCTATAGAGGGAATATTGAGGTCTTTATGGATGAGCTTATTTGTGACTAAGGATTTTGGATTGTAAGGATTGAAGACGGGAAGAATTTGATAGTTTAGTGGAGTCCCATAGCTCAACTCCGTAAGTCCAGATAGGTCTTATGATGGACATGTAGATGAGCCTTTTGTAGTTAAGTGGAGTTAAGTTTGTCTAGTAAGTGTTGAAGTAACCAAAAGCGGCGAGCAGTTTCTTGTCGTTTCAGTCTAGTGTGCTCTGAAGAATTGAAAAATAATCGATAATACGATAAACAATATAGTCTAAACTATCTGAACCAAATCAGTTATCGGGCAGCAGACAACAAGCTCAAGTTAAATGCAGAGAAGACAAAGCTGATAGAAATAGGTTTAAATTCCCTCCTTAAAACCCTTCCTCTCATCTTAACACTGTTCCTCAGAGGAGTGAAATCCCATATCAGTATTCTGATTTGATGGGAGAAATCCTGCAAAGCTAACGTAAACCGATGTAAAACTAAAAGTATTAGCTAGAAAAATATTCTGTCCACGGTTTTATATTCAGGAAAGGATATAGAACGAATGCCAAAAAAAAAAAAAAAAAAAAATTCATAAAAAAAATGATATAAAAATTAAGGACACTATTTCACATAAGTTGAGGGCACTATTTTTTCTAGGTGGCCATTGGTGATCAGTTCAATTACAAAAAAGTTGTTAAAAACAAACAGCCAATTAAAAGCAGACAGTCTAATAGACAGAAATGGTCCAAAATACGTTCATTGCATATGATTTTATTATTTGATTACATATATTAATGTTTTCTATGCGCCCTAGCCTGCCACGCTGATGTTGTGAGTTCGAATCCCAGTCCCAGGAGGACATTTTTCAAGCATACAAATAAATGGGGATTCACTCACAATCTCCCCCGGGTATGTGGGACCCGTCAGTTTATTGATAGCCGCCCACAAAAATAGGCGTAGGGAGTGATGACCTACCTTATAAAATGTCATAGAGTATCCTGGTGTGGAATATAAATAAGGGCCTCCAAGACCTGTTGGGCCAACCGAAAAAAAAAAAAAACTTTTCCAAAAATGTTTTCGTAGCAACTGGGATGATCTCCCAGCTTACGAATCAAAGCCCTACAACTGTAAATGCTCTTTCGCCTAACTTGGAATATTCCTCGATCAAACTCTTTATTGGAAGAATCATGTCTCCCAAATCTCTCGATGCACAATAACCACCTTAAAACTTCTAAATTACCTTTGCCACCTTCTTCCATTTGAAACTCGTAGGCTCCTGGTCTGTTTTTTAATATTCTTCTAATTTGATTATTATTATATTTCATCTTTAAGATGTCCAGGGGCATCTCTGTAACCAATATCTTGACTAACGATCCTCAGTCCACTTGTTTAAGGATAAATGATGTCCATATGAGCAGTCCCAACGGGTGGGTTGTTCTGTTAGCGATTGATTGATTTTGTTTTTTTTATTATTGATCTGCACTTTTTTTCAGACACTAATTATAAACAATAAATATATTTATTGATATAGTTTACACACATACATTATTTAGTATAACATCACAATTTTCTACACAACACTGTAGATTAAGTGTACAGCTGATAGCTGTCAGCAGCAGCATGGTGGACAACTCCAGAACTACCCACAAAGCAAGAGGAAAGATGTATAAATAATCAACTGCCGCAATAAAGGAAAATCTATAATTACTAAGAACTGAAATAATAAATTTAACACTTACTGGTCTATTTGGGGAACTAGAACGTCTGCTTCGCTCTCCTATGAAAGCAGATTAAAATAATTTATTTTTAACAGTTATAAAGTAAATTAAAGCTACATAGATGAGACTTGCTGAAAACATATAATCAGGATTAAACTCCAGTTCCTAAAGCTTAGACATATCTCAGAGGTGGTTAACTTACTGATTAAGGTCACTACTTCTGGCCTACTACATTCTAAACAATCAACAGCTCTTCTAGAAGATGATTCTGAAAAATAAATCAAATTAGGTATAATTTGTATATATTTATATCCAAACCTACATATAATTATACACAAGATACTTATATAAAAATGCAAAATAAATCAAACAATCTACATACAGTAAAATTATGTTTTAAATTCATATTAAAATTGGATTCCATGAATTGTATAAATTTATAGGGTCTTCTGAGTCCAAGTCACCAAGTACTTCCAAAAGGTCTGTGTGTAAATGTATGTAATGTAAAAGAAAATGTAAATGTAAGTCTAGCAACAAAAAAAAAAGTCATACGAAACTGTAATTTCATATTAAAGACAACAATACACCCGAGATGTTACAGCAACTTTACTTCAAAAAAGGCTGACTAGAAAGATCTGTTTTATGCCATGCATTTTGAAGCTTTTTACGATGTTCTTAAAAATTGCTTTAACGATTTTGATTAAACTCCCTATATCCATGTAAAATGTAATGGGCTTCAATATCATGTAGGTTTCATTCTGATTGAAATAACCTGACAGGGCATAAATGCCAATATTTTAAATTTTCTTCCTCTAAACTACCATTAATTTTGAACATTCCAAAAGATTAACCATATCATCTTAATGACATTGCTGAAGGACTGTTTAATATAAAAGTTTGATCGATTTGATGACCAACTAAAGGATAAAACTATTTTTTTTAATGTTATTTTTGTTTTTTAAAATAAAATGAACTGTAATATAGACGTATAATTCACCGTTGGAAACGGAAAGATTATAGAAAAAAAATTATCTTATACAAAAAGTTGTAAAAGGTAATACAAAGTGATGAATAGAGAATAAACTTTTTACTGAATAACAATTTAATGTAGTTATATCATTTGATCTAAAGTATAAGTTTCCAAAAAAAATGAATACACGTTTTATTAAAATTAACTTAAAATATTTTTTCAAATTTGTGAATATTTAATAGTTTTTAAATGGATTTAATCAGTCCAAGTAATATTCTTGTTAGCATTACTAAAAAACAGCTAAATATAGAAGTTGAATGAATTTTATAACCAACTAGTGTAGATATTGAGGAGAAGCTAATGGGGTGCAGTCATCAAAACACCTAATTAATTAGAAACTTAATTTATTTGTGCCTATGTTTCAGCCTAAATTTTAGGCCATCTTCCAGGCGATTGAAGTTGGGAGATCACAACCACAACAATGGTATAAAAGTAAGCACATGAATTAAAAAAAAAAAAAATTAAAATACATATCAAGGTTAAACACTGAATGTATTCAAAAGGAGTCAGAAATATTAAATAATGAGTACAAACTGTTGAATGGATGTTTTATTTATTAGATAAGTAAAAAAAAAAAAAAAAAAAGAAAGATGGATATAAAAGATAAGAAGAAGATCTGATAGACAGTGGGTAATTAAGGAACTAGATTATTTGGATAGTGTGTAATAGGAAAAACAAGATTAAATACAATTTATTTGATTATGAAAATAAAGTTTGCCCGAAATATAGGACTATGTAAATGAGGTATATCTTGGGACTGAAAATATGGGACCTGTAATCATAAAAGAAATAATAAACGAAAGATAGATTGAAATTCTCAGTCCCTGAACTTGTTTATTCCGTCCTACAGAACTGCTTCCTTTTAAGAGATCTTTTGTTATTCACGCTACTTCGTTTTGGAATTCCTTACCCATGTCCATTCGTACATCCCAATCCTTAACTTCCTTTAAGCATAAACTATTTACAAATTTCCTTAAATATCAGTCTACAGCGCCTTTATAAGTTTTGACTATTTGCACTCTTTATTTAATTTTTTTATTATTAAATGTTTTAGTTCATTTTATTTCTTGTATTAATTATAAGGTTGCAATATTACCTTGTACCTATACATGCATGATTGTAAGTGTAGTTATTTATTTTTGTATTCATAATATGCAGGATAATTTGCTATTTATTGAATGATGTATATTTTGATGACTTAATAGCCAGAAGATGAATCTTAAATGTAGATTTATATTATTCTTATCTGTCTCAGAATAAAAATTATTTTTCATTTCATTTCAAATTGGTTGGGTTGTTTATTTAATTGAAAGAAATCTGAAACGAAAATAGGAGAGTCTGTAATGAATATGCTATACATGTAGGGACTACAAAACATGGAAATATCATTGTGATCTCCCTCCTTCCTTGGCCTAAAATTTAGGCTGAAGCTTAGGCACAAATAAATTAAGTTTCTACTTAATTATTTTGATGACTGCAACCAACTTCTCCTCAATGATTTTTAAAATTTATTTATAGTAATTTAAAAATGTATTAAACAGATACAATAAATAAATGTGTATTAAGAATACATGACATGAAAATGGCTAGTGAAAGAAGATAGGTTTACGGACAAGTGGGTTTGTGCAGGCAGGGAGTTAGGAATGAAAACAGGTGTATCTATTTTTTGGACTTGGTATGCAACAAATGAGATGTTAATGTCATTATATGGATGATTTGATCTGTGACAAATAACGAGAAATTCAGGATTTTGGATTGTAAGGATTGAGTGTGGGAGGAATTAGATGGTTTAGTAGAGCCCCAAAGCTCAATTCCAAATGCCCAAATAGGTCTGATAATAGTGAGATAATTTTTTGATTGAGTGGAAGTTTTGAACGTTTGTCAAATAAGCGCTGTAGTAATCGGTGTCTAAGAGCAGTTTCTTGTCTTTCCAGTCTTGCATGAGGATTACATATAAACCCCATCATATATGATTGTCAGTCTAATATTATATTAGTTTAAAATTGTTCTTACATGTTAATTTTATTCTAATTTAAACATACTACAATAGTTCTACATATATATCTCCACCTATACACTATTATGTTTCTAATTTGGATAACTTTTATTGGTACATTAGTTTCTCATTAAAATTTCTTTAAATATTCATTACCGTTTGTTTCAATATTTTAGTACTGTTATCTTTTTATTTTTAACTGTATTGATTGTTATCTTGTTTTTCTTAGCTCTGGTGAAGGCACACAATGGAGCCCAAAATGTTGGCACACAATATTTAATGGAAATAAATTTGTCTTTTTATTGTCATTGTTGACCCCACGCTCAACCAACTTCTCCATCATATCGTCCTTTAATATTTTGCAATGGGCAAATACTTGTAATGTTCAGAACAATTCAAAGAAATCACTATCTCTTGTTTTAGTGTTCAGTTAAGATAATTTAACAGCAATTTAATTTTAAAAAGTTGATGTGTTGATATAAAATTATATATTTATCCAAGAATATCAGTTATCACTAGGGAATCTGAGTTGAGGTTTTAGCTGGTGCTGAGTTGGAAAGGAATGAACGCCATATTTTCCCCTCAAATTAAGTATAGTCATAATATATTCGTTTCAACCTTTGGATTAACTTTTAGGATTATGTTGACTGTAACATGTATGTGTATGAACAGTTAAAGGTAATGTGTAAACAATCCCTGATTTATCATTCACTGTTTCTTAACTCCAAAATTAAAACCCAAACTGTACAATAAAAACAATAATTACTAGCTAACCAATACACAATGAAATAAACGTGATTTTAACAAATCCAATATTGAAGCTTAAAGTTACTACTTACCAGGAGAGCTCCTACAGGGAGATATCCCGCTCACAAACGTCTTATAAGATGTTTCCTGAACATAATGAATGTAACATAGTAGTTTTAATGATTGAAATAATTAAAATTAAAGTATTTTAATTTAATGTAAATAAAGATTGGAAGAAATGATTTACTGTATTAACAAAACACAAAAAAATAGTGCTGCCAAACTGTATTCGGTTGCTCTTTAACACAGCTAACTAATCAATAAAATGGCATATTGTATTATTGCAGTACATATTGTATTATATGAATTTTCTAAATAAAAAAGTGCTTACTATAGTTAGTATACTATACACAGCTATGTTAATTTTCTCATTACAGTACACATTTATAAAAAAAAGGTAAGAATGCCCATCAAAAAGACTATAAGTTTCAGAGTTAAAAAATGAAAAAAAGTTAAGATAAAGAATCATTAAATTAAGAAATAAATAAATAGAAACAAGTAAATAATAATGATATTGAAAACATTGTTACATCATTCATTAAAGTTCCCTCCGAACTATAAATTTATTCAGGATGAATAGATTTATGTCTTTGCATTAATAAAATTAAAAAAAAAAAAAAAAAAAATGGAATAAATAGAAATATTAAAAGGTTCATTTTTTATTTAGTGTATTTTTTGTTTTTAATATATGCTTAAAGTTTATGATCATAATGCTTTTACATTTAGGCTCATGAATTAGATACCTTGATGGAGGGAGGTTCCTTTGCTATTTTTAAAAATTTAATCTGAATTAATTGTAATTGTTTTAGAGTTTTGTTTTTTTCTAATAATTTCTTAATAAAAACAAAATAATAATAAAACATAGCTAATATTATTTTTTTGGCTAAGTTATTTAATTATAACGTATATTATGAGCTTTGAGATCATGATGCTTCATACATTTTGCCTCTAATTAGTTGCTTAACGTGGAATGTCTACTTAGCTTCGTATTTATGAACGGTTCTCTTGTTTTGTTTTTTTACACTGTATTTTTTCTGATTTGTTTTTCACTTTTTCGAAAAGAGAATTATTGAATATTTCAAGATTAAGTGCGCTCCTAGCGGTCATTTGTTTTTTTATGATTTTGTTATATTCAGTGTTGTTTTTCCCAATTTAATGCGTAGTCTGATTCAGCTTGTAATACCATTGTGACGTAAATTCGTGTCGTAGTTGTTTTTATAGATTATTGAAGAAAGAAAATCATACTTCTATCGTAAGGTAATTTCTCTGAACATTATACAATATTTAAGATTAAATCTACATTTTTGACCGTTTAATTTAACAAATTTATAATTGTAATTATGAATAGAAAATGTACTCTATCCATCTTCATACAATCAACAATATCTGTTTTCGTGTTGTACCCTATTTCAAGTATTCGAATTAAAACAATTAAAGATGGCTATTCGGCGCTCTTTCCGAGTTATTATACTAATATTTTTTAATTAATGATGACACATACTCACAAATTAATTGTAAAATTAGTAGAAATATTTAAATTAAGGTAATGAAGTACATATTATTAATTAATTAATATTAGGTTGGGTCTATGAAGACCCCTCCTGGGGCACACCCAGCCTCTATAAAGTGGGTACTCAAAACAATTGGGGAAAAAGCCTGGCGGCTGAGAATCTCTAGATGCACCGAGCCCAAGACCCTTCAGGCTAGTAGTTGTACAGTCTTTTTTTTTTTTTTTTTTAATTTTATTTATTATTATTTTTTTTTGTTTAATGAAAGTTGTAGGACGTATCCTTAAGTTTTATAACTACTGAGATAAGATAGTTTAAGAACTTTCTTCTAAAAATCGGAAATCTACATTTTGCTCCTTCAATATGCCAAATTTCATAGAAATGTTCTCCCTACGAAAAGTATGAAGATAGAGTACATTGTGACAACTTTAAGGAGCGTTGATAATTTCCGAATAAAGCTTTACAACTAAAAACTTCTTTTTTTTTTAACCCAGAAAACAACATTTTGTCATTTTGTTGAGTAAAATATTATAAAAACTGTACTCCCTAAGAAAATTATGAAGATAAAAGCATCATAGTCCGATTAATTATCTTTGATTTGAGTGGTAATGGATATTTGTACGTTTAATAGTTTTCAAGTAAAGTGAAGTAAAAACTTTTTCCCCCTAAAAATCAGAAATCAATATTTTGTTTAATATATGACGAAAATTGTCCCTTTAATATCTCTGCAAGTATTAATTTTAGGAAATGACTTTTTATAAAATTTTTTGAAGATATTCTAAAGTACTTTAATTTCGTATATAATGATCATTTCGATAAAGATAATAATTGTTGAGTAATGCACAAACAATTACAAAAAAAACATTTGTGATTCTCCTCCACCCCCCTGTAACACCTGCCTCGGAAAACTCTGGGACGTTTTGCTACTTAATACTGAACAATTTCTGACAGTTTCTTCTTTTTTTTGGGGGGGGGGTGTTCGGGTTAAAACCTAATTTATAACAGTTCCTATTATCTATCATCTATCACTATCAAATCTGGTAGTGCGAAAGTACTATAACTTTCGCGGTAACTATAAATGTTTGAAGAGGCACCTAGTAATATTTTTATTAAAAATTGCTGTTATTTTGCTTTCATATGGTTGATCATATGATTAATACACAGGTGTTATACATCGAACATTTGTTCTGTGTGAATTAGTTTTGCTCAATTGTATGTATATTGAATTAAAATATCGTGCAAATTTACCTATAGTTAAAAAAAAAATGTTTTGGTCGTAGAAAAGTGATCAAGTCTCGAAAAACTAGTTCACTTGCTCGACAAAAATTCAGAAGTAATCAATTTATTATTTGTAGAAATTGGAAAGAAAAGTGGAGAGGTGTTATATATTATTGGAACTTAATCTTTACGAAATGTCACAATTGCAAAGGAACCACTTTTTGCATATATTTACTATTGGGTGGAAGGATAGAGGAACACGGTAAACATATTAGTTCATGTTTATATTCGAAGTGAATAGTTAGTTGGGTAGGGAGCAAGTCACTTAGAAGGTATATTATACAGAACGATTATTATTTTATGGAAGAATTGGTCCGGCTGGCGTTCAGTAAATGAAAAAAATTAAATAGTTCCTACTATTTATTGCCTGCCAACGTTTGTAGGTCCACATAGTGGTTCACCATCAAGACTATAAAGATACAAAAGAAATACAATGAGTGTATAGTACCGTATATATATGATAGAACTATTCAAGAGAAACCAAAAAATAAAGGGTTTAAAAATTACAATAACAATTTATATTTAAAAATTAACGATTAATTGTTAATAATTCTTTTATACTCTCCTTTTTTCTGGTTTCTGGTTCTGAGAATATAAAGAGGAGAGTCTAAATGAATTATTAAAAATTAATCGATTAATTTATATATATATATATATATATATATATATTAATAATATATTATTATATATTCTCAGAACCAGAAACCAGAAAAAAGGAGAGTATAAAAGAATTATTAACAATTAATCGTTAATTTTTAAATATAAATTGTTATTGTAATTTTTAAACCCTTTATTTTTTGGTTTCTCTTGAATAGTTCTATCATATATATACGGTACTATACACTCATTGTATTTCTTTTGTATCTTTATAGTCTTGATGGTGAACCACTATGTGGACCTACAAACGTTGGCAGGCAATAAATAGTAGGAACTATTTAATTTTTTTCATTTACTGAACGCCAGCCGGACCAATTCTTCCATAAAATAATAATCGTTCTGTATAATATACCTTCTAAGTGACTTGCTCCCTACCCAACTAACTATTCACTTCGAATATAAACATGAACTAATATGTTTACCGTGTTCCTCTATCCTTCCACCCAATAGTAAATATATGCAAAAAGTGGTTCCTTTGCAATTGTGACATTTCGTAAAGATTAAGTTCCAATAATATATAACACCTCTCCACTTTTCTTTCCAATTTCTACAAATAATAAATTGATTACTTCTGAATTTTTGTCGAGCAAGTGAACTAGTTTTTCGAGACTTGATCACTTTTCTACGACCAAAACATTTTTTTTTTAACTATAGGTAAATTTGCACGATATTTTAATTCAATATACATACAATTGAGCAAAACTAATTCACACAGAACAAATGTTCGATGTATAACACCTGTGTATTAATCATATGATCAACCATATGAAAGCAAAATAACAGCAATTTTTATATAAAAATATTACTAGGTGCCTCTTCAAACATTTATAGTTACCGCGAAAGTTATAGTACTTTCGCACTACCAGATTTGATAGTGATAGATGATAGATAATAGGAACTGTTATAAATTAGGTTTTAACCCGAACACCCCCCCCCCCAAAAAAAAGAAGAAACTGTCAGAAATTGTTCAGTATTAAGTAGCAAAACGTCCCAGAGTTTTCCGAGGCAGGTGTTACAGGGGGGTGGAGGAGAATCACAAATGTTTTTTTTTTTTGGAGGCGCGACAAGCCGTGTAAGCACTTCGCCGCACGGTGTCTACTGCTGGGATAGCTTACTTTATAGGGTACGATCATCACTCTCTATAACTATTTTTTGTGAGTGGTAACGAGTTGGCTGACGAGTCTCAGATACCCGGGAAGAGGTTGTGAGTGAATCCCCATTAATTATATGCTTGAAAAAGTCCCACCGGGGGGTTACCTGTTGTAGGGTGGCTAACAGCCTCCAATGACAAAGGTCCCGTGTTCAAAGCCGCAGATGGCCCTAGGATTTTTTAATGGGTGTAAAATCTCCTGAGTTATGGCGTCCTTTGGAGGGGACGTAAAAAGGTGGTCCTGAGCCTGTGCCATGTCAGGCACTCGTTAAAGATCCGTATCCTAATTAAACCTGGATAGGCAAAATTCAGGACTCCCACTGTAGCATCGTAGGATTAGCCACAGCAGCATAAAGTGACGTTATATAAATAAACAAAGTCCCACCGGGTCTAGGATTCGGACTCACGGACTCGGAGACTAGCACGCTGGCCACATGCTCCCTATGTTACTATACTCTCATTGTATTTCTTATGTTTATTTTTAGCCTTGATGATGACCCACAATGTAGACCTACAAAAGTTGGTAGACAATAAATAGTTGAAAATTGTTTCATTTGCTGACCGCCACCCGACTAATTTCTTCCAGTGATTCTCAACAGTCAACAAATCCATTATGATTATTATTTTATGAAAGTTACATCCTCTCAGTGACTCTTACTGCCTACCCTCTGGCTGATCGCTTCCATTATAAACAAAAACTAAAATGTGTCGAGAATCAATTTGGTTCAAATGCATCCGAGAACACTGAAACCTAGCTAGTATAGGCAGGGCCACTTTAACCCGGAATCAGGTCGGGAGCGCCTGGGAATCCCGAAGGTATCTCCTATCCTCGTCTAGAATATCCTAAGTTAAACCGAATTAAATTTCATCACCAGCGCTTCCAAAACCTCACCATTTTTCTCCTTTTATAGAAAGGTTGATATCTCAATGCCCTCATACCTTAAACAGAGGAATAGAGCAGGGACAACCCAAAGAGATCTTTCTTCTTACATGTTATCGATGTATTCATCTTCATTTACCTCCTATTAGGGAGGGGTATAAGCACTGGACTACTCAAATTCGCATCCCGAATTCGTACCCGGCTGATCTTGAGATTGGTAAATCCACCTCCAGGGGTACACTCAGCTTCTTTAGAGTGCTTACCCAAAAAATAGTGAATATATTAGAGGCCGTGCAAGAAAAATGAGTTCAACACCTAGTTAACTTTCTTACTCGTCCGTTGCATAAGGGCTGGTTTATGTAGAATGCGAAAGTGTTAGCAGGTTACCAGGGGAAAATAACAATGGATATTTATTGTTAGGGAACATCGCAAACCTTTAAAATCGCCATCCCTCTATACCAGTTATCTGCTTATCTTGGAAATATTTAATTCAAGATGTCTACTAAAGTGGGAGGAAAATGAAAGCGTAGAGTAGAATTAAATTTTAACAATGTGAGTTGAAGATCAAAATAATCTTTTATTCATTTAAATATTTTTTTCATAATTACCTCCTTGTCTGTATGAATTTTAGTATTATCGTTTTTGTCTACTGCGTATTAAATGCATTAAGTTACACAACGGATCTGTAATCATTTTCATTGAATAATAATATCTGCTAAATCTTCATTAAACTCATGACAATTAACACATAAATTTGAATATTAGCAAACCTCTTCTTATCTGCTTCAACAAATAAAAGGCGCAAGAAATCCTCTTCCAATCCTGTTTTGAATTCCTCTCATATATGATCATACATGAGGTTGATTGCCAACATAACATCATGTTATTTCTAAACTTTCATTTTACTTCTTCATTTCAGTTTTAATTCATGTTATTTTTACGTACATTTCTCCACGTATTCTCCTTTATATAACATATTTTACTAATTATATAGCAATTTTTCAAAACAATTATGTATTATTTGGTTTGTCACAATAATTTTGGTATATTTTCGTACCTCAAGTCATCTATTTCATATTACTCATATATATATAAGCGGCAACATACAACTTAAACGTTATATGTCGTTTCCTAATAGTCCTAGCCGCCATAGCTTCATACAGCCCTTCCACCCATCTCTTTTTCGACCTACCTCTCTTCCTCCTTCCATACGGTACATGGCGGAGAATTCTTTTCGGCCATCGGTCGTCCGGCATCCTCATAACATGTCCGTTCCAGCTCAGCTTTCAGCTTACTATATATTAATTACCAAATACCAAAAAAAGATCGTATTTAGCTATTACAACCTCCAACGACGATGAATTACAAAGAACAGGAGGTTATGGATTCAGAATTTCATGGAGAGATGGCTAATCTCTCTTTTGCTTAGCTTGTTTCAGCTTATGTTTAAATTCACTGTACTTTTTTTTTTTTTTTTTTTTTTTTTTTTTTTTCAGAATATCTTTTTGCCAGGTTTTTTTCAATTTTCATTGTGTAACTTTTTTTTCATCCTCAGTTTGAGACGCTCTAGTTTTGTTGGTGTTATAAAATTAATATTTTTTGTTATATAAAATTTGCCCACCGGACCAACCGTTTAGAAGCTATATTGATTTGAATGAATAAAATTTATCAATGTCTATATGTACATAGATGAATAAAATAAAATTGGTTCGTAGATCATTTAATTCTTAGTTTAGCTTCTATACTTTATCAATCCGCCTGTCTGTCTGAAAACTCAATTCCTTCCCGACTGACAAAAGCAGTAAATTATAGATATAATTATTATTATGCACTCGAATTGCATCGTGGCTTAGGTAGAAAGGGTCAGGATGTCTCGCCTCTCCCCTCCCGCTTAGGGTTCGTGCTGCTTAATTATTGAAACTAAAATTAGGTATTAGGATATAAGGCGTGGTTTGGGACTGTTTTTACTTTCTAGCTCGTATATAATTTTGAAATAATTATTCGTATAGATCAGGCTAGGATCATAGATGATAAGAATAGAAAATAACTATATGTTCGGCAAACTTGCCTCTCTCTGCCACCCAACGAAAACCCTGCAGAAGCTCTTGAATTTCATAATAAAATTAACCAATTGGTATACCCTCTGCCTGGCTTACGGCGCATCACTATGGCACAGACAAAATCACCAATTTAGGTGGACAAAAGTCAAGTCAAAAACGAAAAAAATATATAACCCCCAAGTTACCCCAAGTATTTGTATCATCAATCCTTCTAGTCTTTAAATATTACAAAGAATTTTTGCGATTTTTTTTGCGTTTTTTGTGATACACAATTTGTTTTAGACATAACACTTCGAATCAAAAGTTTTACAATCTATAATTTGAAGAGTCTCCTCCTAAATGATAAAAAATAAATCTATTAGCAGGTTTCAGCAACTCCGAGCCATAATTAGATTTTTTGAAATATTTTCCCCGTATTCTGGGACTTCAAACTTAAAATGGAGGGAAGTTTTAGATTTTAGCAAATAAATTTAATGTTTGACCACTGTGCGCTCGCCAATCATGTCAAACAATTAATTAGTTTTTATAATTTTTTCTTAGAATTTTTTTTCGTAATATGGGACCCCAAAGGTTAACTATGGACAAGTTTCAGAACTTTGTCCACCTACATCGGTCATATTTTCCACTCTGCGGTGGACCAACCGCAATCATACTTTTACTTCTCATTACTCAAATTTTATTACTGTAATTACTGTTTTTACGACTAATTTTTATTATTTCACTTTCTATGCAAAAAATAATAAAATTTGTTATATGATCGCTAAAAACTTTGTATATGAGGGACAATTAGTTATTATATCTTATGTTAAGAAAACTATCTTATCTTCCTCATCCAAATAACAAAGGTTGGAAAAATATACAGACTAAGTTACAAAGAGGACTCTAGAGAAGACTTAATATCGAGCCGCCGACGGACCTACTTATTTGTATTAGGAAAACCTTTCAGGAAAATCAAAGCCTCACTTACTCCACCTTCATCCTCACCTTAGTTTGTCTTCTTTCAGATTAGGCTCATAGGCTATAAACCTCTCATTTAGATCTTAGATATGGGCCAAAACTATATAGTTTATTAGTTATTAATACAAGTAACATATCTGAATCAAACAACGGTGTCTACAAAATATTTCCCAATTACAACCATACCCACTGGGCCACTGGAGTACAAGTATCGTAACCATCTTCCTGAAGACCCCCACAACCTAGGCTCAGTAAGTAAACATTCTTGAGGACAGCAGGAAACCATAGATTAGAATCACTTATGCCTTGATAAATAAACTATTTTGGTCAAGTACTTCTATATTTTTTGTCAATTTTATAGATCTTCAGTTTTATGCTAGTAATACATATTCGTATTTTAATTACAACACTACTCTTTGTCGAAGAAATATTAAATATTGATTGTTAAAAGAAAAAAAATATGAAGTGAATGTTGGGATTTAAATATGTATTTCTAAGTTTTCGAGGCAGCTTAAAAATGGAAAATTAACGAGAGGAAGGTTCGAAAATGTGAAGATGGTTCATTTAATGGACGGAAAGATCCATGCAATAGTAAGTAGGATTTAGTCTGGGGCTAACATTATAACCAAGCAAATCCTCCAAACTTCCTGGTTCCTTAAAAGGTTTCTATTGAGAGAAAATTTTGTTTCTTTAAAGATAGACATTGATCTCGACCTTGTACAAAAGAGTTTCTAATATTCCCATTTGATTTCCATTATCAACGTGAGATAAGTGACTACTACCCGGCCGCATCAGGTATATCTGAAACGGCAGATATACTTTTTGTCATCCCCGAGATTTGAATCTGGAAAAGTTACACGGAATTTCTTGGCTCCAATGTTGGGCTTCCTCTTGAGCATGGGCTTCTTGTCAATGAGGGTCCTGCAGCTGGTGGCGGCGTTGACTGCCTTGTCGTTGTGGCCTCCGAACTGGGACTCGGTCCAGGCTGCCACTCGCTGTGCCAGGCCGTCGCAGCAGCACATGCTACTGTTGGAGCGGCTCTTGGACGTCCAATCATCGCACGTCATGCTCCCGACTCCCTTCGACGTTTGCGTATCCTCGGTGCCCTTCAAACAGCTCGCCATCAAGTCGCTTTGGCTCTATGTAACATTTCAGAAATATTAGCAACCAAAAGTACATCTAACTCCGTCGCTGAAGGGTCGGTATGGTTCCTCCGTCATTTTATTAGTTCCATTAAATGTTTTTGCTCCCTCGAAAAAAATGCTTATCATTACTGGCTATAGTGCGCTTCTTTAATGTATTCTTCAGTTTAAAAAAAAATATATATATGACTCGATGTTAAAAAAACCCAATGGTGCTCAAAATATCAAGATTAGTCTAGTTTTTATATTAATTTTAGCTTTTAACAATTAGTTTCTTACCTAAATTATCAACTAACGATATGCATCTCTTCTTGGGAATCATTATTAACTCAAATCAGGATAAACATATGTACAAATCAAATTATTCTGCCTAAGATATGTTCCAAAATATTCGATGCATTTCAAACATTCAATCTATGAATAGGTTTTGAGAGTTTTCTTTTCGTTGAAGGTGTGCAGTGGAACTCGGTGTTCTTTTAATCTTCGGTCCCAGATTCGATCATTCTGTCAGATGATGATGTGATGCTACCTGTCAACAGTCCTGGTTCAGGAGGCATACATTGCCCTTGCTGTCTCAGGCTATGAAATGTTGGGTATAAATGATACTTGGTCATTTTTAGAGAGTGTGATCCAGAATTAGTACTTGAATCTTTCCAACCGTATTGTTGCATGACACGTTGGAATCAGAACTCAATCAAGATGCATACCCTGCTTAAGAAGATAGTGCTTCTACTTGCTTGCTTCTTCCTATAAAGATAGACACACACAACACCCGTAAAGATTGATCACAGGAACTATGTCACATAGTTCCTCAACTGGTTAGTTCTCAAGTTTATAAGCTTTGAATGATGTCATGCGTCAGGTGATAACGTATCCTATAAAAATTCATCGAGAAACGCGAATGTATTCTCCCAGGCCCAGGACCTACACGGCATGTCGCGCCACGGAAAAACAAAACAAAAACACATGCGTCATGTGTTTGTTGGTTACCTCGCTGAATTATAATATTTCAAACTTGCCTTATCATGCTTCACTCGGTGCACTTAGCACTAGTTATTTCGTACACAACTGATTTGCCTTGCAATGAATATTGGAGAAAATTAATCTCATGAGTACATGAATTGAAAATCATTCATTATTCCTTTATTTTTTTTTCTTTATAACCAAGTTTTTTCCCAAATTAATATATGTTTTTAGCGTTTTTCTAGAGGTGTTAATACGCTCAGCAATGTCTCCTCGTTTAGACTGGGACTTTGCTTACACTTGTTTTGTTAAAATGTTTACTTTATGTCTGATATTTTATCGGTCGCCATATCGGAAAGAAAGAGATTTGGAAGAATTGTAATACATTCTGCTTAAAAATAGGATGAGAATAATTAAACGTGGTAATGTTTTCTCGGATTTTGTTAACCTTAATTGGACGGAACGGTCGAGCTTGTTTTTGGCCAAAATCACGTGCTTACACTCAACCGTTGCCCGATAAACAATACTTTCTAAATTAAGTATTGAATCCAACACGCTACATGGGTTGCAATGACATTTTTCTTTACCATTTTGGCGAAGCAGTCAAGTTTCTCTGTCAGGGAAAGAAGAAGTTTCTCAGTTGGGTTGGAAAATAGCTTGTGTTGATCGATAATCGACCCATCTCGAGTCTGATTGCCAACGACACAAAGGCAGGAGCCTCTACTATCGAGATACTCTATTTTATCGAGGTGGTTCATTTTCTATTTTAGGCTGGAATGTCCTTCAGTCTTTTGCGTGAGGAGATCTCTTGGCATTTATATAACCGATGACTTCGTATAAAATATTTGTTTTTTTTTTTGTGATTTTCTTCTAAAGTACTTTGATGGTATTCGAAATAATCAAAATAAATCATGATCATTGAATCCATGATTGAATAGCTTACAATATTTTCAATTACTCACACTTCATATTTTGTTTCGGAAGTTCCATATAGCTTAAACATAAAATTTTATGTTACACAGGCGTTGATGACCTCCGGATTTTATATCTTTAAGCAAAAACTTACATTTTTATGTCACTTTCCTCAGGTACTTGAAACAAATTCGTAATAGCGTTGGTTTCAAGCCACTCGTAACTTCTTATAAAGGGGGGTGGTGAAGTGACTAGCATAACAGCCGCTTATGCCCAAAGACGTGGTTTCAAACCCGAATAATGGCTCTATGAATTTTTAAATGCAGTCAAAAATCCATTGTAATGTCATTCTACGTTGAGGACGTATAATGGTGATTTCGATCCTTTGCGGATTCAGACACTCCTAGATAAGATCCCAATAAATAAACCAGGATAGATAAAATTTAGGGCTCCCGCTACATAACATCGACCGATTAGCCAAAACAGCATAAAGTGAAGCTAAATATAATTAGTTTTTGATTATATGGGCGTTCTTATTATTTTTTTTTTTGTAGTGGTTCAGCCTGTGTACTTTATGTGCTCCTTACAACTTGTTTTCCTAAAAAATATTGGCAAAAAAGCTTAAACGGTTTCGATAATACTTGATTAAAGTTTTCAACTTTAAACCCCTAAACTATTCTTGTTGAAAATCAGGGAAAAAGTTATTCCTGATGAATTTTGTAAATAAATATTTCAGTACTCATGCACTCCAAAATTTCAACCAAAAATTATTGAGAACTTAATTAAGAGATATATCTTATTTCGTGTGTAAAGATATGATGAATTCAACAATCTAATATAAATGAAACACGATATTCCTCAGTCGTTCAACTTTGTATTTCCCTGAGTTTTACGTTCAGTACCTTAAACACATATGAAACGCAAGATCTAACTGCGGAATTCTCAAATACATATTGGCATTTATAACTAAATCCCATTACTGAGTCTAAACTATTGAAACATTTAATACTTAATACTAAACTTCAATTTATCTTCTATGCGAAGAATGGAGGGTTGAGGATTTTTTTGGGAAGTTTTTGGAATTGGAAAGTTTAACAACGTATTTACTAAATTCAATTAAATCAATCCATTATATTAGAACAATTAACAGCGAACTTACTAAATTCAATTAAATCAAACCATTATATTAGAAAAACTAAGGAATAAGATGGATGAGTTTATTCGGGTGGCGGTCCTATAATACATGATTAGCAAATAGTGAATAAAATTTATATTAACGTTTCGATTTACAATACTTTGGGGATCTTCATCGTGGCCCACGGGATATGAAAGCTAAATGAATGATTTAAACCCGCTGGTGGTCTTAGGATTTTTTAATGGCAGTAAAATGCCGCAAATAGTTTAATAAATAGTTATGCCGTCCTTCGGAGAAGGCGTAAAAAGGTGGTCCCGAGCCTGGGCAATGTCAGGTACTCTTAAAAGATCCCTATCCTAATTAAACTTCATCATCATCATAATCATTCCCCCTTCTACCGCTGTTCGGTGTGAGGGTCCTGCTTATAGAGCCTGGTCCAGTTGTCTCTCTCCTGCACCAACTCTGCTCTCCTGTCCCAATTTATTCCTCGTTTCCTGCATGCTTCCTTTACACTATCCTCCCAGGAGATGCGCGGCCTTCCTCTGGGTCTTTTTCCTTCCGTGCGGGTCTCGTAGGTCTTCCTGGCATTTCTGTCTGGATCCATCCTAAGAAGATGTCCAAACCACCTCAGTTTTTGCTCCTCCAGTATTAATTAAACTTGGATAGGAAAAATTTAGGACTCCCACTGTAGCATCTCCCGATACTATACTTTACTTTAAGGTTCTTATTGGCGCGTTCTAAAATTGTTTTCCTCTGCTATTCCCCAGAGCAACCTTACATCAGCAAAAACAAATGAAATATTCTCGCAAACCTTAGACCAGTCAAACATACATATGTTGTTTCAATCGAAGTGCTCATTTTCATTCCACATCCACAATGTAAATCGAAGGGGTTACCTGTAGCATGGTGGTTAGCATTAATTATTCCAATCAACCAACTGAATAGACATTCAGAAGAAGAAATTATTAGAAGTGTAGGGGTCACCTATTCAGTAGTGGCTAGCATAAAAGCCTCCTATGCCAATATTCCCGGGTTAAAACCCGCAGGTGACTCTAGGATTTTTTAATGGGAGTAAAAACTCCTTAGTTATACCGTCCTTCAGAGGGAACGTTAAAAGGTGGTTCCGAGCCTGTGCGATGTCAGGTACTCTTTAAAGATCCCTATCCTAATTAAACTTTGATAGGAAAAATTTAGGACTCCCACTGTAGCATCTTCCGATTAGCCACAGTAGCATAAAGTGACTTTAAATAAATAAACAAACAAAGCTAAATGAATGCTGAACGTGGGTTAATTAGGAGTTTTCACTATTTGCTAATCTTATTTTATATGACCGCCACCCCAGTCATTTTATCTTTCATATTTATCTGACAGCCAACCATTTAACCTTTTAAATAAAGTAATGAATCATCAAGGACTGATAGTTATTTATTAAATGTTGTAGTCTATCTTTTTATTTTCTCTCGGTGGCCATATTGAAGAGCTTCCATGATTCCAATAGTAATTCCACTCCATGCCCTAAAGAAATTTTCACTAGTACTTTACTAAATATTAGGAACACCTAACAGCCATTTAAAATTCACCAACTCTAGATTTTTTTGTTTTCAATCAGCTGCACAAAAGCCAGTAAAGGTTGTTATTGGTTATTGATAATGTACTTACCTTAAGTTAGTATAACAAATGACTTGGATTCCTACCGACCCTTCAAGGAAAAAAATATCAAATTATTAATTGTAGAGTCAACATTAAAATAGCTTTTTATTTTATTCTTTAGAGAGAAAACATAATAAAATAAATAAATGGCCTCGGTGTACAGCCGACTAAACTTAATAATATATTTTTTTTTTTTGTATTCTTACAAAATCATTTCGACGTGTATAAAAAGGATAACTTTAATTTAGCATTAAATATTTTATTAAAATATTAAAAAAGCTTTGGTATAAAAAATATAACTAAATAGAAATAAAATAACTGTCCATATTAATGAGGTGTATTTAGAATTCCTAAAGTTTATTTTCTTCAGTAAATTGGAATAAGATAACATTAATGCAAACTGAAAACTATGTGTCGAAATTAAATAATCTGTGTACTTCATATATACATTATATGTTGGTAAAAGTAAAATTTAATATTGTTTGCTTTCGAAATGTAATAAGATACCTTCCTTTCTTGAAATACAAAAAAAACATAGTCAACAAATAATCTAAGGTGTTATAATAATAGATATGATATAATAATCAATAATGAAACAATAACAACAAAAAAATAATCCAATGTGACTTTTCCTCGCTGAATGTATTCATTATAGGTACTTTTAATACTTTCTTTACGATTAAAATAATATGTTCTTAGGGGAAAAAATAAACCCTTTGATTTGAAATTTTCAAAATTAGAGTAGCATAGGCGCAGGCAGGGCCGGGCAACCTTTCCCTTCAGTGATACAATTAAATGTAAATAAAATTAAAAGGTAAAAACGCTGCAAATTATTACTCAATGGTTTATTATTTTCAAATAACTATATTAGGGTATAACTTTTTATATAGCTGTTATTAGGAAATTAACTAAAATGAAAAACAATAAATAATTCAAACGAAAATGGTATATCCACTACTAAATTCAAAACGCTGTATCTCTGCTAGTTCTAAAACAATTTCAATGATTCTTTTAAATTTTTGTAGGAAATTTTACTCTCTATGACCTAAATTTTTGGAATTTATTGATTAGGGAGAACGGATTTTTTTTGTATATATATATATATATATATATATATATATATATATATATATATATATATATATATACTTACGTATCTTTAAAGGTAAGCCCCCTCAAATTTTGAAGGGGGAGGAGGTAATTTTTTTTTAATGTTGAGGTCGATTACAAAGTTTTATTATTGATAATATAAACCAAAAGCATTTATACTTGACTTCGTTACTATTTCCTTTTCTTTTCTTTTAATTTTCATTTAAATAATTCAAATAAGATTTCCTGATTCCAGAACACCTTACATTTTTTCTCTACCATCAATAAAAAGCGAGTTACCAGGGAATCGCATACCTTAGAAGTTGTGGAATAGAATTATAATTTTATTTTCTTTCTTTTTGTTTATCGTGTTGTCTTTATCTCAAAAGTTATTTTCCATTTTTCTCTACCTTCCGATATAACCGAGTTTTGGTGGAATTACGTCTATTATAATTTGTTGCTTTAATATATAGACCCACATTTTTTTTTCTTTTTTCTTTCTTTCTGATGTTTATCCTTATCCTAAAACTATCTACTTATTTGTTTCCCTTTTCAAAAATAACTGAGTTATAGGCGTATTTATGGGCAAAATTTTAAATTTTGTATTTTCTTTTTTTCTCTTTTGTATAATTATTCGTGTTATATATATTATATTTTTTTTTTTTTGGTTAAAACACTAATACATTTTTTCTCTATCTTCGAAAATAACGGAGTTATAAGCCTATTTTTAGGAAAGATTAAAATTGTTTTCCTTTTTTTGTTTATCTCGCTTATCTCTTATCTCTTGATAAAGCGCTATGTACCTGTAATACGCTTTGATGATGACCCACAATGGGGGTTGAAAAGTTTGCAGAAAATAAATGGTTGATGCTACTTAATTGTTTTATTTACTGACCGCCTCTCGGCCTGATTCCTTTCAGGGGGTTAGGGAATTGGAATAATTGCTCAACCTCTTGGTTATTAGCACCGAATATATTTATATTAACACATTTTTTTGTAACAAGTTTAAAATGATAAAACACAAAATTTTTTATTTGTCTATTGTTTAAAAATTAATTCATTCCAATTTTTCCTCTCCGTTTTTTTGTTATTACTTTTTTCCATTTATTTATTTTATTATTATTATTTTTCCTTATAGTTCCTGGAGCATATGACATTCTTTAATTAACCTTAGTAGCGAACTAATTGTTTCACTAGAGTCTTTCAAGCTCTCACACAGCGATCTTGGTAGATGACATTCATCCATTAGCGCACGGAATTAGGGGCAATGTTCAATTATGTTTTATATTGAGAGAGGCACTTTGCACATATCGCACATTGGTTCAGGCTGATAGTTGTTTATTGGTTATTATTACTGATAGTCGTTTATTGGTTTTTATTATTGATATTTGTTTATTGGTTATTGTTACAGATAGGTGTTTATTGGTTATTATTACTGATATATGTTTATTGGTTATTATTACTTATATTTGTTTATTGATTATTATTACTGGTAGTTGTTTATTGGTTATTATTACTGATAATTGTTTATTGGTTATTATTATTGACAGATATACTGATATACAGATATACTTAAAGATATACTAGATATACTAGATATATATATATATATATATATATATATATATATATATATATATATATATGTAGTATATCTGTAGTATATATATACTACATAGATATACTACAGATATATAGACGATATATATATATATATATATACAGGTATATAGATATACTACAGATATACTAGATATACAGATATACTGATAATTGTTTATTGGTTATTATTATTGACAGTTATAAAAAAAAATAAATAAATAAGGAAAAAAATTGGAATATATTCACTAATTCAGAATGTGTCAACAAAATAATAATAATAAATAAATAAACAATAATAAATAAATAAATAAAATAGAAGGAAAAATAAATAAATAAAAAGAAGAAAAAAGAGTAAAACAAATCTGTTACTACAAATTTATTCGGTGCTAATAACCAAGAGGTTGAGCACCTACTCCAATAACCTAACCCTAAAATCTAGTTAGGTTTATTCTATTTATTCAGAACATATGAGCTTGCAGAGAAGACGCAATTTTTACTCTTTTTCAACACTTTCTTTCATTTTTTAAAACTTTTTCATTAATGGTAACCTTAACCAAGACAATTTATGACAAACTAGTGTCCTGGCTTTGAACGGATGAATTTCAACAAGGTTTAATTTATGTTTAAAAAGACTCTCTCTGACCGATTTAGAGTTTATCACTTTGGGAGTTTTAGTTTATCGTAACGGAAAGTGCACGTGGCAAGAAAATATGTGTTATATTTTATTATGTCTATTCATTATCATATTTAATCATCGGCAGAAATCAAGTTCATTCTTTTGCTATAAAGTGAAGCAAAAATAACAGAAAATTTAATTTTTCCATATAATGAAAACTTGATTGCTATTCCAACCAACGGTATACAATACGTCTATATTACTACTTATATTTCAGGAATAATTTTTTGACGACTTGGTTACAGAAAATTTATTCTTTCAATGTATTTTACTTTAAAACCTTCAAGAAAGAATGTGCTAAAATATGATAAAAAACCGTATCCAAATCTGTCTTGTGGTTTAGAAGGAGTTCGCGGAAACCAATATCGCGTTATCATTTTAATAAAGAGAAGAGGTAGATAACAGGAAAGTTGGAAATGGTTGAAGAATAAGAATAGCAACGTGGCAGGTATTAAATTAATGCTTAGTATAACTTAAATTATGTTGGTGATAGAAACACTCACGAAATCGGGAGTCGTATCGAAGTCCAGGCATTTCCTACTGGAGGGGCTCGCCTTGCGCGAGTGGCTGTGCCTCTTACTGCTCCTGAAGAAGGGGCTGTCGTCTTTCTTTCGATGGTGCCAATTCTGGAATAATGCATTTTTCAAGTTATCTTTTGCCTACTACAATGATTGTAGTAAGACTTATATATACGGCTACTTATTCGGAGGATGATAGCCTTAGGGCATTAGTCTATAACGTGTAAATTATGTTGATGGGGGAAAAGATGTGATGCACACAACTTATTTTTTTTGTATATATATATATATATATATATATATATATATATATATATATATATATATATATATATATATATACACGTATATAAATTTTTTTTTTTAATCCACCAACAGGCCTTTGCCCAATTACAGGTGGTATATTATAAATAATAATAACAATGCATGTAACTAATAGAAGTAAAAATAATAATTGATTTGTATACCAATATATAATGTAACAATTACCAACATCATTTATAAAAAACATTAAGAAGATAATAAAAACCAAAATAATTAAAAAACAAACAGAAATTGAAAACATATATATTATATGTGTGTGTATATATATATATATATATATATATATATATATATATATATACACACACACACACACATCCCCATCCCCACCTCTGTGTCATTTAAATATAAATATATCAATAAAAAAACAAAAAAAAATCTTAATTATGTTGTAAAAATCATCTTAGATATAAAAAAACATATTTCTTTATTGTAATTTACATCTATATTGTACAAACACAATAAGTAAATATACAAGGTGAAGAAACCTCGTGAAAATGTCTTGAGAAAGAATTACTCTGTGGTAGTTCTTCACAAACAATTTTAATGCTGTTCCGAAGCCACCTTCTTTTCACTCGCCTCGTCGGGTTATCTAAGGAAGATTAGTTAGGGACAACTGTGTTTGTGTTGGAAGGGAGTTTGGAATGAAAGGATCTTTCACGGGCTATGTCTGCAACAAATGGGATGTTGAGGTCATTATGGAGGAGTTAATTTGTGCCAAAATAAGGGGCATTCAGAATTTTACGAAGGATTTTGGATTATGAGGATTAGATGCGGTAGGAATTAGATGGCTTAGTTTCCTTGATTAGTTAAGCTCGATTCTATATGTCCAAATAGGTCTTTGATAATAATGACGTAAATGAGTTATTTGCAATAGACTGGAAGTTTTGAACTTTTGTCTAGTAAGTATTGTATTAATCGGTATCTTAGAAGATTTTCTGGTGGTTTGAGTCTTGTGTGAGGATACCTTACATTCTTGAATCAAGTTTGAATACAATTGATGTTAAACAAAACTATCTCGTGCGCGCAACACTCGACTTTCACTTCGATTATCTGCATTGTTAAAATTTAAGAACTTTGAACTTGAAACGTTCAAGAATTAATTGAAGAGTTAAAATTAAAAGTTAAAACCAGTTATCCCGGTTTCCGCTGAGTCGTTTCATTTCTACACGGGTCTTGCCCCTGTTACTCCCAATCCTCTGGACCATATCCTGATAGGAAATTCTAGGTCGGCCACGTGGTCTTCTTCCTGTAGGTCTGGCATCCAGTGTCCTTCTGGGTTCCCTTATTTCGTCCATTCGGCAGACATGACCAAACCATTTTTGGAATATACCAAATTAAAAATACTCTGGAAGATGAAAATTTACAATATCGGCATTCAAGTGCAGTCATACCAGTTCAATCAGAATGAAACCTACTTAAAATTGAAGTCCGCATATGTTTACAGTGATGTATTGAGTTAATCAAAATAGTCAGAGCCGTTTTTGAGAAAATCGTAAAAATATCCAAAATGCATGGAATGCAGTGGCTCTTCTGGTTCGCCCGATTTGTTGAAAAAATTGCAGTTACATCTACGGTATATATGCTTCTAAAATATGAAATATCAACTTTTGACTTATCAAACACGCACACACACACAAACAGATCTTTTTGTGGGAATTTGCCATTTGGTCTCAAGGAACCCTAAAACGTGTATTTTCGGTGAATACTAAAACTCCATAATTTTCGCAATGGCAATATTTTCCCTTATTATTTATTCTATATATAGGTAACTGAACATTATACATATATATATATATATATATATATATATATATATAATAATATATATATATATATAATAAACTCATTCAAAAACGTTTCCGTACACCCAAATATAATTGGATAAATGCAAATAAAGGAATTCAATTTCCTCTACACTTTTGACCTTACATCTGGTCCAAAAATACTAAATTTGGATTCCTCAGAGACTATGGCCCTTTCTTAGAAATGTTTGGATTTATTTACAAACTCGCTAGCAAATAACTGCCGCTTCTTCCAGCTTATCTCACTGATGAAGGGCTTTTTTCTTGCGACTCGACCACTATATCCTTCCCTTCTTAAAATATTTTTGACTGTTTCTGGGTGGACTTAAATCACATTGTACCTATTTATTCTGAGTAGTATGAAGATTCGCATGGGCTTCAACTAGCATGGCTCGCCTCTCCAATAACCTGTTTTCCAGCGCGTGGTCTAGCCTCCAAAGATTTTAACTCCCTATCTATTTTTACTTTCACTTACTATATATAGTAAGGGAAAGTATTACGATCGTGGAAATTTTCGAATTCCAGTTTTCAACGGAAATACACATTTTAGGATCCGCTGAGTCCAAATAACCTCGCATAATAAGTCTCGCAAAAAGGGTCTGTGTGTGTCTTGTGTGTGTGGTAACTACCGGGCGAAAACGGTAAGTCCTATGAAACTGAAATTTCATATTTAAGACTTATATACGCCCAAGACGTTACGAAACCTTTTTCATTAAAATGAGCTTACCAGAAGAGCCACTTTATATCATGCATTTAGCACCTTTTTTTCGATTTTCTCGAAAACGGTTCCGACGATTTTTATATAACTCGCTATATCGATGTAAAATTTAATGGGCTTCAATATCATGTAGGTTTCATTTTGATTAAAATGGTCTGACAGGAATTTAATGCCGATATTTTCTTTCTCTAAAGTACCTTTAATTTTGTTGATTCTATAAAAATAACTATATTATCTTGTTACCACTGATGAAAAACAGGTAAATATATAAAATTGAATGAATTCGATGCCCAACTAAAGAGGAAAACAGAAAACATTTTTTTTTTAAATGTAATTTTTCGTTTTTGAACATAAGAACTGTAATATACATGTATGATATACCGTTGGAAAGCTAAGATTTTAGAAAAAACATTATCTCATACACAACCTTTTAAAAGTTAATAGAGAGTGATAAAGAGCCGATAAAACTAAGTGATTGTTTTAGATAATAATATAATAAATATATTTTTTAATGAAACACAGGTTTCTATAGACATTTAATTTACTTTATTACTTTCACTTACTATATATAGTAAGGGTTCACTTACTATTTTTATTGCGATCGTGAAAATTTTCGAATTCCAGTTTTCAACGGAAATACACATTTTAGGGTCCCCTGAATCCAAATAACCAAGTCCCGCAAAAAAGGTCTGTGTGTGTGTTTGTGTGGTAACTACCGGGCGGAAACATTAAGTCCTATGAAACTGAAATTTCATATTTAAGACTTATATACGCCCGAGACGTTACAAAACCATTTTCATCAAAATGAGCTTACCAGAAGAGCCACTTTATACCAAGCATTTAGCACCTTTTTTTCGATTTTCTCGAAAGGTGCACTGAAATCATGAAACCAAACATATTTGTATTGAGTGTACATTGTAAATATTATGTAAATAAATAAAGTTTCTTCTTCTTCGATTTTCTCGAAAACGGTTCCGATGATTTTGATTAAACTAAAATATAATGGGCTTTAATATCATGTAGGTTTCCATAGATTTTTAATATAACACATGTTTCTATAGAAATCCTATTTAATTAATTCTTTAATAGTTTCACGTATTTTTATGTCAACTGTATTTGAAAATCCTTACATTGATTTTAAAAATGGAGGTAAGTGAAAGTCGTGTGATGTCCGCACCAGATTTTTAGTACATACTTTTTCACTAGTTTGTAACTTATTCAACAGGTATGCCCTTGTTCTTAGAGATAAGCCCCCAAAGCACGAGAAACGCGCATTTTGAAAAGAAACCAGTTGCTCAGGCCCTAAGCAAAGTTTAATACTGAACTAAGATTTGATTATCGAAATAATATTAATACATACAACACTGGAAAGACGGTCATAGTACAACAAATAGGATTCATGTTGAAAGTGTATGAAAACTTTTTAGACCTATCATTAACAAATGGCATTCTGCCTCGTTTTATATTAAAGATGAAATGAAAATAAATAATCCTATTTTTTTTAATCTAATATTAGTATTAATAATTTGTACATCAGGAAATTGTTAAATTAAAAGTAGATCTGCAATGCAAAATAATATCATACTGCATGGAAACTTTTTTGAGTGAGTATTTATATATATATATATATATATATATATATATATATATATATATATATATATATATATATACGGAATATATTTATTTTTCTTGTTAATTAATATCAGCATATTATATTAACATTTATATAGTATACCACTAAGGAATGGAACATAATGTAATAAAATAAACGGTCTTATGTGGGGTTACTATGTGACGTAAAGAGAAAAAAAAAAAAGTTTACATCGAATTCTTATAACCTGTGTTGTTATTATTAATGTTTAACATATTTATTAAAATTTTATTTTCGTTTTCCGAATTGAGCATTTTGTCATAAGTTTCTTATCTTGTATTAGATATGATCATTGCTTGTCATAGTCCTCTCAAGATATTTAGGCCCTAGCTATTAAGGAAGGGGGTGGATATGCTAACCCGCCTTAGCTGGGCAGTGGATACTCGGATCAGTTGCCCACGCTACCCGTTGGCTCCTAATCTCTACTGATCTCCTGTTACTTCCAAAAATTGACAAATCTCTACCTGTCGACGGATAGTCAGTTGGAGGTAGTTCTCGAAAACAGAAATTTTGATCAACCCGGAAATAGAAGTTCGAAAATGAAATGACTGTCGTTTTCGCCGTGGTCGTATTCCCCAAGCCGTTCCGGTTACACCAGGATGTAGTTACGTTTTGTAATCGTTACCAGTAGGTACTGGATACATCGGTACTGGGAACGTTAACACCTCCTCTTACGTGAGCGTGAGCTCCTCTTACGTCATGATCTCCTGGTAGATACGATATCCGTTATTGGTACTGTATTGTTCTTTAGTTAGCTTACTAACAACTAACTATATTGTATCAATCAAAATAATTACTGCGTAATTGATACAGTAGGTGCCAAACATGTATATAAATTTTCTTTCAAGAAACCAGCCAGAAGAATCATAACTCCGAATCTTAAACCTTATCTTTTTATAAAAAGGATTGAAAAAGAAAAAAAAAAGAATAGGGACTTTTAAAACTCTCATGGTCAGTAAAAAAATCTGGTGCGGCCAACACACGACTTTCACTTACCTCGATTTTTAAAATCAATGAAAGAATTTTCAAATACAGTTAGAGATAAAAATACGTGAAACTATTAAGGAATTAATCAAATTAAATTTATATAAAACATGTGTTTTATTAAAAAATCTATTATATTATTTTCTAAAATAATCAGTTAGTTTTATCTTCTTCTCCTCACTCTCTATTAACTTTAGCCCTGTCAGACCATTTTTATCCAAATAAAACCTACATGATATTAAAGCCCATTAAATTTTACATCGATATAGCGAGTTTAATCAAAATCGTCGGAACCGTTTTCGAGAAAATTGAAAAAAGGTGCAAAATGAATGGTATAAAGTGCCACTTCTGGTAAGCTCATTTTGATGAAAAAAGTTTTGTCACGTCGCGGGCGTATAGTTGTTTTAAATATGAAATTTCAGTTTCGTAGGACTTACCGTTTCTGCCCGGGAGTTACACACACACACACACACACACAGACACAACACACACACACACACAGACCTTATTGCGGGACTTGGTTATTTGGACTCAGGAGACCCTAAAACGTGTATTTCCGTTGAAAACTGGAATTCGAAAATTTTCACGATCGCAATACTTTCCCTTACTATATATAGTAAGTGAAAGTAAAAATGCCATATTACAATATTATTCAACAGATCATATGGTGTGTTATTAAGGATGAAATGATTTGGGTAACGGTAAAAAAATATAAGAAAATAGCGAAAAACACTTTATTATCCAACATTTGGGGCCTCGTTGCGGATCTTCATTAGGGCTAAAAACCATACAAGCATACAAGTAGGCTAAATATATGACCAAGAAAAAATAAATACATTAATTTTATATCTTGTATATATGAATTTGTATTCTTTATTGCTTTTTGGTTTAGTAAATTACAGTTTATTACTGTGTACTGTTTTACTGTTATAAATGTTTTTTTTGTTGTATCAATTAGGTATTATATAATTCAATATTGATTTTTCATACCTTAATTTTATATCTTGTATATATGTAAATATATTCCTTATAGCTTTTTGGCTTAGTCTTATTTCTGTGTACTGTCTTACTGTTTCTTTATAACTGTATTTTCATATTCTTTAAGTATTATATTATTTCTTACCGTGTAGTGTGTTACTGTTTCTTTATAAAAAATTGTGTTATATTTTGTAATTTTATTATTTAGGTATTGTATTGTTTCTTACTGTGTACTGTGTTACTGTTTGGAATTGTACCCGCTAATTGTATAAGAACCCGCTACGGCATCAGACCCCAAAACGCGTGCATTATAAACGCGTCCTGCGTGATGGGGATCTCCGTGTTTAAAACTCATTGCAGGTTTAGGAGTTGGCGCTGAGTACTCACTTTCCTTATCCCCCAGCTCTTTGGTCGCAAAGCATCGCATCTGCTTAATGTCGCGGAAAGAGTAACAAGTGTAGATTATGATAAATAGATATTAAAATAAAAATGCTTATAATTAACATATCAAATCCTAATGATTTGTTGATAAGCAAATACTTTTTAAATATTTATTGTTTTTGTTTTATATTCTGCTAATTTTTCATGGTCATATATTTAGCTAACACCTACATTGTTTTCTTGTTATGGTTTTTCATATTCATTTCACTGTCAACTATTTAATATCCATTATGGTGTATTATACTCGTACCCCACTATATTATCTGTGACTGTGGCGGATCGCTCTTTGAATTGTCATAGATTGTATTATATGTGTAGTATGCGTCCTGGATGGAAAATCTTTAACTCCTTTCACATTTTATTTTTAATTCTAACACACTCAATCGACTTATATGTATATATATATATATATTATATATATATATATATTATATATATATATATATATATTTACTTTCACTTACCTATATATGAAATATATATAATAATACGATTGCGATCGTGAAAAATTTCGAATTCCAGTTTTCAGCTGAAATACACGTTTTAGGGTCCCCTGAGTCCAAATTACCAAGTCCCACAAAAAGATCTGTGTGTCTTTATGTCCGTATGCGGTAGGTCTACCGCGTAAACGATAAGTTGTATAAGTCTGAAAATTCATATTTTAAGAGCGTCTATGCCTGAGACGTTACAGCAACTTTTTCATCAAAATCGGCTACCCAGAAGAGCCACTTTATAACATGGATTTTTCTCCTTTTTACGATTTTCTCTAAAACAGGTCTAACATTTTTGATTAAACTATAAATATATATATATATATTTAAAATTTAATGGGCTTTAATAACATGTACGTTTCATTCCGATTGAAATAGTCTTAAATGCCGATGTTTTAAATTGTCTTCCTCTAACTACCTTTAATTTTGAACATTCCAAAAGATTAACGATATCATCTTAATGACATTACTGAAGCACTGTTTAGTATAAAGATGAATTTGATGACCAACTAAAGGATAAAACTATATACACAAAGTTGTAAAAGATAATACAAAGTGACGAATAGGAAGTAAACTTATTACTGAATAACAATTTAATGTAGTTATATTATTTAATCTGATTCATATGTTCCCAACGAAAATAAATACACATATTATTAAAATTAACTTCAAATATTTTTTTCAAATTTAAGTATATTTAATAGTTTTTAAATTTATTTAATCAGTCGAAGTAAGTAAAAGTCGTGTAATGCCCGCACCAGATTTTTATCATTAAACTAGCTGTTCCGGCAAAAGTTGTTCTGCCATATAAATTATTTCTAGTGAATATTTTGGTTGTTAGATGGAAAATGATGAATGTAATGTAAGTGCTACTTCATACTATGCAGCACCTTTTTACGATTTCATCCAACTTGGCTCTAACGATTTTGATTGCTACATAGATGTAAACTTAATTGACCTTCAAAAGATCGTCTAGGTTTCATTATGATTAAAACAGTCTGACATTGCTTAAATGCCGATATTTGAAATTTCGTTCCTCTAAAGTAACTTTCATTTTGTAGGTTCAAAAATATTAACCATTTAATCTTATTGTGATCGACAAAAAGAGGCTAAATATAAAATTTGAAAGAATTTGATGACCTACTAAAGAAGAAAAGAGCCAAAATATTTTTTTAAATGCTATTCTTGGTTTTTTAAACATAAGAACAGTAATATAGATGTAGGGTTAGGGTTAGGGTATTGGAATAGGTGCTCAACCTCTTGGTTATTAGCACCGAATAAATTTGTAGTAACAGATTTTTTTACTTTTTTTCTTCTTTTTATTTATTTATTTTTGCTTCTATTTTTTTATTGTTTATTTATTTTTTTTTTTTTTTGACACATTCCAATTTTTATTTATTTATTTTTATTATTATTATTTTTTTTTCTTATAGTTCCGGGAGCAGAGAACATTCTTTGACGAACCTAATCAGTGAACTAATTGTTTCATTAGCGTTCTTCAAGCTCTCACTCAACGATCTTGCTAGATTAAGATTGAGAGAGGCACTCTATACAAGTCACACATTGGTACGGGCTGCCTGAGGATGAGATGGAGATGGGTGAGTCTGCTATGTCCGATGCGAAGTCTCGCCAAAGCAGTTTCCTCGCGGCGATTACTTCGCAATGATGTATTCTATGGATCAGGCGATTGCTTAATATTTCTTAATTTATTGGTGTTTTCAAGTTCTGACCGCATCTGTTCTCAAGCCTGATATATTTTTACCTCAAGGTAATTTTTTACGTCTTCCTTGATGTAAGTTGAGTGGATTTGGACGTTTGATAATGTAGCTTCTTTCGCAGCCCGATCCGCTTCTTCATTACCATCAATGCCTACGTGGGATGGAATCCACAAGAACACAAGTTCTTTTATCAGTATTTTTAAATCTCCCACATATTTTCTGATCTTATTAATTAGTGGGTATCAATGAAAATATTATGAAGGCTCTTAAGGGCAGAAAGGGAATGTGTATATATAATGAACTTTGATTCATCAAGTGACCTAATAAAGTCAAGTGCATTTGATATTGCTACAAGTTCCGCAGTATATATGCTACTTAGGTTAGGCAGTTTGAACTTAAGGGTACTCACGGGTGTAATAATAGAAGAACCAACTTGATCATTTATTTTAGACCCATCTGTGAATATTTTTGTGTGATCTGAATGATCACATATAATTTCATTGTATTTTTCTCTTAGTACGTAGTGCGGTGTGTCAGTTTTGTTATACTTTGTTAGAGTCAAGTTTATTCTTGGTACTGTTTGGTCCCATGGCGCTTCTATTGTTCCTGGCTTATTGAGATGCATATGAAGAAGTTCTTTTCATATAATCATAAACATAAACATGAAGTTATTTTGTATAAAAAATAAATACGAACAAAAATATTTTCGTAAAAAAAAAAAAAAAAAATTGTTTGTTTGGGAAACCGAATCACAATAGTGGTATAAAATATACTTTAGGAGCGATTCCCATAGCTACCAAATATATATGAAAAATGTCATAAAACACAGTCGAACCGTTTCGGAGGATTACGACTACAAACACTTTGAGACGAGATTTTTATATATTAGATAAATGACAATTTAATATATTCTTCTTCTTCATAACTCATTGCCGAGTCTTTTCCAGCAGCTTACTTTGATTTATTTTGGAAATACTCTAAGGTTCTGAACCAAATGTTACGACAGGGCGCGTCAAAGTGTATTTAAAATCAATTTAATGTATTGATCTATTTGTTTACAGTATAGTTAAATTTACAATATTCTTTTAAACAGATAATTATATCCGCCTCTCCTTCAGACGGATGAAATTTAAATGTGTTGTTATTTATGTTTAAGATATCACTGCTGAGCGTTTAGAGGTTATTTATTTATTATTGGAGCTACTGAGGTGTTGAAAGAAGTTTATAGGCTTACGAAAACTTTCTCTTAACGTGTACGACTTCTTTTGTTGCATACTAACTCTTCTAAAATCGTGCGCTCCTCAATGGTATGTCATATCTCTATACTACTGTTTATATTTAAGGGAAAATTCTATTTTCTCATGTTAGAATAACTTGATTGAAATTTATTGTAAGTAAAATGATTACACGTATGAACCTTAAAACAATAGAGAAAATCTTTTTAGAACCCGTGGTTTAGAATATTTTGTTTATGTACAGAGAAGATGACTGACATTGTAACTAGTTTACTTTTCTTTAAGTATGAAGTAATCAAACTTCAAACTATGCATCATTCTGAACACATTTGATCTTTCCAGGAACATCCATTATACATGCATGTAATATAATAAAAAAAAAAATCCAAAAGTTTTGGCGTTAGCTAAAGACTTACCGGGGTGTCATCGCAAGAGGAGGAGTCGAGGAAGGTTTGTGCACGCTTCTTTGCCTTCTTCTTGAGGATATCTTCGACCGTGCAGCCGCAGTACTCCAGTTTATAGATGTCCGAGGGGCTCAGTAATGACTCCTCAATCTCGAACTTCGGTGACTGTGGATTGTTATACATTCAAAATGTAACAATTACGAACCAATATACAAAAGCGAACAAGAAATGACGAAAAGGTAATAGAGTCTGGTGTACGCGCCACATAACTGAATCACTGAAATCAATTAAATATTTTGGGCTTATCAGCCGGGTCTAAACCCGCGACCTTGGGCATTGAATACTGGCCACTACACCACAGGTGATTCATATTGTGGCGTTCCTCAGAATAACCAATAAATTACAATCTATGAGGCACCGAGAGCTTAACTGCAGAGATTTCTTTGAACGCTCTGATGGGGAGAGCATATATTATTTTCCTATGCACAAAGAAGGATCGGGAGACAATTGAATATTAATATCAATAACTTTGTGCACATGCTATCAGAGCATTGTAACTGAATCTATTACACAAACCACATTCATCTTTGATTATTTTTTTATTGCTGATTATTTGGCTGATATAGAAAACAAAAGATATCTCACCGGTATGCAGCGGACAGGAATGGCTTGGACTTGCCTGACCGGGGTCCTCGGCGGAGAGGCGCACTTGCAAGGCGATGGAGCCGCTGCTGCTTGGGATCTTTGCTTCCAGATGTCGCCAGCGGTGAGGCCGTACATGGACATCCGCTCCGAGGGGTAGCACACGATCTCGTTGGAGTCGTTGAGCATGGCCTTCCAGTCTGGTGATGTGGGAGGTTCCGGGCAGCTCCTCATCGTCGACTGGGGCAAGCAGCTCCTCATGGTCGACTGGGGCAGACAGCTCCTCATTGCTGACGTAGGCGGCGGCTGTAACGAGGAAGTTTCTTAGGTTGAATGCGTAGGTGTGAAGGCGTCGCATTATCAACTTCGAGTCTAACCTTGCCGGTTCTTACTTCAAAATTATTTTGAATTGGTCACCTGTAGGATATTCCACTCTGTTCAAGGCAAACTCCAATCAATGTGATTGGACTTGGTGTAGATGGTAAAAAGGAACAAGTTTATTTGAACTAATAAATGACTTCAGCTCGCATTTGCAATCCTATCATTCTTACATTAATGGGGCTTAGTGTAATTTATTTGAATATTCAAGTGTTTTCTACTCATTGTCGTCGGAACCAACGCAAATAAACGCTTGAATCAGTCACGCAGTCATAGGCACCGTGAGTTACCACCATTGGGACCAAATGTACTTTGAAAATTGTTTTACGAAAATGATATTTTGGCATAGATAACTTCAAAATGATATTATTAATATAATAAAGTACCAATTCTAGATTTTAATGAAAAAATAATCAAGTAAATCGTTTTAATAATAAAAAATCAAAAATAACAATAAAAAATAATAGTATCGTACCTTATGAAAAACAGCATCTTAGTTATAATGTTAGTCAATTACTGATACTGATACTTTTAATTCGACTATTTTCCCATCTCTACAAAGATCTAACTGTAAGCCGTTAGTTACCCCTGTCCTCGATGTGGAATCTGCGAAGTTGATTCTCCTCGCAGGGGACCTTTTCCTCCTGGCCCTGGGGCTGGGCGACCTGCTCTTGGGTGTGGAGGCACTCTGTCTGAGCAGATCGGCTCTCGGCAGGTTTCTTCCTGAAAGCAAGTACCAAGTGCTAATTAGATGTATTTATATTATCAACATCTTACATTAAAATTACTCATTACTGCGGAATAAGGTTCGGGTAAAGTGGGCACGTTCGGGTCTGACACGTTTTGCAATAACAAGCACCTTCACAATATTGTGTCAGTTTCCTCACCGAATTGCAAATTCTGTAAGAAGAAAAATTATACTGCCTATGATGTGATGTGTAGTTGTAAAGAAATAGCTAGGATTCGGTTTTACAACTTCGGAAAGAACCGTATTTCAGATTCTAATATTTGTGAACCGATCAATCCGTATAGTTTGGTCAGATTAACAAAGGCCTACCTGTATTAACAGGGTAATGGAGCGTGTACAATAAGCCTATTTGAGGCTGCAGTGCAAGACATAAGCCGGAAAAAAGGAGCAAAATAGCTCAATGAAAGTGTACTGGACTACTGAATCCATAGTTTGAACCCGGTTGGGGCAGAATAAGTATTTATTTTGTCATTACAGCCGTTGGACGATCATGGTATAGAGAAACCTACCTGAGTCGCATCCAATCTCTCTCCGTACGTCTAACTTTTAACCTTTTTAAAATAACCTACGTAATGATAAGCAGTACAGACTCGATATAAAAGCTTTAAAAATAGTGTTTCTGACGAATGCTACATCAGTTCTCCAAAAGCTGTTTACAGGATGGAAGAAAGTCCCTTGTGAACTACCCTTACAGTTAGGGAAACTCAATGAAAAAAATAGGATATTAGTTTTACAGTGGATGTCTGCGGCGGAGACGATATGTGAGGAAAAGGTAAAGGAAAAAAACGGATGGTTTGATTATGAATATGAACTGGCAGGAAAAGGATTACAAGAGAAGTCAACAGCTCATAAAAAGATGCTTCAGAGATGTGCAAGACAGGCCTGTTGCATTCTTTGGCAAGCAAAGAATGATAAACTGTGAACAGCTCCGCAGACAGAAATAAAAAGAGGAAGCGAAAGATACAGAAAAACATCTGATCCTTCTGTGGCATAGCTAAAAGGATTCAAACCTCGGATATCTGTTTTTATAGACAGGAAAGGTCTACACTTGGATGACAAGAAGAAAGTGATCGACAGATAGAGGTGCTGAAACCAGAGTAATACTTTGAAGATAAAATATATTAAATCGGAATAGCAGAGGAAGATATAGAGCAGAAACCACCAGATCCGGAGGAAGTATAAGTTATTAACATAATAACTCCTAATTTTTTATGAGGAGGACGCACCCACTTGCGATAGTGAAATGTACCTAAACGAAATCTCAAGTAACAATAAAATATGTATACAATTATTATTCAACTAATCACTTATCACATTATCTTGTTTAAATACCTGCTTACCTGTGATTGTGTTTTTTCGAGTAGTCTCTTTTCCAGCGTGCAAAGGAATTCATTAAGTGATTGACCTGTTGGTTCGAAAAACATATATATTTACATTACAGAAATATTAATAATTTAAATAATATAACTTATATCTGTTATATTACCTGGAGAGTGTGAAGCAGATTCATCATTAAAGTTCTGAAACACATATTTATTTTAAAGTGTTGTTTTTCTTGTAAATAATAATACAGAGGTTAAAAAAGATTGGCATGAAATCTTGGAGGAGTAGAGTTACGTTAATAAGGTATTTTCTCATGATTTAATAAATTAAAACAAAATTGAATGTATCGAGAGTGTAACAGGTTGATTGTTGATTTGATAATGGATAGAAATAGTCAGGTTCCGTCTTAGTGAACATTTTAATACTGCCAACGTTTCAGCTCAATTATGTCAGACCTAGAAACACCAAAACGATGGAAATATTTCCTTTACAAGCATAAATTTGAGAGCCATATATGTATAGGTGGAGGAGCAGTGATGGGTTGAACCACGAAGTTAATTTATATTGAAGATGAAAAGTAAAGGAGAACGCTAAAACCTTGGGCTGCTCCTGAGAAAAGAGCAAAGAAAGATGATAAAGGTTGATTAGGTATATAATCTGCTTGAGCACTCTCAGAATGGCGACGCCCACTGTAGCATCGTCCGATTAGCCATAGTAGCATAAAGTGACGTTAAACAAATAAATAAACAAACACACTCTCAGAATGGGTGGGATCACTTGTAGCTGAGTGGCTAGCATAACTGCCTCCTGGGTTCAAACCCGCAGGTGGTCCTAGGATTTTTTAATGGGAGTATAAATCCTTAGTTATGCCGTCCTTCGGAGGGGACGTTAAAAGGTGGTCCCGAGCCTGTGCGATGTCAGGTACTCGTTAAAGATCCCTATCCTGATAAAACCTGGATAGGCAAAATTCATGACTCCCACTGTAGCATCGTCCGATTAGCCATAGTAGCATAAAGTGACGTTAAATAAATAAACAAACAAACAATCGCTCACAATGAAAATATCCGAGCTACAGAATATAGTTACTGGAAAAGGAAAGATATTTTAATTGGAGTAGAGGATAGAATGGTTCAGAGATTCAAAAGCTTTTAAAAAGTCTATGAGTATTAGTACAATTAGGTTTTTTTTTGTCCCTTGTTATTGTATATGTCATTGGTAATGTTTTTTATAGCAGATTGAGTGGAAAAGCCGATTCTGAAACCATATGTTGGACGAATTAGGAATTTGAATTCTTGCAGGAAATTTGACATTTTGATTTCACTATTCTCTCTAAGGGTTTAGATAGGTTAGACAAGATGGAAATTGGTTGGTAGTCTTTGTTTGCAGTCTTAGTTGTAGAATTGGCTTCTTTTAAAAAGGATGGACTAAGGATTTTTTTTTAAGAGGTAAGAAATACCGAGTTTTGAAAAAAAAAATGTATTGCTAAATAGGACTGGTAGGATTTTTTGGAGACATCATGATTTTATAAATATGACCAGGATTCCATCAAGACCTATTTGATAGATTGAGTTGGTGTGGGACTTCATTACGGAAGGGTTAAGGAGGTATATCGGAGAAATAAAAATTGTTGGGGTTGAAGGATGGGCTGATAGTATATGAGAATATCATGGTGAAGAATTATTGGATGATGCAGATAAGAATTAGGAATTTAATTCTTCAGGTAACATTGGAACGTCTGATGAGGTAGGTGATTTGCAGACGGAAAAATTTTGTAGGATTTGCATTTAGACTTAGAACCAGGGATTGAGGAAATGGTTTCATAAAAATAATTGGATTTAGCTAACTGCTGTTTGTGTTAAGTTCTGGAGTGCCCTTGGAGACGTTTGATAGTCATCTTAGCTTTGTGCGTCTAAAGCGCCTACGGGCTGCCTCACGTCTCTTAAATCACGTGAGTGTCAAGGATGCTTAGTACTTTGAAAGTGAGGATGTCTACAAGTGAGTCAACCGTGGCGCAGAAAAAAATGCATTTCATTTTAGAAGTTGGACTGAAAGATTGGGTAGGATGTTTTTACGGGTAAGTGCATCAAAGTTATGAAACATTTCAGGAAGGATGTCTGAAATTTGTATATTGTACGATATCTGTATTAGATATATGACAGAAACGGAACAGGCAATTGTGCGGAGGAAAGAAGGTTCTGTGCTGAATCGATGATATAAACGTCCAACCAGGTTTCAGACCAGCAAGTCTAGAGGGTGGGAGCAAAGATCTTATGAAAGAAAAAAAAGATGAAAGTTACTTTGGTCGTTAGGATTTTTTTTTAAATTTTCTAACTTTTGATCGAGTTTGGCATCCAGGACTGCTCTACGAATTCCGCAAATTCCTCTCCCCGACATATTTCCTGATAATCCGTTCCTATCTTACAGATAGAACCTTTAAAGTTAATCATAATCTCTCCTTTTCCCCAGTATTTAATCAGCCGATGTACCTGAAGGTAGTATCCTAGGCCGAATCCTCTACACGGTGTATACAGCTGATATCCCTATCCATCAAAGCACTGTCCTCTGTACTTACGCTGATGACACATGCGTGCTATCCGTGAATAATGATCCTATTGTTGCTTCCCAATTCCTACAGAGCCATGTATCCCCCATTGTATCGTAGAATGGTGTCACAATGAGAGAATCAAAATAAATCCCAACAAATCTCCTTCACTCTACGACGTAAACCTATGACTTCCTGCCCCGTTGTTTCCTTTAATCATACCCCACTCATCACTGTTGAACAAATACGATACCTTGGACTTCATCTTGTCAAACGCCTTACATGGAATCCTCATACAAGACTTAAACGACAAGAAACTGCTCGTAGATATCGGCTATTAAAACACTTACTTGACAAACGATCAAAAAAACTCATTTACACAACCATTACATTACAGACAACCATTACAGACTTATCTGGAGTTATTGACTTATGGAGCTATGGGGATCCCACTAGACCATCGAATTCCTCCCACATCCAATCCTTGCAATCCAAAATCCTTCGAAAAATCCTAGACGCTCCTTACTTTGTTAAGTATTGAGGTAAGACATAGGTAGTGTACCCACCGGGGGCGTGCCAGCCCTGAGGGAGTTGGCCAGCTGGTCGAGCCTGCAGGCCAGCTGGAGGTCGCTCTTCCTGGCCTCGGCCTCCTGGCACTGAAGCTGGCTCACGATCGAGGCAGAGTCTCCCGTAGGCGCTTCGTCCGATTCATCCAGCGTCCCTCCGTACCTGAGGAGGCAAAGCATAACAACATCATACCAGTATCCAACGACTAATATGTATCAACCAAATTGATTTTTAGCTATCTGGAAGAGGTCAAACTCTACCAGAATATTAGAAAATCTTGAGCTCGCTACACACTGAAAGTTGTGCCTACTTTTTCTTAATCTACAAAATTAACAGTTCTTTAGAGGAAGAAAATTTAAAATATCGTCATTTAAGACCTGTCATACTATTTCAATCAGAATGAAACCTACATGATATTAAATAAATCCCATTAAATTTTATATCGATATAGCGAGTTTAATCAAAATCGTTAGAGCCGTTTTTGAGAAAATCGTAAAAAGGTGCAAAATATAAAGTGCACAGTTTAAAATAGCTCTTCTGGTTAGCTGATTTTGATGAAATAGTTGCTATAACATCTCGGCTGTATAGTTGTCTTAAATATGAAATTTCAGTTTCGTACGGCTTTTAGTTTTTGCGCTAGACTTACAACACACCTTTTTGCGGAACTTGGTCATTTGGACTTTCCGACATTTCCGTTGGAAAGTAAAATTCGAAAATTTTCACGATCACAATACATTCCCTTATTATATATGTATATTACATACATAGATAAGTGAAAGTAAAAAAATGTTAAATAATTAAAGTGAATTTCGATAGAAACATGTGTTTCATTATATCTATATATATAAACATTTCGTGTCACAATGTTTGATCGGGATAAACTCTGAAATTACTGAACCGACTTTGATTTAACCTCGTAAGTATCTGTTATTTGGTTCAACTTAAATGATAAGATAGTTTTTATTACTATTCTAAATGGTTGAAAAATATATTTTTCTAAAACGTAAAACAAAATTTGTTTAACTGTGGCAACACTGGCTCCCAGTAAGTAACCTTCCCATATATTCACATACTAGCTGTGTCACGTAGCTTTGCTCGCGAATATTGCATTCCGTATTAATTTATGTGCGTTTATGGTGAGATTGGCTGTAATAAATATCAACTATCAGCTACTCTTTGTTATCATTTAAAGCCCGATCTTGACTTCTTCCTGTCAAATTTACAATAGCAAACCAGTAGAATTGGTTATACCCATAATCACTTAATATGTAAAAATAATCGTCACAAACCATTTTTAAAAAATAAATAACAATTGAATGTATTTTCATAGGAACCTACACTCGAAACAGATATGAAACGCAATATGCTTAAAAGGGTCGGTCACCTGTATGTAGTAACCAGCCAGGTGCCCTTAAGATGTTTTAATGAGAGTAAAAAACAACCTTAGTTATGCCCTCCTTCGAAGGGGACGTAAAATGGTGGTCCCAAGCCTTTGCGATTCCATAAACTCATTAAAGATCTCTACCCTAACTAAACTTGGAGAGGAAAAAAATAGTCACCATACGATTAACCATAGTAGTATAAAAGTGACGTTAAACGAACAGATAACAACAGTAATATGCTTAAATATATTTGTTATAAAATCTTTGTACCTTTGCTGATACATATCAGATTAAGACAATTTTACGTATAGGTTGTTCAACCACTTTTTGGGCGAAGATTTTCAAATCCTGCCTTATTGCACATCTAGGTATTAAGACGAACCTCCAGGAAAAATTTTAGCCTCACAACCATAGTAATTTTTTTTTAGATACCAGAAAATTGAGTGGTACTTTATTTTATAAATATAGACATACAGCTAATAAAAGTCCTAAATATGCTTAAAATAATAGTTCTGATTATTATACTGTCACAGCTGACAAAAACTAGGGTTGGAACAAACCCTCGCTCTGATGAAATCAGCTGATCTTTTAATTGAAAAGTATTTAAATTAAGGGAGGTTACAAAAAGATTGATGGTGTTATTGGTTATGTATCTTAGTCTTGTTCAGTTTGTGATACATGTTTATTATATTAGTTTGGTTTTGATTTATTAATGAATATTGAACCCGTAGGGGTAAGTTTATCTTTGACTTTAGTATTTTTTTTTGTGTTACAGTAAACTTTCTAAATGTGATTTATTATAAAATTGTATTGTAACCTTTTAGGTTCAATTACCTGATGTGAAAATAAAGAAGTTTCAAGTCAAAAATGGTTACTACTCACTCCCCATCGTCGTAAGGATAACAGTTTTATAAATTCTAACCGTTAAGTTTTTAGTAAGTTTTAGTTTTAGTAAGTTTTTAGTAAGTCATAACACGCATTTTCCGCGTTTAACCAGGACTTTATTTCCTCCTAGATTTTTTTTTCGTTATCATTGAACCTAAATACTTAAATTTCTCTACGTGTTCAAAAGTATACCCTGATATATCAATATCACTATGATCGCCTCCGTCTCTGCTACAAATCATATATTTTGTCTTTTCGATATTTATTTCGAGTCCTATTTCTTTACCGGTTATTATTAACGGACTTGTATTTAGTTGTTTAGTTTCCGTGTCTTCCTTTAGCAGTACCAAATCATCGGCGTATTCCAGAACCGGAATTCTATCACCCAAATTTAAACCTTCATAGTACATGTCACTTTTTCTTTGATATATTCTAAAGCGACTTCGTCTGCATCAATTTCTGTTATTATGATTGCTATTAAGAAGTTTTTAAAAGAATATATTTTAAAGTACTTCCGCGTAAATGACATTTTTAGTTTTATTTTCTTGTGGCAGAAGAACATACTGATTTTCTCCGCAACCCGATCTCGACGTAAATCTATTCCTACGTGTTTAAATGGGAAAATATAAATTAACGGGAAATTGAATTATTTAAAATAAAAGGTAAATCATTTGGAATCATTGGGAAGCGAGTTTTTTTTTCTCCCAAATTTTCCCCGGTTTTTCCCAGATTTTCGACTGATTCTTCGGTCCTATTGGTCGCAGCGTGATGTTATATAGCCTATAACCTTCCTCGATAAATGGACAATCCAACACGAAAAGAATTTTTCAATCAGAACCAGTAGTTTCTGAGATTAGCGCGTTCAAACAAACAAACATACAAACAAACAAACTCTTCAGCTTTATAATATTAGTATAGATGTGATTATTAATTCAAATATAAGTGTGTGTTGATTGTTTCTATGCGTTCTTATTTATAAAATATACATTCACATTATAGTTTTCAGTTATAATAAAATACATATTAGTTGGCGACAAGGATGGGATAAAATATACATTCACTCCATAGGTTCCAGTTATAATAAAATACATATTACTATACGTTTTCATAAAAATTATAAGTACTCATTTGAATGACTTGCAATGATTTGTAAGTTGCAAAGGAGTTATATGATGATATACAACGGTCATGTTTAAAAGATAAAACGATGTTACTGAATAATTTAGATGTGGCTACTTGGTACTGGTATGTAATTGTAACATTGAGTAAAAAAAATGTTAATATGTTAATATCTTTTATTTATCATAAACAGAGTAGCTTATTTCTATTCACCTGTATTTCTTTTATATAACCTCATTCAACATAGTCACTATCAACATATTTCGTAATTTGTAGCAATTTTAATTTAAATTATTTTATTTATCAAATTTAATTCACCAAACCGCAACCAAAGATAAAGAAGTGTAGTTTTTGTTCTATTTTTTTAATGTGTCTCGATATTAGAAACAGGATATTTATAGTTATATTAGATTCATTATAGTAATAGGTTAAGTTGTTTTTAAATCACTTTCCTCATCAACCATAATTCTAACTTTAGTCTAATAAGTTGCCATTTAATTCTGTTAAATATGCAATAGCGATCCAGAAGAATTAGGCATCCTATATACCCAAAGTTACTCACTATATTTTAGCTGTAACGGTAAAAAATATAATGTTTATATTTCTTGAAATTCATACGTCTTATAATAATGGAGTAGTTGTTGAACGTTTTGACTATACGGTAAGGAAGTTGGTTGAGGGTGCAGCCACCAAGAAAACACACCAGTAAGAGAGAAAAAATCTGGCGCGCGCAACACGCGACTTTCACTTACCTCCGTTGTTAAAATCAATTTAAGAATTGTTTAATACATTTAAAGATGCAGATAAATGGTTCAAGAATAAATTATTTTCAATTTCAATAAAAAGATGCGTTTTCTTAAATAATCTATTACATTTCTATCTACAACAATCAGTTAGTTAAATCGGCTTTTCATCACTCTCCATTAACCTTTAAAATTCCGTGTATTTGATAATATTTTTTCTAAAATCTTTAGCTTTCCAACGGTATATTATACATCTATATTACTATTGTTATGTTCAAATCACAACAATTCATAACAAAATATGTTTGCACTTTTCTCATTTAATTGTTAATGAAATTCGCTCAACATGCACATTTAGCTATTATGTATCAATGCTAATAAGATGATGTTACAATTTTTTTTAAATCTACAAAATTAAAGGTACTTTAGAAGAAGAAAATATAAAATATCGGCATGTAAGCCCTGTAAGACTATTTTAATCAGAATGAAACCTACATGATGTTAAAGCCTATTAAATTTAACATTGATATAGCGAGTTTAATCAAAATCGTCAGAACCGTTTTCGAGAAAATCGAAAAAAGGTGCAAAATACATAGTATAAAGCGGCTCTTCTGGTTTACTGATTTTGATGAAAAAGATTCTGTAACATTTCGGGCGTATAGTTGTCTTAAATACAATATTTCAGTTTCATAGCAGTTTTAGTTTTCGCCCGGGAGTTACCACACACACACACAGACTTTTCTGCGGGACTGGGTTATTTTGACTCAGGGAACCCTAAAACGTGTATATCCGTTGAAAACTGTAATTCGAAAATTTTCACGATCGTAATACTTTCCCTAAAAATATATAGTAAGTGAAAGTAATAAAGTAAGTGTTTTTTATTGGTAGTTTCTTTGTTACCACATCCCCAAACAACTGCTCCATCATATACGTTTTATAGTTACCACTCATAACGCATTTATGCAAATTTAAATAAAGACAAAATGAAATATTCGCGAGCAAAGCCGCGGCTTACAGCTAGTAATCTAATATATTATTATCTACGACTATCAGTTTTATTTAAAAAAAGTCACTTTTAAAAATTACTTAATATAATTAACTATCATCTGCGGAAGAAACCTCTTTGTTGTAGCCTAGAACCTATTTTATTTTATAAATTGATATCATTGATACAAAGCAAACTTCTTTGATGCACTACCAAAATAGATATATTATCTTTCTGGCTTATGTTGCAGATTGAATTTCTTCTTTTAGGAGATAAATATTTTTTTCAATAACTAATAAAAAGCGAAAAGAATATACAATAGTAAAGAGAAAATGTTTGATGTATATTCCTTCAAGTAGTTTTTATGTAAAGCTTACACAAGTTACAGCATCTCAAAAAGGATTTTCCTGAGTTCTAAAAGCCTTTCAAGGTCTTCCTTCTTTTTTCGGTTTCAACATTTTTAGTCTGCGTACGAGTAAAAAAAAATTGGTGCGCGTAACACACGACTTTCACTTACCTCCCTTGTTTAAATCAATTTAAGAATTTTTAAATACATTAAAAGATACAAATAAATTGTTAACGAATTCGAAAATTTTTACGATCGCAATATTTTCTCTTACTATATATTTCATATAAAGGTAAGTGAAAGTAAAAATAGTATTAACTTATAATTGAGTCTTGTATTTCTTATCTTTGATTTTATTTAAACTGTTCATTTCGGTATAACATTAAAACTGCTATTGATAATAGCATGTAGAATTTACTCTTCATTTTGGAAATTGATTTTTTCATTATTAGATCAAACATTTTTTTTCCTTACAAAAAAAAAATAAATAAAAAATAACCTGTACCACTACAACCCATGAAGGGGCTTTGGTTCAGTAAGTATAGAGATTCTTCCTGTTTCTAGGAGTAACAGAGGTGTGCAATGAGGTGATTAAGCCTTGATCAGGCTCAGCCGCTAGGTTTATCCTCGATTCTCGATTTTGGGTGCCCACATTAGAGAGGCTGGGTATGCCCCAGGAGAGTCTCCTTACCCCAGGATCGCTCCACGGATGAAATAACAAAATAAATATCAACTAGACCACGCAGCTCCGACAAGTATAATTGGATCGAGTGGAAATAGGAAAAAATGCTAAAAAAATACAAAGTTGTAGAAAGTAATGCTGAGTGACTAAAGGAGTATAAAGTGATTATTTTAGATAATACTTTGTATTATAAAAAAAAAAAAAAAAAATCCTTTATCATTACATGAACGGTCTTGGGCTCAGTACATATACAGATTCGTACTGTTCTAGGCCAACGGCCGTGAAGTGAGGTGATTAGGTCGAGATCATGCAGTCGCCAATTTTTTCACCAATTTTGGGTACCCACTTTATAGAGGCTGGGTCTGCCCCAGGAGGGTCTCCATCCCCTTGGGTCGCCCTCCGGCTGCATTAACAGAATTAATAATATTCTGCCATAGTCGGGATTCGAACCTGGGACCCGGAGAACAGTACCCTAGTACTCTATCCATTAGACCACGCCGCTCCCTGTGTTGTATTATTTAACCCATAATAAATGTTTAACTTTAACTAGTTCTAATAGTTCTGACGTTGATTTTAACAACGGAGGTAAGTGAAAGTCGTTTGCGTTGAGTCCATAAGATGTTTTGTATTTGTAATAAATCCAATGGCTTCCAACGAGAATACAAATTAATATAATACGTTAGCTAACAATTCTTTCACCGATTAATTTTAATATGGTTGATATTTTGATAGTTTTTACTTTCACTTATATGAAATATATAGTAAGGGAATGTATTGCGATCGCGAAAATTTTCAAATTCCAGTTTTCAACGGAAATACCTTTAAAGTACCTTTAATTTTGTAGACTCTATTAAAATAATCATATCTTTGTTTGTTTATTTATTTAACGTCTCTTTATGCTACTATGGCTAATCGGACGATGCTACAGTGGGAGTCCTAAATTTTGCCTATCCAGGTTTTATTAGGATAGGGATCTTTAACGAGTACCTGACATCGCACAGGCTCGGGACCACCTTTTAACGTCCCATCCGAAGGACGGCATAACTAAGGATTTTTTACTCCCATTAAAAAATCCTAGGACCACCTACGGGTTTGAACCCGTGACCTTTTGCTTATGAGGCTGTTACGCTAACCACCCAGCTACAAGTGATCCCTAATCATATCTTTTTAGAATTGATTAAAAACTGACAAATATGTATGTTGAACGAATTCGATTGACAACTAAAGGCGACAAGAGCAAAACCATTTTTGTATGCTATTTTTTTGTTTTTTAAACAGAAAAACAGTAACATAACGTAGGTGTATAATATACCGTTGGAAAGCTAAAGGTTTTCGTAAAAATATGATCTTATACACCAAATTGTAGAAGTTAACATAGAGTGATGACTAATTGTTTTAGTATAAATATAATAGATTATTTAATAAAACACTTGTTTCTATATAGGAAACTCAATATAATTAATTCTATAGCAATTTATTTTCAACTCTAAATGTATTTGAAGTAAGGATGCGACACGATTGGAACATGAAAAAATTTGAAAAATGAAATGTGTAACATAAATAGCTTTTATTATTACAAAATGTTGTGCAACATAAATAGCTTTTATTATTACAAAATGTTGTGTAACATAAATAGCTTTTATTATTACAAAATGTTGTGTAACATAAATAGCTTTTATTATTACAAAATTCGAAGAGGTCGAGGAAAGAATGATTTTCAGAAATAACATCTGAAAAGAATGTTATAGGTAGTTTTTTTATTCATATTTAGAAACGAATTAAAAGGCACATATGAGATTACCAAGAAATGTCAATAAGTTAATACGAATTTTATATTTTAGTTGGTCTTAAGGACTTAGTAATATCAATTATCATAAGCCAACGGTATGATTAATTTTCAACTTACCAACTGGCCTCAGTTTCGTAGAATAAGTCTTCAACATTGGGATCTGTAAATAAAAATAAATATCGATGCATAATATTGTATGATTTTTAATATTTAACTATTTTAATTAAATTATTTATTAATATAAAGTTAACTTTACTATCTTCATGACGTGCACTTACTCAAAAAAGTTTCCGTACACCTAGTAAATTGTGAACATGGGTGTGCTAGCCTTTTTTCTTAATTATTACTTTCACTTACTATATATAGTAAGGGGAAGTATTGCGATCGTGAAAATTTTCGAATTCCAGTTTTCAACGGAAATACACGTTTTAGGGTCCCCTGAGTCCAAATAACCAGGTCCCGCAAAAAGGTCGGTGTGTGTGAGTGTGTGTGTGTTAACTCCCAGACGGAAACGGTAAGTCCTATGAAACTGAAATTTCATATTTAAGACAACTATACGCCCGAGACGTGACAAAACTTTTTTCATCAAAATGAGCTTACCAGAAGAGGCACTTTAAACCATGCATTTTGCACCTTTTTTCGATTTTCTCGAAAACGGTTCCGACGATTTTTATTAAACTCGCTATATCGATGTAAAATTTAATATCATGTAGGTTTTATTCTGATTAAATTGGTATGACAGGGCTTAAATGCCGATATTTTAAATTTTCTTCTCCTTAAGTATCTTTAATTTTGTAGATTCAATAAAAATAACTATATTATCTTGTTAACGCTGATGAAAAACAGGTAAATGTATAAATTGAATAAATTCGATACCCACTTAAAGGAGAAAAAAACATTTTTTTTTTTCATAATGCAATTTTTCGTTTTTGAACATAAGAGCAGTAATATACATGTATGATATACCGTTGGATAGGTAATGATTTTAGAAAAAATATTATCTCATACACAAGCTTTTAAAAGTTAATAGAGAGTGGTGAAATGAACATAAAACTAACTGATTATTTTAGATAATAATATAATAGTTTTTTTAATAAAACACATGTTTCTATATAAATTCAATTTAATTAATTCCTTAATAGTTTCACGGATTTTTATCTCTGTTTTTGAAAATTATTTCATTGATTTTAAAACTGAAGGTAAGTGAAAGTCGTGTGTTGCCCGCACCAGATTTTTTTTCTTGCAGAAATATCTTATCCTGATCACAGTTAATAATGTACCAAGGTTTTAGCGGTTTGCTATTAATATTAAAGGAGAGAACGTTTTATTTGTAAATCAAAGGTCAAAAAAGTTTCCATACATCTAGATTTTAATTCTGTTTGTTTTATTATTATTATTATATTCGATTGCTATCTTTCTGGATCTTATTCCCTGCGAAATCCCCTGGATCTCATTTCCAGGGGATATTATAACCTCTAGGAATTGATTATGAACCAAAATGTCTATATTAATATTTTAAGGAAGTATTTTGAGTTGTTTAGGAACATTCTAGATCAGCCATTCTCAAACTTTCTGAGCTGTGTGCTTAGGATCATTGTCCTGTTGTAAAATAAAACGTCGCCCAAGTCCGAGCTTTTCAGCCGAATTATTTTAATTAGTCCTTAAAATATTAATATAGACATTTTGGTTCATAATCCCATCAATAAAGCACAAATCCCCTACACCGGATGGGCTCATGCACCCCCACACCATGACACTCAGGGTGAATTTGTATCCCGTAGTCCCTATTTATGCCATTGGCCAATGACACGGCACTAGAATGAGGTTCTTCATTTATTTTTGCTAGAATGCATCTCCTGTGGGGTCTATCTAATTTCCTTGGCCTGTCAGTTCTTGGTCTGTCCACCAGGGAATCCGATTCTCGGTGTCCTTTGAGAACATATTGTACCGTTGAATGTGATTTATGTAACATTTGGACAATTTTTTGAAGGGGTAAGCCCTGGTTATGGTAACGAATCATTTTATCTCTTAATTCACGTTATACTAGCATTTTACAAAAATATCAGACACTCGCAGATTATTGCAGTTAAAACTGAACTGAAGGAAAGGATAGAGATAAGATCCAGAAATATATCAATCGAATATAATAATAATAATAATAAAACAAATAGGATTAAACTGTAGATGTATGGAAACTTTTTTGACCTTTGATTTAATATTAATACAAATTAATATTAATAACAAACAAAGGTAAAGGTTAACCTTGGTACATTATTACCTGTGATTAGGATAAAATATCTCTTCAAGAAAAAAAAAAAAAAAAAAAGCAAGCACACCCATGTAACAAATTTACTTGGTGTACGGAAACTTTTTTGAGCAAGTGTATTTGTTACTTCGACTTACCTTTGTATGAAATTATTATATTCTTTACTATGATATATTATTATATTATAATAAGGAAAAGTATTTTGGTCTTGAAAAATATCTATATGAAGTTGTAACTGAAAAAATTTTTATGGTCAACAATGAGTCAAAATTATTGTACTAACAAGTAGAGGATCCCAAATGTGTCTCTCAGATTTTGATAAATTTTTATTAGACGAATCTGTTCGGAGAAAACATAATATTTTTTCCATTTTCTCTTTTAGTTGGTTATCAAATTCGTTAACCTTGTGTATTTATATTTGCAATATTCGCCACCTTTTATTACCGTTTACATCTTTGTACATAGGATAATTTTGTTTTAAAATCTTTAGCTTTCTAACGGTATATTATACATCTATATTACTATTCTTTTGTTCGGAAAAAGAAAAGTTTTAGAATGAAAACTTCATGATATTAGGTTATTAAATTTTGCATAAATAATCAAAGGTGCACAATGCATGTTATGAAGTGGGTCTTCTAGTTTACCAATTTGACAAAAGAAATTGGCGTGACATCTCAGTCATATACGCTTCTAAAATATGAAATTCCATTGTTATAAAACTATTAGTTTTCCAGCTACTCTTACCACATAAACACACACACATTTCTTTTTTTTCATACTTGTTCATTTGGAGTCAATACTCTAAAACGTGTATTTCAGGTAAAAACTCGTTGTAATGTTCACTATCACACACTTTCCCTTACTATAAATAGCATTTATAGATTAGTGAAAGTAAAAAAAAAAAAAATTACACGTACTAGTACAGATCTATTTGACTGGTAATTTTGCCTCAGAGAATCCTAAAACGTGTATTTCCGTCGAAAACTTAAATTGGAAAACGTTAAATTGTATTAATTTCTTATTATTTCATAGACAGATAAGTGAAAGTAAAAATGAAAGACCAAAAAAAAAGTTTTTCTTCCAAGCACGTACTTAATTTTGAAATTGATATACATCAAGACACTGTTTGGAAGTATAAACTTATATTTTGAACCCACTTGTTCCTTTTAAGGCCACTTATCCAAGCACGGACCATAGTCGACAACATGGAATACTCGTGATATGAAAAATTAAAGTAGCCCATACCTTCCTCACATATGAAATTCATCCTCCATTGGTCCTCTGTCGCACACTGCAGTGTGCGACTATCGGCGAATTTTCATTGCGGCTTAGTTTGTTTTCATATTTCACTTAGTTCTCTTCATAATTTTGTATTTGTCTTCCTGAAGGTTAGATGTATACAGCCATCTTATTTTATGTGCCATATGTTTACTTGTGACAGTCATATAAATCGATTTATCATTATTTTATAGGAAATCGATTACCATAGAAGAACGAAAACTGAAATTATACATATGTAAAATGTTTTATCGGGTAGACCTCGATTTACATCGTTTGTTTGTTTATTTAACGTCCCTTTATGTTGCTATGGCTAATCGAAAGATGTTACAGTGGGAGTCCTAAATTTTTCCTATCCAGGTTTATCCAGGTTTCATAGCACTGGCTCGGAACCTTCTTTTAACGTCCTTTTACTTACATTAAAAAATTCTAGGGTCACCTTTGTGTTTGAACCCGAGACCTTTGGCATAGGAGACTGTTATGCTAACCACCATGCTACAGGTAACCCCTTCCATTTACATTGTGGTTATGGAATTAAAATGAGGACTTCGATTGAAAAACATATATGTGTTTGATTGATCTAAGGTTTGTAAGAATATTGGTTTTGTTCATTTGTTTTTGCTGATGTAAGGTTGCTCCGGGAAATAGAAGAGGAAAAGAATTTTAGGAACGCGATAATGAGAAGTAAATTATTGTAACTTGATGGAAAGTAGTTACTAAAAATAAAAGTGTTAAGTACTTAATATATTTTTCTATTACGAAAACATATGTTTAACTGCGTTTAAATTATGACTCGAATGAAAGGTGGTCCAATAGTGTTAACAACAATTCTAAAAGATTTATTTTGTTTGTTTATTCATTTAATATCGATTTATGGTACTATGGCCAATCGAACGATACTGAAGTGGGGGTACTAAATTTTATCTGTTTGGGTTCAATTAGGATAGCTTTTTCTAACGATTACCAGACATCATGCAGGTTCAACAGCTCCATTTTACGTCCTCTCCGTATGACGGCATAACCAAGGATGTTTTACTACCTTAAAAAATCCTAGGACCACCTGCCGGGCTAGAGCTCGAGACCTTCGCCAAGAAGGCCGTCATACTAGCCGCTACACCCAGCTCACCCCTAACAGAACTTCGTTATTGAAGAATATATAAGCTTATTTCAATTACGATACGATCTAGTTGTTATCAAAGACCATTAAATAATAATGAGCTCGATGGTAATCTTATTGTGAGTTTTTTAATGATATAGTTTAGTTTAACGTAGAGAATATTAGATGAGGAAGATGGTTGGGGGTCATCAGAAAGAAACACACATAAACGTAGTACTTATTTTAACTGTGTGCCGACGTTTCGGCCTACATTGTGGACCTTCATCAGGGCTAAGAGAAACAAGATAACAACCAATGTAATTATAAACTTAATAATATGTTAGGTACACAATAATAATATGGTGACAGTAATGTAATATGGAAACAAACATAAAATTAAATGTAAAATGATAAGATGACATTTATAAAGTATAGAAGTAAACAAAATTAAGATGATGTTATTTTAATAAGAATATTTAAAGAGAAACTAAGCAAATGATTAAAGGTTTAAAGAACAATATGTGAGCAATTAAAATTTTAAATATGAACAAATTTAAAGTGATATTTGAAGGTAATATATAAAAAACATAGGTAGTATATAAATAGTATATATATTAGAAACGAGAAATAGTATGAATGAAATTTTTTTTTAAGTAATGTTATATTAAACTTAGAAATATATGTGAGAATACAAACGGAAAAAGATATAAATTGGGAAAGAGGGAGGAAGAAATAAGCGGTGAAAGGAGATCATAATCAATAAGAATGAAAATATATACTGACTCTGAGGCGGTGTCTAAAGAAGTGATATTGTTTTCTGTTAAAAACGCTCTCTCAGTGGTACGGAAAATATGGGAACCAGTGAAAAAATTCTTTTTAAAAAGTCCGTTAAACTTGTAGGCCAATTTCCAGGAAAGTTTTATTATGTTTATTGATTCGACTTTTTATTGAAGAAAGAAAAAAACCAAAGGATTGGCTAATGTTTTTTTAATATATATTAATGGTATAAAATAGCAGACTGAGATTAAAAAATACAGAATTAATAAGAAAGGTATAAGTAGCAGAAGGCGAAAAAGATATAAGTATGACCGGAAAAAGAAAGATGTAATAGTGATGAGGTATAGATTATAAGATGTTAGGTAATTACTAATGACGATAAGGGGCTGACCAAGTGAGTTTTAAGTAAAATCGTTATGTTGTACGGAGTTTTTCCAAAATTATTAGGAATTGAAAAAAAGAGGAGAAAAGAGAAAAGACGTAAAACAGTGGTGCCGAGCCTGTGCGATGGCAGGTACTCGTTAAAGATCCTAATTAAACTTGAACAGGAAAAATTAGGACTCCCACTTTAGCCACAGTAGCATGAAAGTGACGTTAAAAGAATGAAAAAACAAATAGATTTATTATTGTCCTCATTTGACGCATTCAACTTTGTAGCCATGATTCATATATTTTTTTTTCTGCTAGTTATTTCATTACTCGGAACTATGCTTCTTTTCAAACGTTCAAGGTATCATTAAAACAGATTTTCATTGCCTACACAGACAAGTTTTATTTATCTTCTTGAATAAATTCTGTTATATTACTTTCACTTACCTATAAATAAAATATATGGTAATGGAAAGTATTGCGATCGTGAAAATTTTCGAATTCCAATTTCCAGTTTTCAACGGAAATACACGTTTTAGGCCGCTTTAGTCCACATGATCAAGTGGCGAAAAATTTATGTATGATAAGTATAGCACGAAAACGAGAAGTCGTACAAAACTGAAATTTCAGCAACAGCAACTTTTTCATCAAAATCAGCTAACCAAAAGAGCCACTTTATACCATGAGTTTTCTACATTTTTACGATTTTCTCCAAAACAACTCAATTGATTTTGATTAAACAATCTATATCAAATATCAAAAGAGCCACTTTATACCCTGAGTTTTCTACATTTTTACGATTTTCTCCAAAACAACTCAATTGATTTTGATTAAACAATCTATATCAAATATCAAAAGAGCCACTTTATACCCTGAGTTTTCTACATTTTTACGATTTTCTCCAAAACAACTCAATTGATTTTGATTAAACAATCTATATCAAATATCAAAACGAGCCACTTTATACCCTGAATTTTCTAAATTTTTACGATTTTCTCCAAAAGAACTCAATTGATTTTGATTAAACAATCTATATCAAATATCAAAAGAGCCACTTTATACCCTGAGTTTTATAAATTTTTACGATTTTCTCCAAAACAACTCAATTGATTTTAATTAAACAATCTATATCAAATATCAAAAGAGCCACTTTATACCCTGAGTTTTCTAAATTTTTTACGATTTTCTCCAAAATAACTCAATTGATTTTGATTAAACAATCTATATCAAATATCAAAAGAGCCACTTTATACCATGAGTTTTCTAAATTTTTACGATTTTCTCCAAAAAACTCAATTGATTTTGATTAAACAATCTATATCAAATATCAAAAGAGCCACTTTATACCCTGAGTTTTCTATAATTTTTACGATTTTCTCAAAAACAACTCAATTGATTTTGATTAAACAATCATATATCAATATATCAAAAGAGCCACTTTATACCATGAGTTTTCTAAATGTTTACGATATTCTCCAAAACAACTCAATTGAGTTTGATTAAACAATCTATATCAAATATCAAAAGAGCCACTTTATACCCTGAGTTTTCTAAATTTTTACGATTTTCTCCAAAACAACTCAATTGATTTTGATTAAACAATCTATATCAAATATCAAAAGAGCCACTTTATACCATGAGTTTTCTAAATGTTTACGATTTTCTCCAAAACAACTCAATTGATTTTGATTAAACAATCTATATCAAATATCAAAAGAGCCACTTTATACCCTGAGTTTTCTACATTTTTACGATTTTCTCCAAAACAACTCAATTGATTTTGATTAAACAATCTATATCAAATATCAAAAGAGCCACTTTATACCCTGAGTTTTCTACATTTTTACGATTTTCTCCAAAACAACTCAATTGATTTTGATTAAACAATCTATATCAAATATCAAAAGAGCCACTTTATACCCTGAATTTTCTAAATTTTTACGATTTTCTCCAAAACAACTCAATTGATTTTGATTAAACAATCTATATCAAATATCAAAAGAGCCACTTTATACCCTGAGTTTTCTACATTTTTACGATTTTCTCCAAAACAACTCAATTGATTTTGATTAAACAATCTATATCAAATATCAAAAGAGCCACTTTATACCTGAGTTTTCTACATTTTTACGATTTTCTCCAAAACAACTCAATTGATTTTGATTAAACAATCTATATCAAATATCAAAAGAGCCACTTTATACCCTGAGTTTTCTACATTTTTACGATTTTCTCCAAAACAACTCAATTGATTTTGATTAAACAATCTATATCAAATATCAAAAGAGCCACTTTATACCCTGAATTTTCTAAATTTTTACGATTTTCTCCAAAACAACTCAATTGATTTTGATTAAACAATCTATATCAAATATCAAAAGAGCCACTTTATACCCTGAGTTTTCTACATTTTTACGATTTTCTCCAAAACAACTCAATTGATTTTGATTAAACAATCTATATCAAATATCAAAAGAGCCACTTTATACCCTGAGTTTTCTACATTTTTACGATTTTCTCCAAAACAACTCAATTGATTTTGATTAAACAATCTATATCAAATATCAAAAGAGCCACTTTATACCCTGAATTTTCTAAATTTTTACGATTTTCTCCAAAACAACTCAATTGATTTTGATTAAACAATCTATATCAAATATCAAAAGAGCCACTTTATACCCTGAGTTTTCTACATTTTTACGATTTTCTCCAAAACAACTCAATTGATTTTGATTAAACAATCTATATCAAATATCAAAAGAGCCACTTTATACCCTGAATTTTCTAAATTTTTACGATTTTCTCCAAAAGAACTCAATTGATTTTGATTAAACAATCTATATCAAATATCAAAAGAGCCACTTTATACCCTGAGTTTTATAAATTTTTACGATTTTCTCCAAAACAACTCAATTGATTTTGATTAAACAATCTATATCAAATATCAAAAGAGCCACTTTATACCCTGAGTTTTCTAAATTTTTACGATTTTCTCCAAAATAACTCAATTGATTTTGATTAAACAATCTATATCAAATATCAAAAGAGCCACTTTATACCATGAGTTTTCTAAATTTTTACGATTTTCTCCAAAACAACTCAATTGATTTTGATTAAACAATCTATATCAAATATCAAAAGAGCCACTTTATACCCTGAGTTTTCTAAATTTTTACGATTTTCTCCAAAACAACTCAATTGATTTTGATTAAACAATCTATATCAAATATCAAAAGAGCCACTTTATACCATGAGTTTTCTAAATGTTTACGATATTCTCCAAAACAACTCAATTGAGTTTGATTAAACAATCTATATCAAATATCAAAAGAGCCACTTTATACCCTGAGTTTTCTAAATTTTTACGATTTTCTCCAAAACAACTCAATTGATTTTGATTAAACAATCTATATCAAATATCAAAAGAGCCACTTTATACCATGAGTTTTCTAAATGTTTACGATTTTCTCCAAAACAACTCAATTGATTTAGATTAAACAATCTATATCAAATATCAAAAGAGCCACTTTATACCATGAGTTTTCTAAATTTTTACGATTTTCTCCAAAACAACTCAATTGATTTTGATTAAACAATCTATATCGATGTAAAATTTGTACATGTAGGTTTTATTATGTTTAAGATTTTTGATAAGGAATCAAATGTCCACATTTAAAATTTTTTCTTTATGATTAATTGACCAGTAAATGTTGTTCATAACCATGTATAGGAGATTGCTGCAGACAAAAATGTTACATACTCACGTGGAACATAATATAAAATAACGAACAGTGTATAAATCTTGTAAATAGTTATTATATAGTTATATAATTTAATCCCTCTTTTATTTAATTTAACATTAAAATGTGACATAGATTTTATTATTGATTTAAAAAAAAGAATTAAGTGAAATTCATTAATCAATAATTTCGAGAGTAGTATAAATAAAATGCATGATCGTTTCTAATTCCTGACATGCTATACGATTGTCTGATTATAGCTAATAAATTTTGACCAGGGCTAACTATTAAATGAAGTAGAATTGTTTTTCTTGACCGTCATTTAGGCTATTTATATTTTGAATTTCCTAAATGTTAATTGCATAACTAGAGATTTGTGGTTGTTTGCTTATACATTTAACGTCACTTTATGGTACTGTGGCTGATCGGAAGATGCTACAGTGGGAGTCCTAAATTTTGCCTTTCCAGGTTTAATTAGGATAGGGATCTTTAACGAGTACCTACCTGACATCGCACAGATTCGGAATCACTACTTTATGTCCCCTCCGATGGATGGCTTAACCCAAGAATTTTTTACTCCCTTTAAAACACCCTAGGGCCATCTGCCAGGTTTAAGCCCAAAACAGGTGACCTCTGATACTCATTAGTTTTATAAACCGGATTTTTGAGCAGTAAAAATCTCGAAATGTGCAAAATGGTACAGCAAGACCCCAAAATATGAAATTGAGGGTATATACACATTAAACGTCCAAAAAATGAATTAACCTTAATCTATATGGAAGAGGAACTTTAATCTTTAAAAGTTTTTTTTTTTTTTGAGAAAATGCTTTTCTATTGTTAAAAATAATAAAATAAAACACGAATAATGTGAATAAAAAATCCATATACAATTTTTTACTTTCACTTACCTATATATGAAATATATAGAATAGAAAGTATTGCTATCGTGAACATTTTCGAATTCCAGTTTTCAACGGAAACAAACGTTTTAGGGTCCCCAAATGATCAAGTCCCGCAAACAGGTCTGCGGGCGTGTGTGGTAAGTCTAGTATGAAAAAGAAAAATCGTACAATACCGACATTTCATATTTCAGACAACAAAACGCCCGAGATGTTAAAGCAGGTTATTCATCAAAATCAGCTAACCATAAGATCCACTTTATACCATGTATGTTCCACTTTTTTACGATTATCTCAAAAGCAATCATAACGATTTTGATTAAACTTTCTACATCGATGTAAAATTTAATGGGCTTTAATATCATGTAGGTTTCATTGCGATAGAAATAGGCTGACAGGGCTTAGATGCCGAAAATTCAAATGTTCTTCGTCTAAAGTACCTTTCATTTTTTAGAATCTATAAAAATAACTATATCATCTATGTAGTACAAATAAAAAACGGATAAATATATAATTTGATCCAATACCATATCCAAATGAAAGAAGAAAAACAAATATATTTTATTTACGGCATATGACATACCGTTAGAAAGCTAAATATTTAAGAAAAATTATTATCTTATACACAAAATTGTAAGTTAATGAAGAGTGATGAAAAGCCGATAAAACTAACTTATTGTCATAGATAATAATATAATAGAATATTTAATAAAACACATGTTTCTATTGAAATTCATTGCAATTTATTCTTTAACAAGTTATTACTTTCACTTACCTATATATGAAATGTAAAGTAAAGGAAGGTATTGTGATCGTGAAAATTTCCGAATTCCACTTTTCGACGGAAATACACCCCTCAGTCCAAATAATCAAGTCCCGCAAAAAGGTCTGTGTGTGTGTGTGTATTTCTTAAGTCCCGCACGAATATGAAAAGGTGAACGGAACTGAAAATTTATATTTAAGACAACTATACGCCTGAGATGTTACAGCAACTATTTCATCAAAATCGGCGAACCAGGAGAACTACTTTATATCATGTATTTTACATATTTTCACGATTTCCCCCTAAACGGCTGATAGGATTTTGATCAAACTCACTGTACAGTTGCAACATTTTATGGGCTTTAATATGATGTAGGTTTAATTCTGAATGAAATCGTCTGACAGGGTTAAATACCGATATAAATTTTCTTCCTATTAAGTTCCTTAAATTTTATAGATTTGACAAAAAAAAACTATATCATCTTATTAAAATAGATAAAAGACTGTTTAATACACAAGTTGAACGAATCCGGTAATCACCCAAAGGAGAAAAGAGCGAAACTATTTTTTGAAAAAAAAGTTGTAAAAAGTAATGTATAGCGAGGAATAGTACATATACTTATTGCTGATTATTATACCTAGAAATTTAATATTGTTATATTATTTAGCATAAATAATATGTTTCAAACGAAACTGAATACACTTTTTCTTTAAATAAACTTAAAGTTAAAAAAAATTTTAAGTTAAATAGATTTTCGAGGTAAGTGATAGTCGTGTGTTGCACGTACCATATTTTTTTTATCTCTAAGAGCATTTAAAAATTCTAAAAAAAAACTATTTTAACTGATTTTAACAACAGAGGTGAGTAAAAGTTGTTGCGCGCTTCAGATTTTTTTTTTTAATAATTAGACAAAATTAACTTAATTATTGACAAGTTTTATTTAATAAATGATCATTAATCAAATATTTATTTGATTCGTACCTTCAAAAGTTGATTAGATTGTGAATTTACAAAACATGTAATAAGTCAATCTAGAAGAGCTCACTGAAAACAGTTGTAAGAATTGATCAGAAATGCTTGTTAATAATAAAGATTATGTTGTGTAGACCAGGATAATTAAAAAAAAAAAACCTGTACATCTACAACCCTTGATGGGTCTTGGGCTTAGTACATACAGAGATTCGTACTGCTTCATGGCTAACAGCCGTGCAATGAGGCCGAAATCACGCTTATCCGTCAGGTTTTTTCCCCATTTTCGGGTACCCACTTTATAGAGCCTGCGTGTGCCCCAGGAGGATCTTCGTACCCCAGGATCGCCTCACGGCTGAAATAACAGAATAAATAATATTCTGTCACAACCGGGATTCGAACCCAGGACCCGGAGCACAGTAGACTAGCGCTCTATCCACTAGACCACGCCGATCCCCTATTTGTTTTTAAATTTCAAATACTATTTAATGATAATGGACCACTGTTTTTCAATAGACCTGTTTTTTCTGCTTTAATATATGCTGGTATCCAGCTAACAACAAAATAAATAATAATAATTTATAGAAAATTACAATCTAAATTATAACAAGGAAGAATGTATTGTTGAATATTTTACAATAAGCGTCTGTTTAGGATTTTCTTTCAGCGGCGTGGTCTAGTGGATAGAGCGCTAGTCTGTTGTGCTCCGGGTCCTGGGTTCGATTCCCGGCTGTGGCAGAATATTATTTATTCTGTTAATTCAGTCGGGGGGCGACCCTAGGGTGTGGAGACCCTCCTGGGGCAGACCCAGCCTCTACAAAGTGGGTACCCAAATTAATTGGGGAAAACCCTGGCGGCTGAGCGTGATTAAGACCTCATCACCTCATTGCACTGCCGTTGGCATTGAAACAGTACGAATCTCTATATGTACTGAGCCCAAGACCCTTCATGGGTTGTAGTGGTACAGGTTTTAGGATTTTCTTTCACACTTCATTGATCTAGACTGATCACATGCAATAAGAAACAGATTCTTCTATCAGATCTAAGTATAAATCATTAAACATTGTTATTTAACTTTTTTAACCACAAACAATTCTGCAGAAAATCTAATATTTAATCTCACTTAAAATTAAATACCCAGAAAAAATTCTGAAGAGTTGTAAACAGAGGATTCAGTATAACAACAATAAACATGAACGTCTTTGAATAAGCCACGGTAGAGGCTAATTCGAAAGTGACACTAAACGAACAACAACAATGAAAGGCATTATGTTAGAGGGTTCTATTTACTTACTGAAGTCTCTTGTCCTAATATTTACATTCATTTTTTCTCTCCTCAACTAATCAATTATTTGTAGATTTAATCAGTGAAAGATGATAAAATCAAATTTTAGATATTTATTAGTTTATATGTGTATTTTTATTACTAAAAATTTAGTTCGATCAATTGTGATATTAAAAATTAATCATTAAATTAACTCAAAAGTGCAAAAAATGCAATTTAATACAATACAAATTAAAAACGTGCAATTTATCCCATATAAGGCAAAACGTGCACTATAAAATTGTAATATACTATTCCCTAATACATGAACGGGAGGGGAGCGGCGTGGTCTAGTGGATAGAGCACTAGTCTGCTGTGCTCCGGGTCCTGGGTTCGAATCCCGGCTGTGGCAGAAATATTATTTATTCTGTTAATTCAGTCGGGGAGCGACCCTAGGGTATGGGAGACCCTCCTGGGGCAGACCCAGCCTCTATAAACTGGGCACCCAAATTAATTGGGGGAAAACCTGGTGGCTGAGCGTGATTAAGGCCTAATCGCCTCATTGCACTGCCGTTGGCCTAGAAACAGTACGAATCTCTATATGTACTGAGCCCAAGACCCTTCATGGGCTGTAGTGGTACAGGTTTTTTTTTTTTTTTTTTTTTAATACATGAACGGGATTGCTGTCCGGGCTAAAGCTGATACACGCCAACAAATAAAACGTTCAAAATCATAAAAATCCTATCTCTAGTTATAAATCAGTGAAATGAGCAGAATCGAACCAATAGTTCCCTCTACTACTCGTTAATTCGGAGTGTTGGTAAGGATTATTCTTACAGAGAATTGGATTCAAAATATACCCGTTGATATGTTTGCTCGTCTCTTTCCAAATCGACGTAAACTGGACATAGACAAATTGACGGTACTGTTGCATATTTTTACTTTCACTTACTATATATAGTAAGGAAAGTATTGTGATCGTGAAAATTTTCGAATTCCAGTTTTCAACGGAAATACACGTTTTAGGGTCCCCTGAGTCCAAATAACCAAGTCCCGCAAAAAGGTCTGTGTGTGTGTGGTAACTCCCGGGCGGAAACGGTAAGTCCTATGAAACTGAAATTTCATATTTAAGACAACTATACGCCCGAGACGTGACAAAACTTTTTTCATCAAAATGAGCTTACCAGAAGAGGCACTTTATACCATGTATTTTGCACCTTTTTTCGATTTTCTCAAAAACGGTTCCGACGATTTTGATTAAACTCGCTATATCGATGTAAAATTTAATGGCCTTTAATATCATTTAGGTTTTATTTGGATAAAAATGGTCTGACAGGGCTTAAATGCTGATATTTTAAATTTTCTTCCCCTAAAGTACCTTTAATTTTTTAGATTCAATAATAATAACTAGATTATCTTGTTAACGTTGATGTAAAACAGGTAAATATATAAATTGAATAAATTCGATAAACAACTAAAGGAGAAAACAGAAAAAATATATTTTTAATGAAATTTTTCGTTTTTGAACATAAGAGCCGTAATATACATGTGTGATATACCGTTGGAAAGCTAAAGATTTTAGAAAAAATATCATCTCATACACAAGCTTTTAGAAGTTAATAGAGAGTGATGAGAAGAAGATAAAACTATTTAAATAAAATAAAATATTTCAATATAAATTCAATTTGATTAATTTCTTAATAGTTTCACGTATTTTTATCTCTAACTGTATTTGACAATTCTTTCATTGATTTTAAAAATCGAGGTAAGTGAAAGTCGTGTGTTGCCCGCACCAGATTTTTTTTTTTTTTTTGCAATTTGTTTGATTTTTTTACTTGTTTGTTGTACAATAAAAGATATAAGAAAAGAAATTACCAAATCGACCGTGTGCTAATTCTCTGATTGGTTCAATGTCTTGTAATTAATTTTTCGATAACCTCAATTGAAAAACTGTATATATCAGGCTTCATTATTCCTTTTTACTTTTGCTTATTACTGCTTGCTTATTATTACTAATTTCCAATACCAATTAATAATTAGATAAAGACACATATATTTCATATTTAAGGTATCCACATTATATTTTCTCATTTTACTTCTCTACAGTTTTTTTTTTTATAATCGCGTTTTGAGACTGAAAAACAGGAAGTGAATACTGAGTAAGTATATATAATCAATAAGTTAATTAGACTATGGTAATCCTACGGCTATGTTTCTGTTATGTTTAATCCTTGGAATCCTAATAAAATGCAGGCTTTTAAACGTAATATAATGTTCTCAAATATGCACATTATTTTTTTACAAAGCGAGAAATCAACATTTTACTTTCCTTTCAGTTACTTATACATGAAATATATATGGTAATGGAAAGTATTGCTTTCACGAATTTTTTTACTTTCACTTACCTATATATGAAATATATAGTAAGGGAAATTATTGCGATCGTGAAAATTTTCAAATTCCAGTTATCGACGGAAATACACGTTTTAGGGTCTCCTGAGTCCAAATGACCATGTCCAGCAAAAAGGTCTCAGGTTGTGTATGTCTGTGTGTGTGGTAACTCCCGAGCGAAAATGAAAAGCCCTATGAAACTGAAATTTGATATGTCCGGGATGTTAAAGAAACTTTTTCATCATAATCAGCTAACCAGAAGAGCCACTTTATACTATGCACTTCATATTTTGCACCCTTTTACGATTTTCTCAAAAACGGCTGTAACAATTTTGATTAAACTCCCTATATCGATGTAAAATTTAATGGGCTTTAATATCATGTAGGTTTCACTCTTATTGAAATTGTATGACAGGGCTTAAATGCCAATATTTTAAATGTTCTTACCTTTAATTCCGTATATTATATAAAAATAATTATAGTATCTTGTTAGTATTGATTATCAACTGGTAAATATGCATGTTGAGCGAATTTGATAAACAACTAAAGGAGAATACTGAACAAATATTTTTTTAATGCAATTTTTTAATTTTTTAATTTTTCAATTCGAACCAGTAGTTTTTGAGATTAGCGCGTTCAAACAAACAAACAAAATCTTCAGCTTTCTAATATTAGTATAGACTAGCTGTGACACGCAGCTTTGCTCGCCAATGTTGCATTTCGTATTAATTTATGTGCGTTTATGGTAAGATTGGCTATAATAAATATCAACTGTCAGCTATTCATTGTTATAATTTAAAGCCCGATCTTGACCAAACAGTAGAAGTGGTTATACCCATAATCACTTAATATGTTAAAATATCGTCACAAACCGTTGGCAACCTAAATGTGAATTAATGATATTCGTCGGTAAAACCTTACACCTGAATCACTCCCATTTTTTTAGGATTCAGAAATTATGTTCTTGAAATTAATAGTTTTTTAGACAGTTGAAATAATTTCTAAAAAATGAATAAAATTGAATATATTTTTATAGGAACCTCGCTCGAAACAGATATGAAACGCAATATGCTTAAAAGGGTCGGTCACCTGTATGTAGTGACCAGCCGGGTGCCCTTAAGATTTTTTAATGGGAGTAAAAAACAACCTTAGTTATGCCCTTCGAAAGGGACGTAAAATGGTGGTCCCAAGCCTTTGCCATTTCATGAACGCGTTTAAGATCTCTACCCTAACTAAACTTGGAGAGGAAAAAATTAGTTATCATACGATTAACCATAGTAGTATAAAAGTGACCTTAAACGAATAGATAACAACAGTAATATGCTTAAATATATTTTTTATAAAATCTTTGTACCTTTGCTGATACATATCAGATTAAGACAATTTTACGTTTAGGTTGTTCAACCACTTTTTGGGCGAAGATTTTCAAATCCTGCCTTATTGCACATCTAGGCGGTAAGACGAACCTCCACGAAAAATTTTAGCCTCACAACCATAGTAATTTTTTAGATACCGCGATGACCGAAAATTGAGTGGTATTTTCTTTTATAAATATATACATGCAGCTAATAAAAGTCCTAAATATGCTTAAAATAATAGTTCTGATTATTATACTCGAATAAATCAAAAGAAATAGTAATTTTTTTAATTTACTTAAATTTATAAATTATATGCTTCAAGGTAATAACGATTAAAGTTAAAAATGACTCTTGAAATAAAACATGACTTAACAATATAGAGTAATATAACTATTGCCGCGTTGTGTAACTTTCTAAACCTACCAATATTTCGAAAATATTTTAGTACCTTATTTTCTAAAACCTTTAGCCGTTGTCCGTCCTTCAAAGTAAGCGTTCAAATTCACCGTCGGAAGAATAATAGTTTTATAAATTCTAACTTTAAGTTTTTAGATAGAAGCTAAGTAATTTCACAATTGAATTATAACACGCATTTCCCGCCTTTACCAGGACTTTATTTCCTCTGGATTTATTTTTTTCTCGTTATCATTAACCTAAATACTTAAATTTTTCTACGTGTTTAAAAGTATACCCTAATATATCAATATTACTATGATCGCCACCGTCTCTGCTACAAATATCTATTTTGTCTTTTCGGTATTTATTTCGAGTCCTATTTCTTTACCGGTTTTTATTAACGCACCTGTATTTAGTTGTATAGTTTCCGTGTCTTCCTTAGCATTCCAAATCATCGGCGTTTCCCAGAACCGGAATTTTATCATCCAAATTTAAACCTTCTTAGTACATGTCACTTTTCTTTGATATATTCTAAAGCGACTTCGTCTGCATCAATTTCTGTTATTATAATCGCTATTAAGAAGTTTTTAAAAGAATATATTTTAATGTACTTCCGCATAAATGACATTTTTAGTTTTATTTTCTTGTTGCAGAAGCGCCACAACCCGATCCTGACGTAAATCTATTCCTACATGTTTAAATGTTTACCTCTGTGATTAATTGTTACCGAAAAATATAAAAATAACGGGAAATTGAAATTATTTAAAAATAAAAGTTAAATCATTTTGGAATTATTGGGATGCGAGGTTTTTTTTTCTCCCAAATTTTCCCTGTTTTTTCTAGACTTTCCACTGGTTCTTCACTCCTATTGGTCGCAGCGTGTTTTATATAGCCTATAGCCTTCCTCGATAAATGGACTATCTAACACAAAAAGAATTTTTCAATTCGAACAGTAGTTTCTGATATTAGCGCGTTCAAATAAACAAACAACAAACAAAACTCTTCAGCTTTATAATATTAGTATAGATTAATTTGTTAGAAAATATATGTATGTCTTGTTGGTATCTCAAGTTTTGTTTGTTTACAAAGCGGTATGGGATTAAGTTCGGCACATTAGCAAATCCCCACCCGCTGGGAGTTAATCCCCACCATCGGACTCGCTTCTCAGTTTCACTGGCCGAGGCTTTGGTTTAGGTGTTGCGGGTGTCGTCTCTGAGACAAGTGCACTCTGCGATGTGTTGATGTGTCATGTACCTCAAGATGCGCTTGTATTAAGGAGGTACCAACATTATGTACTCCTGTTATTAATCTCACTTAGTAAGTACTCTTGTTTTAAGACTGTTGTTTTTTTTGACATGGTCTTTTTCAGTCTTTTGGCTGAGGGTATATACTTTTTATCGTTGTATTACATATATTATATTACATCCTCAAAAATGTAACACACTTGACCCGCTCTAGTTTTGCTGGTGTTATTCGGATCGAAAATTTGTCGAAAGTTTCCTAGTGAGAAATATAAAAAAAAAAAAGATATTGAGACGTTGCGATCTAAAAGTTCTTACTATATGCATTCTAGGAAACTTTACAGGAAGCGCCAAAATCTCTCATTACTATATATATTTACTGTATTAGACCAACTTATGTGATTATTTTCGCATTAGTTACTATTTATTTCTTTAAAAATATATTAATAATATCTTATTAAACTTATTAATTGAAAGAAAGGTTTTAGTATTATTTGAAACGAAACTATATATTAATAGTAATACATTACCTTTGGAAAATAACAACATTTATAATTCGCGTTATTAAGGGACTTGAGATTTCATTAGATACAATCAAATAAAACAGTTTTGATAAAATTAAATGATGATGTGTCAAAATATCAATTGCGTAAAAAATGTCCTGTCGAACTTTTAGGAAATCAACGTCTGAATTGAGACGTTGATTTTCTAAATGTACTATATCCATTCTAGGAAATTTTACAAGAAGCGCCAAAAATCTCTCGTTATTATATTATTGAACCAGCCTGTTTGATTATTTTCGCATTCAAATCTAGAATTGTTCTTTTGGTTTATTATTTTTAATAATCAACCTTTGTATCGACCAAAAAAAAAAAATAATAAAAATTATCCCTGCTCAAAATTTGAGGGCTTACGTTTCAAGATGCGTAGAATCCGAATAACGAATAAACCCGTTTGTCCGCCGTCCGCGGCATATCTCTGAAACTACTAGACCAATTTTTTTTTTAAATTCAAACTATCTACAAAGTTTATATATTTATAAAATATAAGTATTAGTGTTTTTTAACTAACAAAACGCGAATAATTATATAAAAGAGAAAAAAAATAAAAGAAAAAAACATTGATATTTTTCACGTAAATACGCTCATAACTCGGTTATTTTTGAAGATAGAGAAAAGTGTGTAGAGAGTTTTAGAATCAGTAAAGCCGATAAAAATAAAAAAGTATTATATGGCAATTATACAATGAAAATGAATAGATACTTTATAAGCATCAAAACAATTATCTGGAACTAATGATTTACGTAATACACTCGGTAACGACAAACTAAACTTTGTCAAGTACAGTAAAGTGGGGAAAAAACCTGGCGGCTGAGCATGATCTCGGCCGGATCGCCTCATTGCACGGCCGTTGGCCGAGAAACAGTACGAATCTCAACATGAACTGAGCCCAAAACTCTTCATGGGTTGTGTAGTGCTACAAGAGGTATGTGCATTGTGTGTAAGTAATATCTAATGACATTACGATCCTACAGTTCTATCCTTACTTAGTTACTACTCAGAAAGCTGAAAAAATGCCTTTTTTTCGTTGTCAGGTACATTTTAGATCAACTTGAAAAAAAAAAAAAAAAAAAAAAAAAAATGCAAAAAATGTGCAGGACCCTCCAGCAGCAAAGTAGCGAAAAATTTGAGGTCTACCAATCCAACATAATTTAAAAAAAATAAATAACAATAACAAAGTTTTCAAAATAAAAAAATTGTTTTTGAAACTCTTTTAGAATAACATTAACATATATTTTTTTCGTCAATGTCCGTTGATCCGTTCAGGAGAAAAAATTGTTTTTGTACCCCATGGTGAATTGATAAAAAATATATGTTACGGTGGACCCTCCAAGGAAATAAAGTTGCGAAAAACTGGAGGTGTACCAAACCATCATAACCAGAAAACATTTTTTTGAAAATTCAAAAAAAAATTTTTGATCAACATTTTCGTGGAAAAAAATATTTTTTAAAACCAATTTGTAAAATCCATAACAATTTTGTTTTTGTTTTTTCTTTTCCCCTCCATAACTTTCCTCCCATTAGGATTAAGGGGCTAAAAAGTTGCGTACGATTGTTTTCATAGGTGTGGTGACTCAATGGTATAAATTTGGTTCTAATACACGCGGGGCAGTTTCACATGCTTATCCGATAGGCCCTTCATATAAGTTTACGGAGCAATAGGATATCGATAATTATATGTATACCGACCTTGCCACGAACCATGTTTCGAGCACTCATTCTCTGATTGATTAGCATAAAGTGACGAACTATCTTGAAACTTTAGAAGATGATGGATGAAACGGAACCAGAGGATAACAGATTTTTTTATTAAGTGGTGTGGTGTGTGTGTTTTGTATGCGCGCGCGTCTACGTGTACTCTGTTTCTGTTCACAATCAACTGATATGATATGTATTTATCTCATATAGGTTACATAACAATATACGATAAAATACGAACTTTTATTAGTTCATAAATATTAATGTATTTTTTAGGCGTTAATAATACATATGAGAAGCGCGACCAATTGATAAAAAAAAAAAACGACTTGTGAAGGTATTTGTTGTTTACTTCCTACCTCCTCTTTTTGTTTCTCTTGCGTTATGAAAGAATGAGTTCATTTTGTTATTGTCTTGAAGCCTAATCGTATCACTTCGAGTAAAATGAACCTGGACCTTGATTTCCGAAATGTTCTTTACCCTTGTCAGGAAATGCTTAAATCTATAATTTAATTGTTATTGGACCAATTTAATTGGTTTTATATTTTATTTTTTGTCAAGTAATAGCCAACCACTACAAAGCTAATTTTAAAACCTATATCTCTGCAAAGTCGTACGGCTATCAGACGGATTTTTTAAAATAAATTATTCGAGTTTAACATTTCTTGAAACGTAAAACCTCAAATATTGAGCGGGGTAGGGGTAATTTTTTTAACCTTTTTGTATTCGATTACAAAAGTTCATTTTTGGAAATAATAAACAATAAAGTGGTGCGAGTTCCAAAACTTGTAAAGGAAATTTTATAGGAAATTATTAAATCTGCATTTAATTGTTATTAGACCAATTTACTTGATCCGTATTTTATTATTTTATTTTATTTAAAATTGATTTTTTATCGTGTTATAACTTAATTTACCCAATCATTGCACTTTCCCTTGATATTTGTTTTTAAGCATCTATGTAGGTTTAGGTATTAATACATTAATAACTGTTTGGTTCATTATTTTCAATAAAAGAATCTTTGTAATCGACCCAGAAAAAAAATTACCCTCTCTCAAAATTTGAGGGCTTACGTTTCAAGATGCGTAGAATCCGAATAACGAATAAATCCGTTTGTCGCCGTCCGCGACATTTCTCCAAAACAACAGGACCAATTTTTTTAAAATTTAAACTATCTACAAATTCATTTAATGAATAATATTCCCGATTAGATGTCTGAGCAGAAAATTGTAGAATTTGCAATCTCAGGAACCCCAACATAACAAGAGCGTGTAAATATAGCCCCAACTTTAAAAAAAAGTATAAAAACGTGAGGTCTTTTATTTAAACAGTAGTATCTAGTGACAAATGCTATGTGGGGAAATAACTTACATAAGAAATTTAGGGATCACTTGTAGCTGGGTGTTTAGCGTACCAGCCTCCTGTGCTAAAAGTCACGGGTTCAAAGCCGCAGGTGGTCCTAGGATTTTTTAATGGGAGTAAAATATCCTTAGTTATGCCGTCCCTTGGAGGGGACGTTAAGAGGTGGTCCCGAGCCTGTGCGATGTCAGGTACTCGTTAAAGATCCATATCCTAATAAAACCTGGATAGGCAAAATTTTGGAATCCCACTATAGCATCGTCCGATTAGCCATAGTTGCATAAAGTGACGTTAAATGAATAAACAAACAAAACATAAGACATTTAGCAAAAGGTGACTTTTCATTCGCACCAATATAGCTCCCAAACGGTAGGTCATAGCGACAAATGTTATATAACAAATCAATAGAGCATGTTCGCCTAGTAGTAAGTAGCTTATTAAGTTGTTCTAATTAGCATTCTTGGGGTTTAAGGTGAATTAATTCTTATCCAACTCAACCTTTATGAAAATTGATGAATAACATCACCCATAAAAAACCCTGGCATTTTTTTAATACATGCGTATAATGCAATCCATTGTATGCAAATAACTTATTATTTGTAAATTATTAAGAGGGGGAGCTCTTTTCCTCTCATTTATTTTAAATTAGGAACCAAAGTAATAAATCTTGAATTTCATAATAAAATGTTATTTATTGAGGGTGTATAGTCGACTGCTGAATTTACCATAGGTAGAAATAATCGGGAGTCTGTCGTGTGAAAAATATATTTTAATTTTTCCTATCTACCTCTTCTCTCACCTTGTATTGCAGTTTTCAATAAACTCGGTAATGACATAAAAAAAAAGCAGTAATCTGTCGTGTGATAGATATATTTTAATTTTGCCGAAATTACCACAGTTTCCTATCAGAAATGAAATGTTTTATATTTTGTTATGTAACATTTGTACCTATGACCTACCGTTTAGCAGCAATTCACTAAAGTCACGTTTTGCTAAATTTATTAAGTGAGTTATTTCCGTACATAACATTTGTCACTAGAACCTATTGTTTAAATAAAAAAAGTTACTTTTCCTACTTTTGTTAAGTGTTGGGCTATTTTTTACATCCTCTTGTTATGTTGGGGTTCTCAGATCGAAAATTTTACTATTTCCTGACTAGACATTTAATTGGGAATATTATTCATTATATAAAATTTCTAGCTAGTTTAAATAAAAATAAGTTACCATTATAATAATGCCTAAACGTACCTAAATGATTAAAAATAAGTATCAAGGGAAAAGTGCAATAATTTGGTAAATTTTATCTTCAATATTTTTTTATTCACACCTGTCAATGACTGTTGACAATTAGCGCATTTGATAAAGGAATCATAGTAGGGTGGTAGGCATGATGGAGAGATGTTCAGCAGCACCTCTTCCTGGCGTGCTTCCTATTACGGATTTAGCTTTTCAACCTTCTGCGAATATTGTCCGGAATGTTACTAGTGACCGGCCATGCTTTGTTTTAGTGTGTTAATATGTCCGTGTAAGTTGTTCTATAAACGTTAGTAGAGGGTCCGAATCTGTTCGTGAAAGGTCCGAATCTCCACATGACTGTTGGCATGTGAAGGTCTGTATGTAAAGTAGTGTTGCTAACGTACCATGGTGGGTTTGTAATGATTCTAAAAGCTTTGGATTAAAAAATTTTAATTTTACGTATTTATGTCTTTTTGGCAGTCCTGTACAGTAGCTCACAGTGAAAATGATACACCATACAAATTTCACAAAATGTTCATTTATTATGCACAATAATATATTTGTTTAAAAAAGATTCTCACCAAATATTACACATTTTATATAGAAAAAAATAAATATCTCTGTTGAACAATAATTAATAAAGCCTGAACATAAAAATTACAAAATGAAATTCCAGACCTCACTTTAATAAAATTAAATTTAAAAGTAATTTTATATAACTTTAAGATCTTGTTAAAAGTCCATTGTTTTTTATTACTTCTCATAAGCGGTTTGGGATGAATTTCACAAGTTTTGGGGTAAAATCTGGGGTAATTTTCTCCCATTCTTCCAAGAGTGCCTTTTTTAGATTTTCTTTGTTTGCAATATTATGTTTTCGAATTTCTGTCTCCAATTTTGCCCACAAATGTTCAATGACATTTAAATCTGGTGACTGCGCAGGTGTCTTTATACGTTCGGGACAGTTAAATGTAAGCCATTCTTTCACTATCAACGAAGGATGCTTGGTGTCATTATCTTGGTAAAAAGTAAAAATATCTTTTAATCCAAGTTTTTCATCACTTACCTTCACATGTTGCCTTAATATGTCTACATATAAATGTTTATCCATTATACTTTCTATGAAATGCAGATTTCCCACACCAGAGGCTGCCATGCATCCCCACACCATCACACTCCCACCTCCATGTTTCACAGTCGGTAAGAGATTTTGCTTGGAAAATGCTTCTTCAGGTTTTCTCCAAACGTATCCACGTCCATCCGACCCAAAAATGTTAAATTTGCTTTCATCAGTAAAAATAAACTCTTTCCAAAAGTCAAAATCTTTGGAAATGTGCTCATTTGCAAATTTTAGCCGGTCTTTTTGATTTTTTTTTTACTAATGAACGGCTTTTTCCTATTAACTCTACCATCAAATTGTGTTTCCGCACTAACAATCTTCTTTAAATAATTTCCCACTTCATTTGCAATTTTTGGTGCACTCATTCTTGGTTTTTTTTTACATATCGCAGAATCTATCTTTCGTCAGAATCGGGAATTACCATTTTGGGGCTTTTCATCTTCTTATTAAAAAGCCTATTTTCCCTTTTATATCTTTCTACAATGTGTTGTACTGTTGCATTATTTTCTGAAAAAGTTCGCAAATTTCTCGATACGATTTTCCTCTGTTGAACTGTTGTATAAAATGTTCTCTTTCTCTTACTGTTGTGTGACGAACCATTATAATAAAACAAAAACAGTCACAAAATAATATAATAAAATTGTCTTAGAGACTGATAGCACATAAGACACTGAAAGCCTGGATAGAACTAAAACTTATTAAAAACAATGAGTGGTGTAAACAATGGCTACATGAATGGTGTATCATTTTCACTGTGGGATAGGTCAAAGGTGTGTAATCCTCTTATGTAGCTTTATTTAATCCATTGGTAATGTTTAGAGAGCTAGGAAGTTAATCTGTAATCAAGAATCTATTTTCATTCCACATACAAATTATACGGTCATATAAAAATAAGCGCAATGAATTGTTTTTGACATATTATAGAAATATAGTAGGTGTATCTTTTCACTGTGAGCTACTGTATATTTGTAAGGCGTAAATCCAAATGGGCTTTAGTAGGTAAGTGTAAGTGTTTAGTTTATTTTTAAGTTTTAATTTTGAACGTCCTGAGAGTAGTGAGTATCCAAGTTTTAGTCTTTTGTTTAGCGTTATCTGCTTGTTCTTGGATGTGTGATTGTCCAAATTCAGTTTTAATCATTTAGTATTCAACAAACTAACCTTTTGGTAAATTGCATTAGTTGAATGATGGTACGTTTAATTGACAACTTTAAGCGAAATTGATACAATATACATTATGATGATATACATTCTATGTTTTGCTAGAAATGGACCATAAGTAATTTTCTATAAGACATCAATAAATCAACATGAAAATTTTAAAGTCTTGAATATATTAACATGTCAGGGTAGACCTAGAAAGCTCGAAAATATTGTATTGACATTTCGTAAATTGTTTAAAAACATCACTCAAATTACAAGAGTAAAATTCAAAGACATAATTGACGAGTTACGGTATATCGAAACTTCAAGATTTTTTTTCAAACCTCTTTTACACACACAAAATGTAAATGAGAAGTAAATTTTTCTGTAATTTATGTTTGTAATTTTGTACGTCTTGTAGTTAATACATGTTTTGAACCGCATAAATTAAAGTTTTGGAGTGTTGTAAATATATGTAAAATAAATTCAATATTTTCTTTTCTTTCAATTTGGAGCATGTTAAATTATTATGTTGGACTTAAACCTTCAAATTTGTTAACGAATCTGGTTGGGCCTCTGATCATGGTAATGAAACGCAGATTATTCTCTTGCTGTTACAATTTGTTTGTTTATTTGTTTAGAAAACCTTTTGGTAGACATGATTAAGCAGTATGGAGTCGTTACTAGTATGTACGTTTATTTTCAATTTCGTTAAAATGCAAATCCCTAAATATCTCAAAGCAAGTAATTATTTTTAGCTAAAGTTGCATTATTATATAAATGCAATATGCATCAACAATGCTAAGGTGTGTTGAGTGAGAGGCTCGGTGGCAACAATGACATCCTCTTTAGGGGGCGCAGCACAATGTTATCTGTATCGTGTTGTGTATTATAACGTTATTAAGTATGTGTGTTTAATAATATTTTCATTTTAAATATTTTAATAAAACTATAACATTATTTTAAAATGTTAAAAATGGATTTTTTTAAAAATGTCATATACCTATACAATATATTAAGGGAATGGTTCCTAACAACAGTTTTTCGTGGACCCCTTCATCCAATCAGTACAATGGAACAACCACCTGGGCATACACACACACACACACACACACACACACACACACACACACACACACACACACACACACACACACACACACACACACACAACCGCACAAACACACCCACACACACAAATACTTGCACACACATACCTAGGTTTTTTGAAGGTTTGTACCAACCGACTTTGAAATTTAAAGAAGCGTTAGTCATAAAATTTGATACTCTACAACTTTCATTCTATAACTTTTTTCGATTTAGATAATTTTTTCCAAGTTAGAGACAACTCATAGTGACCAATTTGAGTTTTTTAACAAAAGTGGAAAAAATTGCCTATTTCTGACGAACTAAAATATTAATAAACCACATTCAATATCTACGATATTTATTCTTCCATTTATATAGGAAATTTGTTCTTTCATTTTACTTTCACTTACTATATATAGTAAGGGGAAGTATTGCGATCGTGAAAATTTTCGAATTCCAGTTTTCAACGGAAATACACGTTTTAGGGTCCCCTGAGTCCAAATAACCAAATCCCGCAAAAAGTCTGTGTATGTGTGTGTGTGTGTCTGTGTGTGTGTGTGTGTGTGTGGTAGCTCCCGGGCGGAAACGGTAAGTCCTATGAAACTGAAATTTCATATTTAAGACAACTATACGCCCGAGACGTGACAAAACTTTTTTCATCAAAATGAGCCTACCAGAAGAGGCACTTTATACCATGCATTTTGCACCTTTTTTCGATTTTCTCAAAAACGGTTCCGACGATTTTGATTAAACTCGCTATATCGATGTAAAATTTAATGGGCTTTAATATCATGTAGGTTTTATTTTAATAAAAATGGTCTGACAGGGCTTAAATGCCGATATTTTAAATTGTCTACCTCTAAAGTACCTTTAATTTTGTAGATTCAATAATAATAACTAGATTATCTTGTTAACGCTGATGAAAAACTGGTAAATATATAAATTGAATAAATTCGATACCCAACTAAAGGAGAAAACAGAAAAAATATTTTTTAATGCAATTTTTCGTTTTTGAACATAAGAGCAGTAATATGCATGTATGATATACCGTTGGAAAGCTAAAGATTTTAGAAAAATTATCATCTCATACACAAGCTTTTAAAAGTTAATAGAGAGTGATGAAATGAACATAAAACTAACTGATTATTTTAGATAATAATATAATAGATTTTTGAATCAAACACATGTTTCTATAGAAATTTAATTTAATTTATTACTTTCACTTACTATATATAGTAAGGGGAAGTATTGCGATCGTGAAAATTTTCGAATTCCAGTTTTCAACGGAAATACACGTTTTAGGGTCCCCTGAGTCCAAATAACCAAGTCCCGCAAAAAGGTCTGTGTGTGTCTGTGTGTATGTGTGTGTGTGTCTGTGTGTGTGTGTGTGTGTGTGTGTGTGTGTGTGTGGTAGCTCCCGGGCGGAAACGGTAAGTCCTATGAAACTGAAATTTCATATTTAAGACAACTATACGCCCGAGACGTGACAAAACTTTTTTCATCAAAATGAGCCTACCAGAAGAGGCACTTTATACCATGCATTTTGCACCTTTTTTTCGATTTTCTCAAAAACGGTTCCGACAATTTTGATTAAACTCGCTATATCGATGTAAAATTTAATGGGCTTTAATATCATGTAGGTTTTATTTAGATAAAAATGGTCTGACAGGGCTTAAATGCCGATATTTTAAATTGTCTTCCCTAAAGTACCTTTAATTTTGTAGATTCAATAATAATAACTAGATTATCTTGTTAACGCTGATGAAAAACTGGTAAATGTATAAATTGAATAAACTCGATACCCAACTAAAGGAGAAAACAGAAAAAATATTTTCTTAATGCAATTTTTTTGATTTTGAACATAGCAACAGTAATATACACTTATAATATACCGTTAGAAATCTATGATTTTAGAAAAAAATAAATTATCTAATACACAAGAGCTTGTAAAAGTTAATAAAGAGTGATGAAAAGCAAGATAAAAACTAATTATTTTAGATAATAATGCAATAGATTTTTTTAATAAAACACATGTTTCTATATAAATTCAATTTAATTAATTTTTTAATAGTTTCACGTATTTTTATCTTTTAGTGTATTTGAAAATTCTTTCATTGAGTTTAAAAATGGTGGTAAGTGAAAGTCGTGTGTTGCCCGCACCAGATTTTTTTATTTGTTGTTATATAATAGCATATTTTAATAGGCTGCGTTATGTTGCGAAATGAGTTCTCAAGAGAAATGATAACATTTGTTGCCTTCGAAAATATCAAACGAGGAACGCTGGCTTCACCACAGATATGTTTTGGTAACTATGTAATAAAGCTACGCTGCAATAGTCGAGCCTCGTTTGAACAAGCGCCTTGTGTATATCATACTATCAGCATACTTTTCCTATCGGCTCCCAAGATATTCTTGCATCAACTTTAAGAAGATCAAGCCTTATGTTTGTGTTAATCACATCCAACTGAATGTCAAATTGCTCGCTGCTTTGGGAAAGTGGACTACGTGAAAAGTATGCCAAGAATAATCAAGTGAAAATGGCTCAAGATGTAAATGTAATATGATTACTAGGAAATAAACTTAATTATAAAACTTTACATACTTTCAACTACTACGAAAACGCTGCAAATAATTACACTATGGTTTATTATTTCCAAATGACTATATTAGGGTATAACTGTTTAAAAAGCTACTGATAGACATTTAACTAAAATGAACAGCAATAATTAGTTCTAATGAAAATGGTCTAGCACCACTTCTAATTTCAAAACGCTATATCTCTGCTAGTTCTTAACCGATTTCAATGATTCTTTTTTCCTTTTGTTGGAAATTGAATTCAGTATCGAATAACACTACACAAAGGTATTTTATTCTATTAGTTATTCGGGTTCTGCGTGTCATGAAACTAAAATCCTCAAATTTTGAAAGAGATAATTTGTTTTTTGTGTGATCGATTGCAAAGGTTCATTATTGAAAATAATAAACCGATAGGGGAATAAGTCACTAGAATTTGGTAACTGTTAATTAATGGACCAATTTTAAATGGTCTCCATGCTGATTTTGTAAGTGTTGTCTCTTTTTCTCTTTCCCACCTTGAATTTTATACATCATTGGTGTAAAACAACAAAGGAAAATAAGAATAAAAGATGGCTTAGCCAGCAAGAACCCGAGACTATGCTTCCGTGTGGCTGCCGCTAGGGGCGCGTTTACTCCTTCAAATTGGCCGCGAGGTGGCGGCACGGTCACCTCTCTTTCGAAACCTGAAACACCAGTGTGTTTGGGAATCAGTGGTTCCCAACTAGTGATCCGCAGATGATGTCTAAGGGGTCCGCGAGATGTCACCGGAAAATAATTATAAATTACCATGCAAGTAAGGTAAACCATAACTTTTCCTACTCATCCATATTTTCCCAATCTGCTGGAGTGCCTCACGGTAGTATCGTAGGTCCTATCCTCTACTCCCTTTATACAGCTGACATTCCGCTCCATCCTCCCAGTGTCCTCAATACTTTTGCTGATGACACGTGTGTCTTACCGTCCACAATGATCCAACTACTGCATCCCAAGCCCTTCAGTCCCAATTTTGGGAATCCAAAATTGGTGGATTAAAATAAATCCCACCAAATCGACTTTATCCTTAGTCGCAAACCGATCACTTCCAGTCCCAGAGTATCCTTTAAACCACTGTTACTCCTGTAGGACAAATCCGATACCTAGGTCTCAATCTTGACAAGCGCCTCACTTGGACTCCTCACAGAAGACTAAAACGATAAGAAATTGGCCAAAGATATCGATTGCTACAACACTTACTAGACAAACGTTCTAAACTTCCAGTATACTACAAAAGACTCATTTACATCACTATCATTTACCTATTTAAACATATTGAGCTTTGGGGCTCTACTAAACCATCTGATTCATCCCGCATCCAATCCTTACAATCGTAAATCCTTCGAAAAATCCTGAATGCCCCTTATTTTGTCACAAATCAACTTCTCCATAATGACCTAAACATCCCATAGCCCAGACATAGCCCGTGATAGATACCCCTGTTTTCTTTCTAAACTCCCGGCCCACACACACCCACTTATTCGTAATGCATCTTCCTTAGATATTCCTGATAACCCGCCGAGGCGATTGAAAAGAATGTGGCCACGGGACATATTGCCTTAAAATAGTTAGTGAAGAGCTACCACTGGATAGTTCTTTCTCAAGACATTTTCATTAGTTTTCTTCATTCTGCTTATTTACTCATTGCGTTGTTTGATACAGTTGTAAATTAGAATAAATAAAAAAAAACCTTGACGTAGTATATTTATGAAGCTTTGGCTTTTAATAAGAATTAGAAATGCTTTACATATACAAAACACTACGATCTATAACGATCTCAAAACATTTGAGAAATTATAGTCTTAATGGACAGATGTGTCAAAAAAGATATTTCTTTAAGAGTATTTTTTTGGCCGGCTTGTCTGATGCACTGCAGCCTTATTAGCCTTATTGTGCGTCGTCCAATCTACTTTTAGCACAGGGCTAGCGCCTTGGTGAATCTGATTAAACTGTAGGGGTTAATCAGTTCATACAACTTGGGATCCATGATACGTTCGCTGCCTAAGTGATAAAACATATTGTTGTGATTCCACACACAGGTTCAAGTGTAGGAGGAAACTGAGCAGAACCTCTCCTTGCGAGTATTTGAATAAATACCTATATTTTATTACTGAAAGGAATTAGTCCGGGTGGCAATCAGTGAATGAAACAACTAATTAGTTTCAACTATTTATTGCTTGCCAACGTTTCGACCCCTATTGTGGGTCATCATCAGGGAGTATGGTGGACGAATGGCGAAATTCCTTCCAGTAATTCAACAGTCAACTAATTATATCAACTATATTTTATTAAATTTAAATTTTATGTTTTACGAACTGAAGTAAACTCCTAGAGCCTTTTTTTTTCTTTATTTCATTTCTATTACCCAACTTGGCCATTTATCTCACACTGAGTTATGGTACCAGATATCCTGAGGTATACGTGACACGATGTAGCCTCTCTTAAATAAGATATTTCTAATATTTAGATATGAATTGAGGTTTTTAGAATTAAGGGGGGTCCTTGCTATTAAAATTATTGGTTGAAGGGATCCGCGAAAAATATTTCTTGGGAACCACTGCCTTAACTAAACAAAAATATTAAAGCTCTCAGTGAATCGCATTTATGGTGAGTGATTTGGAGTGTATCCAAAGAGTTCCTCATCGAATGAACCTCTAGCTTGTGTCGTGGAGAAGTTAGGATATGGATCTGATCCCTCTTAATGGAGCGCAAGAAATGCCTTATCGTCATCTCATCAACGAAAGGGAGCTAAAATTAAATGTTTATTTTTCCTAAATATTTTTAGCTTTGATGATATCTCCTATTCAGCCGGAGACGTCATGAAATCTATCTACCTAGGCTCCATTCACTAGACATTACAAATTCAACTGTTGAACTTTCATTATCATCAGCTGGTGGCTAGCATAACAGCCTCCTATGCCAAAGGTCACGTGTTCAAACCCTAATTCCTAATCCTAATACTAATTCCTTCCATTTCTTACAATATTATGTTTGTAAATCTCAACAATAGAAAAAACAAGTTATTACAGATAATAAGATTTATTAAATTATTTGAAATTATAGAATTCAAAGGTACTTTAGACTAAATGGTTTTAAGAGTTGGCCATTGAAGCCCTAATCAAAACCATTCAAGCTGTTGTTTGTTGGCGAATGACCAGCACCGCTATATTTTCCCATCGATTATATGTTCCTCTTATCTTGATCCTTTTTAACATTCCTTATCAGATTCGGAATTACCACTTTACATGGTTTTGTAAAAGAGATTTTATCAAAACAGTAGCTATGATTTGTATCAATATCGTTACATCAATATGAGCAATTTAATACCTCATTGAAATAGTCCCATGGGGCTTAAATGTTGGATTTTCAAAAAACCTCTTTAATGTGTTATCGATTTTGATAATTTTTTTTTTTTTAGTTGGAACTTGATATCAAACCATTAGCATCTACAAAATATTAGGACCAACGATTCTCAGTACTCATTTTTAGGAGTGAGGATTTTTTAAGAAACCTTATTCAAGTACTGTTTTAAGACTAAAAACATGTGTTGGGGAAATTCATGGTATATTGCAGATATCGAGTTCAAAGAGAAACTAACAATAATTTAAGAGTATGCTTTATATCTTTTGCCTTTACAACTTATTCCTTAAAAGTAATGTTACGGGCTACGGGGTGTGAGAAATGAACTACTCCAGTTTACAAATTACAAATATTTATTAAATACAGAATGTACAAATACAAAGGGATTACTAACCACTATAGTTACAATAATAATTGAATTACCAGCTTAACTACTAAACAGTCGACATATAAAATCAGGTATTCCTAACAATTAAACTACTTACGTAAATTTATACAATATGCTAGATTTATTCTAAAACTTACAACTATAAGTTATATATAAACTACAGTCTTCTAATTTCCCACCGACCGGTTATCACAATACTGACACACAGTTTCACTACACTGTCACACTGTCACGAACGGTTCACTGTCACTGTTCACTGATACATCACAGATGCTTGTTGAGCCGGATTAAGACTGACTCCCCAGGCTTAGGGGACCGGTATTTGTACCACCGCCGAATCATCTAGACCCGGGCGCAGGTAAGGCGGGTGGGCCTTTCCAGGCACTTCGAGGACTGTCCAGGTCCAGAAGTCTCTAGCCTCATCTAGGCCCCTCCAGGCGTGGTCCACCCGTCATTGTCTTGACCGTAGCAGTAAAGAAAGTGGTTAAAGAAATTCTCGAAAATTAATAAAAATGAGAATATATAACGAGTTAAAAGTCTATTATCAGTCACGGGCTTCCCCACAGTACTTATTATATAGAGGTATTATAAAAAATTCTTAAAATCTTCCTTACCCTCCCTAAAGCTAGGATTGAAGACCCAGAATAAACTTTCCCACTTTTTCATAAATACTAAAGACCCGATAAATCCTCTATACCGTTCAAATATTGTTTATACAATAACTTGTTTAGATTGCGATGTATCTATCCTATGTGGGTGAAACCAAAAACTACTTAAAAACCCGCATATCTCAAAATAAATCCTCCGTATCCTCTCGGAACCTTTTAGCCTCAAAACTCTCCGAACACTCCATAACTTTTAATCATTCTTTTAACTTTCAAGACTGTTCCATTTTATATTCTGTTTCCAACCATAAAAAAAGACTCATCGCTGAATCCGTCCACACCCATCTCCAATCTAATCCTGTCAATCATAAAACTGATAAACAATGCATCTCTTCCACCTATAGCCATATATTAAACTCTATTTAGTAACGCAGCTTTCCATGTCCATCCCACTGTATACATTATTGTTTATTTATTGGTTTATTTTTTATTTATTTATGTATACATTTAATTTATATATGTACCTATTTTATTTGTTTATGTACTTAAAAAAATCTTAATGGTGTTACTGTTCAATTTATCCCTACTTGTAATTATTATGTTACTTAATTTTTTCTCATAATATTTTCACCTTGTTATTTTTACTGTCTTAATGTATTTACCATAATTATTAAAACGTTGGTTAAGAGGTAGTCATTTTTACTACATATACTTTTACATTATTATTCTTACTACTGTATTATATAGGTTTTTACTTTAAAAATCTTGTTAAAACATTTTTTAGTACTATTATGATGTTATTACTAGATAGATTTAATCTGATTACCTCTGTTGATGTTAGTATTACATTTTTATTCATTGTTGTCAGATCCCGTCTAAAAGTGCGGTACGTATTTTCCATTTTACCCAACCTTTTGTACGTATTTTCCTATCTACCTGCCTTTATTCCATATTACCAAATTGTACCTAGTTTCCATTCGCCTACAACACGGTACGTATCTCCACTGTACTCCATTTGTTCAATGTTTTTTATTTCATGTGATTTTTTCTTATATATTTGTACATTATCTTTAGTCACTATCTGCTCTGTATAGCCCTCTCATTATTATACCTTTGTAATTGTAATTATTATGTCATTGTAATTTAATTAATTGATTTCTTAACTCATCTAGTTCCTTTTATGTTATAATATTGACATTCTCTAGCGCATTAGTTATTAAAATAGTATATAAATCTTATTTTAAATGCATCTTTTGAGCACTGATGATGACCCACAACGACCCCCTTTGTTGGCGTTGGCAAAAAATAAACTTTTGAAACTACCCAATTGTTGCATTCACGGACCGCCAACCGGACCAATACCTTTTAGTAATTCTCAACGATCGACTAATTATATCCACTATAATTTTAATCTTTTTGGTAATTAAAATGTTTTATTAAAATTTAATGTAATTTTATAACCAAGAAAAAAACTTATATATTTTTTTTTCATTATTCGGATTTGAAAAAGGGTGATTTTTAGACCAAAATTATTTTCTACCTTCCCTAGAACCAGAGATATTTAATAAAATGTATTATTCCCGGAGAAACTTTCCAATTTTTTTAAGTCACTCCTGTAGAGTGTTGGCCCCTAATATTTTGCAGATGCTATTCGTTTAATGTTTGGTTCTACTTTAAAAAATGTCATCAAAATTGGTGGGACACATTTGGGACCCTCTCATTGTAAGCCATAAAGCCAAAGGAAAGTGGCAGGAAACGTCATAATTTGAGTGATTGTTAAAACATATGTTCTCTGTCTCTTATTTAATGATAGAGGAAAATTTATCCCTGTCAATAAATGAAACTTCAAATTGAAAACCATGTTTATTCTTTTAAATTTTATTTCAAGTTTCGTTAAAGAAATTTATCTAACCTCATAAAATAAAATTTCTAATCCCTTTACACTTTATTAGTGAATGCCGATGAATTTCTGTCTATCAAAAGAGCGAATCGGACACGAAGGGTCTGTAATGGCTGATGAAATCACAGCGTGAAACTGGCATTATTGTTGATAGATTTGACACTTGCTCCGTATGCTTTGTTCGGTTTCCCTTAATCGTAAGGGAATAGATCTACGTTGGAAATTAGTTGTAAAATATCTCTAGGAGTAAATAGATCGATAATCTGATATTGGTTATGAAATGGTTTAATTAAAAAAATAGTTACAGTAATATTGGCATTCTTATTATTAGACTTTGCATTACTAGTTATGTTCTGGCAGTGGATTTTGAATTTGATTTGCATGGTGTCACCTTGATGGCTTCGGTTACTGAAGTTCATCTGATCAGTTCCACTCTAAATTGGATTAAGAATAATTATTAGTAATATTGGAAGAACACCGATAAAAAAATAAAATATCTTCTCGTTATTTGTGACAATATTATTCCTTCTTACTTACGTAAATTAGTTTAATGAAATACTTCCGGCGGGTCCATAAATGATCGAAATTGAAATTTTTGCTATTAAAGTTATTACGAATGTATGTGGTATGTTGATAAATATTATATTAATGTTTTGAATAATTGGAAATTCATGAGGAATATACTTATATTTGAAAAGAAATGATTCATAGCTAAAATAACACTCTAATCACAACTTGTAATTTCTTACTTATGTCTCTTTTCTCTCTCTCTCTCTCTCTCTCTCTCTCTCTCTCTCTATATATATATATATATATATATATATATATATATATATATATATATATATATATATAAGTTAAGGGGTAATCTCGAGAAAATGTTAATATTTACATCAACAGTAAAAAACAATATAAACAATCTATAATATAATCTAAGAAAAGGTATTTTGATTGTATATTAGATTCATTATAAAACATTAATGACGCTAAGACGTTTTGGCATAGAATTAAGTACTTTAATAGGTCAACTGCGGTTGAAGTTCCAGTCTCTGTCGAACAATTCGCTTATTTTTATAAGGAATTTTACTCTACAAAAATTTATATTTCTGACTTTATACCTACGAAATTCCGTTTTAGAATTAGATAAGGCTGTGACTCTGGATGAACACCAAAATGTAATCAGTGGGTGTAGATTGAATAAGGCTTCTGGCTCCGATCATTTGCCATTTGAAATTAATATACTAATGCCTCCTAATTGGGACCATTTTTTTAAATAATGTTTTTCAATATGCGATTGTTCCGGAAAAATTGGCAGAAATTCTACTATTCCATTTATATAAAAAAGGTGATATTAAAGAACCCGCTAATTACAGGGGAATAGCACTATTAAATTGTGTGGTCAAACTGTTCACGGCTATTTTAGCATACAGAATCACCAAATGGGCGGTGGAAAATAACTGATTACCGGAAGAGCAATATGGTTTTAGGGAAGGTAGAGGCTGTGTTGACAGTATTTTCACTTTAAATTCGGTCATCAACATCTCACCAGGTTACAAAGGTAATACATTTTTTGCGACATTTGTCGACTTCAAAAGGGCATTTGATTCGCTGGACTATACAAAATTGTGGCCAAAACTTCATAATCTCGGGCTAAGCTCCAAAATAATATGTATTCTGCAAGAATTGTACAAAAAAACTTCAATAATTTTGGAGGATGAACTTAGGACTGAATCAGTAAAGATCACACAAGGAGTATTACAGGGAGAGAGTCCTCTAATATTCTCATTATTTATTGGGTTGATGCAAAATTAATGCAGGTTTTTAGTAGGTATTGTAAATACGCCATATCTTTACTTTAACCATATATATTTAATCAAAATAATTTCCATCTGAATCAATGCACTTTTGCCAATGTTCAACAAGCTTTCTTATTCCACCAGAAAAAAAATCAGAATCCCTGGACTCAATGAAATCACGAAAAGAATTTTCAATGTCGTCCTGGTTTTGAAAATTTTTCTCCCTCAAAAAGTTGTCCAGATGCCTGAAAAAGTGGTAGTCTGTAGGAGAGAGGTCAGGTGAATAAGGCGGATGTTGGAGAACTTCGTAGCCCAACTCGTGCAGTCGTCGAAGCGTTGGTTGTGCAACGTGTGGTCTGGCGTTATCGTGGAGCAGGATCGGCCCCTTCCGATTCATCAATGCTGGGCAAAGACGTTGCAATTTTTGAGTTCCGAGTTCCGCCGCCATTTCTCGTGTGGTTTTGGTTGGGTCTTCTTCCACTTTTGACCTCAGCTGGTCGTTGTCCAGAGCAAGATGACGGCCCCGACCTTCCTTGTCTTCGAGGTCGAAATCTCCTCTGCGAAACTTCTGGAACCAATGCTGCACCGTGCACTCATTAATAGCCCCCTGATCCCACACTTCATTAATATTATGAGCCGTATGCGCAGCGCTGCGCCCTAATTTAAATTCGTAAAAATAAATTTGACGAAAATCGCACTTTGACATTTTCGATTCAAGACCTTTGAACACACTGAACAAAACGATTTTACTAAACAAATTCATGGTGAAAGAGAGGGTATTAGATAAGGTTTGTTTTGGTATAATAATGATCAATGTTAGGATTAGCTTTGTTTACACAATTGGAATTAAGATATTGCAATAGAGGAAACCTGCATTAATTTTGCATCAACCCAATATTTCAGATTTAATTTCTCACTTTGAAAATGATGGATGTAATGGGATAAATATCGATCATACTGTAGAAGTATCGGGGCTGATGTACGCGGATGATTTAATTCTGCTTGATAATGGCTGGGCCGGGACAAATAAGAAATTTGTTTCTCTGTACAAATATTGCCAATCAAATTCTTTCATCGTTAATGTTGAAAAAACAAAATGTGTGATTTTTAAAAAGGGTGGCAATAGAACCAAAGTTAAAAATATTTTCTATAATAAATCTAAAATTGAAATAGCTAAACAATACAGTTATTTAGGAGTCGTTTTTTCATCATCGGGTTTGTTTTCTCAAGCAGCAGATAACTTTGTAAAGAAATCACATTTGGCTTCACATAGAGTGAAATCGGGAAATTCTTTTAAAGTCAAGATCAGACTCATTTGCTACTTAGTTCAAATTGCTAAATTACATGGTGAATTCTGTTCTTTTTACTTCTCTTCGGAAGTCTGGGCCCCATATCATTGTCAAAAATCTGGTGCGGGCAACACACGACTTTCACTTACCTCCGTTTTTAAAATCAATGAAAGAATTTTCAAATACAGTTAGAGATAAAAATACGTGAAATTATTAAGGAATTAATTAAATTAAATTTCTATAGAAACATGTGTTTGATTCAAAAATCAATTATATTATTATCTTAAATAATCAGTAAGTTTTATCATCTTTTCATCACTCTCCAATAACTTTTAAAAGCTTGTGTATGAGATATTTTTTTAAAAATCTTTAGCTTTCCAACGGTATATCATATATGTTATTATTATTGAATCTACAAAATTAAAGGTACTTTAGGGGAAGAAAATTTAAAATATCGACATTTAAGTCCTGTCAGACCATTTTTATCTAAATAAAACCTACATGATATTAAAGCCCATTAAATTTTACATCGATATAGCGAGTTTAATCAAAATCGTCGGAACCGTTTTTGAGAAAATCGAAAAAAGGTGCAAAATGCATGGTATAAAGTACCTCTTCTGGTAGGCTCATTTTGATGAAAAAAGTTTTGTCACGTCTCGGGCGTATAGTTGTCTTAAATATGAAATTTCAGTTTCATAGGACTTACCGTTTCCGTCCGGGAGTTACCACACACACACACACACACACACACACACACACACACACACACACACACACACACACACACACACACACACACACACACACACACACACAGACCTTTTTGCGGGACTTGGTTATTTGGACTCAGGGGACCATAAAACGTGTATTTCCGTTGAAAACTGGAATTCGAAAATTTTCACGATCGCAATACTTCCCCTTATTATATATAGTAAGTGAAAGTAAAAATTAGAGCGGATTGCTTTAAGTTATTTTAAAGAAATATATCATTGGCCACGGAATACACCTAACCATTATGTTCGTATAGAATCTGGTCTAAAATCAATAGAAACAGATGTTCTAAAAAGAATGATTCGCTGGTACCGAAAGGTAGTGTTAATGAAAGATGATCAGTTACCGAAAATATGTCTAAACATTTAAAAAAAATATTCCTTGAACCAGAGGGTCAATGTGAAGTACAATTGGTATAGGCAACTTATTAATAAATTTTTAATTATAGACGCGGCTGACATATTAAATATCAAAAGTAAAGCCTTATTTGAATGGGAATTAAATAACGCTATTGAAAAATTCAATAATCATAATCTTTCCCTAGATTTTTACACCAGTTGGGAATGTAAACAACCTCCAGAAGGTATTTGAGGAGGTTACATCTCTGAATAAATTAGTATTATTTCTGGAATCCATATGAGTAGTTTACTTATAATCTTTACTTTTTTTAAATTATCTTTTGCCACTTCACATATCTGGTGCCGAAACCCGGGAAACTCAGAGCGTACGTATTACCAATATTAGTGACTTTTTTTCTCTTGTTTACAGCATCTATCGTTTTTTTTTTTTATCTAATAATGCCGTACGACTAAATTATCAATCCGCCAGTACGTAATGTATCAGAAACCCATGATCCTAAAGTTACAGCTGGCGAAGGAAACTGGAAGGAGGGAGCCCCTACTCTGTGATTGCACATTTGTAGAATGTGCGCAAGACATGGTTGAGGAAACGAGGATGGTGATAGATAAACCAGCGTGGACCAGGATACCAGATAGACGCCCCCGGAACAAACCAGTAAGCTGGAGGAGAAAAGAACAGTACGGCAGGAGAGACCGATAGAGAACACTAGGTGATAAGAGACCAGGGCAGTCAAGGCTAAAAAATGGACCTAGGAAGGATGACAGGTAATGCCACGGGTGCGGAAAGCAGGGACATCTAGTAGCGCAGTGTATGTCTAACAGTTCACGCTAAAAATGGTCAACAGACCATTTTCGGCCATACCTGTTTGGAAAAAGGTTCCGCGTTCATACCGACCACCGTCCTCTTCAATGGGTGGGAAAGTTGAGAGAATCCTCGGCGCGGGTTGCGAGATGGAAGGATTCCTTAAGTCAAAATAACATTGAGATTATTTATAAGCCGGAAAAGGATGGTGTAGTGGCTGACTGGCTGTCGCGTGCCATCATGGTTAATGTACTGGAACAAGGAGAATCGTCACGAGACGGGCGCCAATTTTTAAGCGATTGGAAGCCCGAAGGGGAAGGTAAGGCTGCTACGACAGAGACAGAAGACAGTGAGGTGTCCCGGGACGAAGGGAGCTCGGGAGAGGATAGGCCGGTTGAAATGGAGAAGATCGACAACATCATAAAAGATAAACGTCGCCAGTCGATTAGGAAAACGAAGACCGCGGGCGCGATGAAGATTGAATGTAGTTAATATGGAAACAGCAGAGTTAACGTCTTCTGGTCACAACCGGGTGTCCGTGACGAGCAAATCTGTAGGGTGTTCTTGGACGCGTTAGAACCAGGGAAGTGTCATTATCTGTACGTGGGTAACGCCACCATCTGGAACAAAATTAAAAGACTTTGGCGGATCGAGCAGTTAGGCATTGACAGATCCTTTTAACCGGTGTAGATACGCGGTCGAAACGGTAAGGGATGAGGAACGGCCAAATGAGGTCACCCTAGCTTACCACCAGGGTAAAACCAATCACTGTGGGATTAACGAGACTCTCCAAGCTGTGCGTTGGGTGTACATCTGGTGGGGTATGAAAAGGACAATCCAAGACACTATCGGGGCGTGCGAGGTGTGCTTGCGCACGAAGTATGATCGCCATCCTCCGCGTGGCAGACAGAAGGAGACGCCCACAGTGGACACACCGCTTCAGGACCTCCAAATCGACACCTTTACTTAGCGGGGTTTCAAGTGGGTCACTATTATAGATCTCTTTGGTAAGGTTGCCATGGGACATCGGGTTCTTGACAAATCCGCCGAAGCAGTGTTGGAGGCTGTTTGCGTGTGGGTACAGTTCTACGGGGTACCTGATAGGATTTCTTCTGATAAGGGGCGGGAATTCGACAATGCCACGATTCGGGAAGAGGCGAGGAGCCTCAATATCACCTGGAATTTTACTAAACCTGGCCACCCTAAAAGTCGAGGTGGTAAAGAACGGCTCTGTAGCACCCTAGGCGACCATCTTCGGGTGTTCCAGGGGTTGGAGGCGGATGTGTCCATGAAGAAATCTATAGTGGCGTATAACTATTCAATCCAATCTGTGACGGGATTTTCCCTGATGGAAAATCTTTTCGGTTTGCGGGGTCCGAGGTGTGATTGGCACAGTACTACGACTAATGATCAGAGCGCGAGGGACGTTGTTCACAACCGGATCGAGATCAGAAAGACGTGGGAAAAAGTGCGAAGAAAACTACAGCGGGAAAAGAGCCGTCGGGCGGAGCGGGATAAACTCGGTTTGAAGGATCCGATGGGCGCGCTTAAGATTGGGTCTATTGTTTATCGGAGGCTGGAAACTAATAGGGGAAAGGAGTTGCTGCGGTACGAGGGTCCATTCAGGGTAATTGCGATCAGGAAGCATAATTAAGTGATTATCGACAGCGTTCACGGGCCTAAAAAGTGGCGTACAGTGCATGCCGAACAGCTGAATCTGCCAGTGGTAGAGGGGCGCTAGTTGACTACACCCGTTGTGCTCTCATCTCTGCCCGCCCCCCTTGTTTGCTGTGTACAAAACCATTTTTTTTTTTTTTTGTTACCTGTCTTTCGTTTATGTGTGTTTGTTGGGGCATAGCTTTTGATACCTGCACCACATATTGTAATAATGCATATTTTATTTTTTCCTTTCTAAGTGTGTTACAGTGCCTATGTCATTTCGAATTTTGTAATTTGTGCTGTGTTAGTTAACGGTTGGTTTTTTTATTTTAATTTTCATAGAATAATTTATTGTTTATTGTTCTTTTTATGTCTTAGTTTGTAAGTATGATTGTAAGGTATGAAGGCTGAGCACTGCTAGTTTGCTAGTTTCGGGCCCATTCCTATGGCTAAGAGTTTCCAAAGGATCTTTGTAAACTGGTGGGGGGGAGTTAAGTGCTGGAGCCTGGCAGTAACAGTCTTAATACCAGTTGGGAATGAAAACAACCTCCAAATGGTATTTGAGGAGGTTACTTATAATCTTTAATTTTTTTAAATTATCGTTTGCCTCTTTTTATATGTATATATATATATTATATATATAAAATATTATATTATTAATGAGAATCGTTATACATAAAAACTCTTCGCGACTTAATATAAAATATAATTGGAGAAATTCACTGGTCTCCTATTGAGTGTTCCTTGAGTTTAGGCAATTCTCTTGATAATTGAACTTTCACCCATCTTTATTTCGCGTCCACCAGTACCAAAAATAATGGTTTTCGTATGATCCTGCGAAACGTGGACCCTCTCGATGTTTTCTGTTGGCACCTCCCAGGAATGGATTGGAGATGTCGTTCCTTCTTGTGATGGTGTTCTTGGAAGGTAGTCTGCATGGGCATTTTCTTCAGCTGGTCGATGTTAGGGTTAGGGTTAGGGTATTGGAGTAGGTGCTCAACCTCTTGGTTATTAGCACCGAATAAATTTGTAGTAACAGATTTGTTTTACTCTTTTTTCTTCTTTTTATTTATTTATCTTTCCTTCTATTTTTTTTTTTATTGTTTATTTATTTATTTATTTTTTATTATTCTTTTGTTGACACATTCTGAATTAGTGAATTTATTCCAATTTTTTCTTTATTATTTTTATATTTTTTTTTATTACTACTATTATTTTTTTTTTCTGTCTTTATTTTTTTTTCTTATAGTTCCGGGAGCTGAGAACATTCTTTGACGAACCTAATCAGTGAACTAACCGTTTCACTAGAGTCCTTCAAGCTCTCACTCAACGATCTAGCTAGGTTAAGTTTATCCATTTGTACATGGAATTTGGGGCAGTTCTCAATTATGGGTTTTATTGAGAGAGGCACTCTACACAAGTCACACATTGGTACGGGCTGCCTGAGGATGAGATGGAGATGTGTGAGTCTGCTATGTTCTATGCGAAGTCTCGCCAAAGCAGTTTCCTCGCGGCGATTACTTCGCAATGATGTATTCCATGGATCAGGCGATTGCTTGATATTTCTTAATTTATTGGTGTTGTCAAGTTCCGACCACATCTGTTCCCATGCCTGATATATTTTGACCTTAAGGTAATTTTTTACGTCTTCCTTGATGTAATTTGGGTGGATTTGGACGTTTGACAATGCAGCTTCTTTCGCAGCCCGATCCGCTTCCTCATTGCCATCAATGCCTACGTGGATGGAATCCACAAGAACACAAGTTCTTTTTTCAGTATTTTTAAATCTCCCACATATTTTCTGATCTTAATAATTAGTGGGTTATCAATGCAAATATTATGAAGGCTCTTAAGTGCGGATAGGAAATCGGTGCATATAACGAACTTTGACTCATCACGTGACCTAATGAATTGAAGTGCATTTAATATTGCTACAAGTTCCGCAGTATATACGCTACTTAGGTTAGGCAGTTTGAATTTAAGGATACTTACGGGTGTAACAATAGACAGCCCAACTTGATCATTTATTTTGGACCCGTCTGTGAATATTTTTGTGTAATCTGAATGATCACATATAATTTCATTGTATTTTTCTCTTAGTACATAGTGCGGTGTGTCAGTTTTGTTATACTTTGTTAGAGTTAAGTTTGTTCTTGGTACTGTTTGGTCCCATGGGCTTCTATTGTTTCTGTTGTCTTATTCAGATGCATGTGAAGAAGTTCTTCGACGTAAGCCCTCGATCTTATTACTAATGGTGCTGGTTTGGTCGGATTATTCTGATAAACTATTTTGTAATTGGCTTGGTATATATATTTGTAGGCAGGGTTATCGGGTTGTGTGGCCAGTGATGAGATATAATTACATGCTAATTGCAGACGCCTGAACTTAAGTGGTGGAATTCCTGATTCTGCACACAGGCTAAGCACTGGACTTGTCCTGAAGTGAAGGCACCAATAGCAATCCGGAGGCCTGTGTGGTGGATTGTGTCCAATTGTGTTAAAATTCTTGATTTTGCTGACCCGTCCACAGGACTGGCATGATCAAGTTTGGATTCGACGATACATTGGTATATCTGAAGTAATCTAGTTCGGTCTGATCCCCAACTTGTTCCTGCAAGGACTTTCAACACATTAAGTCGCTTCAGGCATTGTTCCTTTATGTTTTTTATATGTTAGCCCCATGTCAGCTTGGAGTCGAAGATGAGTCCTAAGAATTTGCACTCATTGTGGAAGGATAGAGCCTGGTCATATAGCTTGATTTCAGGTGGAGGGCTTGGGTGTCTTTGCTTTAAAAATAGCATACACTTAGTTTTATTTGGTGAGAACCTGAGTCCTGATTGTTGTGACCAGGTTTGGAGTTGATCTAGTATGGATTGGACAAATGCTTTATCTCTTGTGGAACCAGAGTAATTTATTAGGATCCCTAGAACATCTACAAAGAGGAAGGCTTTTAAAGATCTGTTGGTGAGAGCTTTATGGATATTACTAATGGCTATCATAAATAATGTTCCACTTAAGACACTGCCCTGGGTAATACCATTTTCAATAAGTCTTTTGGATGATAGTTTGTCTGCAACTCTAACTTGGATGTACCTTGACAGGAGAAAGTTTTGAATAAATAAAGGAAGTGCACCTTGCATGCCCCACTCATTTAGTTGTTTCAAGACTAGAGGGCGCCAAATCGTATCGAAAGCTTTTTCGATATCGAAAAATATTCCCAGGCACTCTTTCTTGTTTATGAAAGAGTTTAGCACTTCTGCTTCAAGAGCTACCAGATGATCTAGTGTTGATCTTCCTTTTCGTTGTCCACACTGAATACTAGGTAGGCAATTATTGCTGTCAAGGAACCATAAGATGCGCTTGTTTACTATTTTCTCCAGGACTTTACAGACACAACTTGTTAGAGAGACAAGTCTATACGCATTTATATCTAGTCTGTTTTTGTCGGGTTTTAGTATAGGCACTATGATAGCGGTTCGCCAGTTTTCTGGGAAGTATCCTTTTGTCCATATTGTATTAAAGATATGTAGTAGATGCTTGATGTCAGATTTGGATAATTGTTTAAGCATTTCATTGTGGATGTCATCAGGCCCGACCGCAGACTTTTTGAGAGAGCTGAGGGCACTTTCTAATTCCTGTATTGTGATAGGGGAGTTATATGGGATATTACTGTTTTCACTGTTAATTAATAATCTATTAGTACGTAGTTGTTGATAGTTTCCTGAAATTCTGGACTATAGTTGGAGAAAGATGACGTGTTTGCGTAGTAGTTGACGAATGCTTCTGCTAGTGTCCTTGGGTCATACGTAATTTTACCATCAAGCTCAAGTACAGGTTGATCGTTACTATATGTTCCTCTTATACTATTAATCTTCCTCCAAACTGTGCGTATAGGTGTATTTCTATTAATTTCTTTAGTAAACTCAGACCATGATTGCTGTTTTTTTCCTTTTGATCAAATAACGTGGTCGATAATAACGTGGTCGATGTTAAATTTTGTAATAGGAATTGGTTAGTCACCCTGCATATTTGACAGGGCTCAAATGTCGATGTTTCAAAATTTCTTCTTCTAAAGTACCTTTAATTTTGTAGATTCAGAAACTATATTGTCTTATTAGCATTGATAAAAAAACAGGTAAATATATAACATAAACGAATTCGATACCCAACGAAAGTAGAAAACTGCAGAAATATTTTTTAATGCAATTTTTTGGTTTTGAACTTAAGAACAGTAATATACATGTATAATATATCGTTGAAATGCTGCTTTTAGAAGAAATATTATGTTATACATAATTTTGTAAAAATTAACGGAGAGTGATGAAAAGCCTATAAAACTGATTGTCGTACATAACAATATAATATATTATTTAATAAAACACATGTTTCTTTCAAATTCCAATTTAAATAATTCTTTGACAATTTATTTTCGTGTCTAAATTTAATTAAAATTTCTTGAATTGATATAAATAATGGACGTAAGTGAAAGTCGTGTGTTGTGCCCACCAGATTTTTAAGAGTTTGTTCACAATCTGACGACCAGTGAAATTTTCTACTAATAAATTGTAATAATCGAAGTGGATGAGTAATTTAAAAGGTGTTCGGAATAAATCATGAATAATAAGAGACGATTCCTAAAAATATTTTAACGTTTTCTTGGTTTTGAGGTCATGGTGCTTCTGTAGTCGCTTTTATCTTGGATGGATCCTTTGAAATTTAATTTTTCTCAATCATATAATCCAGATAATTGATTTTGTTTTGAAAAATGCGCATTTCTTTAGATTTAAATGTAAATCGTAAACTTGAAGTCTTTCCAAGCATGCGCAAAATACCTCGATGAAAGGGGAGCGAAGATTGGATGTGTCAACAACTATACTCATAAAATCGATATAGAAGACCATCCACCCATAATACAACGATATTATCGGGTATCACCAGCTATTTTTAGAGAATTGCATAATTAGTTTGATGAGATGATTGCTATGGGTGTTGTCGAGAAAAGTAGCAGCCCATGGTCCTCTCCAGTGGTGATGGTCAGGAAGCCTGATAAATCATACAGGTTCTGCGTTGACTTTAGACGTCTCAATGAATATCCAAGAAAGATGCATAACCCTTACCATATTTGTCCACTATATTAGACCGCCCTCAGAAATGCGAAGTACCTCAGTACTCTGGATTTGAAATCAGCGTATTGGCAGATTGGTCTTTCGGGAGAAAGTAAAGAAAAGACGGCTTTCTCGGAACCTGACCATGAACTGTTCCAATTTAACAGTATGCCCTTCGGTCTTCACAACGCACCCTCAACTTGGCATATGTTTGAGCCTGAGCTGAAATCATATGTTTTTGTTTACTTGGACGACATTGTCATAGTGACACTAGACTTTTCGTTGCATCTTGAGACACTTAAAAAAGTACTAAAGCGTATTAACAATGCTGGCCTAACTCTGAATTGAGAAAAATGCAAATTCGCCCGAGAAGAGAGTAAACTTGCTATATCGATGTAAAATTTAATGGGCTTTAATAGCATATAGGTTTCATTCTGATTGAAATAGTTTCATAGGGCTTGAGTGCCGATATGTTAAATTTTCTTCCTCTAAAGTACCTTTAATTTTGTATATTCTATAAGAATAACCATCTCATCTTATTACCATTGATAAAAACAGGTAAATACATAAGTTGAACGAATTCGATATTAGTTTTTGAAAATATCGTAAAAAGGTGAAAAATGCATGGTATAAAGTTGCTCGTCTGGTTAGTTGATTTTGATGAAAAAGTATTTGTAACATCTCGGGCGTATCGTTATCCTAAATACGAAATTTCAGCGTCATAGATCTTTCGCGCTGGACTTACCACACACACACACGCGCGCGTGGGTCGCTTTGATGATGACTAGTCAGGAGAGTTGGAGCGCTGCAGCTGACTATGAAGCAGTTGGCAAAAGACTCAGAGAACAGGATCATAGCCTAAATATGATGTCCAGGAAAGCAATAGGCATTTAGCCCTTTTGCCCCCACGAAGTAATGCTTGACAGCGGTTTCGTGGGGTGGTAAAGACGAATTTGGAGGGTTTTTTTTAGTGAGTAGGAATCTCACACTATAGTGTGAATTGATCGTGACTTGGTAGTTTAGAGGAAGAAAATTTAAAATATTGACATTTAAGCCCTATATTAAGAAAGAAACCTACCTAATATTAAAACCCATTAAATTTTACATGGATATAGGGAGTTTAGTCAAAATCGTTTAGAGCTGTGAGAAAACCGTAAAAAGTTGCAAAATGCGTGGTATAAAGTTTCTCTTCTGGTTAATTGATTTTGACGAAAAAGTTGATGTCACATCTCGGGACTATACTCTTTAATATGTAGTTTCAGTTTCAAAGGACTTTTCGTTTTCGCGCTGGGCTAACTAACACACTAGGTTACCACTAACAAACGGACACTAAGACCTTATTGCGGGGCTTGGTCATTCGGACTCAGGGGAACCTAAAACATGTATTTCCGTCGAAACTGGAACTCGAAAATTTTCAAGATCGCAATACTTTCCCTTACTATATATTTCATATATAGGTAAGTGAAAGTAATAAAATTATTGAACAGTGACTTTTTTGTATAGAAGAATAAATGTAAATATTTCTTTAAATATAAATGTATAGGGGACTTAATTATATAACTATAATTGTCTACTGGTACTGTGAAATCAAGCCTGAGATAAATCAAAGAGAAGCTGAAATGACAATCCAGATCTTGCCATGGCCTCCTCTAATTGTTGCAGAAGGCGGCAATGATGCCATCGCTCTGAAATGCTTTTCGACTCTCGCTACATCCCTCGGAATTCGATAATGAACACCATGACAATATTTCACAATATCATAACAAACCATGTGAACCAGAAAAAACAAAACAATTTGTTACTAAAAAAATACAAAAAATAAGTTGCTCGACCATCTCAAAATACAGGTATAGATATTTGCAGGGTAAATCCCATAAGGTTCTGTGGGATCAAAAATAGTATTTTTTACTTTCACTTACTATATACAGTAAGGGAAAGTATTGCGATCGTGAAAATTTTTGAATTCCATTTTTCAACGGAAATACACGTTTTAGGGTCCCCTGATTCCAAATTACCAAGTCCCGCTAAAAGGTCTGTGTGTGTGTGTGTGTGTGTGTGTGTGTGTGTGGTAACCCCCGGGCGGAAACGGTAAGTCCTATGAAACTGAAATTTCATATTTAAGAGAAATATACGCCTGAGACGTTACAAAACCTTTTTCAACAAAATGAGCTTACCAGAAGAGCCAGCCAATTTATACTATGTATTTTGCACCTTTTTTCGATTTTCTCGAAAACTGTTCCGACGATTTTGATTAAACTCGCTATATCGATGTACAATTTAATGGGCTTTAATATCATGTAGGTTTTATTCTGATTAAAATGGTCTGACAGGTCTTAAATGCCGATAGGTTAATGTTTATTCTTCTAAAGTACCTTTAATTTTGTATATTTTATGAAAATAACCATATTATCTAGTTAGCATTAATAAATAACAGCTAAATATGCAATTTGAGCAAATTTAAAAAGCAGCTTAAGTAGAAAACAAAAAAAATTTTTTTTAATGCAATTTTTCGTTTTTGAACATCAGAGCAGTAATACATAATACATGTATGATATACCGTTAGAAAGCTAAAGATTTTGGACAAAATATTATCTTATACTCAAGCTTTTAAAGTTAATAGAGAGTGATGAAAAGAAGATAAAACTAACTGATTATTTCAGATAATAATATAATAGATTTTTTAATAAAACACATATTTCTATATAAATTCAATTTAATTAATTCTTTAATTAGTTTCACGTATTTTAATCTCTAACTGTATTTGAAAATTCTTTCATTGATTTTAAAAATGGAGGTTTTTCATTTTAAATTTTACTTTCACTTACTATATATAGTAAGGGAAAGTATTGCGATCGTGAAAATTTTCGAATTCCAGTTTTCAACGGAAATACACATTTTAGGGTCCCCTGAGTCGAAATAACCAAGTCCCGCAAAAATTTTTTTTTTTTTGTTTTTTTTTTCCGAGTAGGGAAAAATCTTTTATAAAACGAAGTGTAACAGTCAGGCTACACAACAGTGTGAGATTGCTACTCATTAAAACCATCTCCCAATTCGTCTTTAACACCCCACGTAACCATTCAAGCATTACTTCATGGGGGGCAGAAGGGCTAAGTGCCACTACTTACTGGACATCTGATATAGGCTAGGCCAATGCCCCGCCTCTTCTTTCTTGCTCCTGTGCTCTGAACTTACTGCCAATTTGTGCTGCATAATCAGCTGCAGCGCTCCAATTCTCCTGACTAGTCATCATAAGGGAGACTAAATTTTCGGGTTATACTTTTGTACTGAATGTAGCGTCTATCTCCGACTTTTCTCGAACGAATCCCGAATAAGAGAATAATGCATGTTCCACTGTTTTTTCTATGGGATCACAAAATGGGCGCGATGAACTTTCCTCTATTTTGAAACGGGCTAAGTAGGCTCTGAAGTAACCATGCCCAGTAAGCAGTTGAGTGAGATGTGTGTGTGTCTTAACTCCTGGGCGGAAACGAAAAGTCCTATGAAACTGAAATCTCATATTTAAGACAACTATACGCCCGAGATGTTACAAATATAAATATTATTTTATGAACAAAGTTGTAAAATGTTATGGAGAGTGATGCTAAGCGGATAAAATTAACTTATTGTTTTAGATAATAACATAAAAGATTATTTAATAAAACACAAGTTTTTATCTAAAATCAATTCAATTAATTCTTTAATTTAAACTAATTTCATCTCTAACGGTATTTACAAATTCTTGAATTGATTTCAACAACGTAGGTAAGTGAAAGTCGTGTGTTGCGCGCACCAGTTTTTTTACTTTCTTTCACCTCTATATGAAATATATAGATAGTAAAAGAAAGTATTCGTGCGATTGTTTTAGATATACTGGGTCATTTTCTACCGTAATGGAGAATAAAGGAAAGTTATTTTATGCACCTATATAACCATATGAATATAAATTATTTTCAATCAGATGTATGGTTTTAGTTAACTTTAGATATTTAATTCGAAATTATGACAACCTAATAAATGTTTCTATTAAAATAAAATTTAATTAATTCTTTAACGATTTATTCTGTCTCTAAATGTGTTTAACCATTCTTAAATCGATTTTAAAAATGGAGGTAAGTGAAAGTCGTGTGTTGCTCCTACCTTATTTTTTGAACTCTATCTATTTGTTCTTGCGCGCACAAGATTTTTTTTTTGTTTGTTTGTTTTCAAGAGAAACTGAGGTTATCTCAGCGTTGCACATTTACGTGTGTTACACACCTACATACATTACAAAATATGTCTTAAATAATGATTACGTTTGAATCCAGTTCTTGACCAAGCTTTGTCTTCGCCAATCTGACTATTCTTTTCACCTCATTTCTATTTTGGACATACCCGTAGTTTAGTTTTGTTATAGGTTTTCCAAGAATCCTTCTTGAGCTTTACAGCGTTTTTGACCTCACCATTCCACCATTTTGTCTTCTTGTTAGAGGCTCTTATTTTTTGTATATTTATTTACACTCTTCACTTTCCCTATTGATTATGCAGTTCTTTATTTCATTCCAAAGGATATCTATCTCACTATCTCTGTTTATTTCCTGGAGGCGACTTTCAAGCAGTGACCGATACTCTTCTTGTTTGTTTTCCATTTTCAGCTTGCTGATATCAATCCGATTGTATACTTTGGTGAAGCTCTTTTGTGGCTTGATGATTTTCGTATCTGCTATGAGTAACTTGTGGTCTGTGCTTAGTTCTGCCTCCCTTACTATTCAATTTAAGCATTTCCTCTAGCATTTCTAGTTCTAGCATTGAGGTCTCCGCAGATCACTATCATTCTAATTTTTTTCCTTGTACGATCTACAGTCCCTGGAGATCTTCATAAAATTGATTCTTGTCAAAGACTGCTGTATTCTCAACTGGGACATATACCTGTATGATAGTAACATTGCTAACTAACAATTACATGTCTATTGTAATGATCCTCGTTGAAATTGGTTCCCAAGATTCCACTCTCTTATACATTGAGTCACTCATCACAAAAGCGACTCCCTCCTCTGCTCCTTCTCTCACACCAACCCCAGAGTACAGCAGATTATACCCATCAGGCAATGTTTGGTGTCCACTTCCTCTTTTCTTAGTTTCGCACAACCCTATTTAGTCCACTTTGTGCATCTTAATCTTCTCCACTAGCTCCTTTTCCTTTCCCGTGAGTGATCTTACATTCCAAGTGACAATTCGCAGTTCCTTGTCCCTGCCTTATCTGTAACGTTAGACTGTCCGAATCCGATGCTGGCTTTGTTCCTTTGAATCAATATTCTCCATATGGGTGATTGGTTCAGTTGATGGACCCTGGTGAGATGATTCTGAGGTGTGTACTGTAGCTGCCCTTAGTGTCAGTATTTGTGTTTAGTGTACTGTTCTGTTTAAATGCGCTGTGTACTGAACTCAGGTTGCTGTGAGGTCGTCCCCACGAGCAAGCGCGTCCACTAGCCCTTGCGGAATTTTTCCTGTTATTATTAGCTCAAGGGACTTGTTCCAGAATGAACAAAGAATTTATATATATATATATATATATATTCATAAAGCATTAACAGACATCTGCACATGTCCTCATGTTGCGTAAAATATCGATTAGAGGGCAGGAAGCGGTTTCCATTTATATCTATGTCAGTATTTCCTTTTCATGAGATTGCGGTTCATGATAAGATCCTACTGAGAACAATGGTGGCAGTAGTAAAATTGAGCATAATTTTGTGTCCGAAGGATAATGTTTATAAGTGCGGATTATAGCTTTTAATTAAATTATAGTTACGTGATGCGTGTTTGGACCGAAACGTTGATTTTCATGACAGAAAGAAAGAATCGATTGAGCCTCAATAATTTTCTCTGATAAAAAATTTAGTCGAAAATCAATTTATATGAAACATATAGTAAAAGAGTGTATTGCGAAAGTGAACTTGTTCGGATACGAGTTTTTACGGTAATACGCGTTTGATCTTGTATTTTCCACGGTCATGTTCTTAGCTTACTAGTTCCTGTAATCTCTCCAATAGCTAGTTCTTCTTTACATCATCCTATAATTTCCGTCCCAGAAGTCAAAGTAGCTGGTGGACCCTATAGATATTACTTTCATTTACCTATATACTCGTATGAGATATATACTAAGGGAAAGTATTGCCATCGTAAAATTTTTCGAATTCCAGTTTTCAACTGAAACACACATTTTGGGGACGGAAATACAAATTATTCTAAATAACCAAGTTCCGCAAAAAGGTTTGAGTTTGCGTTAAGTCTAGTTCGAAAACTAATAGTTGTTTAAAACTGAAATTTTATATAAGAGAAGCGTATATGCCTGAGAAATTACACAACAACTTTTTCATCAAAATCATCCTGACAGACGAGCCACTTTAAACCGTACATTTTGCACCTTTTTACGATATTCTCAAGAATGGATCTAACGATTTTGATCAAACTCGCTATATCGATGTAAATAGGTTCTGAGTATATGGATTTGTGTACTCCTATTAGAACTCCGTGGTGGCTATGATTTGGGTTGGGACTATCTTTTCTGTATATCTCGAAATCTTTTATTGTGATTTTATCCGTATTTGAAAGATGAGTCTCTTGAAGAGCTAAGCAAAAGGGATCTGTATCGCGTATTAGTACTTTTAAATCATTGAAATCAATTTTTAAACCGTTACAGTTCCATTGAAGTAATGACATAACAAAAATAAACAATATTATAAAATAGGAATATTTAAAATATGTACTAATTTAAATAGAAAAAGGAATGAGTTGGATATTTTTTGCAAAAATTAGTATTTTATGTTTGAGATTTTTTATTTGGTTATTTTTTCCTTGGCATTCCTTTTCTAGATTTCTGAACTTCGTATTCCTGTTCCATATCCATTTCATTAATGGGTATTGAACCGATCAATGGAACCGATTCAGGGTTGGGTGGTGGGGAGGGAGATGTAGAAGTAGGGTGGGGAAGAGAAGGAGAAAGAGTGGGGAGGACAAGAGAAGAGGAAGGAGTGGTGAGAGGAAGAGAAGAGGAGTGAGTGGGGAGAGGAAGAGAAGAGGAAGGAGTGGGGAGAGGAAGGGGGAGAGCAGAGGAAGTAGAGGGTTGAGAAGTGGGAGAGGTAAGAGAGGAGAGGGGGAGGGAAGAAGGGGTAGAGGGGCTGGAGCGGGCCCTCTGGCTGGCTCCTGTTGTAGGTGTAGGTGGGGTGTTGGTTGTGGGCTGTGTCTGCGTGCTCTGGCCACGGCTAATCTTAATTTCGTTTGTTTTATTTGATATCACTGCAGCTGGGCTGGGGTTACTATTCTCTGTTTGTTTAGTGTTTTCTGAAAAATAGTATATAATATTGGCCTGGATGGCAACATCTTTTTTTTTTCAATATTTTTATTTTTAGTTATTTCCGCGAAACTTTTATTGCATTGGATCGGATTTCTTTCCTTATATATTTTTCTGGCTTCTAACAAAGTTACTTTATTATTAATTTGTATTGCTTTTACTTCTTTTTGGAATTTGAATACAGGACAAGAACGATCGAGAGCATTATGTGAACCAATACAGTTTATACATCTAGCTGGTTTATCACACCTAGTATTTTCTCCATGCCTAGCCTCACCACATTGAATACATACCGATTATTTTTTGCATTGGATCGTCGGATGGGAAAAACCAAGACAATTAAAACAACGTGATGGATTGGGTATATAAGGTACCACCCTAACTGCCTCATAGCCAATTTGTAATGTCCCTGGAGGTTTCGGGGTAGAGAAGGTTACATTGTAATTGTGTGTTAAAATTACGTTACGATGGTTTTTTGACCTGATTCTATCGGGCTGATGCGAAATTAATGCAGGTTTCCTCTATTGCAATATCTTAATTCCAATTGTGTAAACAAAGCTAATCCTAACATTGATCATTATTATACCAAAACAAACCTTATCTAATACCCTCTCTTTCACCATGAATTTGTTTAGTAAAATCGTTTTGTTCAGTGTGTTCAAAGGTCTTGAATCGAAAATGTCAAAGTGCGATTTTCGTCAAATTTATTTTTACGAATTTAGATTAGGACGCAGCGCTCCGCAAACGGCTCGTAATATTAATGAAGTGTGGGGTCAGGGGGCTATTAATGAGTGCACGGTGCAGCGTTGGTTCCAGAAGTTTCGCAGAGGAGATTTCGACCTCGAAGACAAGGAAGGTCGGGGCCGTCATCTTGCTCTGGACAACGACCAGCTGAGGTCAAAAGTGGAAAAAGACCCAACCAAAACCACACGAGAAATGGCGGCGGAACTCGGTGTGAACCAATCCACAGTTGTACGCCAATTGGAAGCAATTGGTAAGGTAAAAAAGTTGGCCAAGTGGGTGCCACACCAATTAAACGACCACCAAAAAAATCGCCGCTTTGAAATCTGCTCCATGCTTGTGACACGCAATAAAAATGATCCATTTCTCGATCGCATTGTGACGTGCGATGAAAAATGGATCTTATACGACAACAAAAGGCGTTCTAGCCAATGGCTGGGCAAAGATGAACAACCAAAACCTTTCCCGAAGCCCAACCTGCACCCAAAAAAGGTTATGGTCACAGTTTGGTGGTATAATGCTGGTGTTATTCACTACAGCTTTCTCAATCGAGGTGAGACTATAACTGCTGACAAGTACTGTCAAGAAATTGACAGCATGAATCAAAAATTGCAACGTCTTTGCCCAGCATTGATGAATCGGAAGGGGCAGATCCTGCTCCACGATAACGCCAGACCACACGTTGCACAACCAACGCTTCGACGACTGCACGAGTTGGGCTACGAAGTTCTCCAACATCCGCCTTATTCACCTGACCTCTCTCCTACAGACTTCCACTTTTTCAGGCATCTGGACAACTTTTTGAGGGAGAAAAATTTTCAAAACCAGGACGACATTGAAAATTCTTTTCGTGATTTCATTGAGTCCAGGGATTCGGATTATTTTTCTGGTGGAATAAGAAAGCTTGTTGAACGTTGGCAAAAGTGCATTGATTCAGATGGAAATTATTTTGATTAAATATATATGGTTAAAGTAAAGATATGGCGTATTTACAATACCTACTAAAAACCTGCATTAATTTTGCATCAACCCAATAACTATATCATTAACTAGCTGTAACCCGCGGCTTTGCTCGCGAATATTTTTTTTTGCCTTTATTTAAATTTGCATAAATGCGTTTATGAGTAGTAACTATAAAACAAATATGATGGAGCAGTTGTTTGGGGATGTGGTCACAAGAAAAACAAACTTATTTTATTATTTTCTTACTGGAGTGTTTTCTTGCTGTGTTCACCCTCAACCAACTTCTTAACCATATAGTCAAAACGGTCAACAACTACTCCATTATTATAAGACTTATACATTTTCAAGAAATATAAATATTATATTTTTAACAGCTACATTTATCAAAGTTGTTTTCAAGTGAAAATATCCCCATTCGTTGGATCAATGTATATCAATCACATTTATGTTGCATACGTGACTATATACCACGATTACGTTAAAGCTAAAATATATCGAATAATTTTGGGTATGCCTACTTCTACTGGATCGCTATTGTATATTTAACAGAATTAAATGGCAACTTATTAGACAAAAGTTAGAATTATGGTTTATGCTATGTTGAAAAAGTGTAAATTAATGTATTGAATAATTGAAAAGAAAGAAAATACACTTATATTTGAACAGAAAATAATTCACAACAAACGTAACACTCTAATTCCAACTGGTAACTTAACATATGTTTTCTTCTATATTTATTTCTTATTAATGATCAAAATAAACATAACAACTCTCCGCGGCTTAATATAAAACATAATCGGAGAAGTGTGTTGGTCTCCTATGATGTCTTAGTGATCTACGAAGGGGCGGATTTTCTTGTTGACCGTCTACATCAGCTGTAGTTGCAGGACCGGCAGCTACAGGTTCAGGTTCAGGCTCAGTTGTTGTAGTCCCTTCTGCTGGTACAGTGGCACTGTGAGATGGTTGCCGGAGTTGTTTGTCCAAGAAGGTAACGTTATTACCGTTTTTCATACTTGGTGCTCCCTTTTCAGAAGGGTGTACTCCTGGCAGTTCTGGTATGTATACCAGGCGCAATTGATCTATGTGTCGCTTTAGAGTATACCCATCTCCGTCTAATATGATAAGATAATGTAATTTGCCAAATGTTTTTAGCACCGTTCCAAATCTCCAAGACGGCTTGTTGTTAGAGTACCATCTAGCTTGTACCCTGTCACCTATTTTAAGTTTTCAAACTTTTTTGTTTAAATACATTGTACTGGGTTTATCAAAACTTCTAGGTGGTTTAAGAGCGTATAATTTTATATTGATTCTTCTTTTAAGATATAATTCTGCTGGTGACTTTCCACAAGCCAAAGGCGTCGAACAAAATCGCAGCAGAATTTCTTGTACTTTAGTCAGTTTTGACATTGCGTTTGACTTATTTTTCAGAGTTTGGACATTCCTCTCTGCCAAACCATTTGTCGCTGGATGTCCCGGAGCTATAAACTTTTGTTTGATTCCTGCATTGAAACAAAATTTGATAAACACTTCGCTCTTGAAAATTGATGCGTTATCGGAGACTAATATTCTTGGAAATCCATGAATGTAAAATATGGATTGAAGCAATAAATAAATAAGCAATGGAATAAATCTTGAATAATAAGAGACGATTCCTAAAAATCTTTTAGTCTTCTTGATTTTTAGGTCTTGGTGCTTCTGTAATGGCTTTTATCTTCGATGGATCCTTCGAAATTTGATTTTTCTCAATCACATAACCCAGATATTTAATTTTTGTTTTGAAGAGGGTGCATTTCTTTTTATTTAAATGTAAATCGTAAGCTTGAAGTCTTTCCAAGCAAGCGCAAAGTCGATTGTAGATGGACCATGCACTATTATATCGTCGAAATAGGTAGTAACTCCTTGAAGGCCTGCCAAGATCTGGTCTATGATGCGATGGAATTCACTTTGAGCAGTCTTGATTCCAAAAGACAGGCGGTTAAATTTAAATGTTCCTTTGTGGGTTATAATAGTTTGTATTTTCGCACTTTCTTCGTCTACTGGTATATGCAAGTAAGCTTTAAATAAGTCTAAGGTACAGAAGAAATTGGAATCTCGAAGGTTACTTAGAATGTCATCAATTCTTGGAATGGGATAATGTGCTGAGAGGAGATGTGGATCGACAGCAACCTTGTAATCAACACAAAGCCTTACCGAACCATCGGGCTTTGGTATGACAACTAACGGTGATGCCCAATCACTAACCTGAACTGGTGTTATGATTCCATCTCTTTCAAGATTTTTAAGTTCTTCTTCTACTTTGGCTTTTAGAGCAAATGACAATTCTCTTGATTTTAAACATACGGGTTTTACATTTTCACGCAATCTCAATTTACACTGTAATAGTACGCAACCAATCCGTTGTTCGAAAATTGATTTGAATTTAGACTGAATGTTTTTGATGTAATTTGAAGTATTTAAGCTTGAAATCGAATTATCCAATTGTATTTTTTCTTCATTATCCAAATCACTTAATTTTTTATTTAGATGCCTAGTCCAGGTACGACCTAGCAACGGCGTAAATCCATCCGGAACAACAAAAAGTATTTCCTGAGAAGTAATGTCCCTATATTGTACTGGAACTTGAACAAAACCAAGCGGAATGACAATTCCTGATGTATAAGACCGAAAACGTATGTTTGTGGTTTGAAGTTTTGCCTCTAATTGAAGACCGCAGAAAACAGTTTTAGGTAGAAGTGTCTGCCCCGCACCTGAATCGACTTCGAATTTTTGGTATTTATTTTCTATTTTGACATCAACAAAATATTTTTGAGCATCCTGAAATGTTTCGAGAGTTTGTTTTGAATAAATATCAATTATTTGGTAGATATCATATGTTTCAGAAGAACTTGAATTACCTTCCTGGTAAATATCATATGTTTGTGAACTTGTATGCGCGTTATCATTACTTACATTATTAATATTTTTCTTATTAGAAAACAAATTTTTAAAACAAACTTTTTCGACATGCCCCATTTTATCACAATGCTTACACCTAATTTTATTTGAATTTATTCTACAATCTTTGGCAATATGATTGTTACGACCACAGCGAAAACATAACCTATCAATTCCAAGATCTCTAAAATTTGGTTTTTGTCTCTGAGGAGATCTTTGTAGACTCCTTGATTGTCGTGGAAACCGTGAAGTAAAAGGAATTTTTCTATGAGGTCTAGAAAGTCTGCAAATTAAGGAATCATTAATGTTTTCTCCGGAAATTTCTTTGTTATCAGCGATAGACGCTAACGCTTGAGCTTCGGTTTTGGCTTCATCGAATGTAGTGGGGTTATGTAATAACAAATGTTGTCTCATAGACTGATCGCTTAGGCCTCTGATGAACTGTGATAACAAGAAAATATCTGACACTGACTTTCCGCATTGACAAAAAAAATTACATTTAGGAGACATTTTCTTTAACTCATTCGCATACATATCTACCATCTCGTTCGGATTTTTTTTTTTTTTATAGAAATCTATGCCTCTCTACCATTATATTTGATTTGGGAACTAATTGACTTTTCAGAATTTCAATAACTTCTTTGTAATCTAAACTATTGACTTCCTTGGGTGCGGCCTAAATTTTTAAGAGTTCATAATTTTCTGGTCCTATACTATTTAACAGAATGGTGCTTGATGCGGTTTGATTACTATCTAACCCCTTCATTACTAAGTAATTATGAAATCGTTCTAAATACTGTGAAAAATCTTCTTTTGATTTATCGAAATTTTCAAAATTGTAAACAACAGAATCTGTCTGTTTTTGTATAGGAAGAATCCCCGATAAAAGGGCTTGAAATTGAGCCTGTTGGGCTGCCATAAATTTTTCTAATTGTTCCGCATTCATGATGATAAGTTAAAGTATATGTTACCTGGATGCGAAGATTCACTGTACTTGATGTAATTAATATGTATATTAATACGAATTCTTGACTTTAATCCTCGTCGCCAATTTTGCTATGTTGAAAAAGTGTAAATTAATGTATTGAATAATTGAAAAGAAAGAAAATACACTTATATTTGAACAGAAAATAATTCACACAAACGTAACACTCTAATTCCAACTGGTAACTTAACATATGTTTTCTTCTATATTTATTTATTATTAATGATCAAAATAAACATAACAGTTTATGAGGAAAGTGATTCAAAGACAACTTAACCTATTACTCTAATTAATCTAATACAACTAAAAATATCTTGTTTCTAATATCGAGACACATTGAAAAAATAGAACAAAAACTACACTTCTTTATCTTTGTTTGCGGTTGTTGAATTCAATTTGATGAATAAAATAATTTAAATTAAAATTACTACAAATTACGAAAGTCGTTGATAGTAACTGTGTTGAATGAGGTTATATAAAAGAAATACAGGTGAAAAGCAATGAGCTACTCTGTTAATGATAAAATAAATAACAGATTATCATTTCATGTCAGATATTAATTTTATTTACTCTATGTTACAATTAGATACCTGTGATGAAAATGAATGGTTATAATTTCACTTGTTTAATTTAACATATGTTTTGTTTGTTCTGAAAATGTTTTAAATGTTTACTACTGTTGTGGTTTATAGTCAATAAAAGCCTAATATCTGGGTTTATATGTATTTATTATTAGTATAAATACAACAATTTTATTGACTATAAACAATCAAATAACTATGGACAAGTTTCTCAAGCCGAGCCGCTTCGATGCAGAACCCGACTCTCCGACTGCAGCTAAAGAGTGGACCCACTGGCTGAAGACGTTTCAAAACTTCGTCGATACTACAACGGAACATCTTAATGACGAAGATAAGCTTAAGGTAATCATTAATTTCCTATCATATGATGTTTATGAATTTATCAGTGACTGTAATTCTTACGCTGAGGTTATAAATACTTTGAACTCAGTATTCGTAAAAAAGAAAAGCGAAATTTATGCTCGTCATATTTTGGCAGTTCGGAAACAACTATCTACTGAGTCAATAGGCCAATATATCCAAACCTTAAAAATCCTTAGTAAGGATTGCGACTTTAAGGCCGTAAATGCCGTGGATCACAAAAATCAATACATCCGTGACGCATTCATCAATGGCCTGCTGTCCACTCAGATTTGTCAGCGTTTGTTAGAAAATGACACCTTAGGTCTAGATGAGGCTATCAACCAAGCCCTCGCATTGGAAGCAGCTCAAAAACAGGCTGAGGGTTACATTCAACCTTTGAGCAGTTATTCTAGCGCTAGCTGCACCCCTATTTCATCTCATGAGACTGCTTCTGCACAGGTAACAGACTCTACTCTATGTGCAATCTCCAAGTTCAGCAGATTGGGTGATAAATGCTACTTTTGCGGTCTTGACAAACATCCCCGCCCTAAATGCCCGACACGAAACGCTGAATGTCGGAAATGTGGCATCAAGGGGCATTATGCTAAAGCATGTAGAAAAAGTTCTATCCCTAAAGTTTCCGCTTCCATCATTGCGACAGTCAACAAGGAACACTCGAATCTGCTGAATCGAGCTGTTAATTCAGTAGAAATAAATGGCACCCATGCTTGTTGCTTGATTGACACTGGAAGCTCCTCTAGCTTTATAGACCACATCTTCACTCTCAAACACAAAATTCCTCTTTTTCCGGGAGAGGGGAGAGTCTCAATGGCCTCAACTTCTCTTTCCTCTGCAATCGAAGGTTATGTCCAGGTCGACCTCAAAATAAATGAACATATGTACCCTTCATGCAAATTAACAGTCATGAAAAGGCCTTTGTGCTGAAGTACTAATCGGACATGACATACTCGGGGAATACTCTGATGTTTCAATTTCTTTTGGTGGATTAAAGCCCCCACTCAATATATGTTCTGCTACTTGTGCCTCTGTAGAACCTCCTCGCTTATTTGGTAACCTATCAACAGACTGTAAGCCTATTGCCACAAAGTCCAGGCGATACACCGAAGCTGACCTTACGTTCATACGGGATGAAACTTCTAAACTCTTATCTGAGGGAGTGATTGAGGAAAGCAACTCTCCTTGGAGAGCTCAGGTACTAATTACTGAGAGTGACCACCACAAAAAACGCATGGTTATTGACTACTCGCAGACAATTAATAAATTCACATTGCTTGACGCATATCCGCTCCCAAACATCGATGATTTGGTTAGAAAAGTTGCTGCGTACAAAATATTCAGCACTATTGACCTTCAGTCGGCATATCACCAGGTACCCATTTTAGAATAAGAAAAACCTTTTACGGCTTTCGAGGCTGCGGGAAAACTCTACCAATTCACCCGAATCCCTTTCGGTGTGACGAATGGTGTTGCCTGTTTCCAGCGTGTTATTGACAAGGTTATAACCCAAGAGAAACTAACTGGAGTGTTTTCATACTTGGATGACATTACTGTATGTGGGTACGATAAAAAGGACTATGATCTGAATCTCTCTCGACTTCTTGCAGCCCTCGGCAAATACAATCTCAAAATCAACCAAGGGAAAAGCAAATTCAATCTAACGTCCGTACATTTGCTTGGGCATTTGGTATCCCATAACGATATTCGACCGGATCCGGAGCGCCTCAAACCCCTTTTAGAAATGCCACCTCCTCATAACGCTGCATCACTGAAGCGTGCTCTAGGGCTCTTTGCTCACTATTCAAAATGGATTGCACATTACTCTGATAAAATCAGAGTCTTCCCTTTGGATCATCAAACTATTGAAGATTTTGAGAGCCTAAAACAAAGTATTGTTGATGCTACAGTTACCACAATAAATGATACTGAACAGATGGTGGTAGAGACAGATGCTTCAGATGTCGCCTTGGCCGCAACTTTGAGTCAGGGTGGTCGCCCTGTGGCGTTCTTCTCACGGACACTCGCTAAGTCTGAACGTGCACACCTTGCGATTGAGAAAGAAGCCGCTGCAATTGTGGAATCTCTTAAGAAATGGAGGTACTTTCTTTTAGGGAGACATTTTCAATTACTAACAGATCAACAAGCTCTCTCTTTCGTATTCAATCAAAAACACTCGAGCAAAATAAAAAATGATAAAATTCTACGTTGGCGTCTTGAATTGGCTCCTTTCCAGTTCGATATAACCTACCGCTCTGGAAGAGAAAACGTAAAGGCTGATGCCCTTTCTAGAGTTTGTAGCTCCATATCCAATGATCGACTGTTGGAATTGCATCAATCTCTCAACCATCCCGGTATTACCAGAATGGTTCACTGGCTGCGTTGCAGGAATCTCCCGTTTTCAATCGAAGATGTTAGAAGGGTCAACTCAGCTTGTTCGATTTGTGCCGAAGTCAAACCCCGTTTTCACAAATCTCGGGGAACTCTGATCAAGGCAACTACTCCTTTTTAGCGAATCAATGTAGATTTCAAGGGCCCGATTCCCTCAAAGACGAGGAATTACTTCATTCTGACCATCATAGATGAATACTCTAGATTCCCGTTCGCCTACGCTTGTAAAGACACAACCTCTGGTACTGTTATAAAATGCCTTACAGATCTTTTTATGCTCTTTGGGACTCCAGCTTATTTGCACTCTGATAGAGGGTCATCTTTTATTTCACGGGAATTAATATCATTCCTACATTCCAATGGAATAGCCACTAGCCACTCAACGCCCTATAATCCTCAAGGGAATGGGCAGGTGGAGCGTTTGAATGGTACTTTGTGGAAAACAATTAATTTAGCTCTCAAGACCAAAAATCTCCGGACTCGCGATTGGGAAGACGTTCTCCCGGAGGCTCTTCACTCTATTCGGTCTCTTTTATGCACGGCTACTAATTGTACTCCTCATGAACGGTTCTTCAGTTTTCCGCGCCGAACCTCAAACGGAGAAGCTCTACCTACTTGGCTTACCACACCTAGGCCTGTACTCATCAAACGAAACGTACGGTCCAGCAAGTATGACGACTTGGTTGAAGAAGCTTAACTTCTAGAAGCAAACCCCCAATATGCATATATTCGGCGGAACAAACATTGTGACACGAGATTTTTATTTATATAGAAGAAGAAGATTACTGGTCTCAGTTCTTTTTTTATTTCCTCCATTTCCATATATTAAAAGTCGTAACGTCGAATTACGCTCTTGCTATAATTGAGTGTATTATGGGATGTTATCAGTAGTAGATGTAATATACCGGTTCTGGCCCAGGGCTCCGGAGCAAGATGGCGGCGCCCATGGTTTCCCGCCAAAACTGGCCTTTATTGAACGATCGTTCGCGATCTACCTGTCGTTCGTGATCTAGTCAATCCAACTTAACTTCATATTGTCAGTTTAATTTATCGATTAAATATTCGATAGTAGATAAGAATTGCGGGAGCTGGCGCACCGATTCCTCCATCCCCTCTCCTACCACTCTATACCAACTATGACGTCATCGACCTAACCTTAACTACTATGTTCGCGCCATCGACCTAACCTAACCACCACTAAGCCACGCCCCTTTTCAGTCACGTGACCCTCTATCAACCTAACCTAAACCAGTAGGCCACGCCCCTTTTTAGTCACGTGACCCATGTTTACTGTTGTTTGAGGGTATTAAGTATTTACAAAGCACGAGTCTACCCGGCGTCCATCTTCTTTTCCCTACGTTTTGGGCTAATTTAGTATTTATAAAGCATGAGTCTACCCGTCCGCCATTTTGGTTTTATGACGTCACCATTTACAAAGCATGAGTCTACCTGGCGTCCATTTTGCCCTCCCCTCCCCCACTCCTTCATTAGTTAACCAATCAGAGTGCCTAACTTGAGAGTTCCTCCCGGCTAGGTCCGATGGTCAAATTGTAATGTGTGCTTTTACGTAACCTTTCAAACTGTGACATAACCTTCTCATTGTTTACATTTTCCGTAGCCTCCTCAATGTTTACATTTTATGAAACCTCCCTTAATGTCAAATAGCCTTCCTATTGTTTACATGTTTGAAACCTCCCTAATTGTTACATAATCGTCCCGTTGTTTACATTTTCTGAAACCTCCCTAACTGTTACATAACCTTCCCAATGTTTACATTTGTTGAAACCTCCCTAACTGCTACATAACCTTCCTCATGATTATATTTTCTGAAACCTCCCTTGCTGTTACATAACCTTCCCAATATTTACATTTTCCGCAACCTCCCCATTGTTTACATTTTCGGAAACCTCCTCCCCCCTCCCTCCCCTTACTGTTACAAAACCTTTCCAAAGCTTACATTTTTCGTAACCTATTTAATGTTCACATTTTCTAAATCTCTTTATTTACTTTTATTTTCTCTTCACATAGTCGTGGTGCACACTCACCTTCTAAAGTATCCGCAAGAGCGCAGCACCAGCTCTACTTTTTAATGTGCCCACCAGAGTGCGTCTCTCAGGAATTTTTTGTTATCTTTTCAATAATGTTTTATTTTTTTTAAGTAACTTTTTTCAGCCGCCATTTTGTTTTTATGGAACATGAGCCCACCCTGGGGCTATTTTGTTTTTATGACGTCACAACTTAAGTAATGTAAACCGGTTTGAACATGTTCGAGCATGCACCGACAGGTCGTATCATGTAGAAACAGGTTTGTGCAAGTACAAACAGGTTTGAATCATGTTTAAGCATGAAGGTAAGTGAAGCGTAAACATGGACTCTGAACCCTCTTAACGGCTTTAATATAAACATCGTCATAGGGCTTCTTAATCCTATACAGCTTTGAACTTTGATCCTTAATCCTACTATTTAAATAGCCATATAAGGTTCCTTAAGCATAAACGTAAACATGGACTTTGAACCCTCTTAACGGCTTTATTATAAAAATTGTCATAGGGCTTCTTAATCCTATACATATTTGAGCTTTGATACCTTAATCCTTTCATATAAATAGCGATATAGGGTTCCTTAAGCTTAAACGTAAACATGGACTTTGAACCTTCTTGGTGGCTTAAATATAAACATCGTAATAGTGCTTCCTAATCCTATACAGCATTGAACTTTGATCCTTAATCCTACATTTTAAGTTGCGATAAAAAGATCCTTAAGCTTTTAAACTTTGAACGATTAACCTCTTAAGTATCAATATAGATAATGCGCTTCTTAGAATTATGGGCCGTCAATGGTTAATCCCTAATAACTTAATCGTAAACAAGCTCAATTTAAGACGTAAACATTAACTTTGTGCTGAGGATTTCTTAGTGTATAAATAAACAATAATATAAAACTTTTACCTACTTCGGACGGAAATTTATTTTATTTAAACATAATACTTTCAGCATTTTTAATTGTTTTCTCGCCTTATCAGGTCATTTAATACCATTTCCAAGCATTATTTGCTTATAATTAACTAATTTGCTCTGCAAATACACTCACAACTGCCTTTACGATGTCTTCGGGGCTGTTCGGCTACTCTCGGCCACCTTCGGTCTTCTACCTAACTTCGCTATAATCCGGAGTTCTATCTAAAGAAATAAACAATGATAACGTTAATTCCATCGAAGGTAAACAACTTCCTTATCTTCTCTGCGTCTCTTGCTAAAGTATAAACAATATTATATTCTATTAAAATAATATAGTACATCGTAAACATTTTGTTCATTTTCGTTAAAAGTATTATTAGTAAACAAAGTGTTGTACCTTTTTTAGTTCGGCGTTAAGCCTTAAGCCTCTTCACCACGTCAAGGTAAAGGTACATCGAAGAGGTTTTTATTTTATTTTACAACGTGATTTTTACAATAAAAATGTGTACAAATTCAACGAAAAAATAAAGTTTATTGAAAATCAGAATTCATAAAATATAATTTCTAACACAATCAAGAATTAAACTAAATTTATGCTTATAAAAAAATAAAATCATCTCTTTTTTTGGTAATGTATAAACATATTGAAATTTAATTTTTCACCTGATGGCATAAACGAAATATTTGCTGTTGAAATGGTCGGCAAGGTGCGGCAATGACTATTTAATCTTCAATAAATTAACAACACCATATACTTTATCATTTTTTTTTCTTTATGTATTTAAAAGAGAAATATGAGCATCGAAAGTATTCTGCAGGTTTATTCTATTCACCTCACATTCACTCACACATTCTAGTTTACAGGTGTTCAAACCATGCCATTGACCTTCATTCAGGGTTTATAGGTGTTCAAACCGTGACAGTGACCCCTTTCATTCATGGTGAATAGATTTAAACAAATTTTTATTTACCTATACAGACAAAACCTTTGTTTGATACTCTGTACATTTCTCTTTCGAGACATTATGCGATGGCTGCCTTGCTGAGATGGCTTTATTAATTTAAAGACCGCCAAAATATTCCAAATTCATTAGTGAACAAACATATTGCCACACCATGAACCATCATTTTTATTATTTGTTAGCTTAGTTTTTTTTCAGGTCAAAGACAAAAATGGTAAATTCGCGTTTTGTTTCTTATTATTACCAACATAATCTTTATATTATTTCATTTCATTTAATTTATAATGACCATAGGCCAAAGTATTGATTCCGTCTACTAGTATGTGTCTTTTATTATCAAAAGGAGACAGAGAAATCTTATTTATTTCGGAACTAAAAATATTATGCAGCTTAGATTGTATCATCCTCATTGGCGTATGCATAATTTCCTTTTTAAATAATACATTTTCATAATCCTCAAAACTAATATATTGTTTTAATGAAGCTGTTTTTACGCCTTTAGCTCGCTTTTTTATATCGTTTTCTGTCATAACAGCGTACATTTTCGCTCTTAATCCCACATATTTTAAAATTATTTTTGAATTGAGCTCATCTTTAAACTTTCCTAACTTCTTTTTATTTTTATTCGAATAACATAAATGTGTTTCAGGATAGTCTGAGAAATCAAAATATTGATTCATTTTTTTCATATCTTCATAGACATCATCTGTTAAAACTCTATAGATAAACGAATCTGTATCGGTATACATCATCTTCAAGTTTTTTCCAGTATATGTTTTCATCATTATGTCATAATGAAATTGATACATTATAGTTTTTGATAAGTCTAAAATGCACATTCCTATGTATATAGGTTTATTAAACAAGACTTTTGATTTTCCCATGTGAACAGCCACTATATTCTCATTGTAGATTGTACGATCAATGAAATTTGGTTTAGCAACAAGTTTCATCAACTTTTTACTGTCAGTTACTAGTTGAATATTCTGGCGGTTCCTGATATTTTCCATCGTTTTACCGAAAACTGCATTGTTAAGCAACTTATAAAAATCTTTTTCAAAATCATTGGATGCTCCTTTCCTTAGCTCTGTATTGTATTCTATATACGATCGTAACCATGGTGCTTGTTTAAACTTTAGAACACGGTGAATTTTTTCCAAATTTAGCCCATGCTGTAGAGCTTGAATCAAATTCTTATAATGTAAAACGTAGCGATATCTTTTTCCAAAATGTGTTATTAATTTTTTCGAATTAGATTTTTCTCCCGGTGGTATCATCGCTTCAGGTAAGAACGGTAAATCATCATGGAAATGGTGAAGTTCTTGAGGATAACTGATGTCAATTTCAAATATGTAACCAATTTCGTCATCATCCTTAAGCTCGGATATGTTTATACGTTCCGGATTTTTAACCCATTCAAATCCTCCGTATGGTAAATTCATGCTCATCGCTTGTCCATAAAGATTATTAGCATCTAAATAAACTATATAACTGGATTCTTCGTTTGGATTAGAATTACTCATGTACTTATTATTCGCTTCTGCATACCTGTGGGATACCTGGCACAAACCTCCTCGAATACCATGTTCTATCATTAGAATCATATCATAATCCTGTAAGAGCTCTATATTCATTTTTGTATATTTTAACATGGCGTCGAAGGTCAAACCGGGAACGGTAAAATAATGAGCTGGATCAAGTTTATGGGTCTTCATCATGACGTTTCGGAAAGATTCGAAGACATCACAAAGTAGTAGAACATCACTTTTAACGTAAAAATCAGCATATTCACCCAAAGATTTACATTTAAAGTGTTCCCATATGTTTTGAGCATGTCTATAATCTTCGGCGCTGATATCGCTCTCATTCAATTTATTGTAAAAAGCTTCAATTGATGGTAGCTCTGTTTCATTGAACTTATCTTCATTGTCTATGTAATCGTATGGGAAAACACCTTTTCTGGTAACCAATTTTAATTCCTCATCTCTATAATATTTTGATGTCTCCTTGAATTTGTCCCAAGAAAGAGATTTTACGAGGTAATCTAAGCTCCGCGGCATGAATCTGTAAGAATCTATAAACCTCAATTTCAGTTTACCAACATGTTTTGTAAAGGATATGTATTTTTCTTCACTATTCGGTATTACCTCAACTTCTCCAGGGGTATTTCCCAATTCTCTAACTATAAAATGTGCGTCATAATTGCTCAAGTTGTGCATTATGACAGGTACAAACGAGGGATTAACGCGTTTTAAATTACAATTATTACAAGACGCTCCTAAGTACGTTCCGGTTAGGTGGCAGTGGTCTCTAACTTTTATATTGTTTTTTTTCTAAATTCGTCTTGGCACATATAACAGGTTTTAGCTTCAAACCAATCTTTTTCTTCCTCCGATGAGATCTGCATTGGCTTGTTCATCTTATAAATTTCTTGAATTTTTTTAGCTATATTGATAATACATTCCATGAAATGAGAAGCGGCATCAGCTCCCCTATAAACGTACGGTTGGGTTATTGAAACGTCAACTCCTTCTATTCCTTTAACATATAGACAAAATGATATCGGATCGTGCCTCTGATATTTAGCCGTATTCTTCGACGATTCGTTTACAGGAACTAATATCGATTCAAAGTCGGCATAGATGACAAACGGCACCTTGCTTTGTCGTTCTATATTTGAGAATCTGATAAATTGGTCTTTCTTTGGTATCTCTATTCTTACTGGTTTATTTTCAGAGCAATATATCTTATGTTCTTCAAGTTTTTCACTGGCTTGTTTTCCATACAGATTGTTAAAATGTGTGAAGCAGCGTTTACAGATTGTTAACTTATGTTCATACTGGCTGATTTGAGACACAACTAATCTTTCGAAATTTTTTATGTAAACATAATGGGAAGTTTTATCATCAGACACGAGTAAAAGATCCCGGTGATCTTTCAATTCTGTTTTACAGACCTTCAGAGGGTATATCTTATCTTTTTCATCGAACCCATAGACATTGATGGAGATGTTATTTACCTTTTCAAATTTTCTTATCTCACTCAGTGAAGTTGGAAATGAAACGCAAGTAAAGTCATACACATGTTCTAAATTGTTATACTTAGAAACGCGTTGTGCATGCTTTTTCACAAATTTTGATAAAATTGAATATTTAAAACAGTACATATCATTATTCCGCACATTAATGCAAGCTTTCTTTGATTCTATAAATGGGGGGAGTGGAAGATACGTACAACCCCTTAGTGGCAAATATTTGTTAATTCTTAATCTGATTCCATCAACCCCACTCAGCTTCCATCCGCTTTTTTTAAATTGAGACTCCTCAGCTTCAGTTATGATTTTGGTAAAACTTTCCTCTATAAATTTGCTAAGATTGATGTCTTTAAACACACATTTGTTTCGTGTTTTGAATGCCTTATCCATCTGATCACCTACAGAATTTGTAAAAGTACATTCCAACAGACAGTTAACTTTTAATGCACCATGTTCATGTAGTGAATCTCGAATTTTATGCACCAAGAGGTTCTTAACACTTTCCAGAAACGAGTTAATATCCATAGAATCGGACGATCTGATGAAGAATGATGCCAATCGGTTCTGAAATGCTGTCTCATACTCAACAAGTCCCTGCTTGTCTGGTACGAGTGCTAAAATGGCATTCTTTTGTGGTTCGGATAATTTTAACTTTTTCATCAACGGTTCCTGGGTGCATACATTTTCATGTCTTTTACCGTTATAAATATTGGGAAAAACACCTCCGCACCTCGTGCAAGTATAAGTAAACTCACCGCAACAGGATTTTTCATGTCTACGAAGGTTCTTCAAATACTCATATGTATTACCGCAAAGGTAACATTTAAACTGACTCATTTTTAAGTGTTAAATTTCAAAATTTATGAACGGAGATAAATTTAAAAATGCACACAACTTACCTTTCGTGAACAAATGAAGAAATACCCAATAGTTTAAAGTAAAAGGAAAATAAATCTTCTATAAAACTTAAATAATAAAAAATATCCAGGACGCCAACAAATTAGCAAATATTTTTAAACTCAGATAGCAGCAACAGCAACAAATCAATGTTTTCTCTTTGAAGTCTGAAGCTTAAATGACAGTAAACACAAATGACAAGTAACTCCTTAACTATCAGCTGTTGTTTATCCCCACTACCTCATGGATACCCCCACCACCTTCCATTTTACCCCCACCACCTTCCATTTTACCCACACCACCTTCCGTTTTACCCCCACCCCCTCCAATTTTACCCCCCCCCACTACCTGCCCATGCAGTGTATCAGAGAGGTTCAGATGTAAGAAAAAGTGGATTCTCTGAGGAAACTTATAGGACATATTATTGACTTTAAATCCGTGAATGAATCCATTTTTTCTTACATCTGAACCTCTCTGATACACTGCATGGGCAGGTAGTGGGGGGGGGTAAAATTGGAGGGGGTGGGGGTAAAACGGAAGGTGGTGTGGGTAAAATGGAAGGTGGTGGGGTAAAATGGAAGGTGGTGGGGGTATCCATGAGGTAGTGGGGATAAACAACAGCTGATAGTTAAGGAGTTACTTGTCATTTGTGTTTACTGTCATTTAAGCTTCAGACTTCAAAGAGAAAACATTGATTTGTTGCTGTTGCTGCTATCTGAGTTTAAAAATATTTGCTAATTTGTTGGCGTCCTGGATATTTTTTATTATTTAAGTTTTATAGAAGATTTATTTTCCTTTTACTTTAAACTATTGGGTATTTCTTCATTTGTTCACGAAAGGTAAGTTGTGTGCATTTTTAAATTTATCTCCGTTCATAAATTTTGAAATTTAACACTTAAAAATGAGTCAGTTTAAATGTTACCTTTGCGGTAATACATATGAGTATTTGAAGAACCTTCGTAGACATGAAAAATCCTGTTGCGGTGAGTTTACTTATACTTGCACGAGGTGCGGAGGTGTTTTTCCCAATATTTATAACGGTAAAAGACATGAAAATGTATGCACCCAGGAACCGTTGATGAAAAAGTTAAAATTATCCGAACCACAAAAGAATGCCATTTTAGCACTCGTACCAGACAAGCAGGGACTTGTTGAGTATGAGACAGCATTTCAGAACCGATTGGCATCATTCTTCATCAGATCGTCCGATTCTATGGATATTAACTCGTTTCTGGAAAGTGTTAAGAACCTCTTGGTGCATAAAATTCGAGATTCACTACATGAACATGGTGCATTAAAAGTTAACTGTCTGTTGGAATGTACTTTTACAAATTCTGTAGGTGATCAGATGGATAAGGCATTCAAAACACGAAACAAATGTGTGTTTAAAGACATCAATCTTAGCAAATTTATAGAGGAAAGTTTTACCAAAATCATAACTGAAGCTGAGGAGTCTCAATTTAAAAAAAGCGGATGGAAGCTGAGTGGGGTTGATGGAATCAGATTAAGAATTAACAAATATTTGCCACTAAGGGGTTGTACGTATCTTCCACTCCCCCCATTTATAGAATCAAAGAAAGCTTGCATTAATGTGCGGAATAATGATATGTACTGTTTTAAATATTCAATTTTATCAAAATTTGTGAAAAAGCATGCACAACGCGTTTCTAAGTATAACAATTTAGAACATGTGTATGACTTTACTTGCGTTTCATTTCCAACTTCACTGAGTGAGATAAGAAAATTTGAAAAGGTAAATAACATCTCCATCAATGTCTATGGGTTCGATGAAAAAGATAAGATATACCCTCTGAAGGTCTGTAAAACAGAATTGAAAGATCACCGGGATCTTTTACTCGTGTCTGATGATAAAACTTCCCATTATGTTTACATAAAAAATTTCGAAAGATTAGTTGTGTCTCAAATCAGCCAGTATGAACATAAGTTAACAATCTGTAAACGCTGCTTCACACATTTTAACAATCTGTATGGAAAACAAGCCAGTGAAAAACTTGAAGAACATAAGATATATTGCTCTGAAAATAAACCAGTAAGAATAGAGATACCAAAGAAAGACCAATTTATCAGATTCTCAAATATAGAACGACAAAGCAAGGTGCCGTTTGTCATCTATGCCGACTTTGAATCGATATTAGTTCCTGTAAACGAATCGTCGAAGAATACGGCTAAATATCAGAGGCACGATCCGATATCATTTTGTCTATATGTTAAAGGAATAGAAGGAGTTGACGTTTCAATAACCCAACCGTACGTTTATAGGGGAGCTGATGCCGCTTCTCATTTCATGGAATGTATTATCAATATAGCTAAAAAAATTCAAGAAATTTATAAGATGAACAAGCCAATGCAGATCTCATCGGAGGAAGAAAAAGATTGGTTTGAAGCTAAAACCTGTTATATGTGCCAAGACGAATTTAGAAAAAACAATATAAAAGTTAGAGACCACTGCCACCTAACCGGAACGTACTTAGGAGCGTCTTGTAATAATTGTAATTTAAAACGCGTTAATCCCTCGTTTGTACCTGTCATAATGCACAACTTGAGCAATTATGACGCACATTTTATAGTTAGAGAATTGGGAAATACCCCTGGAGAAGTTGAGGTAATACCGAATAGTGAAGAAAAATACATATCCTTTACAAAACATGTTGGTAAACTGAAATTGAGGTTTATAGATTCTTACAGATTCATGCCGCGGAGCTTAGATTACCTCGTAAAATCTCTTTCTTGGGACAAATTCAAGGAGACATCAAAATATTATAGAGATGAGGAATTAAAATTGGTTACCAGAAAAGGTGTTTTCCCATACGATTACATAGACAATGAAGATAAGTTCAATGAAACAGAGCTACCATCAATTGAAGCTTTTTACAATAAATTGAATGAGAGCGATATCAGCGCCGAAGATTATAGACATGCTCAAAACATATGGGAACACTTTAAATGTAAATCTTTGGGTGAATATGCTGATTTTTACGTTAAAAGTGATGTTCTACTACTTTGTGATGTCTTCGAATCTTTCCGAAACGTCATGATGAAGACCCATAAACTTGATCCAGCTCATTATTTTACCGTTCCCGGTTTGACCTTCGACGCCATGTTAAAATATACAAAAATGAATATAGAGCTCTTACAGGATTATGATATGATTCTAATGATAGAACATGGTATTCGAGGAGGTTTGTGCCAGGTATCCCACAGGTATGCAGAAGCGAATAATAAGTACATGAGTAATTCTAATCCAAACGAAGAATCCAGTTATATAGTTTATTTAGATGCTAATAATCTTTATGGACAAGCGATGAGCATGAATTTACCATACGGAGGATTTGAATGGGTTAAAAATCCGGAACGTATAAACATATCCGAGCTTAAGGATGATGACGAAATTGGTTACATATTTGAAATTGACATCAGTTATCCTCAAGAACTTCACCATTTCCATGATGATTTACCGTTCTTACCTGAAGCGATGATACCACCGGGAGAAAAATCTAATTCGAAAAAATTAATAACACATTTTGGAAAAAGATATCGCTACGTTTTACATTATAAGAATTTGATTCAAGCTCTACAGCATGGGCTAAATTTGGAAAAAATTCACCGTGTTCTAAAGTTTAAACAAGCACCATGGTTACGATCGTATATAGAATACAATACAGAGCTAAGGAAAGGAGCATCCAATGATTTTGAAAAAGATTTTTATAAGTTGCTTAACAATGCAGTTTTCGGTAAAACGATGGAAAATATCAGGAACCGCCAGAATATTCAACTAGTAACTGACAGTAAAAAGTTGATGAAACTTGTTGCTAAACCAAATTTCATTGATCGTACAATCTACAATGAGAATATAGTGGCTGTTCACATGGGAAAATCAAAAGTCTTGTTTAATAAACCTATATACATAGGAATGTGCATTTTAGACTTATCAAAAACTATAATGTATCAATTTCATTATGACATAATGATGAAAACATATACTGGAAAAAACTTGAAGATGATGTATACCGATACAGATTCGTTTATCTATAGAGTTTTAACAGATGATGTCTATGAAGATATGAAAAAAATGAATCAATATTTTGATTTCTCAGACTATCCTGAAACACATTTATGTTATTCGAATAAAAATAAAAAGAAGTTAGGAAAGTTTAAAGATGAGCTCAATTCAAAAATAATTTTAAAATATGTGGGATTAAGAGCGAAAATGTACGCTGTTATGACAGAAAACGATATAAAAAAGCGAGCTAAAGGCGTAAAAACAGCTTCATTAAAACAATATATTAGTTTTGAGGATTATGAAAATGTATTATTTAAAAAGGAAATTATGCATACGCCAATGAGGATGATACAATCTAAGCTGCATAATATTTTTAGTTCCGAAATAAATAAGATTTCTCTGTCTCCTTTTGATAATAAAAGACACATACTAGTAGACGGAATCAATACTTTGGCCTATGGTCATTATAAATTAAATGAAATGAAATAATATAAAGATTATGTTGGTAATAATAAGAAACAAAACGCGAATTTACCATTTTTGTCTTTGACCTGAAAAAAAACTAAGCTAACAAATAATAAAAATGATGGTTCATGGTGTGGCAATATGTTTGTTCACTAATGAATTTGGAATATTTTGGCGGTCTTTAAATTAATAAAGCCATCTCAGCAAGGCAGCCATCGCATAATGTCTCGAAAGAGAAATGTACAGAGTATCAAACAAAGGTTTTGTCTGTATAGGTAAATAAAAATTTGTTTAAATCTATTCACCATGAATGAAAGGGGTCACTGTCACGGTTTGAACACCTATAAACCCTGAATGAAGGTCAATGGCATGGTTTGAACACCTGTAAACTAGAATGTGTGAGTGAATGTGAGGTGAATAGAATAAACCTGCAGAATACTTTCGATGCTCATATTTCTCTTTTAAATACATAAAGAAAAAAAAATGATAAAGTATATGGTGTTGTTAATTTATTGAAGATTAAATAGTCATTGCCGCACCTTGCCGACCATTTCAACAGCAAATATTTCGTTTATGCCATCAGGTGAAAAATTAAATTTCAATATGTTTATACATTACCAAAAAAAGAAAGATTTTATTTTTTTATAAGCATAAATTTAGTTTAATTCTTGATTGTGTTAGAAATTATATTTTATGAATTCTGATTTTCAATAAACTTTATTTTTTCGTTGAATTTGTACACATTTTTATTGTAAAAATCACGTTGTAAAATAAAATAAAAACCTCTTCGATGTACCTTTACCTTGACGTGGTGAAGAGGCTTAAGGCTTAACGCCGAACTAAAAAAGGTACAACACTTTGTTTACTAATAATACTTTTAACGAAAATGAACAAAATGTTTACGATGTACTATATTATTTTAATAGAATATAATATTGTTTATACTTTAGCAAGAGACGCAGAGAAGATAAGGAAGTTGTTTACCTTCGATGGAATTAACGTTATCATTGTTTATTTCTTTAGATAGAACTCCGGATTATAGCGAAGTTAGGTAGAAGACCGAAGGTGGCCGAGAGTAGCCGAACAGCCCCGAAGACATCGTAAAGGCAGTTGTGAGTGTATTTGCAGAGCAAATTAGTTAATTATAAGCAAATAATGCTTGGAAATGGTATTAAATGACCTGATAAGGCGAGAAAACAATTAAAAATGCTGAAAGTATTATGTTTAAATAAAATAAATTTCCGTCCGAAGTAGGTAAAAGTTTTATATTATTGTTTATTTATACACTAAGAAATCCTCAGCACAAAGTTAATGTTTACGTCTTAAATTGAGCTTGTTTACGATTAAGTTATTAGGGATTAACCATTGACGGCCCATAATTCTAAGAAGCGCATTATCTATATTGATACTTAAGAGGTTAATCGTTCAAAGTTTAAAAGCTTAAGGATCTTTTTATCGCAACTTAAAATGTAGGATTAAGGATCAAAGTTCAATGCTGTATAGGATTAGGAAGCACTATTACGATGTTTATATTTAAGCCACCAAGAAGGTTCAAAGTCCATGTTTACGTTTAAGCTTAAGGAACCCTATATCGCTATTTATATGAAAGGATTAAGGTATCAAAGCTCAAATATGTATAGGATTAAGAAGCCCTATGACAATTTTTATAATAAAGCCGTTAAGAGGGTTCAAAGTCCATGTTTACGTTTATGCTTAAGGAACCTTATATGGCTATTTAAATAGTAGGATTAAGGATCAAAGTTCAAAGCTGTATAGGATTAAGAAGCCCTATGACGATGTTTATATTAAAGCCGTTAAGAGGGTTCAGAGTCCATGTTTACGCTTCACTTACCTTCATGCTTAAACATGATTCAAACCTGTTTGTACTTGCACAAACCTGTTTCTACATGATACGACCTGTCGGTGCATGCTCGAACATGTTCAAACCGGTTTACATTACTTAAGTTGTGACGTCATAAAAACAAAATAGCCCCAGGGTGGGCTCATGTTCCATAAAAACAAAATGGCGGCTGAAAAAAGTTGCTTAAAAAAAATAAAACATTATTGAAAAGATAACATAAAAAATTCCTGAGAGACGCACTCTGGTGGGCACATTAAAAAGTAGAGCTGGTGCTGCGCTCTTGCGGATACTTTAGAAGGTGAGTGTGCACCACGACTATGTGAAGAGAAAATAAAAGTAAATAAAGAGATTTAGAAAATGTGAACATTAAATAGGTTACGAAAAATGTAAGCTTTGGAAAGGTTTTGTAACAGTAAGGGGAGGGAGGGGGGAGGAGGTTTCCGAAAATGTAAACAATGGGGAGGTTGCGGAAAATGTAAATATTGGGAAGGTTATGTAACAGCAAGGGAGGTTTCAGAAAATATAATCATGAGGAAGGTTATGTAGCAGTTAGGGAGGTTTCAACAAATGTAAACATTGGGAAGGTTATGTAACAGTTAGGGAGGTTTCAGAAAATGTAAACAACGGGACGATTATGTAACAATTAGGGAGGTTTCAAACATGTAAACAATAGGAAGGCTATTTGACATTAAGGGAGGTTTCATAAAATGTAAACATTGAGGAGGCTACGGAAAATGTAAACAATGAGAAGGTTATGTCACAGTTTGAAAGGTTACGTAAAAGCACACATTACAATTTGACCATCGGACCTAGCCGGGAGGAACTCTCAAGTTAGGCACTCTGATTGGTTAACTAATGAAGGAGTGGGGGAGGGGAGGGCAAAATGGACGCCAGGTAGACTCATGCTTTGTAAATGGTGACGTCATAAAACCAAAATGGCGGACGGGTAGACTCATGCTTTATAAATACTAAATTAGCCCAAAACGTAGGGAAAAGAAGATGGACGCCGGGTAGACTCGTGCTTTGTAAATACTTAATACCCTCAAACAACAGTAAACATGGGTCACGTGACTAAAAAGGGGCGTGGCCTACTGGTTTAGGTTAGGTTGATAGAGGGTCACGTGACTGAAAAGGGGCGTGGCTTAGTGGTTTAGGTTAGGTCGATGGCGCGAACCATAGTAGTTAAGGTTAGGTCGTGATGACGTCATAGGTGGTTAAGAGTGGTAGGAGAGGGGATGGAGGAATCGGTGCGTCAGCTCCCGCAATTCTTATCTACTATCGAATATTTAATCGATAAATTAAACTGACAATATGAAGTTAAGTTGGATTGACTAGATCACGAACGACAGGTAGATCGCGAACGATCGTTCAATAAAGGCCAGTTTTGGCGGGAAACCATGGGCGCCGCCATCTTGCTCCGGAGCCCTGGGCCAGAACCGGTATATTACATCTACTGTTATCTCAACAGTAAACTGATTGCCAAAGCTTGTATATGACAATAGTTTATTGGATTGTTGTGCATTTAGTGTTTGGATTAGTAAAGTACCATCTTTTATCTTTTTCACATTTTTAACGTTCCCCACCAAATTTGTGATAACCTTATGGATGAAAAAGGGAGAGATCTTTTTAAAATCATCTTTGTCGGTTCTTTTCACTATGAAATAAGATGGGACGATATTTTTAACCCTTTGAGGAATAACTTTATCGGGGGAAAACTTGATTCGACCCCGAGCCCATTTTCTTTTTTTATTTAGAGGGATAGAGAGATGAGGAGGGTCGGGGGGCTCTTCCATTATTAGTAAACGTCCTTAAAGTAAGTTAATATAAAACAAGATTTAATAGCTATCTAAAGAAAGACAAAAAATTATAAGTATAGTAGATAAGGCAGAAAGGTTATATGTTAAACTGTAGAGATCTAGCAGCAACCGCCAACGCCGAAGTCTTAATGGATTCTTCACTCTTTAGAACTTATTTTGACAAAATTTAAAACAAACAGCACAGAATTGCAGTAAATAATATCTACTTTAAAGCTAAGAAGTTTTTTCACCATTTATACACAATGCTGGTAACAGCTGTTCTGAGTTGAGGTAAGTGAAAATGGTGTTACGCGGACCAAAATTTATTTGTATTTCATAATTGCAATATTTTTGCTCAGATAGTACATATAGTTGAGTATATGAGGTATACATTTAGTTAAACGATAAGGTAAAGAGAAAGATTACAGAATTTTACTGAGCACGCCGAACACGATAACTAAGTCGAGACTTGACGGTTTTCTCTTTCTACTCTTGTTGATCTGATTTGTTTACATTAATTTTTTAGCGATGATCCATGTAACTGTTCAATCTTTAATTCGATATAAGTTCTTATCAAGGAGATATACTGGTAACATCGTTTGCGGATTAACAAGAAAGCTTGATAAAAAGAGTAAATAATAAATAAAAGTGGAGTTCATAAATCATATACTAACGAAAAAAAAATCTGATGCTTTCAACAAGCACATTACTTACCATACCACTTAAAATAAATTTAAACCACTTATTTCCTCCGATGTTTTTTTAACTCGAAAAAAATGTTTATCCATTTTTTCCCTTTTGTTTATCAGCAAATTCTTTTATAATTTATATTTATATATTTGTAATGTTAAAAAAATTCTTCCTCCTTTAAGGAAATGTATTTTCCTATAAGTATTATATAAGTCAAAAATTATTTCCAAACATTAAAAAAAACAATCATCTATAAGGATTTTAATGTTTGTGATCATCGTTCTCTAATCACTCTTCTACACTCACTGAAAATGTGACATATCTTCATCAACACACCTTATCATCATTCAAAGATACTCAAATAACATACATAGATGTGATTATTGTAAAAAAAAAAAAAAAATAGAAAGCAAACCCTAAAACACATACAAACACACTTACTTAAATACATATACATACATACGAAACAAAACAGTTCATATGATCCGTTGTCCGTTTGTCAACAGTTAGAGAGAAAAATATCGAAGTTAAGTTATATTCTTAATTTAGGGTCAATCCATTCGAAATCGTCCACCACAATTTTTGATTTTCGTGATTCTTTGACCAGTTATTCTCTATCCTTTCGTGAAGATAAAACCATGAATTAAAAAAAAAAAATCGGGCAAATACTTCTAGTGTTGCAGCCGCTTTTTTCTTCTTAAAAATCTTTTCGATTTTTCTCTATCTTGAGCGTATCAATCAAATGTAAGATTTTTTATTTATTTATTTTTTTCTTACTTCATCCAATAACAGTTATGGGCGTATTATATATTATATTATATGGTTAAAAATTCATTTTTTTTTTTTATTTCAGTTTTTCTCTTCTTTAGAATTATTCGAGGTATTTTTGTTTAAAAACACGAATAAATTTTTCTCTATTATCAAAAATAACTGAGTTAATAAAATTAAATCACTTTTAATTGGCCGCTATTTTGAAAATTACTAGCTAATATCGACGCCTAGGAGTTAGCATCATCGTTACATGCGCTAGTATTTTTTGGAAAATTAAAAAAAAAAAGTAGGTGTAGTTTCGGAGAAATGCCACGGACGGCGGTCAAACGGATTTTTTTTATTATTCTTTATTCCGGTTCTACATATCTTGAAACGTAAGCCCTCAAATTTTGAGGTGGTATATTTTTTTTAATTTGTTTGGTCGATTGCAAAGGTTCATTATCAAAAATAATAAACCCTTGTGTGGATACGGATGGATCCACACGATACGCTGATATCGTGGCATACCCTAAGACCGAAAATTAGAACCTATCATCCTGGATCCCACTGTGAGATACGAATCGAACGACATTGAACAGGCAAATGAAGTGAAAAGGGAAGAGAGGGAAATCTACAAAAAATGTAAATTCTCAAGGAAAAGTTTCGCGAAAGCTTCAGCGAGTGACACTTCAACGTGAGAGGCCCCGCGGAACTGTACCTAGTTCACAAGGAGCTTCTTGGAGGATATAGCTGCTGATGTCAAGGACGTAGCAAGGATATAAGAGAATATAGTGCTTGACTCCCTGGGAATTGTACACCATTGCATTTACTAATAGCGGGTAAAACAGGGATCGCTGGAGGAGATCTTTTAATGTTTTATTTTGTCAGTATTATTATTATTATTTTATCTTACTTTGTTATTTTTATTATACATGCTAGAGATTCGATATTGAAGCGGAGTGTAATATGGTTGCTGATAGTTGATAACTCTTATGATTATTATTAATATATTTAATTTTATATATATATATATATATATATATATATATATATATATTACACACACTTATATATATATATATATATATATATATATATATATTACACACACTTTTTATATATATATATATATATATATATATGTGTATGTCTATATTTGTATTAATTTGAGAGATTGAGGAATAAGCTAGAAAAGGAAAGAAAATAAATATTAAAGATAAATAATTATTGAAAAAAATGTTAAAAGAAAAAAAATGGTAAAAGGAACAAAAGTTATAGGAAAAAAATATATTAATCTATTTTTTTTTCTTATTGTATGTTAAGATTTAAATTATATAATTATTAAAAATTGTCCACTAAGGAAAAAAAAAAGTTAGCTGTGTATATATCATCGTTTGTTATTAAAGTTTACGTACCTCTCTATCAGGTTTTATTTGTTTGTTTTTTATATAATTTTCACAACTGGTGTACATGGTTAAACACATGTAATTATGTCAGATAAAAAAAAAAAAAAAAAATTATTCGACTCAAAGTGAGTATCAGCTCTTATTTTTACTATAACTATACTAACGATTGGCTAAAGGAGTGGAGTGTAGGAGTTACGTAGGGGCATAAGTTAAGTTAGAAGGTATACGGATCAAACGTTATTTCCAAAAGAGTTATGAATTTTTACTTATTATTAATTTCGGTTAAAATGAGATGGTTAACAAAGAAATGTTAACAGCATCAAGCCCTATATTAGCCTGGAGTGCTAGAAATATTATCTTTGCCTTCCAAGGGACTCCTTCTATCTACTCTTGAAGCAAATCCCTTATGTAATAAACAATGTACGCTTCCACATCATCATATTACTTTTATTTTATTTTTGACGTCTAAAATTTTAATCTTGATCTAACTGCTTAAAATACTTCAAATTAGGAAGGTGAAAGACACTCCTGAATTTCCGGTACTCGATCTTCAGATATTTCAAATACTGGCTGAAGAACAATTGCTCGAAAAACTGTTTAAATAAGATAAATATTGTGTGCACATTAACAAGAGGATTAGGAAAATCCTTAAGATTATCGTTTCAAAATATGTCAGCAGAAATTTGATTGGGCCAAAATACGATACTCATTTTTGGATTTTCGAACGTGAACCATTGAAGTCTTTGACATTCTAAATGAAACAAGCCTTGTAAGCGTGATAAAATATAACGGTTACCTAAAGGCTTAAAATCTGGTGCGCGCAACACACAATAGGTCTCGGGTTCACTACTTTAAAGATTTGTACTTTTTACGGTCAACGACCGTGCAGGAAGGTGGTTTGGCCTAAATCACGCTCGCCACGTTTATTCCTCAATTTCGGGTACTCACTTTATAGAGGCCGGATGAGCCCCAGATCTAAAACCTAGTCTGGACTAAAACGTGCATTTCCTTTGAAAAGTGGAATAAAAAATTATCACGATCGCAATACTTACTCTTACTATATATCTTCTTCTTCTCTCTATATATAAAATGATCACGCGATATTTGCTTCCGCGAACTTCTTCTAAACCAGTAGACGGATTTTGGTAACGTTTTCACTATCATTTGGGGCATTCTTTATTAAAGGTTTATATGTAAAATACATTGTTATTTAACTTTTCTTTAAACGAGAAAAATAAATTATCTGTAACTTAAAAAAATTATTTCTGAAATATAAGTATAAGTAACATAGACGTATAATATATACTGTTGAAAAGCGCAATATTTAAGAAAAGTTAATGTGAAAAAAAATCGTACTAGTTAGTATAAATTTTGTTTATTTAACGTCATTTGATGCTACTGTCCCTAATCGGACGATGCTACAGTAGGAATTCTAAATTTTGCCTATCCAGGTTTAATTAAGATAGGGATCTTTAACGAGTACCTGACATCGCATTAGCTTTGGGCTACCTTTTTACTAAGATGGATCTCCGAAGGATGGTTTTACTAAGGACTTTTTACTTACTCCCATTCTAAAATCCTAGGACCACCTGCGGGTTTTAAACCGTAATCTTTGGCATAGAAGACTGTTATGCTAGTCACCCTGCTATAGGTGATCCCTATTAGTATAAAGGTCGGCCTCGGGGTCTTTTACCATTGGGAATATAGTCTTATCTGTGGGTCCTTAAGCTTTTTTACGTCAGTCCTAGCGTATGCTTTTGGTTTTGTCTTGCGCTCCTTAAGTATCCTCGTATCGGCAATCAGTAGCATATGATCACTACCAATGTCTGCTCCTTTGATAACCTTAACATCTGTGAAAAACCTCCTGATGTCCCGGTCGTATATAAAATAGTCAACAACGCTATTTGCATTACGTTCCGCTGCTGAGAAGGTGATTATTTGCACTGGCTTGTGAGGAAAATAAGAACTCTCAATAATCATATTATTTTCCACACAAAACTCGATCAGTCGTCGGCTGCTATCATTCTTTACTCTCTCCCCTCCATGTGGACCCATTACACCATGCGTTCTCGTGTGGTCATTGCCTATCCGCGCATTGAGGTCTACCATAATTAGTATGCTCCTGTTACTGTTTTTGTTTTTGGTCACTAAAAGCTCAAGGTCTGCATACAACTGTTTCTTATTCAATATGTTTGCATTGTTTGTCGGAGCATACACTTGTATTAACGTACAGTTTTCTGTGCGTAAATTAATATTGATTGCAATAAGGCGTGAGCTCACTGGCTTCCATTCTTCCACTCTTCTGAATAGCTCATCCCTTATTATAATACCGACTCCCTCTGAAGCTCTATTTACTGGAGCAACCCCCGAATATATTAACCTATGACCGTCGTCCATCGCTACCTCTCCAGCTCCCTTCCTTCGTACTTCACTGATTCCTAGAATGTCTAAGCTGTAAGTCTTCATCTCTTCGATGATTTCTGATTCTTTGCCTGTTTGGGAACTTGGGATATTAGATCTCTTAATATTCCAAGTTCCCAAACGTATGTCCTTTTCCATCCCGAGTCGTTCCTTTATAGCCTATCCAAATCCGAGGCTATAGCTAATGTTTCTTTGAATCATTTTTAGATTCTTACGGGTTATTGGCCCAGTAAGAACACATATAGTTAGCTGTACTCCCAACCTTGGGTCTTCACAGGGTAGGTGATCCTGAGGTGAGTACTGTAAATGACCTTATGTTATGAATATGTTTTTAGTGTACTGTTCTGAGTGAGAGGGTACCATGTACTGAACTCGGGAGCCCGGGGGAATGTTGTACCCCACTAGTCTGGCACTTGTGTTATGTCATTAATATTTAAGAATCAAAAACCATTGTATTAAATATTTGGTTTGAATATTTTAATAACAATGAATAACCTCAATACTAATTCTAATAATGTTTAAAACATATGTTCCAATAATCTATATTCTCACATATGCTTAGAGATATAACAGTCCTACTCCGCTAATCGGCTTCCTCACATACGAAACCAGTCCGGTGGCCTGCGCTACCTTGTAGATCTCCTTAATGGTGGGTGCTCATCATTCGATTCTCTATTCCTCGTACGATCCAACGCTGGCGCCTTAAGTGAATTTCCTTCTTCTCGGGTTGACGTTATAAGAGATCCGTCTCTCCCCTCCTTATCTTGCGTACCTCTCTCCGGTGTATCCGTAAATGGCCAACCATAAAGATGCACTGTACTTTTTTCTTGTGAAGTCCCGCCTATATCCGTTTTGCGCATTTGATCGACGTGTCTTCTCTCTCTTTTACCGCCTTCTACATCTATCCAATAGTGAAGACCCTTCTTTGGGCGAAACTTTTCCAAAGTTCCATTTTCTGGTCCCATCATAGTTCCTTATTTGAACCTGGTCACCTATTTCGAAATTTCTTGCCGGTAAATTTTCCGTGCTGGCCTCCTCGTCTGACTCTTTTAGCAGATCCAAGCGAGTTCTGATTTTTCTCCCAAATATAATTTCAGCTGGACTCATATTAGTTATACTATGAGGTGCATTCCTATACTGCATCAGAATCCGGCTGAGCTTCAAGGACATGTCACCAGTTTCCGCCGCCATTGCCTTTAACCCTTTCTTAACTACCTGGACGTACCGTTCGGCCTGGCCGTTGGAAGACGGATGATATGGCGCTGTTCTTTTGCGGCGTATTCCGTTTGATTTCAAAAACTTTTGAGATTATGTAGATGTGAAATGGGGCCCGTTATCTGTGACCAGCATTAATGGTAGTCCAAATCTGGTAAAAACGCTCCTGAGCTCCGTAATTGTCCTTTCCGTCGTGATTTTAGGTAAGTCTACTACTTCTAACCATTTCGAGAATGCATCTACTAGGATTAAGAGGTAACGTCCCTGGAAGGGACCAGCAAAATCCATGTGTAGTCGTTGCCATGGCATCGTTGGTGGCTCCCACGGGTGGACAGTTTTTGGTGGATTATTCGAATTCTCGCAGCATGGCTTACAATGACCTACCAGCCTCTCGATGTCAGCATCGATTGTTGGCCACCAACAATAACTTCTTGCCAACCCTTTCACCTTTCTTACACCGATGTGAGCTGCATGTAATTCGGCGAGTACTAGGTTTTGTAATCTTCTGGGTATAGCGATCCGATCTCCTCTGAAGACATATCCCATCTTGAAGACTAAAAATTGTTGAATCATTTTTGTTAACCTCTTTTCCTGTTTTCAGGTCTTCCGTCAGAGGAGCTAAATATGTGTCCCGGCTGGTTGCTTCTGTAAGCATCTTTCGAGTTACGGGCATAACCTCAGCCTGTTTCAACTGGAAGATTGTAGTATCATCCATTGTGTCCTGTAGAACTTTTTCTGCTGGAAATCGGAATAAATAGTCAGCGATTGCATGATTCTTCGTGCTTCTGTAGACGATATGATAATCAAATCCAGACAAAAATATAGCGTATCGTAGCATCTGTGTTGCTGACAGAGAAGGCAGATTTATCTGGACTAAGAATAGACGTTAGCGGGAGGTGATCAGTTACAAGAGTAAAAGGTCTACCATAACAGTATAGAAACAATTTTTGCAAACCCCAGTATAATGATGTAGCCTCTTTGTCGATTTGACTGTAATTCTTTTCACTTAAAGAGAGGGTTCGAAAAGCGAAGTTGATCGGTCTCTCTGATCCGTCTGGCATTCTGTGTGACGATAATGCTCCGAGGCCGAAGGTTGAAGCGTCCGTACTTAGTATAAAAGGTAGTTTTGGATTATATGGAATCAAAACCTGATCGCTGGTTACTTCTTCCTTGATTGTCTTGAACGCCCGTTCGCATTTCTTTGTCCATTCGAAATTAGTTCCCTTTTGAAGGAGAGCATACAGTGGTTCCAGAATAGCGGCCAAGTTTGGAATGAACTTATTGTAATAGTTCGCCATTCCTAAGAAGGTTCTTAGCTCGGAAACGCCCTTTGGGGGTCTAGTCTTCACGATGGCGTTAATCATGTCTGGGTCTTTGTGTAAACCATCTTTGTCTATTATGTGGCCCAAATATTTGAAGGACTGGGTAAAGGTTTTTCTTGATTTAACTCACATATGCTAAGAGGTATAACGACTTGGAATAGCCCCTGTGGGGGCAAAACTGATACAAAACACTATATTAGAGCACAGGAATTCGCCAGAAACAGAACGGAGACATATGACAAAAATTCAAAAAGTATTTTATAAATTTCGTGAACAAAATATACTTCAACCAACTTAATACAGATTTAGGAGGGCAATTCAGTCTTTGTAATTCTTGTTGTGCTAAATTTGTTTTGTTTGTATTTATATATTTAGCTGTTTTATTTTAATTTTTTTAAATCTTGAAATGTGTAATGAACATTATTTTTTTGCGTTGATATAATTAGTTGAATAATATATAATTAGAATATAATTAGTAGGTAGATTGGAAAGTACGTACCGTATTTATGGAAAGGGTCTAACAACAATGACTAAAATTTTAATACTACCATATAAAGAATTAATGCAAGTTAACATATGATAATAACCCATATAATAGTAAGAACAGTGATGGAAGATGTATATGGAGTAAAAATGACTGTAGCTCCCAACTATAATTATCCCTAATTATGTTACAGGTATCAAATATAACCGAATGGAAAAAATAAATGTAAGATAATAATGGAAAATTCATCCATACTTTTTCATCAAAATCAGCTTACCTGAAGATCCACTTTATACGATGCATTTAGTACCTTTTTACGATTTCCTCAAAAACGGCTCTAACGTTTTTGATTAAACTATATATATTGATAAACAATTAACTGTACCTATCCTCCTAGATTTCTCCAAGGCGTTTGACACGGTTGACCATAGTATCCTTCTTAGCAAACTCCAAAATCTTCCAGTATCCAACAGTGCTTTGCGCTGGTTTCAATCGTTCCTCTCCAATCGTTCTCATTATGTAGTTGTGCCAGATCAACCTCCTTCCAGTACCCTGCCTCTATCCTGTGGTGTCCCTCAGGGATCGTCTCTATCTTCTACCCTATTCGCTATCTACATCAATGACCTCCCTCTCCATATTAATCACTCTAAATACCACCTCTATGCTGATGATTTCCAAATATACCTTTCCTTCCCACCTTCCGACCTATTACCAGCTATAAAAAGACTACAAGAGGACTTGAATCGAATAAGTCACTGGGCTGTAGTCAATAAGTTAAAACTAAATTCTGAAAAAACAAAAGCAATTTTAATAGGATCCCATCACCTCCTGAAGACTGTTCCACATATCCCAACCCTGTACCTAAATAGCAATCCTATAAAGTTCCACCCGACTGTCAGGAATCTGGGAGTAACCTTCGAGCAAACTTTATCCTTCAAAAATAATTTTTCCGAAATCTCCTGTCGTACCTTTTCAACCTTAAAGCGACTGTATTCCCTCCGTCACCTGTCTACTTCGACTATTGCTGTACGGTATACGATGGTGTTTCTGGGGATCTCGAGGTAAAAATTAAACACTTAATTAATTGCTTTGTCCGATTCATCTTCGGGGTCCCTAGTTACACCTTCGCGTCCCAATTTTATGGCGAGTTGAAGTGACTTTACCCTTCCAATCGTCGCAAGTATTTCCTTGCGTCATTCCTTTACCAAGCTATCCAATCCCGCCGTCCATCATATATTTTTGACCTCCTACAATTCAAATCCTCTGTCCATCCTCGTTGTACACTCTCCAGGCCTTCAGATCTATACAGTACGGCCCACCGAACTGCACATTTCGACAGATCCTTTCTCATTCGATCCACAATTCTATGGAATCCCATTCCTCCTTCCATCCGTCACTCCGATTTTTTTTCTACCTTCAAATCCCGCATATTTAATCACTTAATGAATATTCAGGCTCAATAAAATTGTAAATAAGCTATTTTATTTTCGTTGTTTTCTTCTTATTTAAATATGTTTATTTTATATAAGTAATTATTAACTTGTTTATATGTATTTAATATGTTCTAAGACTCCAAAGCACTTTTTGTACATTCTGTATATCTTATTCTAAAGGTACATGTCCCAGGATAATAAAGAATTTATTTATTTATTTAAAATTTAATGGGCTTGATTGAAATAGTCTGACAGGGCTTAAATGCAGATGTTTTAAAATTTCTTCTTCTAAAGTACATTTAATTTTGTATATTTCAAAAAATTAGGTACACCATCTTAGTAGCATAGATAAATAACGGGTAAATATGAAAGTTGAGCGAATTTGATAAACAACTAAAGGAAAAAAGTCCTAACATATTTTTTTATGAAATTTTTGCGATTTCGAACACAAGAATAGTAATATAGATGTATAATATACCGTTGCATAGCTAAAGATTTTAGAAAAACTATTATTTAATACACGAAATTGTAAAAGGTAATGGAGAGTGATGAATAGCCGATAAAACTAACTGATTTTTGTAGATAAAAATATAATAGATTATTTAATAAAACAGATGTTTCTATTGAAATTCAAAATAATTAATTCTTTGACAATTTATTTGTATCTTTAAACGTATTAAAAAATTCTTAACTTGATGTTAATAACAGAAGTAATAAAAGTCGTGTGTTGTGCGCACTAGATTTAAAAAAAATATATTTTAGGTACTCATATAATTTTATATACATATTTATTTTGTTTGTTTATGTATTTAAAAATTCTAAATGTCTTCACTATTCAATTTATTCCAACTTGTATTTATGTTTATTTAACTTTTTTGTCAACCTGTAAGATTTGTCAATTAGTGTATTTTACAATTTTCTATTATTATCTTACATTTTATTTTTTCCACCCTGTTATATTTGATTCCTTTAACATAATTAGGGAATAATTTTAGTTGGGAGGTACACTCATTTTTACTCCATATACATCTTCCATCACTGTTCTTACTATAATATAGGCTATTTTTCACAACTAAAATAATAAAATTTTTTTCATCTTGTATCATTATTATGTTATTATTATCATATGTAAAATCGCATTAATTCTTTGTATGGTAGTATTAAAAATTTAGTCATTGTTGTCCGAACTTGTCCATAAATACGGTACGTACTTTCCATTCTACCTACATTTTCTACGTATTTTCCATCCTTTCTACCTCCCATCTACCTAACAGTACCAAGTTTCCATTCGCCCACCATGCGGTACGTATCTCCACTCTACTTCATATTTTTATGTTTCATATTTCATGTAAATATTGATATCTTTGTACATTTTCTTTAGTCATAATTTTTTTTCTGTATAGAACTTTCATTATTAAAGCATAGCCTTTGTAATTCAATTATGTTTTTTTTAAATGTATAGTTCTTTTTTTATATTTTAATACCAACGTTCTCTAGCTCAATAGTTTATATAATACTAGCTGTAACCTCCGCAGCTTTGCTCGCGATTATTATATTTTGTGTTTGTTTAAGTTTATATATATGCGTTTATGGTTTGAGTAAATATAATAAGTACAACTTCGCTATCGGCGAATCAGCTAATCTTTTAACTATTTTTGTGTACAACGAATAAATTTGGTTGGTTTTTAAAATTTTAATGACACAAAACATCGCGATCAACAGTGCCAGATATATTCATTTTAGATCAATTTAAGATAAATAGTATAAGTTAAAATATTAAAAGATATATTCATTACAAGATATTATAATATATGTATAATTCTACTTGAGGTAAATGAATGTTAGATAATATTCAAGAGAAAAGAATAAATAAATAAAAAATTAATAAATAAATAAAATAAAAAAAAATAATAATAATAAATAAAGATAAAAAACAAGTAAATAAAATAGATAATAATAAAAATAAATGAGCAATAGTAATACATTAATATTAATTGAAAAATAAAGTAATAAATATAATAATTAAAAAAGTAATTACAAAAATAAGTAAAGTAAAATATAATAGAAAAAAAAAATGTATATACATAAAAAAAAAAAATTTAAGTCAAGAGAAAACAATAGTAGTTCAAATAAGCTTGTAAAAATCCAGAGAGAGGAGACACATTAATTCATCAATCCTTTTTCCATTGTTTCCCAAAGCATCTGCGACGTTGCTTGGTATTCTATTTTTGTTCAGCTGCCTGGTGTAGAAGGAACATTCTTCAAAAATATGAGCTATGGTCAAGGTTCCCCTACAATGCTGGCATCTTGGGGGCAATCCTTTTGATATTATGTGCCCATGCGTTAGCCGTGTGTGTCCGATTCTCAGGCGGGCCAGGACCACCTCCTCTCTTCGGTCGGTGCGACTTGAGGTTTTCCAAGGTTTTACCTCTTTCTTAATCGCTTTGAGCTTACTTGGATAGCTGTTGTTGTTCACGAATAAAGTTATTATATAGAGCCAAATCCTTTTTATTTTATTTTGTAAAATTGGATATATAATTCCTGTAGAAGAGGGCATATTCATAATAGCTCAATACCTGTTAGCTTTTGAAAATTTTATGTTAATTAACTTGGCATTATTTAATATGTTGATATATGTTTTAATATGTTAATATAATTTAATATATCATTTTATTTAAGCTTGTAGCGTAAATATGAATTAATCCCATTCGTTTGTAGAAAATCTTCTAACCTAAAAATAAACTTTCTTCTTCCATCTTTTTTGGTTTTACGACCCATTTCGTTCTATTTTCTAATAACGAAAAGTTTTTTAGTCATTAAAAATCAAATAACTATTGAAAACCTTTCCATGGGAACTTAAACGCAAAATCAAGTTCGATACGAACTTTAATATAACAAAAAAAAACCTGTACCTTTACAATCCATGACAGGTATTGGGTTCAGTACAGCCAACGGCCGTGCAAGAGGGTGATTAGGCCTAGGTTTTGTCCCTAATCTTTAGGTTCCCACTTTATAGAGGCTGGGTATGGAGCATACCCCCGGGGTAGTTTCACGGCTGAAATGACAGAACAAATGATTCTGCCTCAGCTAAGGTTCGAACTCAGGATCTGGAGAAGAACTGGTCGGGTTGAGATGACTTTGATTTATGCAGTCATAAATTTGATTATCGTTGAAATGAATACTTATAATTTTTGAGGAGATGTGTAGTTTTGAGTTATTTGGAAGGAAAATTAAACCACTTAAGAGGACGAATCTTCCAAAATCCAACCTTTCTGCACATTTAGACGTTAAGAGGAATCTCCCGAAAAAAATTCAGCTTCAAGTGACTGTTGAGATACTGCGATGACCAGGAAAGCGAGTGAAATAGTACTTTCATTCATTAATATAGATTAATAATATCCGTTATGATAGTAATTAATAAACTAGCTTCTATTTATCTGCTAGCTTCTGGTAAGCTCATTTTGATGAAAAAGGTTTTGTAACGTATCGGGCGTATATTTGTCTTGAATATGAAATTTCAGTTTCATAGGACTTACCGTTTCCGTCCGGGAGTTACCACACCACACACACACACACACACACACACACACACACACACACACACACACACACACACACACACACACAAACACACACACACACTATATAGGTTGGTTGAAAATATATTTTGGAAAATTTCGTATTATTCGATAACTTGTAGAAGACTGCAATTGCAAGGTATGTTTGTTTATCTATACATGTTACTCAAATTCTAACGTAATGTAATGAAACTTCTTAGATCATCATACAAAAGACCAGTTTGTACCTTTTTGTCTACTTGTATGCACGAATCTTCTGTTGTACTCTAGTGTTTATTTTGTTTCCCGTAAGCTTTATACTGGTCGAAAAGACCACTGCTAATCTATCAGGGACAATATTAGCCTGTAACGAAACATTTTTACCAGGTTTCAGGTTATTAACAAACATCGATTAAAAATTGTAACCTTGATCTCCAAGTATATAACTAACTATGGGGAGTCAAGCTAATACGACGAACCTTACGGTGCAGAGGGTCGAGTCCCCAGTATCGGTTGCAAACGTGGGTGATATGAACTCTCAGGCGTCATCGTCATCCTACGAACGCAATCCCCCAGTATTTAGGTTGGCTACTGAGGCAACTATGGCTACAAGTTTAGGGTATTGTGATGCAGAATGGACAACTCTTGCTGGGGAAATTCATAATTTACTTGAGTTTATTAAATCAAGGCACAACGTCCACGGAGAAATAAGGGAATCTGCTTGTAGAATCCTGAACACTTTCGATCTGCTAAAGTGCAAGTTAATAAATTACGAAGAAAATCGGAAAAAAGAGTTTGTCTATGCATGCACGCAGACCGTCACGCCAAACGAAATAGATCAACCACTGAAAAGGCATGGTGACAATCCTTCATCACACAAGGAACCAGCTCAGAGAAAGGAGCGACCAAAGCCGGTTGGGCCTAGGAAACAGGCGAAGGCATTGCCTAGGGCGATTGGAACGGAACAGCCCCAACCGGAGCCTGTCTCAATAATTCCCACTGAAGGGATGTGGCAAACAGTCACTAAGAAGAAAAAAGGCAGTGGTAGGCTCCCGCGGCCGAAGCCACCCAAGCCGGATGCACTCATCATTAAGGTGTCGGAAAAAGGTACCTATGCGGATACTCTTCGCAAGATTAGAGATGATCCATCATTGAAAGATTTCAGCTCTAACATCACAAGAATCCGAAAAAATGAGGGCGGGAACCTTTTGATACAATTAAATAGAAATTCTGGAGAAGTCCTGCACAACATGAAGCGCACTCTAGAAGAAACACTGGGCTCAGAGTCGGATATTAGAGCGTGGACCCAAGAATCCCTTATTGAAATTAGGGATTTGGATGAACTGACGACAGAAGAAGAAGTAGCCGGGGCTCTCACAACGCTACTTGATGGAGAGCGGATACAGGCTTCAGCGGTGCGATCCATTCGTTCAGCCTACGCGGGTACTAAGACTGCAGTTATTGTTCTACCGGTTCTTCTAGCTCGAAAGGCTATCAATATTGGAAAAATAAGAGTAGGATTGGTAGTTAGTCGTATCCGAGAAAAATTGCGTTTACAGCGTTGCTTTAGGTGTTGGGATTTTGGACATATGGCAAGGCATTGTAAGGGGCCTGACAGAGCGAGATGTTGTCGCAAATGTGGCGATGAGGGTCATCTAGCCTTCGATTGCACGAAAAAGCCTTTTTGCGTACTATGCGCCGATAAGGATGAAAATTGCCACCCCTGCGGTGGAGGGAAATGCCCGGCATTACAACGTGCCCTACGGGAGCAAAGGAGGAATAATCATTCTTAAATATGAGGGTTATACAACTTAATCTCAATCATTGTGAGGCTGCACAAGATCTTCTTTTGCAGACCATGAAGGAACTGAAAGTTGATGTCGCTGTTATAAGTGAGCAGTACAAAAACATAGACAACGGATCTTGGGTATCCGACACCACAGGTAGGGCGGCGATCTGGACGTGCGGTCATACTATCGTTGAGGAAATCGCGCAGGCTCCTACGAGCGGTTTCGTTTGGGCCAAGATAAAAAATGTATATATCTATAGTTGTTATATCTCACCTAGCTCAACAGTCGAGTAATTTGCTGGTCTCCTAGATATGATAGTATTAGATGCAAGAGGACGAAGACCGATAGTGATTGCTGGGGACTTCAATGCTTGGGCGACCGAGTGGGGTAGTCAATCGACAAATAGGCGAGGAGAACTTCTATTGGAAGCCTTTGCTCAGATGCAGGACTTGGTGCTGGCAAATAACGGTGCGGAACCTACATTCGTAAAGGGAGGTAGGAGCTCCATAATTGACTTGACATTCATCAGTGAAAGCCTCATTCCTACAAGTAGATGGCAGGTCAGTGACATTTATACTCATAGTGACCACCAGGCTATCCTGTTCACTGTTGGGACCCAGAATTCCAGAAGAATAGTTCGTGAAGGAGGTGCTATTCGATGGAAAATCCGAACTTTTGATAGAGAATCCTTCAAAATAATGATAGGGACACCGTGTGAACTCATAGGAACAGCGGAAGACAAAGCCCACCAGGTAATGAACCTGATGAAAGCAGCTTGTGACGCAGCTATGATACGGGCCAAAACAGGTGTAAGTCGACCACCGGCCTACTGGTGGAATGATTTCATAGCTGAATGTCGTTCAAAATGTCACAGAGCGAGAAGGAGATACCAGCGAGCACGGGGCAGCTCCCAGTTTATAGCACTACTGGAGGAATTCAAAACTGCGAGGCGTGAACTCCAGCAGGCAATTAAGTCAAGCAAGCGACAATGTTGGAAGCAACTTTGCGAGGAGGTGGACGAGAACCTATGGGGGAGGCCTTACAAGATAGTCATGAAGAAGTTCAAGAGCAGCGTTACACGATCCCCTACCTGCCATGTAGCCGTGCAAAGAATCGTTGCCACTCTGTTTCCTGAACAGGATGAATTGTTGTGGACCAGGCCCATATCAGCTCCTGATGTACCGCCGGTGACAGCAGAGGAGCTCATCGATATCTCCAAGAGCCTTAAAATAGGGAAAGCACCGGGTTTAGATGGCATTCCGAACTTGGCACTGAAGGTGGCAATAGAAAGCAGGCCAGATTTATTCTTGGAGGTGTTCAATTCGTGCTTGAGTGAGGGATCCTTTCCACGTCAATGGAAAAGGCAGCGCTTGGTACTGATTCCAAAAGGTAAGGGAAGTCCATCAGACGCTTCGGCCTGCAGGCCAATATGTTTGCTGGATAATGCTGGAAAAATATTAGAGAAGCTTATAGCTAATAGAATGCAAGAGACATCAGAAGGTGCAGGAGGCCTGTCTACATCGCAATATGGATTCCGAAAAGCAAGGTCAACGTTGGAGGCTATAACATCGGTAGTAGAAGCAGCGCGTAAAGCTATTGCTGGAAAGAGATGGAGGAGAGGCGCGAAATGTTACTGTGCGATTGTCACTCTAGATGTTAAAAACGCATTTAATTCCGCTAAATGGAGCTGCATTTTGGATGCTCTACAAAAAATGGGTGTTCCTGCGTATTTAGTTAGCATAGTCCGTGACTATTTTAAGGATAGAACTTTGATCTATACCACGGAGGAAGGACCAAAGACATTCAAGATAACTGGGGGCGTACCCCAGGGTTCGGTGCTCGGTCCCCTCTTATGGAATATTATGTATGATGGTTTGCTCCGGATCAGACTACCAGCGGGCACAAAAACTATTGGTTTTGCTGATGATGTTGCTTTGGTGGTTGAGGCAAAATATAAAGAGGAGGTGACTCTGATAGCAAACCAGAGCATCACGCTCATCCGCAACTGGTTGCCATCGGTTGGATTGCAACATGCAGATGGAAAGACAGAGGTCTTGCTAATTAGTAGCAGAAAAAGAATGGAGGAGATTGCAATCAGAGTTGGCAATCAGGAGATACGTTCCAAGCCTTCTTTGAGGTATCTCGGAGTGATTATTGATCAGAGGCTGAACTTCAAAGAGCACATCCAACGAGTATGTAATAAAGCAGCAAAGATAACTACAGCGTTGTCCCGATTAATGCCAAACGTAGGAGGACCCAGGCATAGTCGTAGACTTTTAATATCTAACGTTGTAACTTCGATATTGCTCTATGCAGCTGCAATATGGGAAAGGGCCTTGAATACATTAAACTATAGAAGTCCCATGGTTTCCGTCTTTTCGTCGTACTGTCCTAAAAGCTATAAGTGCTTTCCGAACTGTTTCTTATAAGGCAGCATGTGTCATTGCCAAAATGCCACCAATAGAGCTGATCGCTGAAGAGCGGAGACGCTCATATAACAGAGCGTGTCGTATTTCCAGGACTGAGGAGAGAATGGAGACATTTCGAATATGGCAGGATCGATGGGATGCTGCAACAAAAGGAAGGTGGACCCACAGGCTGGTTCCCCAGATTCAACCCTGGGTCACAAGAAAGCACGGTGAGATAGACTTCTACCTTACTCAGTTCTTAACGGGACATGGCTGCTTCCGTGCCTATCAGTATAGGTTCAAGTTGGACGACACGGAAGAATGTCCAGTGTGCCCGGGAGTAGAAGAGAGTGTGGCCCATGTTTTCTTCTGCTGTACCCGCTTCCAGGGAGAGAGAGAAGAGTTCAAGAGTATCTGTGGCGCTGATCCAACGGCCGATAATATCATTAGCCTAATGCTGCTCTCGCAGGATTATTGGATGGCTGGCCAACGCATGCAGCAGATATTATAAAGAAGCTGAGGACCGAAGAAAAGGAAAGGCGAGGCAGGAGTTAGCCTGGAACAGTGAGGCGGCACACAGCCACTCCCCTCCACGATGTAATGCCTAACGGCAGTCCCGTGGTGGAAGAGAAACAGGTGTAGGGAGGTTGGTTTTAGTGGGTAAGAATCCCACACACGGGTAGGTACGGGCCTATCCGCGTCTTTTGAAGATTTCCACCTACCCTAGTAAAGAAAAAAAAAAAAAAAAAACACACACACACACTACTTAAATCAGATGTCCAGTAAAGTAGATGGCATTTTGCGGAACTTCGTTATTTGGACTCAGGGGACCCTAAAATGTGTATTTTCGTTAAAAACTGGAATTCGGAAATACTTTCCCTTACTATATATATTAAGTAAAAGTAAAATTAAAAACCTCCATTTTTAAAATCAATAAAAGAATTTTCAAATACAGTTAGAGATTAAAATACGTGAAACTATAAAGAATTAATTAAATTAAATTTATATAGAAACATGTGTTTTATTAAAAAATCTATTATATTATTATCTAAAATAATCTGTTACTTTTATTTTATTTTCATCACTCTCTATTAACTTTTAAAAGCTTGTGTATAAGATAATATTTTTTCTAAAATCTTTAGCTTTCCAACGGTATATCATACATGTAGGTAGATTAATGCTCTTATGTTCAAAAACAATAAATTGCATTAAAAAAATATGTTTTCAGTTTTCTCCTTTGGTTGCTTTTCAAATTCGCTCAACTTGCATATTTATGCTGTTTTTCATCAGTGGTAACAAGATAATACAGTTATTTTTATAGAATCATTAAAATTAAATTGTTGCCCGCATCAGATTTTTTCCAACGTGACACCACCTTTTTTTATTCCCGAACTGAAAAACTCAGAGCTTTGAAGTGAAACAAAATCTGAAAACGCACTTTTCACTTGATCATCATTTTCAAAAAGTTTTCCTTTAACGAAGTTGTCTAAATTCCTGAACAGGTGGTAATCTGTTGGAGACAAGATGGACGAATATGGTGGGTGCGGAAGAACTTCGTAGCCCAGTTCTTTCAATTTTTGCATGGTATGTTTTGAAACATGGGGTCTTGCTGCCGCTCAGTGAGGTCATTAGGTACCCATGTATCGAGATTTTTTACTCTCCCAATACACTTTAAATGTCTGGAAACGGTAGATGCACTTGCATTTAGTTGTGCTGAGAGTCCTTTAACTGTTTGGTAGGGGTTTCCTTCCACTGCATGTTTGAGGACATCGTTGTCTGTTACGGACGGAGGTCTTCCTCGGGGCAAGTTTTCCAAGTCCGTATCCCCAGCTGAAAACTTAGCAAACCAACGGCCCATGGTCCGTTCATTAACACACTCTTCCCAAATACCTTGCAAATATTTCTAGCGGCCTCAGCTGCCGATTTTAAACTCTTACAAAAATATTACTCGAAAATCGCATGTTTTCATGTTCATATTTGGAGGTATACTAAAAAGTGGGTAATTGATTGGGAAGCTAATGTTTATAATACAAAGGTAGAGGATTAGTAACTGTTTACTTTAAATATGTAAACATTCGGAAGAAAACAACAGAGACTACTAATAAAACAAAATGAAAAAAAAAAAATTATCTAACTGCAATGCATATAGTTTATCTTATCTGTCTCTGTCCCGGGTTACTTATTAACCAAAGCTTTGTTGAAGAGACTATAATGTATCGTGATAATAACATTTTAGCAGCTGACATAACCTTTTAATTTTGTACCATGTAGGTGTTTGATTTCTATAAATACAGGGGTTTTAACCTAATTAAACCTAGAAACGCAAAGTGTAGGACTCTCAATGTGGCACCTTCCGATTAGCCACTGCAGCATTAAGTTACGTTCAATTAATAAACAAAACCGACAAAGGGATCCATACTGTTTTATGGCCGGGCCAGGAGGCAATTAGCAGATATCCCGCCGAGAAGCCAATTTTGTTCCAATAATTTTTGGATACCCAGTGAATAAGTGTCTTCTTTATTCTAGTGGTGTTCCAACCAGTAGAATATTATTACATATTATGACAGGTCCAAACCATCACCATCCCTTTAGCCCTTGTATTTCGCCTTAAAACGTTCTCAACACTAATGCTACTTATTCCCACCTGTGAGTGAAACCATTAGCCTATATAATGAGGAAAATGTAAGGTTTTTGTACCATTTAAAGAAAAAAAGACAAATTAAAATCCCATTTGGACTATATAAGGGACATAGGTTTTCTCAACATTTTTAAAGGATTATTAATCAATGGAGAAATTTATTATTAGTAAGGATGAATTATGGTTGGTGAGGAAAGCGATTTGAAATCAACAACCTATTTTGAAACAACTTAACTTGTTTTAAAACAGTCTCTTTTTAATGAAAATTATATAACTAATCTATAGACATATGAAAAAATATAACAAATCTACACTGTAATGTCTTTCATTGCCGTTCGGCGAGTTTAATGTGATTAATAAAACAATATAAGTGTAAAATTCCAACAAATTAAAAAAAAAATGTTGATTATGACTATCTTAAGCTTATACAAAAGAAAATGTATCTGAAACAGCAATGATTTACTCTGTCTGTTATAAATAAAGGAATATTATTTCATATCAGATATCAATTTTATTCACTCTAGATTACAATAACATACCAGTACCAAGTAGCCACATCAAAATTATTCAATTACCATAATTTTATCTTGTAAACATAACCATTGTATATCATCTTATATCAACTCTTTTGCAACTTGAATGCTTATTTTCCTAAATTGTCGGTGAAGCCTTCTCCAGAATAACCCGTGCTTTTTAATGTTCAGAAATAAGTCTTATTATGTTCTTAAAATGAATTGTTTTTTAAGTCACCTTAAATTATTACAAAAAAAAAATTAATAACAATTTAACATGTGTCTAGGACCCTACACAGGAAATATGGCTACAATGCACAATATGCTTAAATATATTTCTTATAAATTATTAAATATTATATATTTTTGCTGATACTGGTCAGGTTTCCTTGGCTTTTATGCAGTTAGAAATCTGATTGTTATTCAAATGAGTGCTTATAGTTTTGCATAAGATGTATAGTTTTTGAGTTATTTGAAAACCAATTTCATTTTACGTATTAGAAAAATATTTTTTTTAACCACTTAGAGGACGAATTTTTCCACACCCATCCTTATTACACATCTAGACTGTAAGGCGAACCTCCAGGAAAAATTTAAGCCTCACAACCCTAGTCATTTTTGAGAAAATGCGATGACCAGAAAATCGAGTGAAATTGGACTTTCTTTTATAAATATTGATTGTATTTAATGTTATTGAAATTGTATTTATTTTTGTTAGTTATTTTTAGATTAATGTTAGCTTTAATTTTATGATATATTTAATGTTTAAATTGAAGATAAAAATAATGTAACCTAATTAAGTTGTGTAAATTTAACATAACTGAAGAACATGCATGGAACTATGTATATAAGAATCAATAAACTCTCCTTCTTTGGGAACTACAGGAACCATAAAAATGTATATATATATAATGGACAGGACAAATTAAAGTAAGATTCTTGGAAATGGCAAAAGGCTGAAATGTTGAGAAAAAAAAAAAAAAAAATTTTAGTAAAAAATAAGGATCACTCGTTTTATTTAAAATGAACCTAAAAATAAATTTATTCACTCAAATAAATACACAATATAATAAAAATTAATAATTATTTTTCATAACCACAGCCCTGGTCATCCTCTACCACGTCCAGAAAGAGCTGTACAGGCCACGGCTGGAGCGTCTAGTCATCTATGAGGTAACTAAATGTTTTTCAACTAGAAAATTCACTTTGACTTACCTATGTATGGAATATATATTAGGGGGGAAGTATAAATTTCTTGATTCCAGTTTTCAAGATAAATGCACATTTTAGGGTCCTCTGAATCCAAATTACCAAGTCGTGAAAAAAGATCTGTGTGTTGGTTAAGTCTAGCATGAACATGATAAGTTGTACTAACATAAAATTTCCTATTCAAGACAACTGTGCGCCCGATATGTTACACCATCATTTTCACTGAAATCGGCTGACCCTAAGTGCTACTTTATACCATACATTTTGCTCCTTTTCTTGATTTTCTCAAAAACTGCTCCGACGATTTTGATGAAACTCGCTATATCGAAGTTAAATTTAATGGGCTTTAATCTCATGTAATTTCGTTTCTGATTAAAATAGTCTGACAGGGCTTAAAAAATTCCGATGTTTGTTTTTCCTCTTAAGTATCTTTAATTTTGTAAATTAAAAAAAAATAGGCGTATCATCTTGTTAGAAATTGATCGATAACGGATAAATATGTAAGTTGAACGAATTAAATACCCAACTAAAGAAGAAATGTGGAAACATATTTTTTATGCATTTTTTTGTGTTTTTGAACGCAAGAATAGTAATATAGATGTATAATATACTGTTGGAAAGCTAATGATTTTAGTAAAAAAATATTATCTGGTATTCAGAATCGTGTTAGTTTATGGACAGTGATGAAAAACTGATAAAACTAACTGATTGTTGTAGACAAAAATATAATAGATTATTTAATGAAACACATTTTTATATCGGAACTTTATGTAATTAATGGTTTGATCCTTTTTCATATCTGAGCGTATTTAAAATTCTTAATTAGTTTTAACTACGGAGGTAAGTGAAAGTCGTGTGTTGCACGCACCAGATTTTTTATGTTCAATATAGGATCTCGAAACTAACTATAGCTGTAAAGATGAATTTTTTTCTGCATTTTTCCCTTATTGCACGGATTGGTTCCCCTTACTGTCTTATGTCATAATAATAATGTGTTTTATTGATTAAATTTACATAAATAAATTTACTATACACACACACACACACACACACATATATATATATATATATATATATATATATATATATATATATATATACACTGCCGGACAAAATTAAAGGATTACTTACAAATATTTATATTATTATTACATAAGAGATAAAAATAGGAATTCCTTTGTCCCAGACTGGACTTTGTGTTATATCTTATCAAGTTAATCCTCTACCTGTTTATATTACCACCCGTTTATGGAGAAAAGGGTCAGTTAATCCTCTTCTTTTCTTTCTTCCTATCAGTTAATGGTTAGTTGTCAGCAAAGATTCATCTTATTGAAGATTTTGTAACATTTAAGAGACTTTAGTTTTTACTTGTGAGTTTAGTAAGAACGTTGCGATGGCCAACAGAAGAGCATTGACGAAGAGGAATCAATTCGTGCTGTTGCTTTGAGTGAAGAAGGGTTTTCTCAAAGGCATATTGCGCAACGGCTCCAGCGGTCACAATCCGTAGTGTCCAGGGTGCTTAGTAGGCACCGTCAAACTGGAGGGCATACAAGAAGTGTCGGACAAGGCCGTCCAAGGTCAACTTCCCACCGTGACGATAGATTTTTGCAACTGCATGCTCTTCGGGATCGCCGATCAACTGGTAACAGTCTGCGTGGTCTCCTCCAGAGGTTGAGAAATGTGCAAATTTAAGAGCGAACCGTGAGAAGACGAATCAACGATTATAGATTGACCTCCCATCCTTCAGCTACTGGACCTCTTTTCTCCAGGGAACACCGGGTTGAGCGCGAGGTTTGCTCGGGAGCACTTAAACTGGACTCAGGAAGATTGGAGCCTCGTATTATTCAGCGATGAGTCAAGATTCTGTCTCCGATCTCCAGATGGACGGGAAAAGGCATGGAGAAGGCGGGGAGTGAGGTATGCTCCATACACTTTTTCTCCAAGGGTTGCGTTTGGTGGTGGGTCAGTGAGGGTGTGGGGGGGGGAGCATAAATTTAAACTCCCGTACAGAGTTGGTTCTCGTGAACCGTGGCTCTATAACTGCTGACAGGTACATTAGGGAGGTAATTTTTAGGTAATTTTTTTTTTCAGTTTTATCCTTTAGTTGTTTTTTAAGTTCGCACAACTTACATACTTAGCTGTTATTTATCAATGCTAACAAGATTATTTGGTTATTTTTATAGAATCTACAAAATTAAAGGTACTTTAGGGAAAGAAAATTTGAAATATCAGCAATTAGGCCTGTCACACTATTTTAATCAGAATGAAAACTACATAATATTAAAGCCTATTAAATTTTACATCGCTATAGCGAGTTTAATCAAAATCAGTGGAATCGTTTTCGAGAAAATTGAAAAAAGGTGTAAAATGCATGGTATTAAGTGGCTCGCTCTTCTGGTAAGCTCATTTTGATGAAAAAGGTTTTGTCACGTCTCGGGCGTATAGTTGTCTTAAATATGAAATTTCAGTTTCTTAGTACTTTTCGTTTCCGCCCGGGAGTTACAACACACACACACACACACACACACACAGACCTTTTCTCGGGACTTGGTTATTTGGACTCAGGGGACCCTAAAACGTGTATTTTAGTTGAAAACTGGATTCGAAAATTTAAGTGAAAGTAAAAAATCTGGTGCGGGCAACACACGACTTTCACTTACCTCCGTTTTATAAATCGATTAAAAAATTTTCAAATACAATTAGAGATAAAAATTGAGGCGTTGATTTCCAAAACGTACTATATCCATTCTGGGTAATTTTACAGGAAGCGCGAAAATCTCTCATTACTATATTATTAAACCAGCTAATTTGATTCTTTTCGCATTAAAATCTAGAATTATTTCTTTACTATATTAATAAAACCATATTAATGTTATGAAATGAAATGTTCTGTTATGATTTAGAATGAAACTAAATGTGTAATAAGTATCTTAAGAAATTAATATCATTTCTAAATCACGTTATTAAAGGACATGAGTGTTCATTAGATACAATCAAATTTAAGATTTAGATAAAACTAAATGAGGAGAATATAATTATGTAAAAAAATCAATTTCGAGTTTAATCAAAATCGTTGGAACAGTTTTCGGGAAAATCGAAAAAAGGTGCAAAATGCATGGTATAAAGTGGCTCTTCTGGTAAGCTTATTTTGATGAAAAAGGTTTTCTAACGTCTCGGGCGTATATTTGTCTTAAATATGAAATTTCAGTTTCATAGGACTTACCGTTTCCGCCCGGGAGTTACCACACACGGACACACACACACACACACACACACATTGTTTTCAACAATTTAGATGTGTAATTTTCCGAAACCCAGCCTTATTGCACATCTAGACGGTTAGACGAACCACCAGGAAAATTTCAGCTTCCCAGGCATAGTGAGCTTTGAGATATTGCGATGACCAGAAAATAGAGTGAAATGGGACTTTCTTTTATAAATATAGATAATAGTTTATTTAATAAAATACATGTTTCTATTAATATCCAATATAAATAATTCTTTAATAATTTATTTTCGTTTCTAAATTTGTTTCAAAATACTTAAATTGATATAAATGACGGTGGTAAGTGAAAGTCGTGTGTTGCGCGCACCATTTTTGTTTATAGAGTTCGTCCTGCGATCTTCATTAATCCGAATACCATTTCTATTGGCCCATAAATCATCTAGAGAATTTTAGAGAACGGCCATTCTAGAATAAGGGAAGCAGGAGGTATTGCTTCCCTTATTCTAAAATGGCTGTTAATTACTATTGTTTGAAATAGACTTAACTCGTATAAGTATTAGTTAAAAGGTATTTATATTGCTTGAGTTATATTCGCACTACTCATCTGTTCTTTACATCTTTTGAAATATGTCAATATTCATCTGCGTTTAATGCCATGCTAACGAAACCTTTCTGTCCAAAGTCACGATAACAGAAAACTCTGAATAAATTAACTAGCGACCTTAGAGACGTATCAGCTCTCGAACATTTAAAAATAACTATGACAAAAAACCCATTTTTACTTTCAATTACTATCGAAAGTATTGCGATCGTGAAAATTTTCGAATTCCAGTTTTCAACGGAAATACACGTTTTAGGGTCCTCTGAGTCCAAATAACCAAGTCCCGCAAAAAGGTCTGTTTGTTTGTTTGTGTGTGTGTATGAGAGAGTGTTTGTGTGTGTGTGTGTGTTGTACACCTGTTTCTCACCCTCCACGGGACCACCGTTAGGCATTACTTCGTGAAGGAGAGTGGTTGTGTGCCGTTGTTAGGCCCCTTACCCTATATTTCTAGGCACGCCTCTACTTCTCTTCCATTCTCAATTTCTTGATGACGTCCGCAGCCAGACGTTGGCCCGCCATCCAGTTCTCCTGAGAAAGTAGCATGAGGCTGACGATTGTGTGTGTGTGTGTGTGTGTGTGTGTGTGGTAACTCCTGGGCGGAAACGAAAAGCCCTATGAAACTGAAATTTCATATTTAAGGTTACTATACACCGAGATGTTACAAAAACTTTTTCAACAAATTTGGCTAACCTGAAGAGCCACTTTATACCATGCATATTAAACCTTTTTTCGATTTTCTCGAAAACGGTTCTGACGATTTGATTTAACTCGCTATATCGATGTAAAATTTAATAGGCTTAAGCGTCATGTATGTTTCATTCTGATAAAAAAGACAGGGCTTAAATGCCGATATTTTAAATTTTCTTCCCCAAAGTATCTTTAATTTTGTAGATTCTATAAAAATAACCAAATTATCTCTAAATAAGAACAGCTAAATATTTAAGTTGTGCGAATTTAAAAAACAACTAAAGGAGAAAAGTGAAAACTTTTTGATTAAACTCGCTATATGAATGTAAAAATGAATGATCTTTGATATGACGTAGGTTTTATTCTGATTGAAATGGTCTGATAGAGCTTGAATGCCGATATATTGAAGTTCCTTCCTCTAAAGCACCTTTAATTTTGTATATTTAAAAAAAAAATAGGCACACATCTCATTAGCATTGATAAATAACGGCTAAATGTGAATGTTGAGCGAATATAGATGTATATTATACCGTTGGATAGCTAAGGTTAAAAAGAAAAATCTAATACTATATCTCATACTAGAAATTGTAAAGGTTAATATATTATTTAATAAAACACATATTTCTATTGACATTACATTTTAATTAATTCTTTAACGATATATTTTATCTCTAAACGTATTTAACAATTCTTTGATCGATTTTAAAAACGGAGTTACGTGGAAGTCGTGTGTTGCGCGCTCCAGAGTTTTTTTTTTAATTCTAAGATATTATTATTTTATAAAGTTAATGCTACTTTAACTAATCAGAGGATGGGTTTAGTGTGAGTCCTAAATTTTGTCTATTCAGGTTTAATAAGAAAAAGAATGTTTAGTGCATGTTCTGACATCGCACAGACCTCTACCACGCATTGTACGTCCCTTCCAGAGGATAGCTTAACCGAGGAATATCTACTTCCTTTAAAAATAATTCGGTTTTGAACTGGCGACCTTTGGCAAAGAAGGTGTTATGCTAGCCACTAAACTATGTGTGACTCCCTTTCTCTAATTAGTTATTGGTTTTATAATATTTCGTTTATCTATAAATTAAATAATAATATTTTCAAATATTATCATTTTAATATTACATATTATTTGATTGTTTCAGGACCATGAGCTGGGGTTTAGAAACCCAAAGGTTTCCTGCAGGTTTCCAATTCTTCATCCGTTTGATCCTTCTATTCTCAGCTTTATTCATGTTCCCAATCCTGTTGTGTAAGTTACAGTCTAGAATTATCATAAAAAAGTACACTATTGGGTTGTAAAAAAAGCTCGCCTAATTGAAAGCTCAGAGACTCGAGTCGTAGCTCCAGCTCTGAAAGCTCGAGCCTTGAAGGATCGGCTCGACCCCTTGCTAAAAGCTAAAGCCTTCTAGCCTTATAACAAAAGCCTCGAGGGATCACATGTAGCTGGGTGACTAGCGTAACAGCCTCCCATGCTAAAGGTCACGGGTTCAAACCCGCAGGTGGTCCTAGGATTTTTTAATGGGAGTAAAAAATCCTTAGTTACGCCGTCCTTCGGAGGGAACGTTAAAAGGTGGTCCCGAGCCTGTGCGATGTCAGGTACTCGTTAAAGATCCCTATCCTAATAAAACCTGGATAGGCAAAATTTAGGACTCCCACTGTAGCATCGTCCGATTAGCCATAGTAGCATAAAGTGACGTTAAATAAATAAACAAACAAACAACAAAAGCCTCGAGTCTTATCACAACCTTTATGAAGCACTGTGATGGGCTTAAAATATTTTCTTAAATCAAAATTTTTGTAGACAATTTTGCTTTAATATAATCATCAAAATTTTTCGAAATTTCTCATGAAATGAAAATTATCATTTAATTTTACGCTAATTTTCATTCGCTTTTTTGGCTTTATATCGTAAACGAAACAATGGATTTTTAGTGTTTCCACAATTTTCCTACTATTTTTGGGTAACCTGATACGATAATCATCATATCGTTTGCTCCCAAATTTCCATTCCCTTTTCCGGTTTTATCTCATCAACGAATCAATGGGTTTTCACCACTCTTCATTACCATTTACAAATTTTTGTGTAAGATAAAATATTTTCTGATACCTTTCTCTTTCCAATGGCATATTATACGTCGAAAATACTGCCATTAACAAAAAATACAATAAAAAATATTTATGCTCTTCTCTCATTTCGTTATAGACATCAAATTCGTTCAACTTCTATAATCAGCAGTTATTTATCAATGCTTATAAGATGGTATAGTTAATCTTTAATAAGGTTGATCGTATAATAATTAGTAATAAAGTTACTTTTCATTTCATTAATACATGTATGCCCTATTCGTCACTCTCCATTACGTTTTACAAAGTTTTGTGTAAGATAACATTTTTTCTAAAATATTTCTGTTTCCAATGGGTTTGCTATGTCGTCACTTCTCTCGCCTCTTCTTTTCAAAAAGTCCTATATTTTGGAAATTGCCGATCTCTTATCGGACGAAGGGAAGCGGGGCTGATATGGAAAGTGCCCAGTCCAGTCTTTGTCCAGCCTAGTTACTACTAATTTGTACTACCAGGTGTACCGCGTGGGGCAGCCCACAGACAGCCCAAGCCCACGGACAATCCAGGAGGGTTTGGGAAATGCCTTTTGACTTTTGCCGACCAAGCTTATTAACATTTATTTAATTAATATAATAATTATCCAATCCTAACTTACTCACCTCAGTATCCTCAATACATTAAAGTATATTATAAGTCTAATATACTGTCCTTATTATCAATAAACACAGTAAACATTAATGCTCTTTTCTTTTCTAGTTAGACATCAAATTCGTTTAACTTCTATATTTAGCAGTTCATTATCAATGCCAACAAGAAGGTATGGTTAATCTTTTTGGAACGTACAAAATATAAATTATACAACAATATAGTGAGATTAATCAAAATCGTTAGAGCCTTTTCTGAGTGAATGGTAAAAAAGTACAAAATGCTTGGTATAATGTAGCCCTTCCGGTCTATTGTTGTAACATCTCGGGCGTATACTTGTCTTAAATGTGAAATTTTAGTTTCGTACGTCTTTTCGTTTTCGTGCTGAACTTACCACGCACATAGAGACCTTTGTGTGGGACATGGTTATTTTGACTCTGGGGACTCTGAAACGTGTATTTCCGTTAAAAACTGGAATTTGAAAAATCTCACTATCGCAATATGATAATCAGTGTTCAAGATAAACTATCTGAATTGCCTTCAGCAAAAGGTCAAATGGACCAAAAATACTGCCTCTATCGTTCCGGGAACATTAGTCTTGCTCAGAGATCCTAACGCGCCCTCTTTGCAATGGCCTACTACCAGAATGTTGGAGGTGTATCCTGGCAAGGACGGAATTGTTAGGATGGGGAAGGTGGAACTTGTAAGACCTGTTTCCCGCCAATCAAACCTGCTCTCTGTAGAGAATTATTAAAATTTCTAATTTAAATTATGGTAGGCGGTATGTTCAAGCCCAAATTTACAATTAATTTTAATTTTATTAATGTTTATCTAGATAACAGATGTTCTTTTGTTTTTTATGATGTGCGTGGATTTTATATTGTTAAAAAACATATGTTACATAGGGTCAGTGTGAACTTTTTGTTGGGAGTTGTTTTAACAGCCAGAAAAACACTATCCCACCTATTTTTTTTTTTATTCATTTTTTTTTTGTGTGAAATAATCCTGTATTCAAGAAATGAGGAAAATCTCGTGAAGCCGAAGCGAAGGAAGCACCCAGGTGGTAAGTTTTCATCTGTCTCACCATTCTTATTTTAACCACCCAACAGTCTTACGGGGAAAGATTTGTTTTTCGATTTAGAAAAGTCCCTTACCCCAACAATCAGCATGTAAATAGTCGGAGAATATTAGAAATGGTGAAAATCCATTTATTGGTTCACGATTAGAGCTAGAAAAGCGTATGAAAATTTTGGAAAAAATACAGGCTGTTTATCGTATCAGGCTACCCCAAAATAGTCAGAAAACGGTGGAAATGATGAAAATACAATGATACGTTCAAGAGATAGAGCCGGAAAAGCGAATGGAAATTCGGGGGAAAACGATATGGTGATTATCGTATTAGGTACCCGAAAATAGATGGAAAATTTTGGATATGGTGAAAACCCTTTGATTCGTTTACAACATACAGGCAGAAAAGCGAATGAAAATTAGCATAAAACTAAATGCTTATTTTCATTTCAAGAGAAATTTCGGAAAAGTTTGATGATTAATATACAGCAAAATTTTCTATAAAACTTTAAATTTAAGAAAATGTATTAAGCCCATCACAGCGCTTCATAAAGATTGAGATAAGCCTCGAGTCTTCTGCTGTGAGGCTACAAGGCTTAAAAGGCTCGAGCCTCGACTCGAGTTGTGGAAGCACGAGCCTTATAGCCTTATGGCTCATCTCTTTTATAACGCTAATCATCCACGAAAAAAGTCGAATCACAGAGATTAAGAATTAAGGAACAATTTTGTAAGTAAATAGAGAAGATGAAAAAAAAAGCTTAAGAGCAGGAATGTTGAATACTAACTTTCAGGGATAACCTTATATTTAAAAGAATCAAATGGATAAAATAATATCACAAAAAAATTATGCTTTCTTACACCTGCAAGGTCAAGCTGTTTTAATAAAAAAAACATAAACATAAAAAACAACGTTTCTCATGTTATTCGGTAAATTGTTATTTTATTTTTCTAATGAATTATTTAAAATACACACTTTATTGACGAGTTTCTTTTTTGGACAACTTAGTTGTTTCCCGTTCCTAAATGTTCTTGCCACTTCTTTCGGTTGAGCCAGTCTCCCTCTCGAAGACCCCTTAGAGCCATGCCTTCCTCCATATTCTGCAACCACCTCTTCCTGGGTCTTCCTCTTTTTCGCTTTTCTATAGGTTGAAAGAGAAAGGCCATCTTAAGCCATCGCTCATTTTTCTTTCTTGTAAATGCCCAAACCATTTTAACCTTTTTATATCTATTTCGTTGAGAATATTTTTTTCTTGTCAGACATTGCGCTAATAGTTTGGTTGGGAACATGCTGCAGTCTAGTTGGCATCTTTATTGTCGTTTGCCATTATTACCCGGTCGTCGGCAAGTTGTAGGATATAAAGGCATTTGTGTCTATCATCATTCCCATCCCCATGCATTTCTTCTTCCATGCTTTTAGAACCTCTTCAACATAGAGATTGAACAGTAATGGGGGAAGAGTATATCCTTCTTTGAGCCCTTTAGTGATCGGGAAGTGGTTTGTTGGTATATTTCTCGTTTTTATCCTCGCTCTTGCACCATTATACAAGCTTTTGATGTTGTTAATTAAGTAATTTCTTATCCCTATGTTACATATAAAAAGTTAAATTAATTATTTAAGTTAAAGTTAATTTTAATTTAAGGATGTATCAGCTGATGCGCTCGATGATAACAGCATACGTTACCTCGTCTCTCAGATTGTTGCTTTTTTCAGTAGGAATTCGCTTCAGTTCAGTCTGGAGAACATCACTAGACCAGAGGAATACCACAGCAGTGAATATTGGAGAAATCTCGGTAGGCAAAGTTATAATTTACTTCGTACAATCACGAAAAAGTGGAAGGAGGGTCACTGATCAGCTGATTGCCGATACCTCGGCAAGCTCGGGCCTGCTTTTCTTTTACTTAACTTTCTTTTTTTTTTAATTCTTATCTCATGATTTATTTATTATTTTTTCATCAACGAGATATTTTCATCAAGTCATGTACTCAAAGGCTACAAGCAAAAGATCTAGATCTGCAGGTTCAAACTCGTTTCCCAAAAAAAAAAGAGACCCCGCCCTGAACAAAATACAAAAAATGATTCCACCAGCGACCGCTTCAGCTACATCATTAGGATCTGAACCACAGCCCAGCACATCATAAAGAGGAATAACTTATAAATCCCCGTTTTTTTTTTACGCCAAATCCATTTTAAATCCACCAAAATAAAAAAGAAACCATGGAATCTGCTCCTATACCCAGGGAACCAAAACCTCCTATTTGTTAAAAATTTTAAACTGCTGTGTGCGCATTTAAACAAAGTAACTGATCCTAATATTTCATAATTTTGAACTAATTATCTTGAAGTGTGGCAGATCGTATCATTTTTCAAAAAAAATAAAAGTAATAGTAATTTTTATGCATTTTATTTTCAGATGCCATAGCCGTATCAACCCGTATTTGTTAATAGATGATGAGGGATATCTGCGTTGGAATGAAACATCTCTTAAAGATGGAGGCTACACAATCGATCAGCTCTATTGCACATTCCATGAAATATGGAGGCCAGAAAATGATGATTTCAATTTTATCTATGGTGAGGAGAAAACCTTTGAAGGGCCAGGCACTAAGTTAGAATCTGACTTTGTTTATACCCAATGCAAAAACTGGTTTAATTTTATTGTCTATCAAGATTTTCTTGCGTTTGCCCAGAAGAAAAAAAACATCAGAACGTACAAGGTGATTATTTTATATTATTTTGATTGCTCCATAATGTTATTTGATCTAGTCTTATAATCTGTCGAATGGGAAATACTCTTATACCAAAAATTTCTTTTTCCAACTAAGTTTGTTTTATTATTAACTGTTTTACTCAAATAGTAAAGTATTTTGAAAATTTGTTTTTACTTTCACTTTCCTCTATAAGAAGTATTTAGTAAGGGAAAGAACTGCGATCATGAAAATTTTAGAATTCAAGTTTTCACTGGAAAGGCACGTTTATGGTCCTCCTGGCCCTAACGACCAAGTCCCACGTGTGTGTGTGGTAAGTCAAGCTTGGAAACGACAAGCTGTATAAAACTGAAATATTATATTTTGACAGACAGAGATGTTACAGCAAAAGTTTCATCAAAATATGCTGACAGAAAGTACTATTTTATACCATGAATTTTGCACCTTTTTATGATTATTTCAAAAATGGCTCTAATGTTTTTAATTAAACTTGCTATACCGAAGTAAAATTTAATGGGCTTTAATATCATGTAGGTTTTATTCTGATTGGAAAAGTCTGACAGGACTTAATTTTCTTCCTCTAAAGTACCTGTAATTTCATAGATTTGAAAAAATTAAACATATCTTATTAGCATTGTTTAAAAAAAAAAGAGCTAAATATACAAGTTGAACGAATTTTAGAGCCAACTGAAGGAGAAAAGAGCAAACATATATTTTTTTCCGAGCATAAGAACAATGGTATAGATGTATAATATCCCGTTAGAAAGCTAAAGATTTTAGAAAAAAAATTATCTTATATTCCAAGTTGTGGTAAGTAATGCAAAGTGACGAATAGAGCATAAAATTATTACTAATTATTGTGCATAACAATTTAATATTGCTAATTTATTTAATCTAAATCATATGCTTTCAACAAAACTGAATTAAATTCTTTCAATGATGTGAGGATAGTATTGTGTGCAGAAATTGGGAAGAAGTTAATTCCAGGTCCAGTCATCAAAATACTTCATGAAGGAGATAAATTAAGTTTCTACTTAATTAAGTGTTTTGATAAATGCACCCGGGATTAGCTTCTCCCTAGTAATTTTCACTTTCACTTACCTATATATGAAATATGTAGTAAGGAAAAGTATTGCGATCGTGAAAGTTTTCGAACTCGAGTTTTCAACGGAAGTACACTTTTTAGGGTCAATTATGGAAACCATCCACAGGAGAATACCTAAGCTCAGCATTTTTTTCTGACAATGTATAAATACCCCACCCTATCCCTTCCTAGCATCAGTCTACATCCAGTCATGAATTAGTTCACACATAGTTATTATTTTGTAAATAGTCAGTTAGTAGTAGAAGTAGTACAATAGACATTCATGTAATTTTTGTTGTTTTTATCAAATAAACTTTTTTTTTAAGTCAAAGTGAGTGCGGGAGATTTAATTGTCCCATGAGTCCAAATAAGCAAATCCCGCGAAAAGGTCTGTGTGTTTGTGTGTTCGTGTGTGTGGTGACTCTATCGCAAAAACGAAAAGTCGTACGGAACTGAAATTTCATATTTAAGACTACTTTACGCCTGAGATGTTACAGCAACTTTTCACTGAAATTAGCTGCCCGGAAGTCCTACTTTATCCCATACATTTAGAACCTTTTTACGATTTTCTCAAAAACGGCTCTAACGATTTTGATTCAACTCGCTATATCGATGTAAAATTTAATGAGCTTTAATATCATGTACGTTTTATTCTGATTGAAATAGTCTGACGGGGCTTACATGCAGATATTTTTAATTTTTTCCTCTAAAGTACCTTTAATTTGGTATATTCTATAAAAATAATTATATCATCTTATTACCATTGATAAAAAAGAGGTATATATATGTACGATTTCGATATCCAACTAAAGGAGAAAACTCAAAAAATATTTTTTTAATGCAATTGTTTCACCGCTTGGTCACTGGATGGCGCTGTCATTGCCGGACGCTCCAAGTAGTTCTAATACGAAGTGATGAAAAAAAAAACTTACTGAATCTCATAGATAATATTATAACATATTATTTAATAAAACACATTTTTCTTTAAAAATCAAATGTAAATAATTCTTTAACAATTTATTTTCGTTAAACGTAAATAAAGTTTAAGCATACATACTTATTAAAATAAATTTTAGTTTTAAAGACAATTAAGCAAAGGACCGAGTATTTTCTATTCAGGGCAATTTTAATACAATTTTAAATATTCTATTTATTTTTTTGTTTATTGAAATATGATTTCAGAAAACAGAGGACTTCTATCGATTTGCTACTTAGCTTTGCCGTTAGTTTATTCACAAAATTCCCCGAAATAGAAAATACCCTCTTACTTGCAACCAAACTAGGCTTACACGATTTTAAAGCCTGTTTTTAAAAATTTATATTTTTATAATATTAAAATATATTACCTACTTAAATTTTGTATAATATCATGTATATCAAATATCGATCAATGGAACTGAACACTGAATGTATAAACTGTACATAAAGAAGCCAGAAGACAAACTGATATAAAATCTAAATTAATTCATATAATAGACAAAACACGCCGTTTCTTGAAATCATATCCGACCGATATGATTCCCTGAACCAACTGCTTGCAACAGTGTTTTCATCAATCTGGTACATTCGGCTACATTTGTCATTTTCAAATTTTTTCAAAGTGTTATTCATACATTGAAAACCGATTATTCCTTATAAAAAACCAGATTTCGTATTTCATAATTTTTCCCAAAAAACCGACAAACCCTAGTTTTAACAACTGCATGCACCAGATTTTCTTATTTTTGTACTGTTAACTTATGGTTTATCCCGGGTATGGAGACCCTCCTGGGGAGAACCAGCCTCTATAAAGTGGGTACCCAATAACATTGAGGAAAAAAACCTGGCGGCTGAGCGTGATCAAGGCCTAATCACCTCATTGCATAGCCTTTGGCCTAGAAACAGTACAAATCTCCCCTAAGACTCTTATAGGGTTGTAGAGCTTTTTTTTTTTTTTTTTTTTAACTTATGGTTATTTTTCTTTTAATTGTGTTAGTTGTTATTTGTTTTTTCTCTTAGCCATAAGGAATCCTAAAATTAAGGCCGAAATGTTAGTACACAAATAAAATAACTTTTCCTTATTAGTGTATTATTTCTTTATGACAGCAACCCCTAACCAACTTCTCTATTAAATTCTCGATGGTCTACTGTTACTCCATTATGGTTTTTATTTCTGTTTTATAGGATGGAGAATTTGATGTGCTGGTTGTCGGTTTGGATTCTGTCTCTAGATTGAACTTCATGCGCCAGCTCCCTAAAGCTTACAGATTACTCACCGGTCCCCTCGATGCGACTGTACTCATCGGGTTCAACAAAGTCGGACATAACACGTTTCCAAATGTAGTTCCAATGCTGACTGGCAGACCGTTTCTCGATATACCTCACTTACCATTTAAGGTAATCATATTCAATGTACTATTATTTATTTGTTTATTCTTGTTAGGTTTTATTCCTTTTGTTAGTGAATGGACGTTCCAGGTATTCAAAATTAATTAATTCAAATATTATTATTAAGAGTGAGGGCTGGTTGTTTATAAGTGAATGTGGACTGTATTTGGAATAATGGACCTATAGTGCTATTAGGTTTACACACTGATTCTATTGCCAAAGAAATATAATGAGGGTTAGTGGATTGTAGTCATTTTGAATATGGATAATTTAGAATTTAAGACAGTTGATAACATAGCTGGCTGATAATGTGAGCGGTCTTTCCTCTTGCATTTTCCTGTTCCTGGGCCGTTTGGTGCCTATCGTCTATTCCACCATCATTTTGAGTAAATCTGGAAAATAAGTTCTTATCCTGTCTTTTCATGAGGATTCTGGCCCAACCATATTACCTCTAAATGCCGGTAGATGGCCCTTGGTGCAATTAATTACATGCTTACAAGCTAGGTTGCAGCACATAGAATTGGTTAAGTACCTTGTTCCCTTAACACCTTTGTAAATTTGAACTTACTATTATTGAAGAATATACTATTATTTTTTTTATATTAGAAGAAGTTAGTTAGGGAGTTTACATAAATAAATAAATTGTGCATTTAAAGTTTTACCCTCTACTCAGCTCAGTCTTGGATGCTTAAAGAGAGTCAATAGAAAATATTGCTTGTATTAGAAATGAACTATTGGAGAGGACCATGTGTTTTTCTTGACTTCAAAAAATCCCTAATGATAACTGAGCATTGTGGTTCAGGTTAATCAAATAGAGAACGTCCTCTTCACTTTTGAAACAATGAGGCTCAAGTGGTTTGAACATGTGATGAGGATGAAAGAGGGAAGATGGTGAAAGAGAATTTTGGATTGGATACAGGAGAAAAGAGGAAAGAAAGGTCTTCTGAGGTAGTGGTAAAAAAAAGGTACTGAAAATTACTGCCTGAGAATCCCCTCCTCCCTGCTAGTGGGGCTATTTTATATTATTAACAAGCCTGTGGTGACCACCATCCATTGATTATTCGCCCATAGTTGTTGCGTCATTTGCTCCATTGGAACTTCAGCCTTCCTCTCTGCCTTCTCCCAGATAGCTGCTCCGTCTTTAGTCTTCCTGGTATCTCCTCACCTTCCATTTGGGCCACATGGCCAGCACAACTTGATCTCAAGAAGCTCCTGGTTGTTCTTTCTCCTCTGACCCTGACTCGTTCTCTTTCCTCCTAGTATCCTACGAAGAACTTTCCTTTCAAATGTTTAAAATTTCCAGTTCATTGTTCTTCAATAGAGTCCATATTTCAGATGCATATAAGATTATTATGCATATAAGGGTCTTGAAGAGGCAAAGGTTGGTTTTTCTGGTGAAATGAGTTAGATTACTTGGGAGGTGCCTGACAAGTCCAAAGCAACACTGGTTGGCCAATATTACCCTGTTTTTTAAAATTTTATGTTAAACTGAGTCATCCTGCCTGATAATAATGAAATGAAAAGTAATTTTATTCTGGGACGAGTAGTCCCCTAAGAATAACAAGAAAAGTAACAATATACATGATAGTTGTCTGGTCACTTAAGACTTCAGTTTAACAATAAAAGACAGATTTTGTGACAATGAATAGTTATCATCTATAGATTTTAAATATTACATATGTTGGGAAGATTGATACTTTAGGAGATGGAGAAATAGTTGGTGTTTGAAAGTGGATAATGATAAGATAAGAAAGGATTTTTTGGAGAAAGTGGATCTGTGAGAAGGGTTACTGCAAATTTATGGGCTGGGATCTAGTGTTTACTGAATGAACAGAGGAACAAGTGGTAAGCATGTCAAGAATATAAGGAGGTTTTTTTGTGTTGAAAAATAGGAAGAGACAGACACCAAGGAGGTACTACCGACGGAAAGAGGGATAGAGCCAATTCAACTCTGTATACCTTCTAGAAACATGAGAGCGTCTGGGGATTCCACATGTGAATCTTATGAAACAATTCATAAGTCTTTTGAGTCTTATATCGAATTTCTCAGACAGCCCACCATTTACGAGGCACCCGTAGTCAAACTGGGGGAAAATGAGCGTAGAGACAAGTAGCATATGGGTTTTAGGTGGGATAGAGTCACAAAGTCTTAGAAATTGTTTTAGGATGGATTTTTGGGTGATTTGAAAAATATGATTATTCCAAGATAGGTTCTGATCAATAATGACTCCAAGGCTTCTTACTGAGGTGTGGAAGTGGATAGGTATGCTATTGAGGCGAAGGAATGGATAATACGGAAGAGAATTTACTAGGTTCTTGGTAACTGATAAGAATGGCTTTGGGTTTTCCAGTGTTCAACTTTAAATCATTTGTCGTAGCCCATGCATTGATGTTGCCAATATCCTTTTGCAGCTTTTGGATAGCCTTTAGCATCTCGGAAGGATGGAAAGAAAGATAGATTTGCAGATCATTTGCATATAGGTGGTATTGTGAGTGGCGGATGCAGTCAGGAGATCATTAATATAGATGGAATAAAGAGTTGGTGAGAGTGAGAATCCCTGAGGAACACCACATGTTAAGGAAATGGAGGAGGAAGGAGGTTCATTTGGTATGATGACAGTTTGAGATTGATAGGATATTGAGGATTGTAGGTCTTGGGTAATTTTTAACAATGCAGATTAAGTAGAATATTGGGATCGGAAACCGGGCATAAAGGATTTAGAAGGTTTTTTTTCCTCAAGAAAGTTGTTGAGCTGAGAGTGAACAATTCTTTCACATGGTTTGAATAGTATGGAGATAGGTCTAAAATCGGAAACTGCAGCAGGATTAGGAACTTTATTCAGTGGACGTACGATGATTTTTTTCCAGGCTGTTGGGAAAATGGATTTTTGAAGAGAAGCATTATAAATGTGTAGAAGGACAGGGAAGATGACAGGGAGACACAATTTAATTAATTTCACAGGGATTTGGTCGGGTCCATGATCGTTCGTTTTGGGCTTGAGAATAGAGGAGAGCAATTCTTCTGGAGATATATCCGAAAAATAGAAATTTTCTGGATTGAAGGATGTCAGCGGTAAAGAGTAATCAGTATTATGGGATATAGGAAGTGGTTCTGCGAAGTAGGAATTTAGTTCTTCCTATAGATAGATAACTAACTTAGTCACTTTTTTTAAACTTAAATGAACCCATTATCATGGTTTCTCCTTCTTTGGTCACCTCCCCTGATACCATCTATATAGTTTTGGTGCTGTTGATTTCTGGTTCTAATTGCTTTGCTTGTTCTGCTAAGGCTAGAAACGCTTCAGTTACTGCTAGTAGCGACCCTCCGACAATATCTATGTCATCAGCATATGCAATAAGATGGTAGAAGTGTTTAAATATTGTGCCCCTAACCTGGAGTGTTTTATATTATACTAGGTCAGCGGTTCCCAATAAAAAGGTTTTGCAGATCTCTTCATACAACCACTATAATGGCAACATTCAACATCCAATCCTAAATTAATAAAAACTGTGTATATATCTTGGTGTTGCAAGTGGCTAAAGGTGAGATTCCACATGGAGATGTAGCGTCAGCATCTCACATTCACTTGAGGAGAATGTAGTGTTGTATTTAGAGGCAAGCCAAAGCCAGGCATTGAGCTTCAGTAATAAAGTTAGAATCAGAATGGTGTAGCACCAGTATTAACTTGCAGCAACGTCAAGCTCTACAACTTATCACGTACATGTCATGAAAAATACTATGGCTGCTAAAACTCTGTATGCCAGAAATTACCAAGTCGGAGTAAATTATTACCAAGAATGGGAATAAAGAAAAAAGAAACTTCTATTAAGAGTTTAATTTAAACCACCAAAAATTAAATTATTAAAGTTAAAACAGAGGGAGATATTTATTCAAATACTCATCACAAATTAGCTCATCATTTTTAAAATGTTAGAAAATGACCAATTTAACAGTTGTGATTGAGACGTAACAGTCACTTCTCAGTTATCCCTAGCAATTATATCACTTAGAATGTTGGCTTTGTCTATGTACATTTGTGATTATTATTACTACCCAAATATTTTTTATTAAGGTAATTTAAAATAATTTCCCAATGACATCTCGCAGAACCCCCTGAACATCACCTCCGGACTTCCAGGGGTGTGCGGACAATTAATCGGGAACCACTGGGCTTGATATTTATCATATTATAGTATTCTATGTTAGACATTATAATGATGTGAGAATGGTTGACTATATGTAGATATTAAGAAGAAGATAATTCAGGATGCAGTCATCAAAACACTTCTTAATTAAGTTACTTAATTAAGTTTCTTCTTAATTAATTATTGTTTTATGACAGCACACCGAATTATGCTATCCTAAATAGAAATTTTAATTTTTTTTTTATATTTCATTTTAAATTCCTTCGTAGGATTGGCCTTTCATCTGGAAGGATTTTGCAAGCGCAGGGGCTGCTACGATGTACACCGAAGACTTGCCAGAGATCAATATGTTTGATTACCTTGACAACGGGATAGATGAGCAGCCGACCCATCATTACATGCACACATTTTGGCTGGCGGTCCATTCTTCATCGATTTATAAAAAGAGCGCCAGGCTGTGCCTCGGCTCAAAGCCTAAGCATCAAATACATTTCTCTTATCTCAAGTCATTTTTGAAAAGTTACTCAGGCAATCCCAAGTTCCTGTTCTCCCTTATTAATGAGCCTACTCATGATTTTGCCAACACAGCTGGAGTAAGTATCTTCCATTACTTAATATCAGCAGGCCCTCTTTCAAAATTATTATACTGTTCACTATAAACTTAACTATTATATGTTCAAACTTAGACTTCGAAGCATACCACTATGCAGGTTTACATCAAACATCTTTTCATATGATCTGTTGGTTTGGTAGCTCTTCTAGGATCAGGTTTGACCTATTGGGATCTGACTGAGAGACCTGTAAAAAACGCATATTATATTATTATCTACTATTATCACGTACTAGGATCCAAAATCCCACGGCGAGTTTTGCTCCCAGCCAATAATCCTGAACCAATAAACTATCCACCCCATGTATCTTATCCACATCCGTTTCCAAATCAAGATCCTTCCAATATATACTCCATCCTTGAGTCCTTTCTCTCTGATCTTAGAGATACCATCCAACCGCTAATCACCCTTCTCACCAGAGTCCCTTTGCAAGTCCCATTTAATCTCCAACAATGTGTGTAAAGCACCTAGCGATTATCTTGTGGAATGCTAATGGCCTGCATAACCATCGTGACGAACTGGTCTTATTTCTACATGACAATCACATAGACGTAGCACTACTTACTGAAACTCTCTTCACACAACGATCAAATTTTCACATACGTGACTACATCACTTATAGATCTGACCATCCCATCTTGAAACCCTCTTCCGATCCTTAGGACCGCGCTTAATTGCTTGGAGGTGACTACAACGCTAAACACCAATGATGGGGTTGCCAAACATCCAACTCCCGTGATAATGTCCTTTCTTGCGTCTCTGACTTCAATTGCTATACTATCCTTTCTCCTATGAGACCAACATATTGGCCAACACAATCAAAGCCCTAAATGATCTGTCATCTGATCATAGCCCAGTTCTGCTTTCCTTGCACTCGAGCTTTATTCCTAAACCCACCATTCCCAGTCTGATTACTGGACGAATAGACTGGGACGGATTCAGAAGTGACTTGGAAACCAAACTGGACTTAAAAATCCCACTTAAGACTAAACATGATATTGATAAAGCTGTTGAACTACTGACTGACTCAATTAGCAGTAGCATACTAGAAAAAACTTCAACCACTAATACTACTAACTCACAGAAGACTACCCTGCCACAGCACATTCGAATCTTATTAAGGGAAAAACGCAGGGCAAGATCGAAGTGGCATAGGACTAGATATCCATCAGACAAAACTTATTATAATAAACTGACTAACAGACCGAAAACAGAAAAACAAAAATTCAAAACTTACTCAATTTTACCGAAAAACTTACTATTAGAGACAGATCATTATGGATGACGACAAAAAAGCTACTGAAGTTCAAAGACTGTAATCATCCACTCCTAACAGAATCCCATGTCTGGACAAGATCTGATGAAGAGAAGGCCCAGATATTCGGTCAGCACCTTTTTTGAACTTTTAATCCACAACCAGATATTCCATAATCCCGGTCACATTAAGTTTATAGAAGATGAACTATATACCCCACTCCAAATGGTCCTACCTGCTAAAGCGTTCCATCCGTCAGAAATATCTAACATCATTCAGAGTTTACCATCCTGCAAAGTGCCTGGGCATGATCTTATAACTTCCCATATTTTAACACTACTTCCTCGAAAAGCTATCCTATATCTCACTTACATATATAATTCCGTACTCCGTTCCACATACTTTCCTTCCGCCTGGAAATTATCCATTGTCAAAATGATACACAAACCTAAGAAACCGCCTGAAAATCCATCTTCTTACCATCCCATCTCAGCTTTTACCAATCATGGGTAAAATCTTGGAAAAAAATTATCCTGAAACGCCTTGTATCCCATCCTTGATACTAATTCCATAATTCCTGATCACCAGTTTGGATTCAGAACGTTCCACTCCACTATCCATTAATGTCATCATGTAGTGGACGTTGTCTCGTCTACATTGGATTGCTTTACAAGCTCTGCCAATTCCTCCCCCTACATACTTCCTTATTATCCAATCCTACCTCACTGGCAGATCTTTCAAAATCAATCATAATAATTCATATTCATCCATTTTTAGTCAGTCTACTGGTGTATCCTAGGACCCATCCTTTACACAGTTTATACAGCTGATATCCCAACCCATCCTACCACTTCCTTTCTACCTATGCTGATGACACTTGTGTGTTATTAGTCAATACTGATCCAACTATTGCCTCTCAAACTCTCCAATCCCACCTCAGAGACCTTGAAGTACGTGTCAGAACTAGAGAATTAAAATAAATTCCAACAAATCCAACCAAATTACCTATACCCTTCGTCGTAAACCTATGACATCCTGCCCTACTGTCTCCTTCCATAATACTCCTCTTGTCCCGGTTGAATAGATCCTATATCTACTACTGCACCTTGACAAACGCCTTACTTGGAACCCTCATACAAGACTGAAACGACAAGAAGCTGCATAACGTTTTCGACTACTTCAACACTTACTGGACAAATGTTCTAATCTTCCACTTAACTAATAAAGGCTCATCTACATGACTATCATAAGACCGATATGGGACTTATGGAGTTGAGCTCTGGGGCTCTACTAAATCATTGAATTCTTCTTGTATCCATCCCTACAGTCCAAAATCCCTGTAAAATCCTCAATGCTCCTTACTTTGTCACCAACAAACTCATCCATAAAGACCTTAATGTCCCATATCTTGCTGATTTGGGCCCATACGAGGTATCAATCCTTCCATGATAAATTCCATTCCCACCCTAATCCTTTCGTTTCAATCCTTTCTTCCTCTTCAATTCCTGACAATCCTCAGAGGCGTCTGAAAAGGAGATGGCCCCGGGACCTTCTAGTTTAGAATATTTTTAGAGTGCTTCCATTGGGAAGCTTCTCTACATGTGTTTCATGCCTTTTTATGTTACATTCAAATTCACTTGTTGTATTACAGTTGTGAATTCCAATAAATAAATATATAAAAAAAGTTAAAGTATCCAAATGTTTCACTGATTTTGATGACATTTTTTAAAGTTAAAACTAGACATTAAACGATTAGACTCTGCAAAATATTAGGAGCCAATGCTCCCCAAGAGTCACATAAAAAAATCGAAAAGTTTGTGAGCAAAAAAAAACATTTTATTTAATATCTCTGGTTCTAGTGAAGGTAAAAAATAAGTTTGGTGTCAAGATTACCTCATTTTGAAGCAGAATAAATTAAAAAGTAATCCATTAAATGATTTAAGTTTTATGTTTGGAAATAACTCTAATAATATAAGTAATTTTGTCAAAACAGCGCTTTTAATAAGGTTTCTTAAAAACAGTGTTCCTCCCTCCTAAAAAAGAAATCTTAATCTGAGAACAGTTTTTAAGAAACCTTTTTAAAAGTACTGTTTTGATGAGATTATATATTTTCTTAGGGTTTATATTCATATTTTGTTTATTACCAAGCTTAAACTTCAATATTTTTTTTACTTTCACTTACCTATATATGAAATATATTGTAAGAGAAAGATATTGAAAATTTTCAACTTCCAGTTTTCAACGAAAATACACGTTTTAGGGTCCCATGAGTCTAAATAACCAAGTCCCGCAAAAAGGTCTGTGTTGTGTGTGTGTGTGTGTGTTGTGTGTGTGTGTGTGTGGAACTCCCAACATAGTCCTATGCAAATGAAATTTTATATTTATGACAAGTATACACCCGAGATGTTACAGAAACTTTTTCATCAAAATCAGCTGACCGGAAGATCTTTTTATACTATGCATTTTGTACCTTTTTACGATTTTCTCAAAAACGGCTCTAATTATTTTGCTTAAACTCCATGTATCAATGTAAAATTTGATGGGCTTTAATATGATGTAGATTTCATTCTGATTGAAATAGTCTGAAAGGCTTAAATGCCGATATTTTAAATTTTCTTCCTCTAAAGTACCTTTAATTTTGTAGATTTTAAAAAAATTGGAACATCATCTTATTAGCATTGATAAATAACAGGTAAATATGAATGTTGAGCGAATTTGATAAACAACACTAAAGGAGAAAAGTCCAAATATATTTTTGTATGCAATGTTTTTTAATATAGATGTATAATATACCGTTGGATAGCTAAGATTTTAGAAAAAATATTATCTAATACCCAGAATTTTAAAGGTTAATGAAGAGTTATGAAAAGACACGATAAAACTAACTGATTTTTGAAGGTAAATATAAAATGGTTTATTTAATAAAACACAAGTTTCTATTGAAATTCAAAATAATTCATAATTTTACAATCTATTTGTATATTTAAATGTACTTAAAAATTTGTAAATTGATTTTAACAACGGAGGTGAGTGAAAGTTGTGTGTTGCGCACACCAGATTTTTTTTAATTCTTTCACTTTGGAATAGAGTAATTTTGACTCCAAATTTATTTTTCTACCTTCACTAGAACCAGTGATATTAAATAAAATGTGTTTTTCGTATGCAAATTTTCCCGATTTTTTTATGCCACTCCTGGGGATCGCTCACCCTTAATATTTTGCAGAGTCAAATGGTTCATGTCTAGTTTAACCTTAAAAAAATTCATCAAAATCGGTGTGACACATTTGAGGTCCTATCCTTGTTAGTCTTATCTACTTTTCATTACTCTCCATTACTTTTTACAACTTTGTGTGCAGGATAAATATTTTTCTACTATCTTTAGCTTTCCAATAGTACATTATACATTTATATTACTGTTCTTATGTTAGAAAAAAAAAGAAGCTAGAGTTATGCTGGCATAAATGGGAAAGCAAAAAGTGCTATTACTGAAATTGATTTATTTTTTCAAATGACAAGCATTTTAAATAATTGATGAAATGGTCCAAAATCAAAAATGTATACATATTTATTTACTAATCTTTCATTAGAGATTTTTTAAAATTTTGTGAGGAGTTGAAAAAAATTTAAATTGAATTAAAAAAAGTATTTATTATATTATTATGTCATAATGCCCCTAATATAATTATAAACATTTATACCAAGGCATAATAGTATAGGTTAAAAGTGGGTATATACTCGTAAGTTAGAGAAAATTGTAGAGGGCGACAAAGACATCCGTGCGCCCGGATACATGACTAAAATAAGCGTGCCCGGTCTAGGGTTAAAGAAATCTGTTGTCCTAGAAACAATACTGATTACTTTAGTTACTGAATGCAAGATCCTTCATGGATTATAGTAGCATAGTTTTTTTTTATTTATTTTATTAATGGAAGGAATTTATTCTTATTTTGTAAAAAATATACACTGAAATAGTTAGTGTTAGATATTTATTGAGTGTTAATAAATATTATGATAATAAAAATTTACTAATTTTTAAACAAAATATTTCTCTTTTAAGTCAAAATTATAAAATAGTCCATTCTTATATCATTAAATCTCTTTATTTTTTCAACATTTTATCCATAAGGCCATTTTCAAGGAAATCCTAAATAAGTCCTTTACATATCTACATGTTCAGTTAATAAAAAAAAAAGAAGAAAGTTTTGCTTAAGTCGCACTTGTCTTTAATGTACAACAAACATCCTGTAAAAATGTAATTAGTTGACCATGTAGATGTCTTGCCAGTTAGGATTTCCTTTAAAATGGTCAATTGACTGAAATCACTCAGAAACAATAATAACAGTAAAATAATTCTTTATTTGAAGGATGAGATGGTTCGGGTCGCAGTCAAAAATGATTAGAAAATAGTGAAAAACTACATACTAACCAACGTTACTACCCATGTTGTAGGTCAGGGCTAAAAAAAAGATAGAGTATATTTATATTTTTTAACTTGAGGAAGTTCTGTTCATGTTTATGTATTTAATTAAGTATTATATACTTTCTTTCACTTTTTATTATTCTTTTAAAAACTTTTTACATCATTTATTCAATATTTTTGGAACTTTTTCCATTTTCAAGATTTCTATATATTACGTGGATGCAATACCTTATCCATTTTTGTCCTTTATAAATTATGGGAAAAAGACCCTAAAATGTCATTTAAATAATGTAAAAAGTTTTTTAAAAGAATAAAAAGTGAATGGGAATATATAATGTTTAATATAATCTAAAGGAAAAAATGGATAATCTATTGGATCAACATAATTAGGGTTATTTTAGCCCTAAATTCACAAACTTTTAGTAAAATAAATAAACTACAGATAAGGTTTAGGTATCGAAATTACAAAAGAAGAAAAAAAGGGAAAAAAAATTAGAAAATCCTAAACATCAACTTTTTTTTGTGTATTAAATTTTGTGAAAAATTGAGATTTCTTTTAAGTAGGGCCATTTTAAATAAATAAATGACCATAAAAAATTAACAGAAATAAAAAACATTGAGTTAAAATGAGAACAAGTAACAAAATAAAGATGTAAAAAAATTAATGTGAGGAAAGAGAAATGCTTTATTTAAATAAAATCGGACACAGCGTAATCAGTCCTTGTGAGACATATTATACTATATTAACATTAATATTTTAGCTTAGTATGATCATATATAAATTATAAATATTCAGAATACATTACGCACATGATGAATAGAAATTGATTTTAGGATTAATAAATAAATAGAAAGATTTATAATCAATCATAATAATAATGGAGATTGACTAGCATGTATATTATAATATCCCTATTCTTTAAAAATATATTCTTTAAGAAAAAATTAATTATCACAATATTTACTTCATTATAACTCAATTTACTCTCAGGGTATGGTATGGGTTCTTGACAATTGGCACATAATTTTATTTAACTTTTTAATTATAATAATAACTTACAAACATAATACAAACAATATGCAGGCAACCAAGATCCCTCTTCAAATTCAGCTGCAGCTCCTTCCTCCCTCAGGTCATAACTTTAACTAACTATGACCAGGTATCTTTCTTCTACCTGGGCTATTACCTGGGGTGTCCCTTGCATCCAAAATGGAGTTTTGTTTACAAACAAACATTCAAATTGGAGCTGTTAATTTTTATTTTAATTCTATTTTGTATCTAATTGTTAGCCTGCCAAAATAATATTTAAATAATAAATAGATAAATAATTGTATACCTTATAAAAAAAATGGGTATAATTACAATATATATATATATACATCAATATGATTTAATAGAGAAATGAATAATAAAACAATGGAAAATTGGGTTGGAGTGTGATCATCAACATAATCACAACATAAAAAAAAATAGCAACCAATATAATTATAACAATTAAAATTGGTTGTCTTATTTTTTTCTTAACCCTGATAAAGGCTCATAATGTAGGCCAAAACATGGTACACAAAGAAAATAAGTTTGTCTTATTAAAGTGATTTTTTGATGACCACAACTCCAACAAACATTTCTATGATACATTCTCAATGGTCAAAAATAAATATAGTTAGTAAAAGTATATAAGGTAAAATAAAGATAACAAATACTTTACTTGGGGGTCACCTGTGGTTTATAGGCTAGCATAACAGGCTTCTAGGCTCAAGGATACAGGTTCAAATCTGGCAGGTGGCTCTAGGATTTTTTAATGGGATGTAAAAAGGTAGTTCCGGGTATGTGCAATGTCAGATACTATTTAAAGATCCCTATCCTACTTTAATCTGCATGGAATAAATTTATGACTCCCACTGTAGCATCTTCAAATTAGCCAGAAAAGCATAAAGTGACGTTTAATAAATAAACAAATACTTCACTTTATTGCTCCCCATTCAGCTTCTTTACTTCAATGAAGCAGCCCTGGTGAAGTACCCTTATGTGGTTTGAAGCATTGGTTAATAAATCATTTTTCCTTATTTTCTAATTTTTTTTTACCTTGACCCAAACCATCTCCTCACTCTTATATTTATTACTCATTGAAACTCCTTAATATTAAATAGAATATTTCTTTATTTGAAGGTAGTCGATGATGTCCTCACTGACTTCCTCAACTCATCGTTTCATGAAGGCCTTTTCAAGAGGTCGATTGTCTTCGTCCTTGGTGACCATGGCAACAGATTGGATAGCATAAGGTCTACCGAAGTCGGCAAGATTGAAGATTTCATGCCTATGGTCGCAGTTATTGTTCCTCCTGGTGCTTACCCAACAGTGGAAACAGCAACTTAGAATGAACAGTAACAGATTTACCTCCACTTATGATCTGTACATGACATTTGTCGAAATACTATCTACTTTAGGAGGCTCTCCTGACAAACCGGGGAACTCCAGCGAAAGAGTATGGAAGCACTTCTCCCAGCCTCCGAGGGGGGTATCTCTCTTCAAAGAGATCCCCCTGAAGAGGAGGTGTGAAGATGCAGGAGTCCCGGAGTGGTTTTGCTCCTGTAACACTGGAGTCGAATTGAAGAATACTGACGTGGAAGCAAGGAGGGCTGCTTCAGTGGTCGTAAATCACATCAATAATATCCTTAAAAATTATACTCTTTGCGAAACGCTATCAGTGGGTGAGATTAAAAGCTGCTAATCTGTATACAGATTCGAATCACAGTAATTTGGAAATAACATTCCATACTAATCCTAGTAATGCTCTGTTCCAAGCGGGATTGAAACATGTTCTAGATTCCTACCAAATTGGAAACTTAGAGAGGATAAATAGGTATGGGTCTGAGGCTACTTGCCTTGGTGCGGATGTCCTTAGTAGTAATAGCCTTCTCAAGTCAATTTGTTACTGCCAAGATATTTAATCAAGTTTTATATCCAATAAGGGTGCAAACAGCTGATAAGAAAGCCTATGGTGATCAATCCATATCAAACAGTGGAGAAGGGTTCCACTAAAGATCTCTTCAGAAAATTCTTCCAATTTTTACCAACATTTATAGTGCTCACATAGACATGCGGATTATGGCGCTGAATTGGCATTATATAACAGCACACTGTACTCATAAATATTTTTGTTCTCGACTGTTGATACTGTAAGTTTTCTAATGATGTGAGAACGGAGAAGATAATATGGGATGCAGTCATCAAAACACTTAATTATTTAGAAACTTAATTTTATGGCCTAAACTTAGGCCATTTTCAGGGCTATAAGACAAAAGATTAAAACCAGCTGTATAAAATAATATATAAATGGGAAAAAAATAATATATTTTAGGCAATAAGATCTTTATATCTGTCTAAAATATTTATGTTATGTATATTTCTTATTATTTTTTTTCTTTTCTTTATATATTTATTTATACAGATGGTTGTTATCTTTTGTTTTATAGCCCTCAAGATGGCCTAAAATTTAGGCCGAAAATCATTAGCTCATTAAATTAAGTTTCTACTGAATTAAGTGTTTTTGATGATTCACCCTGAATTATCTTTCCCTCTATTAGTTTTCTAAGTGCTTATTTTATATTAATAAAATGACCCGTTTGTTTTGAATGTGGCCTAAATCCATTTATTCTTTATCTATTTATACTTGAGATATTTTTTGTTCAAATTAAATTTTGTTAAACTGATTTATTTAACATACTGTTTATTCAACTAATGCAATTTGCCAAAAAATGAGATTAACTTTTAAAACACTAATTAATTAAAATTACCTTCATCACTACCTTAGGACATTATAAATAATAAATATAATAATTTAAGTATAAATGGACTTAGGCCTCTTTCAAAATAAGTAGCTCAAATGTTTATTTTTTTCTCAAATTTTAAGAATTAAATTCATAATTTTATTTATACAACGTTTAATAATAAATTTTCACTAAACTGTTTAATAGTTGTCCAAAAAACACCATTTGAACCTTCTTATTTATAGAGAACATACCCAAAAAAATACTTTAAAGGATTTCTGTACCTGTTGTTTTGTTTCTGACTTAATGTTTACTTGTTTATTCATTAGTTGGTATAATAATAATAATGCTATCTATCCTAATCAAAATAAGTTGATTAAAAAATATTTTATAATATTGTGGTATTTGAAATTTTGATACTTTCTATAAATATTTATTAGAAATTTATATTTTCTAATAGGTGCACAAGGTAACAGTTGATATAGTTTAATTATTTATAGAACACAATTGTCAATTAAGAAGTGTAGATTTAGCAGTTATATTACAAATAATTTTTTTGAAGTATGTATGTGTAAACTAGTTCCTATAATAAATAAGTTTACATTGAAAAATGTAGCACTTAACTATATTTTTCTATAGAAGGATAATTTCGGATGATTATATATATTTTAGGAAGAGTAATTATTTTTTTACTAAATCAAATTGTCTTTTTTTTTTTTTTTAATATGTCTGTTATTGTTATTTCCTAAGGCTGAAAACTGTACTGTTGATTTAATAAAATAAATAAATTATTTTTAAATGTGTTGAATGTTGAACTCAAACTGCATAATGATTGTTTAGTTTATTGTCTGATTGATTGTTATATAAAAAGGTGTTAAATACATATTTGTTATGTTAATTTCACTTACCTATGTATGTAATATATATAGTAAGCAAAAGTATTGTGACAAGAAAATTTTTGAATTTGACATTTTGGACCCCCTGAGTCCAAATGACCAAGGATCACAAAAGGTTCTAGGATCAGTGCCTGTTTGTTCGGTAAGTCTGGCCCAAAAACAAAAAGTTATACGATATTTTAATTTCATATTATTGAAGAACAAGAAGAGCCACTTTATATAATACAAAAATAGCTCTAATGGTTTTGAATTAACTTGCTATATATATTGTTATGATATATTAAGTAAGCATAAATAATAAGGATCGAAGGTCAAGGAGGCGCGAAATGGATAGCCAATCAGAAAAAGAATGGAAATGCGCAGTAGATCGGAAATAACCGGGCGTCTTTTGCTAGTAGTCACCAAGAAGAAAGGAGCTCAAGGGTTGTGTAAACTAGTGCATTATTATGAAAGAAAAATTAAGACACGAGTTGAAGAAAAAAGAAATATGGAATTGGTAGAACGGAATGGACAGTAAAAAGCGATGAGTTTTGTATTTTAATTTTCTTATATATTGTAGTATGTTCAAATTAAATATAAGCAATAACCTTAGCCAAGACTACGTGAATTAATCCAAAACCCTTATAAATTAAATCATTATTTTGAAATAAAACATTAAATATTTTAATAATACACACACGAACGCACACACACACCGCCAAAAGTACTACAACACTCACTGTTTACGTCACTTATTTCATTTGTTCTCATTTTGGTTTATTATTTTCAATCATCAACCTTGATAATCGACCAAAAAAAAAAAAAAAAAATTACTCCTGCTCAAAGTTTGAGGGTTAACGTTTCAATATGCGTAGAATCGGAATAACGAATAAAAAAAAAATCCGTTTGTCCGCGGCATATCTCTGAAACTAATGGACCAATTTTTTTTAAATTCGCCACAAAAATACCAGTCCATTCAACGATGATCCTAACACCTAGACGTAGATATCTGCTGGTTAGTTTTAAAATGGCGGCCGATTAAAAGGATTTTATTCAATAACTTATGTATTTCTTAGGTATTATATACATTTTTTTGCTGTATAGTGTGTTACTGTTTTTTTTTTTATAAAATTGTGTTGTATTATTTAAGTATTGTATTGTATCATACTATATACTGTTACTGTTTGTTATTGTACTTTTATTGAATTGCCGCAGGTGAACTCTTTTCCCACATACGGGCTCGCCTTAGTGGGATAGTGACTTCTACTTGCACTGTAATATGTCTGTGTTTTGATTCAAATAAAGAAGTACATAAAAAAAAAAAAAAAAAAAAAAAAAAAATCAGTTATTTATGAAGATAGGAAAAAAAATCATTAGTGTTTTTTAACCAAAAAAAAAAAGCGAATTGTTTATCGTGCGTTTGGCTGAGTCCGCCGGCCGAGTAGGATTATATTTGTACATGCGTATTGATGTGCAGTTTTGATGCATGGACGTTAAATTTGAATAAATTCGGAGCGCCAAACTGGCTAAAAGAAGAGCGGTAAGCCGGACTTCGGTTCCTGAGAAGAGGGCTCTTATCAGGAAGAGGTTCGGGCAGGTCCATCCCCACCATCTCCAGGCCGCCGTACACAGTTATGGCCTTTTCACACATACACGGCTGCCGTCCAAACGGTTTATAATCCTAGGCTTATCAGCCTGCCAAACGGTCGTTGAGGTAGGGACATAGTTGGAGCTTTCACACATACACGGAATACCGTGGATCGACCATCAACGACCAAATGAGCGAGATCGACTTAAGAATAAATAATGCAAATAGAGCATTTTTCTTTATCTCTTCTATTCTGAAATCTAAGATCTCCAAACATCTCAAAATGAGGATATATAACACCATCATCAAACCTGTACTGAGGTATGGCTGTGAAACATGGGCATTAACAGGTACCCTTGAGAGAAAAATTGAAAGGTTCGAAAGAAAAGTCCTACGAACAATTACGGGACCTAAATGTGATCAGGACCTAGGGCTGTGGAGACGTAAGGGAAAATCAGAATTGATAGAGAAAACGAAGCAGTCAATCTCCCATGACATTAAGACAAAAAGGTTACGATGGGCAGGACATATGGCCATAAGTGATCCATCCGGTCCTCTCTTCAAAACTATGAATGCGATATGGTGGTTGGAGCTAGGCCGAGAGGAAGACCGAGAATGAGATGGGGCGACATAACCAAGAAGGACGCCACGGAGTTCCACGCGGTGAACTGGAGGACCATTGCTCAAGATAAACAGAGGTGGGATAGGCTAATTACGGCGGTTAAAGATCTCCAAGGTCTGTAAGTGCAACCAAAAAAAAATAAATAGAAGTAAGTAAAAGTTGTGTTGTGCACCCCCCAATTTTTTAAAAAATATTATATAAGATGAAACCCATTTAATAACAATAAAATCGCTATAAGAGAAGGATATAATAATATAAGACTAAAATCCCTCTTAAAGGTGAAGTTATTGGACAGTAAATAACTTAGACTCAAATTACCTCAATAATCTTTATTTATCGCTAATAAATTGGAAAAAAGCTTTCCAATTATTCCAATTTATAGGATCCACTAACTTATATAGCCATTTCATAGCGGATCAAACTATTATATTCTCAAGAAATAATTTTGCTAAAACATTCTTCTCCAATAAAGTATCAAATTAAAAGATATTTTTAAATTGACACTTTGATTTCTAAAAGATGATAAAGGACATTTTTTACGTAATCGATATTATTTACATTGTTTGTTCAGTTTTATAAAAACCATCATATGATCCAATTTAAAAAACCCAAATCTCTTAAAAACGCGTTTCGAATTTGCACGTCTTTTCTAAAGGTACTATAAACATCCATTTAATCCACAGCGCACTAGAAATATATAGCTCCATCCAAAACACTTAAATAGATAACCTTTCCTTTAGCTTCGTTCTAAAGGTACTATATAACCTACAATATACCAGATATATCTAATTTCCGTTATATTTTACCACTAATTTATTGTTTTGAACATTTTGTGAATTTCACTGGTTAAAGAAGCACGGCTTGAATCACCGCTATGATTGTTATCAATGCATTTAACCTAACACTTCTTTTTACTTTCGCCTACCTATATATGAAATATATAGAAAGGGAAAGTATTTCGATCGTGAAAATTTTCGAATTCCAGTTTTCAACGAGTGTGTTTCCTTTGAAAACTGGAATTCGAAAATTTTTAGGGTCTACTGAGTCCAAATGACCAAGTCCCGCAAAAGGTCTGTGTGTGTGTGTGGTAACTCCCGCGCGTCAACGAAAGGTCCTATGAAACTGAAATTTCATATTAAAGACAACTGTTCGCCCGAGATGTTACAAAAACTTTTTCATCAAAATCATCCAACCAGAAGAACCACTTTATACCATGTATTTTGCACCTTTTTATGATTTTCTTAAAAACAATTCGAACGATTTTAATTAAACTTTAGATATCGATGTAAAATTTATAGGATTTAATCTGAATGAAATGGTCTGATGGAGTTTAAATGCCGATATTTCAAAATTTCTTCCTCTAAAGTACTTTTAATTTTGAAGATTCGAGAAAAATAACCTTATCGTCTGATTAGCATTGCTAAAAAACCGGTAAATATAAAAGATGAACGAATTCTATATCCAACTGAAGGAGAATATTGCAAAAATATTTTTTTAATGCAATGTTTTGTTTTTGAACTTAAGAACAGTAATATACATGTATAATATCCTTGGAATGCTAAAGATTTTAGAAAAAAAATTATCTTATACATACTACTGTAAAAGTTAACGGAGAGTGATGAAAAGCCGATAAAACAAACTGATTGTCATAGATAATAATATAATAGATTATTTAATAAAACATGTTTCTATTAAATTTTAAATAATTCTTTAGCAATTTATTTTTGTTTATAAAATTGTTTAAAAATTCTAAAATTGGTACAAACGATGGAGGTATGTGAAAGTCGTGTGTTGCGCGCACCAGATTTTTTTGGTTTCTTTTTATGTGTATTATTTATGTGACTATGTCTCGAGAGGTTAGCAATAAAATTAATTTTTTCAACGGCTCTCATACTTCGTCCATTTTGGAAAAAAAGTTTCTGTAAAATCTCATATCAAACATATCCGCTTATAAGAATATGTGCAAAACGTGTATCTCCGTTAGTTTATGAATCAAACATAGTAGAGATATATAGAAACTACTTATATTGTAAAACATAAATCTTCTGGATATGATATATAGCCCAGTAGAATTAGATCAAAAAAGGGGGTTGGCTAGAAAAAGGTGGGGCAAATTTAATTTTTACCTGGAATGCAGACCTGTAGTCACACATAATCCCTCAGTACAGTATTAGCCCAGTAGAAATAGGATTTTGGCTAAAAAAAGGTGGGGTAAATTTAATTTTTACCTGGAATGCAGACCTGTAGTCACACAAAATCCCTCAGTATAGTATTAGCCCAGTAGAAATAGGGATTTTGGCTAAAAATAGGTGGGGTAAATTTAATTTTTACCTGGAATGCAGACCTGTAGTCACACAAAATCCCTCAGTACAGTATTAGCCTTGTAGAAGTAGGATTTTGGCTAAAAAAAGGTGGGGTTAAATTAATTTTTAGGCACGATCGTTTGTATTATTCCCCTTGCTACCGGTGGAAGTCAGGTTTTCTTCCTCTTTCCGTAAAGTTTGCCTTCGACTATTCTTTGAAGCAGACTCGTCGAGTGCACCTTGAGGCTCTGAACAAACATGGAGATGCTTCCTTTCCCTTTCCAATATCTCTTTGTTCCTTTTACTTTATTTGATTGTTTTTCCTTAATCTCTTCCCTCAGTGTTTATTTATTATCATCATTAATATTTATTTTATTTTATTTTTTAAATATTTTTATTTTAAATAGTCTACATAAATTTTGTTTATTATTATTATTATTTTCTTTTTGTATAGTTTAAAATATTTACTGTTTTATGTTTATTTAAAAAGAAAAAAAAAAGGGTTGTTATATATGTATTGTTTAAAACTGTCTTTTTTTTTTTTTGGCACATTAATTATTGTAAAAATTATTACTTTGTCTGTAAAAAAGGGCCTCAGGCCCTAAGGCAATAAAAATCTAATCTAATCTAATCTAACCTCATTTAAAACCCAAGTTTTTACACTTTTCACCCTTGTGCATTTTCCGCTATCTTAGAAAAAACTCTAAAAAAGAGCACTTTTTCAGTTTTTTTCCTTCACAATCTCTTCCTGGACATTTTAGAACAAACTTTGTCGTTAGCAATTTTAAAGAACAAAACACCTACTGAGAAACGTGGTTGTCAATATTGGCCAAATTGTCAAAAAAACACAAAATGTCACAAAAATCAGTGGTTTCGCTTCAATAACTATTTTGGTTTGCAGTTTATTAAAAAAATGCATAATAAACAATCTTTTAGAGCATTAAATTTCAAACAATTTAGGTGATAAGATTTTTAATTACTCCAAATTAAACGAACAGTAAATGTTGAAATGACGTTTTTACTGAACGTGCTCTGTTAATAAAAAATAAATTGTCCATTTTAATTAGATCATCTAAACGTAATATTATTTTAAAACCATTATTGTGTATATTCTAGGAAAAGAAAAGCGTTTTGGCAACTAATAAGAACAAATTACCAATATATTACTTTTATTTTAATTGATTGAAAAAAACATTTTAATGATACACAAACAGCTTTAAATAAAATATGAAGCATTTTTTTTTTATTAGTTGTTTTTTCGTTATTTCGCCTCAAATGTATTTGATGTGTATAATGTATCATTTTAAGCGAAACGCTGCGTATCGTCAAACTCGTCTTCTTCCATGTTATATTAATTATTTGGTCTATTATTGCAGGATTCGAATCCGCAATGAAGACACTCAATAGAACATTGAAGTCCACCTTTTTTGCAGCTGCATTTATCTTCGCACCTACAGGAAATCATATTCAGTAATGTCGACGTTGCTGGTTCTTTAATCATGGTCACTAATGTTAGACCACCAATATCCTTTTTCCTGCCCCAGTTTAAGGGGTCTTTCACATTTTCTATCCACATTTCTACTTGCAGATAATTTCGATAACCATGAAATTCAACTGTACCGCTTGTTGGAAGTAGACGTTCCAAGTCGAAGTTAACGCTTGCAGGAGCTTTAACAAATCGAAGATACCGCAATTCATCAATAGAAGTGTCCATATCACGACCATAAACAGATACTAGGAATTTTTCTTCAGTAGCATGGATAAATAAAATGTTTTCCACTAGATGTGTAAATTTTAAAGATCTTGTGGGGTAGAACATATCTGTCATGCCATGCCTTCCATGTTTGCAGAAATGCGCAATATCTGTCGCTATAGCCGTCACCAAAACTAAAAGATTAACGACTTCTCAATTACATATTCGAAATTATGTTCAGAAGACAAAGAAATGACTTTTTTCACAATTAAATCTTCAGTTCCTTGCTTGAGAAGGAAAAAACTGAAAAAAGTGCTTTTTTTAAAGAGAATTTTTCAAGATGGCGAAAAACGCACAAGGGTGAAAAGTGTGAAAATTTGGGTAACTCTTAAAATCGAATTAAAAAAAAAAATAGTATGGACAGTTTTGCTAAGGGATATATTACGAATCCACCAAGCCGTTTAAAAACTCACTGAGACTTGAGGAGCTATATCTATTCAAGTGAAAAATTGATCAACTAGCCCCACCCTACTGCAAACTTACTTTGAAGTGTCTGTCATGAAAATTGCGAAATGGATGCAGTGCATCTAGAAGTGTAACCCCGATGGCAGACTATAAGAGACAAAACTCCACCAAGATCGGTGTAATTGGGCTGCCAAAACCCTTGTGGCGGAAGCAGAAAAGAAAAGGTATAATTTAAAAAAACATATAAAAGTTCGATGACTTTGATGCTGGAGTTTTAGGAACCGGGAGGGATTCAAAACCAGATATTAATTTTTCAATAATTAAAACTTCGAAAATTGCCTTTCAAATCCTCGGCTTTAACGCCTTCTAGACAACAGTCAAAAAGCAATCTCTCCTTTAAAAATTTACACAAGGGTTAAACCTCTCAGGAGTTGAATCCTTTGACTGGAATGGAGGGAAGAATGCGGAGATGATAGAAAGAGCTGTGGTGGAGACCTCAAAGCCAATTCCTTCCCTCTCCTAATTGAAAATGAGTTCATTACGTTTTCATCAGAGCCCTTAGGGAAAGCAGAAGGATGGAAAGGAAGTCGGCTGTAAAGAGAAAGTATAAGGCTTTGTCCCGGGGCTGTTTGGTCTAGGATAGAGCTAGTGCGGCCGGAACTGGGACAGAACGAGCAACTTTAGTCTGCAACAAGGTCTTCTGAGAATAATAAATATGAGTAAAACAAAGTGTGCCTGCGCTTGAGGCGTTGCAACGCGTTGGTTTCCAAAAGGTACTAATTTCAAAATTGATATTTTACCATATTTGTATACAATATTATAGTTTTCTTAAATCCGTCGTCAGATTTTATCTAAAAATGATGTGGACAACACACGACTTTCACTTACCCCCGTGCTTATAATCTATTTAAGAACATTCAAAAACATTCAGAGATGAAAATAAATTTTTAAGAAATTATTTTAATTCTTCGGCAATCAGTTAGTTTCATCGACTTCTCATCACTCTCCGCTAACTTTAACAATTATGTGTATACGACGATTTTTTTTCCTAAAATCCTAAGTTTTCCAACGGCATATTATACATCTGTAATTCTCCTTTTATGTTCCAAAACACAAATATTGCATAAAAAAATATTTTTGCTCTTTTCTCCTTTCGTTGAATACCGAAGCTTATGTATTATTCCGTTTTTTTATCTATGCTAACAAGAATATATGGTTAATTTATTCAAATGTATAAAATTAAAGGTATTTTTGAGGAAGAAGTCTTAAACTGTCGGCATTTAAGCCCTGTCAGACTATTTCAATCAGAATGAAACTTACATCGATCATAAAATCGTTAGAGCTGTTTTTGATAACGTTGTATAAATGTGCAAAATGCATGGTATGAAGTAGATCTTTCGATCAGCCGATTTTGAAGAAAATGTTTCTGTAACATCTCGGACCTAAAGTTGTCTTAAATATGAAATTTCAGTTTCGTATAACGTTTTGTGGTAAGTCTAGCGCAAGACTTCCTTACGCAAGACTTCTTGCGCTAGACTTACCACAACCACACGGACGTACAGACACACAAACACACACAGACACACAGACACACAGACACACACACACACACACACGCACATACACACACACGCAAACAATAACTATATATTGATTTCAATCATAGAGTCAGAAGAAAATTGTTAATCTTACAGTTGCAAAGGGTCGGATCCCTAGTACCGGCGTCCAGGAAGGCGAGTTCCGGGACGTCGTCATCAAACGACCGCAATGTTGCAGTAGTGGATCACTCGGCTGCTGTAGCATCTAATGCCGAGTCGAAGTACTGGGTACATTAAGGAAAACATTCCATAATCCATCAGTGTGGAACCATCCATCATTTGACCGAGATTCCTATGCCACAATAATAGAGGATGAAGTCATATTACTCGGACCGGCAGTGGAAAAAGTCAAACCACTAATGAAGCTTATCACTGACGCCTGTGATGATCAATGACTAAAACACGGAAAACAACCCGTCACATACCAGTGTATTGGTGGAATGAAGAGATCACCGCCCTCCGAAAAACTTGTATCCGTACAAGGAGGATAAACCTAAGAGCGAAAGGTCGCCCGACATATGAAGCTCGGAAAAAGGAACATCGGGACGCAAAAAAGCACTTGGTCAAGGCAATCAAAGATGCGATGCGTAAATGGTGGCAGAAACTCTGCGAAAAAGAACTAAATCTTTCCTCCCATCAGTTTGGATTCGTTCCTCAGCATTTAACAGTTCAACAAGGATTCCGAGTCGTAGACCATATTTCCTCATATCTTGAATGCAAAGAGTGTTGTTCTGGTGCGTTTCTGGACATAGCGCAAGCTTTTGACCGGGTATGGCAAGATTTCGCTGTGGTATAGAATTTTGCAACTTGTATTCCGTTGAGGCGGGTGTTCCTCAAGGCAGCGTCTTGGGACCCGTCCTCTACATCCATTACACTGCTGGTATTTCTACACATCCTGATACCTTTGTGGCAACATTTGCAGACGACACCACCATCCTATCATCCAGTTCCAATGCTGAAACCGCATCCCTAAACCTGCAGAGACACCTTTTCCTTATCGAACACTGGTGTAATAACTGGCGTGCAAAGGTGAACGAAGCGAAATGTAAACATGTAACATTCACTCTTAGACGAAAATCCTGTCCGCCAGTTTATTTTAACTCATTAACGATTCCTCCCTCAGTTACAGTCCGGTATCTTGGGTTACTATTAGACAAAATATTGACATAGAACCCACATACAAGACTTAAAAGACAAGAACGCAACCGACGATTCGGACAGTTATGCCGACTACTCAACAGAAGATCTGAAATTGCAGTTGACAACTAATTATTAATATACAAGACAGTACTGAAGCCTATCTGGACCTACGGACTTGAACTGTGGGGAACAGCTAAACGTTTTAACATCAAAAGCATTCAATCGTTTCAATCCAAAGTCCTCCGAACAATAGTAGATGCTCCTTATTATGTCTCCAACTATACCTTGCACATCGATAATGTTCCATTTATTTCAGACCTAATTCCATTTCAATTTTCCGAATTCCACCAGAACCGAATTCATCATCCTAATGCTCTACCCCAATCCCTATCCAGCTCCACTCATCCGTACAACCCACCTAAAAGATAAAACCGTAGTGGCCCTGCGACTTGTAGTAAATATGTATATATTGGAGTTCTAGCACTGGCTAGATTCTTCCCTGAATGTGATGTATGTATGGCGTGTATATAGGTATGAGTGATTTATAGACTTTGTTACAACTTTATTGTGTCATTATTGTATATATATTTTATTGCTGTGTAACTATTGTATGAATGTAGTATGTATGTTATCTCTCCCCACTATTATTGATGTCCCAATTGCGACATATTGAAATAATACTCAATACAAAATGGTAGTTTTTGAAAAAAAAAAGTTTTAACCTAATAATCAGTTATACGGTTGTTTTTTAACAACTTAATTGGGTCGCTTTGGTTCTTGTAGGTTTTCAACTAAATTAAGTTTTTTCATAGTTTTTCTTTTTGCAGCTACATAAATTTGATACAAAAATCTTAAGAAACTCACATTTTAATAGAATAATGGTATTTTATCCAGCAAATAGTTGTAATCAGAAATCCCGACCTTGTTAAATATTAGAAGAAAAACCGTGCTTGATCTAACCGAACAGAACTTTTTTTTTTAAAGGTAAAAGACCGAAATAAAAATGATTTATTTATCAGTATTTACAGTCAAATATTGTTTACACGTAGTTATGAATATAAATCATCCGTTAAATTCATAGAAAGAATAAGTAAAGGGCCACTGCCGTTTCAACCTTCTAGGTGGGTTGTATGGACGAGTGGAGCTGGATAGGGATTGAGTTAAAGGATTAGGATGGTGAATGAGGTTCTGGTGGAATTAGGTATGAAATAAATGGGACATTAAGGTCGTGGTGCAAGGTATAGTTGGAGACATAATAAGGAGCATTTACTATTGTACGGAGGACTTACGTCAAATATTAGAGAAAAAAATTGGAATACAACGATGTAGTCCATCAACTTTATATCGATTTTAAAAAGGCTTATGATTCAATAGACCGTGGGAAGCTATATAACATCATGATTGAACAGAGAATACCTAGAAAGTTAGTAAACCTAGTAAAGATGTGTTTGTCGGAAACATTCCACAGAGTTCCATAAAAATTGGTCATAATTACTCCGAGAGATTTAAGGTACGATCGGGTTTGAAACACGGTGACTCCCTTTCACCTGTTTTATTTGATATAGCTTTAGAGAATGTCATAGAAAAGGTGATGTGCACCGATAAAGGCTTAAATATGGGTGACAAGATTTCGGTTTTGGGGTATGCCGATGATTTGGTACTGCTAGGTGAAGACACGGAAACCATACAGCTAAATACAAGTGTGCTAATAAAAGCCGGTAAAAAATTAGAACTCGAATTAAATACCGATAAGACGAAATATATGATTAGTACCAGAAACGGTGGCGATCTTGATGATATTGATATATCAGGGCATACTTTTGAACATGTAGAGAAATTCAAGGTTTTAGGTTCAATGATAACAAGAAAAATGAAATCCAGGAAGAAATAAAGTCCCGGTTAAAGGTGGGAAATGCGTGTTATTATTCAGTTGCTAAGTTACATACCTCTTGGCTTCTATCTAAAAACTTAAAGATTAGAATTTATAAAACTATTATTCTTCCGAAGGTTCTTTACGGATGTGAAACGTGGCCGTTTACTATGAAGGATGAACAACGGCTTAAGGTTTTCGAAAATAAGGTACTGCGTATAATATTTGGTCCGAAGAGAGATGAGGCCAGCGGGGAGTTTAGAAGGTTGCACAACGTGGCATCGCGGAACTTGTATCCTGTGAATATAATTGAGGTGATAGCATCGCGGAGACTTAAATGGGCGCGTAAAGTGGTTGGGCTCGGTGAGGAACAGATTCCAAGAAAGTTGGTACTCGCTGTACCGACTGCTAGGCGTCCGAAAAGCAGGTCGAAGCGTCGATGGGAGGATTGCGGTAAGGCTGATCTCGCGGGCTTGGGCTTGAACGGTGAACATTGGACGGTAGGCAGACTTTGGTGGCATCAACATTGAACCTTCGGGTTCGGTAAGTCTATTATTATTATTACTGGCCTAGAGAGTGGTCCCCAAAAAACAATTTTCTATTTAGATTTTTATAGATAGATAGGTTTAATTATTTATTTTTGGGGTTAAAACCCCTCACAAATAGACCTTGGCTAATACAAAAATAATAATGCTAATACAGTGTAAATATAAATAAACATTAATAACATTGCATTTTCTGCAACAAAAATAACTCTACTTTAAATTAGCAATTAAATGAGTTACTTGAGAGTCTACTTATATGCAAAATATTATAATAAACTAACAACAATATAGTATTGATAAATATACTTTATATAATTAACACTGAATAGATGATGCGGTTTTCTATTTATAACAGTTAATAGCTGCGAAACATAATTATAAATACATAAGTAAAGATAAAAAAGTGAGGTTATTCCATGATGACGAATGCTCTGAGTTTAAGAAAGTTAATAATATAATAATATAGCTGTTTTATTTTGGTTGTTTCTTGTAGGGTAAATAGAGATTGAAAATTATTTTCTCCTTAATTCTTCATGTATGGAATATAGTAATATTTCTAATTGGACCAAATTGTGAATTCTGCTATTGTGCGGTATAATGTTTCATTTAGATTCCTATTACATATTGTGCATATCTCCTTTGGGTTGATATTGTAGATATGATTTTTGTTGGTAAATTTAATATTGCTTTACCAGATATGGGGGCTTGGCTATTATCTTTGTTTGAACAAGTTTGGAACAAGGAGATTAGTATAAAGAATGTACATAGTAAAAATAGGCCAATCAACTTTGACAATATATGTTTTTTTCCCAGACTACTCAAAAATCTGCCATAACATGAGCAGTACATTTTTTTTCGTTTTAAGATTCGTTTAAAACCAGGATTAAGAAGTCGGAACCCTAAAAAATATGCGACTTTCATACACGGATGTAAGATCTTGACCATTCCAATTTTGAGACTGAGTAGACCAGCAAGTAGGAGATGCCGGTTTTTTTAGTGTATTTTTCCTGATGTTTTAAAAATTAATTTTACATGTCACGGAAAAAAATAAATTCATTAAACAGAAGCAGAAAAATTCACGAGGGAGAAAGACTAGTGCTTATACCATCTAGCGGCCTTAAGCTACAACTCGACAAGTAACTATTCGCAACGACCACTAGATCGCGCGCTCTACTCACCGAACAGACATTCAAGGGAACTATTTCTTGTCGATTAATCTTATATTTTTTATGAATAGACTTGATGCCATGGTATTGGTTTAGTATTGCTAAGTTATTTTTGAAATGGCTTGATCGCCATGGTGACAGTGTAGTAATAAACATGTGCTCTCATTGTCTCTATTGGAAATGTGATTTATTCATTTATATAAGTTGTATTTAAGACTGAGTTCTAGCTCAAAAGGACAAGATATTAGTCTAGTTTAGAAGGTATAGTAAGTTAAAGGATTTATATTTAAGTAACAACTAACAAAGTGGAAAACATGTGAAGTGTGTAAGGTAAGTTTTTTAAACTATTAATTTATCTAATTTAATAAGTTTAAAACTATAAAAACATTGTGTGTCTGTGTAAATATTGTTTCAAAACATTGTGTTTCGTGCGATCCGGTAAGTAAATAGACGCAAAGGGAGTCTGAAAATGTAACCAATATGGACCTACAAGAGGCAGGCTCTTCTACTATGTCAGAATAAAATAACGAGTGGGAGGTGATTACAGGACGAAAAAGACCATTATCGTCAGCGGATCCCAGGCTATACATAAAAAAATCAAATAACATACAAACCAGCAATAGATTTGAACCTCTTTTAAAAATGACTGCAGGAGAATCCGAGAAACATTGAAACCCAATTAAAAAAAGTAAACGCCGATTATCACACGTATCAACTGTCGGAAGATAAAAACCCAAGAGTAGTTATTAAAGGACTTCACCCATTCACACCAACATCAATAATAAGTGAAGAAATGAAAGCTAAGGGCTATGAAGCTGTGAACATTACGAATATCTCAGCCAGAACCAAACTACCACTCCAAATGTTCTTTGTCGACATTTATAAAAATACATATATTCAATGAAAAAATATTTGAATTAAACTACATTTATTATACAAGGATAAAAGTAGAAGAAATGCGAAAAAAGAGGGAAATACCTCAGTGCTTCAGAAGCCAGGGATTTGCCCATACAAAATCGTACTGTAATCACCAACCACAATGCTATTAATTATTTTTTGTATATATTGTATGAATGTGGTCTCATATCACTATTATTATTGTTCATTCTGAAACAGATGATATTTCTCAAAAAATAAATATTTCAAAAAGAATAAGGTGACCAGATTTTTAGATGGGCAAAGCGGGAAAACTCGGGGGTGGGGTATCAACAAAAACATTTAATACGGAATAAAAATAATATCCTAATATTTTTTTTATCTTTAACATAAGTACAATTTATAAATATCTAAAATGTATAATATTTTATTTCTTGCCATATTTTTTATTTGATTGAATTGTTTTATTAAATTGTTGTATTTTTTTAAAATATTGTAAAAAAATCTTCACAAGAATTTGTCAAACTATATTTGACACATAAAATGGCTTTCAAAGTTCTAACACTTAATTTAGATTTTTCTGATGTCCACATTTGATTTCCTGTAGAGAAACTTATAATTATATGTTTTGATTATTAAAGATAAATTCAAATTTTGAATTAATTTGTGATTATCTAACTGTTCTTCAGTCAATTACAATATTATATGTCTATGAGGATCAAAAAAATTAGTAATATGTTATAAACGCATACAGTACAAATATGCGTTTCTCATCAGCAAAGTTTCGCCGAATTTAGACTGAAACATAATTTATATGAACATATTTTATTGTTGGGGATGTAATTTCAGTTTTCATTCTCCCACCATGCGCCCTGATGATGACCCACAAAGGGGGTCGAAACGTTGGCAAACAATAAAATAGTTGAAACTATTTAGTTGTTTCATTTAATGACCGCCACCCGGACTAATTCCCTCCAGCAATATTTTATTGTTGTTTATAATGAAATTAGTTTGATTGACTTTAAATATTGGCAACATTTTATTCGTATATTTCTTTCTAAAATTTCTTTTAAGGTTAAGGTCGGTGATATACTTTTTGTCATCAATATAAAATATGAAGACTACGAGTATTTTGAGCTGAATTTAAGACAATTTATTTATTTATGAAATATTTAAATAAATTACTTACATTAATTTTCTATGGTAAGTAGCAGATTTGTAATATTTCGTCGTAGCCCGTAGGATTCTTAGAACGCAAAACAAATTGAAGGATTCTTAGAACGCAAAACAATGATTTTTATAAATATAGAATATAACATAATTGTAAAAGGCAGGACTTTCAAAAAAAGTCGCGGTACCCTGGACAAATTTTGAAAAATCGGGACTGTCCCGCCAACAGCGGGACGTCTGGTCAGCGATGACAGCGCTGTCCAGCGGCCAAGCGGTGAAAGAATTGCATAAAGAATTATTTTATGGTATTTTATGAAGTAATCAGCTCAACAAACGGTACCCAGGTCATTTCATTGATGAAGCTATATCAGAAAATTCTGGAAAATAGCTGCTGCCAAAAACAATCAGATTTTCCTACTTAGATGCAGATCAGAAAATATCCTTCCGAAGCACATCAGAAAATTCTTATATATATATATATATATATATATATATTATATATATCTGTGTGTGTATGTGTGTGTGTGTGTGTGTGTGTGTGTTACCAGACTCTAAAATATGCCGAGAAATACAATACCTGGAGGACTGAGAAGATAATAAAAGTGAAAGGAAAGACGTGTAGCGAAGGGTCCCTTTAGGAATATCTTTACACCCCGGGCCTGCCTTGAGGGTGTTAGGGCGTCTGATTTATTAATGTCGGGGAAGGCAGTTGCTTCCGGTAGTTACTGCTCTCAGGCCTGTCTGTTATTGTGACCATTGTTATCGTTACTGCCATTTTATATCTGCCAGCAGGAACATCTCTACATCCCCTCTATGTAGTATAGTAGATCCTGTATTCTTATCTTAGAGTAAGAAAAATAATTATTCTTATGGCTTACAACTTTTTAATGTTCGTATATATCTGGAACTATTAATTAATAAAAGACTGAGGAATACTCAACATAAATTAATTTTAATTTTGGAAGCAGAAATAATGTAGTCTAGAAGAATTTTGACACTAGACCCGCCCCTGCTTCTCACTGGGGCAATTTGAATAAGGTGTCATTTATTTAAAAAAAAAGCCCTGTGTGACCGATTTAGAGCTTATCGCTTTGGTAGTTTTAGTTAATCGTAACGAACAGTGTAATTAGCAAGCAAATATGTTTGTTTTATAGCGTCTATTCGTTATAATATTTAATCATCGTCAGAAATGTAAAACATAAATCAAAATTGGTTCAGTTTATTTGTTTATTATTTAAAAGTACAACAAAGATAACGGAAAATGTAATAATTCCATATAAGAATTCTTCATTGCAATGTATTCGTTCAATAACTATAGAAATTACAAAGGTTTCTATTATATTAGGTTTGTTTCTATTTAATTATCTAAATAAACTATTTAAAATACATTTAAAGGTTTAATTGATTTCCCATAAGAAGCGCATTTATTTTACAGTGAAACATCTGTTTTCAATATTAAATTTGAAATAATTAATAATAATGTTAGTTTATAGATTCATCAAATTTAACCATTTATCTTAGTTACGATTCGGGACTTAATATTCCTTCTAAAATCTTGCGTAATGAATGAAAGTCAGTGGCAAATTTAAACTATTATAACCTCCCTCTTTACTAGTTACATATGTTCAAATGTTTATGAGCTTAGAACAACTTTTTATTAACTTACGATTTCTTTTATTATATTCTTTGTTACAAACTTTTATATAACCTTGAGCTTTCTAACGGTTATTTTACGTCTACTACTATTACTATTTATTTTCCAGATATAATTTTTTTATGACTTAGTTACAGAAAATTTATTTTGCCCTCAAAAGAATATTTCAAGTGCAATATATTTTACTTGTAAACCTCCAGGAAATAACGCCTCTAATGTTAGTAAAAACCATTTCAAATTCCGTCTAATGGTTTGGAAGGAATTCGCGGAAAGTAACAACAGCAGTATATTTATGTGTGTATATGTGTATATATATATATATATATATATATATATATATATATATATATATATATTATATATTATATATATATATATATATATATATATATATATATATATATATATATATATATATACAGAGAGAGAGAGAGAGAGAGAGAGAGAGAGTGAGAAAGAGAGAGAGGTTACAAACTCACTGAAAAAAATCTTGTGATGAAACGGCAATATCGAAAAGCATAGACTAGCAATACTTGTACAGTAAAAGACGTTAAGTAATTAAAAAAAATTAAAACTAATATAACCTATGTTCTGATTCTCAACGGTGAGGGACTTGACAACCCTAACCGTTGAGTATCGGACTATAGGTCATATCGGACTATAGGTCATATAACATTTCTTATTTCTCTTGAAGTCTAGTATTGGCTCCCACAATATGACTAGACATTTATAAGACAAGCACGAATTTTTGTTTAAGTCCTTTGTTTTTTCAATTGTTAAAAAAAAAATTGCCTCTTCGCATTCTTGATTAGCTAATGAAAGTTTATTTTAGACGATTTTAAAGCTAATATAATGAAGAAGTTTTACTGAGATCAAGAAAACTTAAAACCTGCCGATAGAAGAGTAGTAATAGCAGAAATGTCCGAATATTCTTATAAATATTAAAATTTAATTTTCTGCATGACGTTGTGCGACACTTACTTTACAATTTTGAGGCTTCAAGTTCTTAACATTCCGAGAAATGTTCTCTTCTATCGTTTAGTAAAACTAATTTTTCTGTGCGTGCATATTTGACTTTTTCTCATGAAAACCATGGCTAAAAACAAAACTTTGATTTGCCTCCCTAACCGTGAAATCGGACTATAGGACCATTTTATATGAACTTTTTTTTTCTACCCAAGGTATAGTATCTGCCCTCGCATAATGACGAGACATCCAGTATACAGGATGTTTTAGGATTAACTGACCAAACTTAAGGATGACCCGGTTATATGTCTCGTCATTATGCGAGGGCAGATACTATACCTTGGGTAGAAAAATAAGTTCATATAAAAAGGTCCTATAGTCCGATTTCACGGTTAGGGAGGCAAATCAAAGTTTTGTTTTTAGGGCAACAACTTGACGAACGGCAACGAAGGCAACAACTTGACCTGATCCTTGCTGCTAAGATCCTGTCCACTACCAACCATCCTCTCCTTCATTTATTCCCAAATAGACAATTTCTCACCCAACAACACATCTCCTTATCCAAAAGACCATCCTTTATAGTCCGCATTTCTAAATTTCTGGTCGAGCTTAACCTCGAATTTCCTTCTTTCCTTACAATAGAAACATCTCCAATTTATCCTTGGCAATTCCCCTCTCCGAATATCTGTCTTTCCCTTACCAAATTACTCAAACAAAACACATATCCTTACATATATAAGCAGGAATTTCAAAAACTACAAGATAGACTCGCTGTTGCTGATTACGTATATACTGATGGCTCTAAGAGTTCCTTAGGTGTGGGAACATCGGTCGTGTGTGAGGGCAGACAACATCTATTTTCCCTTTCTCCACTCTGTAGCAACTATACCGCAGAACTAGTTGGAATTTATAAAAGTTTAAATGTTATTCATCCTACCAAAACAACCAGGATTATTTGCACAGACTCCTTATCGGCCCTGCTCAGCTTGAAGCGCCTTTTCTCTACCGACTCTCTTATCCAAAATATTCTATTATCATTGCAGTCCACAATAGTTTCCAATTATTCAGTTTTTTCGTCTGGGTACCGAGCCACTGCGGTATAGTTGGCAATGAACTCGCAGATCGTGCAGCCAAAGAAGCAATAACAGATGGCATTCCCTTTACTGGGGTGCCTGTAGGCGACTATATTTCTATCATCAAGCAGCAGATTCGGTCGAAGTGGGGACAGATTTGGCATGACACTACTGACAACAAATTAAGGGAAATAAGAAGGGACATATCCCATTGGCATTCGTCCCTACGACAAAAGCGAAGGGAAGAGGTTATCTTGGCGCGCCTGCGTATTGGACACACCCGACTAACTCACGGACATCTCATGGCACGGGAACCTCCTACGGAGTGCCCAACATGCGGTTGCCCATTCTCTGTTAAACACATTTTGACATAGTGTAGGGCTTATGATAATCACAGAGCACATATTGCAATTGACACTGACTTACCAACCGTTTTACAAGACAACATACAGACAACTGCAAAACTTTTTGACTTCCTACGACAGACTGACTTGTACAATAGACTATAATATTTAATCCCTTTATCAAAGTGATTTAAGGCGAAAATGACCCAAGTGGTTTACGCCTAGGAAAAAAAAAAAAAAAAAAAAAAAAAAAAAAAAAAAAAAAAAAAAAAAAAAAAAAGGATGACCCGCCTGAATCGGACACACACGGCTAACGCATGGACACATAATCTCAAAAGAATTGCCTCCAAGATGCAAGCATTGTAGGGGAACCTTGACCATAGCTCACATTTTTGAAGAATGTTCCTTCTACACCAGGCAGCTGAACAAAAATAGAATACCAAGCAACGTCGCAGATGCTTTGGGAAACAATGGAAAAAGGATTGATGAATTAATGTGTCTCCTCTCTCAAATGGATTTTTACAAGCTTATTTGAACTACTATTGTTTTCTTTTGACTTAAATTTTATATATATATATATATATATATATATATATATATATATATATTATTATTCTTATTTTATCTATTTTTTTATTTCTTATATTTTTATTCTACTTATTTTTTTATATTATATTTATTACTTTATTTTTTCAATTAATATTAATGTATTACTATTACTTATTTATTTTTATTATTACCTATTTTATTTACTTGTTTTTTATCTTTATTTATTATTATTTTTTATTCATTTATTTATTTATTTTTTTCTCTTGAATATTATCTAACATTCATTTATCTCAAGTAGAATTATACATATATTATAATATCTTTTAATGAATATATCTTTTAATATTTTAACTTATACTATTTCCTCTTGTCCCGGTTGAACAGATCCGATATCTAGGACTGCACCTTGACAAACGCCTCACTTGGAATCCTCATACAAGACTGAAACGACAAGAAGCTGCACGAAGTTTTCGACTACTTCAACACTTACTAGACAAACGTTCTAATCTTCCACTTAACTACAAAAGACTCATCTACATGACTATCATAAGACCAATATGGACTTACGGAGTTGAGCTCTGGGGCTCTACTAAACCATCAAATTCTTCTCGTATCCAATCCCTTCAGTCCGAAATCCTTCGTAAAATCTTCAATGCTCCTTACTTTGTCACCAACAAACTCATCCATAAAGACCTTAATGTCCCATATGTAGCTGATTTGGCCCGTACGAGGTATCAATCCTTCCATGACAAACTCCATTCCCACCCTAATCCTTTCGTTTCAATCCTTTCTTCCTCATCAATTCCTGACAATCCTCCGAGGCGTCTGAAAAGGAGATGGCCCCGGGACCTTCTAGTTTAGAATATTTTTAGAGTTCTTCCATTGGGAAGCTTCTCTACATGTGTTTCATGCCTTTTTTATGTTTCATTCAAATTTACTTGTTGTCTTACTTGTTATACAGTTGTAAATTCCAATAAATAAATATATAAAAAAAAACAAAAAAAAACTTATACTATTTATCTTAAATTGATCTAAAATGAATATATCTGGCACTGATGACCGCGATGTTTTGTGCCATTAAAATTTTAAAAACCAACCAAACTTAAGGATTAAATTAACGACCACAAAACAATTCAGAAAAATTCTCCTGGAAATGTATCCGGATATGCGCAGTAAAGAAGCTAGAGTCGAAATGTTTTTCTGGCATTATTATAACTATCATTATCATTTCAGAATTCGGTTACTCGGCAAAATCTCCTGAATAAAATTTTAGGTCGTTAAATTCGAAAAACATTCGTTAAAAGGAATGAACCTAGTATCTTTTCGCTCGGAGATAACTCAGTTGAAGTCCTAAGTATTATTTATTTATCCCTATGGTCAAAAAGTACAATTTAAAAGCAATGTCGAGATAGATAGGGTTATGAAAAACTAATATACTATGAGGGGTAGTAAATTAGAATGTAAACAAGGTTTAAATATGAATTAAAGAGATTGATGCAGTGTATTTTTTTTTTTAAATCATAAAAGACCATGAATGCATACACGGATGAATTCATGAATGAAGAAATTTGAAACGCAATTATTGATTTATCATACTATAAATAACTCATACCAATGAATTGCTGTTTTTAACCGGCTGCTTTTCTAAGGCAGCGGTAGCTTAAAAAATTAGCTGACTTACTATATTTAGTCAATATATAAACTATATTTAATGATACTATTGGATCTCCTTTCCAAAGGTATCGTGTTTACCAATCCAATAGGCGGCATGCAGGGTAAGATTAAAGTAAACAAGATTCAATTAATACGTTATTATAATTATTAACTTACATATATAAATTATATTAATACATTGCCTAGAACTTTGATCGAGAATACTGAGGGACATTTTCTCTACTACCTTGCCATACAATATTACAAATAACAATATACCTTTGAAACACTTAACTGGCTGGCGAAGGTGAAATCAGTCTTAGGTCCCCTTTCTCGGCATCATCCTCCAGCTGCTTTCAGAACCCCGACGGCCACCTCCTCTTCTTGTAGATGGAACCCGACTCCCTCTTCTTGAGGATAAAACTTGACTAACTCCTGGTTCGAATAAGACTGCCCTACGAATCTTCTCTCCCATCCTCGTCACCTCGGGTGGGCTGACATGGGAAGTACCCCGGTTGGTGGTACAGCCCTTGTGATCTTATTTTTATCTTCTGACCACCCTTAATATTCTTGTAGGCTGCCGCTGTAGGAAACTACCAGGGGTCTCTGGTATCCCAGACCCATGGGGAAACCGGGTGCCTATTAGAGAATCCAAGGGGGCAAGTACACGCCCTTTGTACTTTTGCCGACATAGGCTAATCAATATTTATTTAATTAATATCATAATTGTACAATCCTATCTCCCCTCAGTATCCTCAATACATTACAGAATATCCTTAGACGTTAATGGAACTCCTGAGGGAAGCGTTAGTATACATTCCGTCATCGAAATAGGTTTCTTGTTTTAAGATTATAATAACACATTATGGGGAGACTTGGCTGAGATATGTTTTTTGTCTCTCTTATTATTACTTCAACGTCTGCAAACCTGTTATTGTCCGTTACTGAATGTGTATGAAACGATGTGCTTGGATTTTCTAAAAAATCGTAATATTCGCATTTATTTTTATTTATTTATTTATTTGTAACATAAAGGCTTTTCAACCATAGAGGTTATTTTAGCCCTAAACTAATAATGCAGATACAATATAATAGAAGTAATAATACATACATATATACTAATAATACATACATATATACTAATAATACATACATATATACTAATAATAATACATACATGATAAATAATAAAATAGCATACAAACATTATACATAATATACGAAATAATACATAGAATACGAAAATAATACATAAAAATATACTAATCACAAAATACATAATACATAATAAAATAAAATACATAATACACTAAAAATACATAAATACAAACAATTATATACGATAACTACATATAATAATAATAATATAATATATATATATATATATATATATATATATATATATATATATATATATATAATATTAAAAATAAAAAACAGGAACTTTTTTTTTTTTTTTTTTTTTTTTCCTTTTTTTTTTTTTTAAATTTTGGAAAATATTGATGTGTCTTTTAGATAATTCATCAGTTTGGTGGCTGACTCCTGCGTATTTTGTAATATTGTTCCAATATCAGTCTCCATACCAATCCCTCTTCGCTCGGATTCGAAGGAAAAGCAATCCAACAGTATATGTGGTACTGTGAGGAGAACCCCACAGGAGGTACATTGAGGCGGTGATCCCCTCGCCATCAGGTAGCCGTGAGTAAGCCTTGTGTGGCCAATCCTCAGTCGAGCCAGTACCACTTCCTCCTTCCTGCACAGCCGTAGGTCTGCTCGGTTGGGTTTCACTGAAGGCTCATTTATATTCTCTCTCATAAAAAACCATACTTTTTGCCAATGTTCTGTGGCCTTTTCTTTTATGAGGGCGATTACTTCCCGCGTTGACGCACCCGGAACAAACATACCTTCTGTTACAGCTAATTTCGCTTTGGTATCAGCTAGTTCGTTTCCTTTTATGCCACAGTGACCAGGTAACCATATAAATTCTATTCTTCTACCAACCCTCTCCAATGCATTTAATTGTGTTAATGTATCTACCACAAGTGGGTCCACAGAAAATGTATTTGTTAAAGCCTTAAGAGCCGACTTGGAATCTGTGCAGATAAATGCGTTCCCTGTGCTGCTAATGTAATCATGCACCGCGCGATTTATTGCAAGCAACTCAGCGTGATATGATGAACAAAAAGGTGGTAACGAATACATTTTTACGCCCTCCGAGATTACAGCGGAGCCCACTCCATCTGTTGTTTTGGATCCATCCGTATAAATATAAGTCCACCCGCTATGTTTCCGCTGAAATTGCAGAAATTGCAATTTCTGTTCTGATTGGCTGATTATATCTTTGCCCCTTTTGCAGTTCATACGGTGTGTTTTAGGTATTAAATGTAGCCACGGTTCTGATTGCAATAGTCGAAAGACCAGAGGCGTCGGTAAGGAATGAAGGTCAAGTTTGGATCTGTGTACAGAGCATCTTTCTGGTAGTGAAAGTTTCAATCGGTTAATTTGTTGGTTCATTTCTGACTGGCCGAACAAATTATTTAATGGGTGATTTGGTCGAGATAGAACTTTAACGTAATAAGCTAAGTCTAGAATCTGTCTCCGTACACTCAGAGGCATTACACCAGCTTAAACTTCAAGACTCGCGGTGGGACTTGAGCGGAAAGCGCCCGTGGCTATGCGAAGAGCTGTGTTTTGAACCGGCTCAAGCATCTCTAGCGTTCTTTTGCTCGCGGAGCCGTATGCTGTACAAGCATATTCCAATTTGGGACGTATAAGAGTCAAATATAATCGGATTAAGCTGATTCTGTCCGCTCCCCAGTTATAATTATTAGCAATTTTTAAAACATTTAAAGCCTGAAAACAATTTGACCTAACTTGTTTAATATGAGAAGTCCACCTAAGAGAGCGGTCTAAAATTACACCGAGATATTTTACGCTTGTCCGATATGGTAATTCTTTCCCCCTGATTTTAACGTTTTCGACAGTAAAATTTCGCTTTCTTGTAAATAGTATCGCCTGAGATTTGGGGACAGATATTCTAAAGCCGTGGTTGTCTAGCCAAGAAGTAATGTTTAATAAAGACTCCTGTAAAATATTGCGCATATGAGTTGGATCCTTACCCTTTACATACACCACAACATCGTCAGCATACATCAAGGCTGTAGCTGGGAGCTTTAGGGCTGTGGAAACTCCATCTATGACCAGGCTGAATAAGATTGGGCTTAGAACGCTTCCTTGTGGGACGCCGCTAGACTGCTCAAATATCCTTGATAGAACACTGCCGGATTTTATGTAAAACGTTCTATTACTTAGGAAGTTCGAAATGAATTGAAATAGTTGACCACAAATCCCAATTTCCGATAATTTTCCCAAAATATTAGTTTTGTTTACTGAGTTAAACGCATTTTCGATATCCAAGAAAACGGCTAGAAGGGATTCTTTTGATCTAAATGATCCTAAAACTTCAGTTTCCAGCTTTATTAAATTATCCGATGTTGATCTACCAGACCGAAAGCCACTTTGCCAAACGTTTAGTAAATTGTTCCTTTCGATAAACCATTTTAAACGATTCGCAACCATTCGTTCCAAAAGCTTAAAAAGGCAACTAGTGAGTGCGATCGGACGGTAACTAGAAGTTAATTCTTTAGGCTTACCTTTTTCAAGTATTGGTATAATTTCCGACTTGTGCCAATCGTCGGGGAAGAAGGTGGAGCAGTAAGCCTTGTTTAGAAATTTATGAATTTGAATTTTGTTGTAATATGAAAGATTTTTCAACATACTGTACGTTATTTTATCAGGTCCCGGAGAGCATTCCTTACATGATTTTAAGGCTCGGCTGAATTCTAAGTATGAAAAAGGAAGGTTCAAAGTCTCAACTTGGACGCAAACCCGAACTGAATCATTTGTCGATGTCGCTAAGTGTTCATCAGGTGGTGATGAAAATGTCAAGCTGAAATATTCTCCAATGGCATTGACTATAGCCACAGGATCCGTGATCAAAGCATTTTTTTTTTTTTTGAGCACGTTTAGGGAGACAGGTGGTTTTCGACCCATTATTTTCCGTAATATATCCCAAACTTCAGTAACCGGAGTGTTAATATTTATTTTGGATACGAACTCCCGCCAGCAGATTTTTTTATTTTGTTTTACAATATAACGTGCATGTTTTCGAGCTGTGACATATTTTTCAAAATTTTCAGAACTCGGTTTATTTTTAAATTTTCGGAGCGCTCTTTTTCTATTGTTTATAGCTATAGAGCAATCTTTAGTCCACCAAGGGACAGAGATCCCCCTATTATTTGGCCTACTTTTGGGAATTGAGCAATCAGCTGCATAAATAATGGTTTGCTTGATCATATCATATTGTGTTACTAAATCGTTTTCATGAAACTGCAGGGAGGAAAAGTCTGCCAAAGATCGATAGTGATCCCAGTCGGCACGCTTTATAAGCCATTGCGAGGGGGGCAACATGGTTGGAACTCTATCAAGGTAGTCAATTTTAATTGGGTAATGATCACTACCATATGTATCATTCATTGTGCGCCATCCTAATTTTGAAGATATATTTGGGGTTGTTAAAGATAGATCGATACTGGATAATGTGCCAGTCCGAGGACATATATAAGTGTGGGATAAGTCATTTAAAATAATTAAATTTTTGGCATCTATGAAAGCCTCTACAAGCTTCCCTCCATTATCAGATTGTGAGGCACCCCAGAGAGGGCTGTGACAGTTTAAGTCATCAAGCCAAAGCACTGGTGCTGGAAGTTCGTCGCTTAGGTCATATAATGCGCTGGTCGGAAAATTATTAGCAGGGGGTATATATATACAACATATAGTCATGGGAAGAGGCGCCAAGATCCGTACGGCTACAGCTTGTAGGGTAGATCTTAATGGGAGATGGAAGCAGGGGACATGATGAGCCGCCAATACAGCTACTCCACCGCATGCTTTTTTCCCTTCTGTGTAGTCTTTTCGGAAGATTTGAAAATTTCTAAATTTCGCACTATGTTTGGGCAGTAAGTGTGTTTCTTGCAAACAAATTATGTTGGTTTTACATTCCCGCACTACGATTTCCAAATCATCTTTGTGATGAAGAAACCCTCGTATATTCCATTGGAGTACATTCATAAGTAGGCGAGGAGAAATATGCACAACTTGTTAACTTATTGTTTACTGAGGTGTAGTTAATTTTTGTTTGGTCTTCCCTCGTGTCCGCTGTTGTTGCGGGGGCGAGGCTTTGTTTACCTGAGCTGATTTAGAAATTTCTTTTGTAATTGAGTTGGATATCAAACTTTGTAACGAAGAATCTTTGTTAATTTCATTTAATGGATGCCCGTTATGTATTAACTTTTCGAGATTAGATGTTTCGGGAGATATATTTTTTTATTTTATCATCTGGTGTAGTAGCCGAGTTGGTCTCGTTAGCGTTTATTTGGTTAGTATATAGTGAAATCGGATTAAAAAATGTGTTTTTTGTTTCGAGCGTTGTTAAGGAACTACTTTTTTGTTGATTTGCGTTGCTTGGCAATGGGTTGTTTTGTACATAAGTATCTCGCGTACTGATTTTTGATTCTACGGCTTGAATTTTTACCATTAATGATTCAATTTGGGATGCAAGTTTTTCCAATTGTTTATTTAAATCTATACTTGGAGCCGGAGTAGATATGATAGTAGAGTAGCTCCCCGTAGAGGGAACTATGGGTGTTCTATTTTCTATAATTTTTTTAGCTACGGGATAAGGTATTCTATCGGTTACTTTTAATTTTTGAATTTCTTTTTCTTTTAAAAATACGGGACACAAATGTGACCATGCTGGATGCGAGTCAGAACAGTTAATACATTTTATGGGGTTGCTACATCCCTCACCGTGTTTGGGCCGACTGCAATTTCCACAAATATTTCGTTGGCAGTTACGGGAATTGTGATTAAAAGAAAAACAATTAAAATATTGGAGAGGGTTTGGAATATAAGGCCTAACCTTAATGTTAATAAAATCTAGTTTAAGGTTACCTGGCAACTCTGGTTTCTCAAAGGTTATGATGAGCAGAGAGGTAGGGACCTTAGTTTCTCCTGATCTTCTGTAAATTCTTCTTACTTCTATCACACCTTCATGTCGTAATTCTTCCTTAAGCTCTTGTTCAGTACAGCTATTAAATTCAGGGCAGTAAATAACACCTTTTGTATAATTCAAAAATGGGTGCAGTGTAAAGTTGACTTCCGAGTTTTCATATTGTTTTATATTTTTTAAATTTAGAAAATCTTTCTCATTATTTACTTCTAGTAACAGGTTCCCATTTCTTAATAATTTTACTTTTATTTGTGGTGCAAAGCTTTTGAAGAATCTACATAACTTGAATGGGCTAGAGGTTCGGAATGTCTTACCCTCTTCTGTGAAAGATACAACTATATATTTCTTGATCCAAGGAATTCCAGTCCGTTTTGAGTGGCAAGCGAATATATCCGGTGGTTTTGGGTCCTGATTTCCAACCATTTTGGTCATCGTATCCATAAAGGCTTATCTACTACTGGATGGCATCCGTTGTCGGCACGGCTTTTGAAGAGTACTGCCTTACTATCCAAATCCAAATCCAAAATATTCGCATTTATCGTATATATCTTTAATATCTACAAGGTGTAACAAAAATAAAAATAAACAATATCTAGTGCTTGTTTGTTTCTTTTTAATTAATAATCTTTGATAAAGTGTCTAAAAAACAAACAAAAAAAAAAAAAAACGAATCACATGAGGACTTTCGTAAAGATATCAAGGATATTTTTAAATAATTAATATAAATAATCGTAATTACCGTACTAAATATATATTTCAACAATACATATATATTGTTTATTTTTATTTTTGTTACACCTTGTAGATATTAAAGATATATAAATGCGAATATTATGATTTTTTAGAAAATTCAAGCACATCGCTTCATACATCTTCAGTAAAGGACAATAATAGGTTTGCAGATATTGAAGTAATAACAAAAGAGACAAAAAAAAAGTCCATAGACATTTATTTTGGCTTTCATTACACCTCATGTATTTTAGAAACTTGAAATATCTTTAAAAATATAGAAAAACATTGTTCATGTACTAAGTAAAATAAAAATATATAAAACAAATTCAAAAATTCATTAATTTTTATATTGGAAACATTTGGTTTTAGGGGTTGTAGGGAGTTAATGGTACTAAAATACCATGATACAATCTGATCGATCAATTGCGATTGATTTTAAGATTTGACACCATATTTTTTAACATTAGTTTAGGCAAAATCCTAAAATATGCCTCACATTTCATAATTTGCCTTTTCTTTGTTCTATTGGAATAAAAAAAAAAAAAAAATTATTCACAGGATAAGTATCGAAAATATATTATTTTGTTTTGTTAAATTTGTCGATTTTTTTTACTTTAAACAATTATTCCTTATAAATTCTTTATACATCGTAAACTCCTGATTAAGGCAAACATAAACGCACAAAACTTATAGGTGCAGATAATAGAACATTTTTTTCGATTCGGATGCTCCTATATAGAGTAAATTGATAAAATACAAAAAAATGTATGAAATCAGTAACTTTGAAAAATAATTAAAAATATTAAAAAGAAGTAACGGGATTATTTTTTTTACATTCGCTAATAAAAAACATTCTCTACTCATAAATAACAAAAAATTTTTTAATTTATTATTATTAGATCAAAAGTTATAGAATTTTAGCCACTAAATCGTAATTTTTTCCCACTCTGCGGCGCATGAGAGTGTCCCTTAACGTCTAAACATTCAAGCAACTCTCATAAATTCATTCATCATGATTACGATTAAATTGTATTGTTTGGTCGAAGAGAAAAACCTGATTAACCAAAACATTAACCATATAATATTGTTATCATTGATAAAGAATGAATAAATATACAAGTTGAATTAATTTGCTTACCAACTAAAGGAAAAGACGATGCAGATTATTACACAATGCTTTGTTATTTACGAAATAAAATAAATTAGGGTATAACTATTTATAGACAATTAACTAATATGAAAAGCAATAAATAATTAAAAAATAATAAAGCATATTACCACTGAAAACGCTACATCTCTGCCAGTTCTGGATCAATTTCAATGATTCCTTTTACATTTGGAATTTATGTATTTATGACTTCGGAAAAACGGATTTTTTTTTTATTCGTTATTCGTTTAATCGTTCCGCGCATCTTGCAACAAAAAAAATCTTTTTCTGAGGAGGGTAATTTTTTTTTTGGTCTATTACAAAGGTTCATTATTTAAAATAATATACCAAAAGGACAATAATATATTTGTATGTCATTTTATTTTAACGATACTAAATACGATTCTTTAAAAACAAATTTTACCTTAAATTTATTTAATTGTTCTTAAATTATTTTTAGCAACCCAGGAAGGAGGAAGTCGTGTGTTGTCCGCATTAGAATTATTTATTTAGAAACTTAAAAAAAAGAAAGAGAAATAAATAAAGGAATGAAGTAAATGAGATTAAAAGAAAATAAAGAAAGGACAGAAGACAGGGACAGGTGCCACAGGTGGTCCCCTCCCTTCCTAATTCCAAAATCCCGCCCCCCCCCCACCTTCCTAAAAACTCTACTCCCTAAGCCAATAACGAAAAAACTAAGAGCTTTTTCAACTCTCACATTGCTTTTATCGAATCTCAGCTTTCGGCTTATTCAATTGTAGGTAATTCTATCGTGGAAATTAAAGTTTGAAATAGTCTAAGTATGGGCACTACAAAGTTACATACATTCTTTTTCTCTGTCTCCTGAATGTCTTCACATCAATCGGGCTTAAGACGGGGTCGTAGCACTTGCATAGCACCTCCACGTGTATTCTGAAGGAAACACGAAAACTATGGAGGATAAAATGATAGCAATATTTGTCTCATTAGACTTTACGAGGGAATTTGATTCGGTCAACCATGATACGCTGTTATAGAAATTTGGAAGATTTGGTGTCTTGATGGCTGGAGTGTAGTGCAGGTGTACAACATGGTTCAATTCTGAGACCACTATTCTTTCTTGGTTACATCAATCACGTACAAAATACATTCAGATACTGCAGAGTTTATTAGTTTGCGGACAACGTATTCATTTGGGCTTGTGCGTTGTTTGAAGGCGTAGCCTCGCCGTTGAGACGCACACACGGCAAAATCACCAATTTAGGTGGACAAAAGTCAAGTCCAAAGTTTGGAATTTCTTAGTGCTTGAATTTTTTATTATTAGTTGGTAAGACGCTTAATACTAATATTTCCAATATGATTACAAATAATAAGTAAATGAGTGAATCATTCCTGTTCACAAAAGTGCCTAATACTCGGCAGTTGGATTTCCTTTATTCGATGGCCATTTATGTTCAAGGTGTGTGTAGCGCAAAGTCTTTCTGCTTTTATTTACCAATAGACATTGCTGAGACAGGTAAGACATTATATTTCCATTATACATTATATAGTGACATTTATAACGATTTTTTTTGCGTTTTGGGTGATACAGAATATTTTTTCAGACACAACACTCCGAAACACAAGTTTTACAATCTATAATTTGAAGAGTTTCCTAAATGATTTAAAATACATCTATTAGCAGGCTTAAGCCACTCCGATCCAAGATATTTTGTATTCCTTTTCCTGTATTTTAGGACTTCAAACGTAAAATGTATGACAGTTTTAGATTATAGCAAATAAATTTGATTTTTGTCCTCTTCGATCTCGCCAATCCTGTCAAAAAATTAATTAAAATTTTTTTTAGTAATCTGGGACCACAAACGTTTAATATGGTCAAGTACCAGAATTTTGTTCACCTAAATCTACGCCCGAAAAGGACTAATTTACTATTTCAAAGGATATGCCCGATTTTCATATTTTAAGGACTGTTTAATTTTTGTCTTTTTTATTCTAAGTTAAAGCCGCCATTCTCGTTGAAAGGATTCTTAACAATGGACATTTATTGTTTACCCTTTGTTCACCCGGACCTCTTAACGTGCCTCCATGTCTAGTTGATGAAAATACAAATATCGCAACATATCAATTTCGTAAAATATCCTTTTCTTCCTTTTGGAAATCAACTTTTCGATGTTTGGTTGATATAATATTCATTTGATACTGATCTCTCAGAGCATCAAAATCTGAAATGTTAAAAGCTACATAAAAATCTCTATCTCTTTATCTCAGCCATCCTACATCACAAGCGAGTGAAACACTCTACTGTTGATATCGCGTCGTAATGTGCAAAAGGTTTTACCAATATTTCTTGAGGTAAGAAAAAAAAAAAATGTTCATGACTTGTTTGTACGTCGATGTTTACCGAAGAGATAAAAACCTTAGTGTTTTTTTTTTCGACGAAAATACGATGATGAGGAAAACAAAAAAGTAAATACAGGCCGAGTTTAACTCTCTCCAAGGTTGGTGTAATGGAAGTTCAAAGGGAAGAGTACCGAAAATAAAAAAAGTAATTTCATCATAATAATAAGAATCATAAATATGATTAAAAAAAAATTGTAGCTACCCAAAAAGCATTCGTGATAGTGATAAATGTATACAATTACATATAAATACATTTTAAAAAAGTAGATGCTCCAGTCAGCAGATTTTGAAGAGAACGTTGCTGTAACATCTCGGGCGTTTTCTGAAATATGAAATTTCAGATTCGTATGACTTTTTGTTTTCGTGCTAGACTTACCAAACACAAACACCCACAAAAAGCTATTTAGATTACCTCCGGCAGTGGGAGCTACTGTTGTACGTTTCGCTGACGATGTTGCAGTGGTTGTAGTGGCCAAGTAGGAGATGTTGAGGAACTAACATTGATCGCCAACCAGGCTATTGCTGCGATCCGACGCTCCTTATGCTCTGCATGTCTTCAGCTTGCTGATAAAAAAAAAAACAGAGGCACTACTTGTCTCAAGCAGATAAAAAATGGAGACTATCACAGCGGCAGTAGGTAGGCACGTGGTTAAATCTCAGCCATATATAAAATATCTCATCGATTCCCACATCCGGTTCAAGGCTCACACAGATTTTGCCAGTGCCAAAGCATCACGAGTAATGTCCTTGCTGGCACGCCATATGCCGAATACAAGAGGCCCAAGAGAGGGATTGTTGCGACTGTCATACAGTCAAATCTTTTGTGCGGAGCTGCGATTTGGATAGAGTCAATGCTCATTGCATCATACAGCAAACAGATGGTCTCAGTGTATCGGAGAGGCACTCTGAGGGTAGCAAGTGCTTTTCGGACTGTTTCACGCTGCATGTGTAATAGATCGAATGCCTCCAGTTGAACTTTTGATTGATAAGAGAAGTAGAGCCTACGGCCATAGTCAACAAATTTCAAAAGAAGAGCAACGGAACATAACCATCGATCGCTGGCAGCAGCGTTGGAATGCAGCTATCGACGGCAGGTGGACTTACAGATTGGTGCTTGGTATTAGTTTGTCGTATGGTCCTCGTCATGGTGAAATAGACTTTTACATAACTCAACTGTTGTCCGGTCATAGATGTTTCAGAGCATGCCAACATCGATTCAAGTTGGATAATACAGATGAATGCCCCGCTTGTCCAGGGTATGACGAAACCGCAGAACACGTATTCTTCGTCTGCATCCACTTTTCTGTGGGTATGAAAGGATTGGAGAAAGTGTGTGAAACAAGGGTGACCCTTGAAAACCTAGAAAATCAGATGTTGCGCTCAGAAGAACATTGGGCAGGGGTGAAAAACTTTGCGGTAGTTATCTTCAAGTAAATTAGAGCGGAAGAAAGGTTGAGGCGTGGTGCCTGAAGAGGAGGGAACAATAATGTCGGAAGACAAAATTAAGGTTGGCAAATAAGAGGCGGCACGCAGTAATTCCCCTCCATTAAGTAATGCCTAACGGTGGTCCCGTGGAGGGAAAAAACAGGTGTAGGGAGGTGGTTTTAGCGGGCGAAAATCCCACACGCCGATAGAAACCGGCCTATCTGTGTCTTATGAAGACTTCCACCTTCCCCTGTAAAATAAAAAAACACACACACACACACACACATACAGACCTTTTTGCGGGACTTGGTTATTTGGACTCCGGGGAGCCTAAAACATGTATTTCCATTAAAAACTGGAATTTGAAAATTTTCACGATCGCAATACTCTCTTTTACTAAACATTTCATATAAATGTAAGTGAAAATAAAAATCATACCTGAAATATCGGTAGAGATATAGACGTATAATATACTGTTGTTAAGCTGTAGATTTTAGAAAAGTTAATATGCAATGAATAAGTTTCAAAAAAGTAGATACAAACCCATAAATGTAATGTTTGGATGAGGGAGGTTATGGTGAATCAGTGTTTCCTATCCTAAAATTTATATGCTTTCATACAGTACGAAACATTTTAGGAAAAATATTACGTACTAAATCGTACTATATTGTTAAAACAAATTGAAATTTATTATAAATCAATAAAGTAACATTATTATTATTTATGCTTATCTATACTCATCGATTTCAGTATTTACCATTTGCTTTCGGCGAAGATGATATTTAAATTTTGATTAGATATAGCTTTCAATTACTTATGTATTTCATCTTTAACTGTAATTAAAAGTTCCTAAACAACGAAGGTAAGTTAAAGTCGTAACATCTATTTTTTGCATACACCGATTACGTCTCGAAGGGCAATGTTTTCAAATAAACTAAAATCAGAATACGAGAAAAATATTTCATAAATAATTTTTGAATATTTGTTTTTGTTTTGTTATTCAATGCGAAAATATTGCACTCTTGTAGAATTAACTAAATGAAAACAAAGAGCCTGGGTATGCGTTAATTAAGACAAGCTTTGTAGCGATGTGATGGGAACGTGCATTCCCCCGCCCACTCGATAAAAATAATTCTTTTTCCCTTAGCATCCGACTCCTACACATATTCAAAATTATGTATAAATCCAATTAATTGGATTCTTAGGAGGGTGATTATTTTGATCATTCCCGTTACTCTTCAATATTCCTGTTTAAATTTTAATAAATGAAATACTTAAATCAAATATTTAAATACCATCTTCGCCAAAAGCAAATGGTAAATACTGAGATCAAATTCCAGTTATTCATTTCTATATAATTGATTAGAACTATCTCTTTTTTATAAATATATATATTATTATCATAAAATAAATAACGTTTCGAGGTCCATGACTGCCTATTCTTCAGGAATGTTATTATTTTTTTTTCATAATATATATATAATATATATATATATATATATATATATATATATATATATATATATATTTATATTACATGTGTAACAATAACATATAAAGTGTTATTAAAACTTCATTAATTGTTAGTCTAAGAATGTATATTTATTTTAATTGGTCAAATTATGTGAAAATGCAATGAATATTACCATAAAGTGACAATGTTTTTTATAATGACGATTAATAATATAAATAAATAAATAAATATATATATAAATATATATACACACACATAACATAACCTTTATCTTTTTACTTTCACTTACTATATATAGTAAGGGGAAGTATTGCGATCGTGAAAATTTTCGAATTCCAGTTTTCAACGGAAATACACGTTTTAGGGTCCCCTGAGTCCAAATAACCAAGTCCCGCAAAAAGGTCTGTGTGTGTGTGTTTGTGTGTGTGTGTGTGTGGTAACTCCCGGGCGGAAACGGTAAGTCCTATGAAACTGAAATTTCATATTTAAGACAACTATACGCCCGAGACGTGACAAAACTTTTTTCATCAAAATGAGCTTACCAGAAGAGGCACTTTATACAATGCATTTTGCACCTTTTTTCGATTTTCTCGAAAACGGTTCGGACGATTTTGATTAAACTCGCTATATCGATGTAAAATTTAATGGGATTTAATATCATGTGGGTTTTATTTAGATAAAAATGGTCTGACAGGGCTTAAATACCGATATTTTAAGAGCAGTAATATACATGTATGATATACCGTTGGAAAGCTAAAGATTTTAGAAAAAATATCATCTCATACACAAGCTTTTAGAAGTTAATAAAGAGTGATGAGAAGAAGATAAAACTAACTGATTATTTTAGATAATAAAATAAAAGATTTTTTAATAAAACACATGTTTCTATACAAATTTAATTTAATTAATCATTTAATAGTTTCACGTATTTTTAACTCTAACTCTATTTGAAAATTCTTTCATTGATTTTTCAAATTGATGTAAGAGAAAGTCGTGTGTTGCCCGCACCAGATTTTTTAAAATGTAAATTTAAAGAAAAAAATAATATTTCTGAATATGAGGCAGTCATAGACCTCCAAAAGTTAACAAATATCAATCGATTTATTTATGTAATAATAAATAAATTTATAAAGAAGAGATAGTTCTAATCAATTATATAATATATTTAAACTCTTCATAATTAGAAACTTGAAAATTAATTATTTATACATATTTAAAAAATGTATACAAAATAATTTTAAAAAATCTGGTTGGCACAATAACCGACTTGGACTTCCTCCGTCATTATACACCTTTCTATAATGGACAATATGTTTTCTAAGCCTTTCCAACGGTTTAATTTTTAAATTAGTTTTTAAAGAATTTTTATGTTGTTCACATAAAATCTGATGACGGATTTTAGATAAAACTAAACCTTCAGAATACAAATATGTCAAACTATGAATTTCTAAAAAAATGTGTTTAGTATCTTTTAGAGATCAACGTCTCCATTGGCGGATGTTAATGTGTTAGTGTGTCTATGTAAGTTGCAGAGGGTCCTGATGTATTTGTTGTCTGTTGAAATATGACGGTATTTATGTTGAGTATAGTTGCTGACGTAATATGAATAATTTATGATAGTTCTAAACGTTTTTAATAGGAAAATTTAAATTTCACATAAGTTTGTCTTTTTTGGTGTCTTGTATATCTGTGACGCTCAAGGGCAAATGGGCTTCAGTAAGTATGCGTATGTTTTAAATTTTTAACATCATAAAATAATTTAAATATAAACGTTTTAGCCTTTTGTTTAACGTTTTATTAACTCTAAATCTCTCTATATATTAATTGAAAACGCGATTTCGGTTTCCGCGAACTCTTTTTAAACCCCTGGACGGATTTAGATACAGTTTTAAATATCATTTAGGAAATTCTTTCCTAAAGGTTTTTAAGTCAAATACGTTGCAATTTAGCTTTCATTTAAACGGAAAAAATAAATTTTCTCTAACCAAGCCATAAAAAAAATTATTCCTGAAATATAAGTTATATAACATAGACGTAAATTATACCTTTGGACAGCGCAAGTTTTAGAATACTTGATATGCACTTAAAGAAATCGTAGAAGTTGATAAATAGCTGTGGTAAGCCCATAAACCAATGAACATATGTTATTAGTAAAGAGGTAGATTACAATAGTCAAATGTACAGGATCGTGCGAGTTATATTCTTTTATTTAGTAAGCAAGATTTTGAAACAATATTAAGTACCGAATTGTGACTTAGTTGTTAAAATAAATGGTAAGTCGTTATAAATCTATAAACTTTTTTTTTTTTTTTTTTTTTTTCTGAAAATTGAAACTTTTTTTTTATTCGTATATATTACAATTTGTCATAATAGACAACAATAATAGTGCAACAGGATCTCATTCATACAATATTTACAATATAAACAAAAGGAAAGTCAAATTACATAAAATAAAATCAAAATAAATAAACGTATACAATAACAAAATTTATAGACAAAATAAATACAAATAAATGAAGTTAACAAATAAATAAACAAAACATGTCACATTCATACCTATGTACAATATTTACAATCAGCTCGGGAACCCCGGACGGGGCTTGTCCCCCCACTTGTGGAAGGACAAGCAGAGCCCAAAGGATCCCAGCGCCTCCCTCTCAGCCGCATCACTGGTGAGAGCCAGCGGAAGCTAAGTGAGGGCGCCAATCTATAAACTAACATTATTATCAATTATTTCAAATTTGGTACTATTTCATAAAAACAGATGTTTCACTGTAAACTGAATAGGATTCCTATGCAAACTTAATTTAACTTTTAAAATGTGATAAAGTAGTTCGAAACCGCTGATTTTTCAACAGTTTTTGAATAAATACATATAAATCATTTTCTTCATATATAAAAATTAAATTTTCCGTTATCACTGCTTTAATTTAAAATAGCAAACAAATAATTTAACTAATTTTGATATATGTTTTTTACTTTTTCGGGTGTTTAAATATAATAATGAATAGACGTTATAAAATGAACATATTTTCTTGCTAATTGCACTTTTCGTTACGATAAACTAAAACTTCCAAAGTGATAAACTCTAAATCGGTCAGACAGAGATTTTTTAAGCATATATGACTCCTCATTCAAATTGCACCCGTGCGAAGCAAGGGTGGGTCCACTTGTAAACTCAGTATATTGGGTTGTGAAGTAACTTCGCAGCTTTTTTTCTACTTATTTGAATAAAAATTTAAGATGGTTGTAAATAGTTTTAATCAATTATATATGACCTATTCTGCCATCGTTTAGGTAATTTTTGGAATTTGTTGATTATTAAAAGTCACTCAAGGTCGCTTTGCATCTTCCTGACCAAAATTTTCTGCTCTGAACCGAACAAACAACTTACGGACGGGGCTTTCTCCCAAGGCGTCGTAGCCATTCACAAAGAAAATTTTGTTAACCGTTTGTGCAACTGATTTTCCTTTTCGAGAATAAAAAATCATTAAATGACAAAAAATAATTTTTTTTGTCTTCAATTTTGAGCAAGCAAATAATACTTAAATATAAGGAATCTCGGTTGAAACTGATGCATAAAAGTACCTTAACTAATCCTTTTTTAGAATATGTAAACATTATTGACCAAGTAAACATGCTTTTTTAAACACAGAGAGGATTAAATTGAAATGTTGAAAAACGTTACGAACTTATGAACTATCTTGACATCCAAGTGAGATGCTTCCTAAGGCAGCTAGATGCTGTAGCTTGCTGGAAGAAAAAAAAAAGAAAAGGTAAATAAAAATGAATAGAGTGCTTCCACTGGAAAGCTTCTCTACATGTGTTTCATGCCTTTATATATTTTTCTCAAATATACTTGTTGTATTATATTATACAGTTTTTTTTTTTGGCCTCCCCTACCTCGCCTTTGAAGGCTATACGGGGATTCTCTCGGGCCAGAGGGTGAGGGCGGGGGATATATGCCGAGATAAAATCCCCCAGCACAAGAGTCGAACTCGTAATTATTTGGTTTTAACTTTTCGGTTATCTGTTGCTAGGCAACGCGTGCTCACAGCAACGCGAGCTAACACGCTCGGCCACCCCGCTCCCCTACATTATATTATACAGTTGTAAATTCCAATAATAATAATAATAATAATAGGCTTAGCGAACCCGAAGGTTCGATGCCGATACCACCAAATTCCGCGTACACAGACTCGTCCAATGTTCACCATTCAAGCCCAAGCCCCCGAGATCAGCCTTAACGCAATCCTCCCATCTCCGCTTCGGCCTACCTTTCGGACGCCTACCAGTCGGATCAGCAAATACCAACTTTCTCGGAATCCGCTCGTCATCGAGCCCAATAACCTTACTCGCCCATTTGAGTCTCCGCGATGCAATCAGCTGAATTATATTCACAGGATGCAAGTTCCGCAATTCCGCGTTGCGCAACCTTCTAAACTCCCCAGTGGCCTCATCTCTCTTTGGACCAAATATTTTACGCAATACCTTATTTTCGAAAACCTTAAGCGGTAGTTCATCCTTCAAAGTAAGCGGTCACGTTTCACACCCGTAAAGAACCGTTGGAAGAATAATAGTTTTATAAATTCTAATCTTTAAGTTTTTAGATAGAAGCCGCGAACTAAGTAACTTAGCAACTGAATAAAAAAATTCCAATAATTAAATTTAAAAAAAATTAATGAATTAAAGAGCCTGTTATTAAAATTGTCTCTTAATTTATGACTCCTTCCCTCAGGTCTTTTTCAATAACATACCAATACCAGTTTCGGACACAGTACGTTATTTAAACCTCTACCTTGACAAACGACCGACATCAATGAAGTGGACATACCGCCTTGAGCAAAAAAGAAAATGACTAAATAAACGATATGGACTTCTTCAGAGATTACTGGACAAACGTCTAAACTTATCATTGACAAAAAAATAAATATTTATAAAGCATTAATAAAACCCATTTGGACTCATGGCATCAAGTTATAGATAACAGCAAAATAGTCAAACATCAAAATTATCCAATCAATACAGAAAAATTGTAAATGCCCCTTTTTTATGTATCTAACGAGACACTAAATACTGACCTTTACATTCCGTCATTGCTATTGCCACTGATCGCAACAATAAATTTTACATAAAACTGACCCTAAATTCAAACCCGCTGACTCAGAACCTATCCACCGCCACAAACCCATATAATCCGCCCAGAAGACTATCGAGGCCCTGGCCAATAGACCTGCTTTACTGATAGCCATTTGTTTTAAAAAGATATTTTACAGTTGTATTTGTATTTATATTGTTTTACTTATTGGCTTATTGTATTAGCAGATAGAAAAATTCCATATTGTCAAACCTCCTATAAATAAATTAATTCTTAAAAATGAATCTATATGGGACTGATGCCCGCGATTTTGTGTGCTATTAAAATTAAAAAGCAACCAACTAACCGAGTAACAAATAGCCAAGTTTGTCCCCTCGGAGAGGATAATCGAGAGCAAAGTGTTGAATGTAAATACAGGGTGTTTCCTACACGGCACTATTTCAGGCATGTGTTCACCAACACAAAATAAACAAAAAAGATCATATTAACATGTATTTCTAACTCATTTATTAAGCAGATATCAAAGGTTAAATATTTATTTACAACATTAAGACTGACTGTACAAAGTATATATTTAAATAACAGGTCTTAATCACCTGACAAAGAAATAAACGATAAACAATGACAGTAGTTGCTCATCTGTTTTTCTAGTCCTGCTTGTTTTAGGGTATCATCTCTGTACATATTATGGGAAACAACATAAATTTATTCACTTTTGCCGTTCTTCGATTAGGAAATGTTTCAAGACATCTTCGACAGCACCGTTTCAATGTTCCTAGCCATTACTAAAAGGCTGGTCTCTTTTTTCTGCAAAACTTGAACAAATTTATGGTGTCTCCCATGATGATCATCAATTAAATGGTGTATTGAATACGGTATTCGCTCACACTAAAACACACAGATCCAGACAAATGATGATAAATACAACAATGATATACTAAAACATACAGAACTAGACTACTGACATTTCTTATTGTTTATTAAAAGTTGTTATTTAGTATTAAACGCGTTAAACTTTGTACAATCAGTATAAATGTAGTAAATAAATCATTAATCTTTAACCTTTGATATCTGTTCGATAAATGCGTTTGAGATATATTTTTATATGTACTTTTTTGTTTATTTTGTGTTAGTGAACACATACCTAAAATAGTGCCGTGCAATTACGAAACAGGCTGTACATATGACATGATGAGACGAACGAGTTGGCGCTGAGGCGAGGAGGTGGAGGGGGCGGCGGGAGGCGGCAGTAGGAGGGCAGCCTCAGCCATGTCAGGAGCTCCGCCCTTCTCGGGCCCCGGGTTCCCCGCGCTGCGCTACGTGCGTTGCGCCAACCTCACCGACAACCTCACCGAAGTGTCCTTCTGCGGCAACGTGTCCTTCCAATCCTTGGGTGAGGAGGAGCCAGAACTGATGGTCATGGAGAACATCGTGTCCATCGTCGTGCCCATCCTCTTCGGCCTCATCGTCGTCCTCGGGCTCTTCGGGAACGCACTGGTGGTGATAGTGGTCGCCGCCAACCAGCAGATGCGGAGCACCACTAACCTCCTCATTATCAATCTCGCCGTTGCCGATCTCCTTTTCATCATATTCTGTGTCCCCTTCACCGCCACAGATTACATCCTCCCGTTCTGGCCGTTCGGCGACGTCTGGTGTAAGATGGTTCAGTACTTGATAGTGGTGACGGCCTACGCCAGCGTCTACACCCTGGTCCTCATGTCCCTGGACAGATTCCTCGCCGTCGTCCATCCGATTGCTTCCATGTCCGTCCGGACGGAGAAGAACGCGATAACAGCTATCCTGGTGACGTGGATCGTAATCGTGGTTGCGAGTATCCCTGTGTTCCTCTGCCACGGGGAAGTCAACTACACCTACTCTTCAATGGAGCACACGGCCTGCGTCTTCCTGGACCGGGACACTCAAGTTTCCAACGGATTTAACAAGCTCGCATTTCAGGTAAATAACTTTAATATTTATTAATGGAGCGGCCTGGTCCAGAATAAAATTTTATCGGACTTCTTCAAAAGATCATTTCAATAACAAGGAGCCTCTCAATCGAAAATATTAGGTATATATTTAAATTTTAAGTTGGCTACACCGTATCACGTACATTGCATGCGAAATAGCTCTACCGAAACTCTATTTTAGTGCAGAAATGGAAAAATATTCTAGAAATGGAAAAATTTTGAAAATACAAATGAAAAAAAACCAGGCTCCTGGAAGTTTACTTCAATCCGGGAAGCATTAAATAACTAAAATTTAACGTTAAAACATGTAGATGATCCTGTAATTTTCAAAGGAAGTGAAAATCCTTCGTTAAACAATCCTTCAGAGAGAACGTAAAATAGTGGTTAAGAACCTGTGCTAAGTTAGGTACTCGTTAAAGATACCGACCTTAATTATAACTGGATTAGCAAAATTTAGACTCTTGTCTTAAGAGGAATAGAAATAACTTAAAATTTAAAACTTAGACAAGAAGGTATTTATTCAAATACTAGTGGAGGTACGGAGTACCCCTGAGTCATCAATGTCATACTTCTTAAGATACCAAAAGTGTAATGACTAAATTAATAACCAAACTGACTAATATTCAAATATTCATAACGAAATTTAAATATTATTTATTAGTTTCTGTTGTTTAATCTAATTGCTTTCGAAGCTAATTTTCAGGTTGTGATTGTAAATCATAGCAATAATCACAAGCAATTTTATCACTTGTAATGTTGAATTCGTCTGCTAAGAGGGTCTGATTATTATTAAAATCTAAGGCTCCACAAATATTTTACGTTAAGGTAATTAGAAATTATTTCCCAATGACATCTCGCGGACCCCATGGACATCGTCTGCGGACCCCAGGTGTGCAGGGTCCACTACTGCTCTAAAGGATAGAGCACCAGTCTATCCTTCTCTAGGTCCGGGACTCGATTCCAGATCAAGAATAATATTATTTATCCAGTTAGGGAGGGCGACCCTAGGGTATGGAGACCCTCCTGAGGCAGACCCAGCCTCAATGAAGTGGGTACCTGAAAATGGGGAAAAGCTAGCGGTTGATCGTGATCAAGGCCTGATCACCTTATTGCACGGCCGTTGGCCTAGGAACTGGACCAATCTCTAAATGTACTGAGACCAAGACCATTTACGTGTTGTAGTGGTGCAAGTTTTTTTTTAAGAAATAAAATAATAAAATCTGTTCGGGCAAACCATGACTATAACTTACCTTGGTTATTAATATCAATTTAAGTTCTATTAAAAAAATACAACGCTGTGAAAGGTTTAATTATGTTAGGTTTTGTTGCAAACATCTGTTTTAGATCAAAAAATAAAATTGTTAAAATTATTGTTTTTTTTGTTCATTTAACGTCAATCTATGCTACTATGGCTAATCGGACGATGCTACATTGGGGGTCTTAATTTTTATCTATCAAGGTTTAATTGGGATAGCGTTCTTTAACGAGAAAATGTCATCACACAGGCTCGGGACCCCCTTTTTACGTCCTATCCGAAGGACAGCATAGCTGAGGTTTTTTACTACCATTAAAAAATCCTAGAGTGATCTTTCAGGTTTGAATCCGCGTATTCGGGCATAGAAAGCTATTATGCTATTCACTACAGTACTGTTGTTAGCACTTGTGTTCAGGTAGTCCCTAAAATTAGTACGTACAATATTCAGTAATAAGTTAATACCCTATTCATCACATTATATTATCTCGTACCTTGTGCTTTGTATATAAGATAATATTTTTTCCCGAATCGTTAGATCGTTACATCTGCATTACTATTCTTATGTTAGAACAAAAAATTATATTTAAAAAAATCTGTTTTCTCTTTTCTCCTACAAGTTAGTTTTCAAATTTGTTCAACATGTCTTGATATAAATTATATTGATAAAACTCTGTCAGAATTTTTTCAATCAGAATGCGTACTACTTTTTATTAAATCCATTATATTTTACAGAAATAGCGAAATTTATCAAAATCGTTAGAGCCGTTTTTTAATAGTAAATAGTACTTCCTTAGAAAACTGGAACTTTCTCCTGCTATTTATATTTCAACAGTACATGAATGTTAAATTAATGATTTTAGAAAAAATAATATTATACACGAAATTGTTTAAAACACATATTTCTGTCAAAACTATTTAATTATTTCTCCTTCATTCAACTGTTTTTAAAAAATATCATAACAATGATAAACGGAGATAAGTGAAAGTCGTTTGTTGCGCTCATTAGATTTTTATTTTATTATTTTTTTTTTTTAGTTTTTTTTTTTTTATTTATTTATTTTTTTTTTTATTTTTTTTTTTTTTTTTACACTGCATTGCTAAAAATGATAATACTTTTAATTAAAAAAAAATGGTATTGAAGGTGTGGCTTCTATTGAAATAATAGGTTAAGAATTCGCTTTAGCAACTAAATGTTTTCACGTATCAAGAAAATATAATTGTAATAATTTCTTCTGTTTAAATATTATTGTTTGTGAAATTGATTAAAAAACAAATCAAATTCAAACTTAATATATTAGAAATGAAATGATTAAAAATTTATAATTATTTTAAATTTTTATCAATAGCCAATCTCGTTTAGTTGAATTATTCAGAGATTTTGATATATCTTACAGTGTCAGCATACCAGTGAAAGGTAAAAATCTGGTGTAGGCAACACACGGTTTTTATTTACCAGATAAAATAAGTTGAAGAACTGTTAAATAAACTTAAAGTGGAAAAAAGATTTAAGTTAATTTAGATAAAAATTTCATTCAGTTCCGTAGGTAACATATGATTTATATTAAAGAATATAACAATATTAAATTGATATTTATAATAACACTTCAATATACCATATTTCTCACTTTTCATTACACTTTACTATTTTGTGTATCAGATAATATTTTTTACTTTCACTCACTATATATAGTAAGGGGAACTATTGCGATCGTGAAAATTTTTGAATTCCAGTTTTCAACAGAAATACACGTTTTAGGGTCCCCTGAGTCCAAATAACCAAGTCCCGCAAAAAGGTCTGTGTGTGTGTGTGTGTCTGTGTGTGTGTGTGTGTGTGTGTGTGGTAACTCCCGGGCGGAAACGGTAAGTCCTATGAAACTGAAATTTCATATTTAAGACAACTATACGCTCGAGACATGACAAAACTTTTTTCATCAAAATGAGCTTACCAGAAGAGGTACTTTATACTATGCATTTTGCACCTTTTTTCGATTTTCTCGAAAACGGTTCCGACGATTTTGATTAAACTCACTATATCGATGTAAAATTCAATGGGCTTTAATATCATGTAGGTTTTATTCTGATTAAAATGGTCTGACAGGGCTTAAATGCCGATATTTTAAATTTTCTTCCCCTAAAGTACCTTTAATTTTGTAGATTCAATTATAATAACTAGGTTATCTTGTTAACGCTCATGAAAAACTGGTAAATATATAAATTGAATAAATTCGATACCCAACTAAAGGAGAAAACAGAAAAAATATTTTTTTAATGCAATTTTTCGTTTTTGAACATAAGAGCAGTAATATACATGTATGATATACCGTTGGAAAGCTAAAGATTTTAGAAAAAATATCATCTCATACACATGCTTTTAAAAGTTATTGGAGAGTGATGAAAAGAAGATAAAACTTACTGATTATTTAAGAGAATAATATAATTGATTTTTTAATAAAACACATGTTTCTATATAAATTCAATTTGATTAATTCCTTAATAATTTCACGTATTTTTATCTCTAACTGTATTTGAAAATTCTTTCATTGATTTTAAAAATGGAGGTAAGTGAAAGTCGTGTGTTGCCCGCACCATATTTTTTCTAAAATCTTTAGATTTCCAACGGTAATCAGAAAATATAATTTTTCTCTTTTCTCCTTTAGTTGGTTATAAAATTCGTTTAACATGACTAATATTTCAATATACTAAAAAAATCTATTTTATCAATGAATATAAAATTATATGTTTTTTTTTTTATAATTTACAAAGTTAAAGGTACTTTAGAAGAATAAAATAAATAAAAAATCGTCATTTACTCTTTGTCAGACTATTTCAATCATAATTAAATCAACATGGTACACACTCATTTTTTTTTTTTTTTTGAGGAACTTCGTCGTAATTTGAACTCAGGGGACATGAAACAGTGAAAGCTGGAATTCGAAAATGTTTACGATAAATACTTTTCTTTACTATATATTTCATATATAGTTGAGGGAAATTAATAAAATAGTAAAATTTACACTATTAGATTAATTAACATTTACAACTGTGTTGCGATAATATTGTACTAGTAAATGAGTAGTAAGATGATTAACTCATTAAGTAACACGTGAGAAATTAAGAACCAAAATTTAGTGCGTCCAGGATCTTATTTTTAACTAAACCCCATACTTACAAGCACTTATTATTTTGTTTTACAACATTTTCTCTATGACCGCTTCTACTCTGTCCGACTGGGTTCTTGACCTCATGAATAAAGCTAGAAGTTCCCCAAGGTTCTATCCTGTCCCCACTTCTGTTCTTAATATATACATATGACTTACCGACAAACGATAACATCCCAACTGAGACATATGCCGATTAAACTGTTGTTACTACAAGAACACAGACACCTAAGTGGCTAGTATAAAATTACAACACCACTTGGGCAACTTACTAAAATGTTGTAAGAAATAGAAACTTAACGTATACACTTATTTATTAAAAACTTTATGGACTTAAGCTTGCCAAATATACGGACCTGCTAAAAAGACAAACATACGAAAAATATAAACCTTTCAATCGCAATGTTTAAGACTGCCAACGAACTCACCACCACATGTTTCAAACGATTATGACTTCATACCGACTTGCGTATTCCGACTGCAACGAACCATATTTAATGATTCACAAACGATTTCACGATAAACTGCATAGATACATTAACAAATTCGTTCAAAACATGGCAACGACTGTTATACCAAAGAGGAATAGATGTAGCAGAGGTGAAAGCGGGTCTTAGTAGGAGAGGAGGAAGGCTTATTTAAAAAAAAATAAATTTGGATATTGACATCAAATGTTACTTTTTGAAAAATCCTGTATTATTATTTTATAAAAAAGGTAAAAAAAAAACTAAAAAATAAAGTTATGTCAAAATAATCAAGTGTAAAATACACATCCTGAAAACATGTTTTTTAAGTGTAGAAACTCGATTTTAAGAAATTAAACATTATTTATAATAAAAGGTAAAAAATAATAAATGATTAAGTATTAAAGACAATTTGGTAATTAAATATTTATTATAATGTGTTGAAAGTATATGAAAATGTATGATAGATAATTCACTATCATGAATTTCATCTTACCAACACCTACCTGAATTCTTACCGAGTAGCGCTTAAAGGGGTTAGATGTGGGACCTCCAGGCCTGGAAATATAGTTCTGCTAAATGACAGAAGGAGGCACCACTGGGTGCTGTCTCCCTCATGCCTGCCCACGCCATATTTTAGCACAGTTGCTGTTTGTAATTTTTTACAGGTGTTAATAAAATGTTGAGTGAAAAAAAAAAAAACATTTAGTGCGTAACTATCGAGTTAAAGAAGATTTTTTAATTCAGGAAAATCAAAACATCATTGAAGCAGTATTTCAAGTTATAGTTTTACTTTATTTTGACACCTTATTCTTAGCAATTATTTTCGGTCCTAGGTTAGTTTTCATGAACTTGTTTTTTAAAAAAATGTTTCATGATTAAGGAATTTGCTAATTTGAAAATGGCCTAGTGACGTCCAGCGATGACGTCTAAGAGTATTATCGTAAACATGAATCTTGTTCAGAACAAGATAAAAGTTCATTTGTTTTCCTTTTAAGATGGCAGATAAAGAAGGAATTTAGCAGATAAAGTCAGTCATGGACAGTGATCAAGAAAACGGAGAGACTTTGAATCGAACCTCAGCGCAATTGTCATTATCTTTCGCCTTGTTCCTTTGGAAACTTAATTTTGAGCAGTTGCTAAAATTAATCTTAAAGAAGTGTCTTACTTCTTCTTCACAATGAAACCTTGTCTAGACAAAAAAAAAATAAATAAAAAAATAAAATAAAATAAAAATTAAAAAAATAAGAAGGTATTGATCGTGTGCTCTCTCTCCTTCTCTCTCTTTCTCTCTCTCTCTCTCTCTATCGAGAAACACTAACAAACAATATAAATCTCTTAATGCTATAGCGTGAGCAATATTTTTTGTTAGGCCATCTTTAGCTAACACAAACAAACTGGATGGTTTACCCACTCAAGAGCATGTCACTTATAATTGTCCTAGTGAAAAACATGAGTTTCACTGAGATACTAAAATGATTATTGTAAACGTTACTACTACGGTTGATGTATAAACAATAATAATGACCGAAAACTGTGGAGGGAGTGAGAGAAAGCTTATTATCTGGGAGGGAAAGAGGAGACCGGCTTCGGTCCCATCCCTATTCCGAGCTGTTTACTGGCTGAGAAGTGACACCGGTATACTTCTGCCGAGGATAACTTACCAAGTCATAATTGATCAGTGTTCTAGCGGGATGAAAAATTATTAAATAATTGAAATCGCTATTAAAAATGGGGGTTGGTGATAGAACGGTGAAAATTTATGGTTGTATGTATTTTATAATGTAACATTAAAAAAAAAAAAAAAAACCAAATTTATTTACGATCCTGAGACTGGTCTCTATCACCTGCCTCAATACAACAGAATGGAAGTTATATCCACAACACGATGGCTAAGGTTAAGGTCGAGGCGTAGGAAGGGAGATATCATCAAGTCTTAATGTTTGACACGCCTTAGCTCTGTTAGTATTGAAAATATGACGTGTTTCTCTTATCATAAGTTTGTTGGAATTTCTTATTATATAACATTTTTCGCAAGACCTAATGTTTAGGAGCTATATTTGTTTGAACGAAAAGTTACTTTTTGCATACACTGTTGTTTTTTTCTCCCGAAAAAATGTAACTCGCTTGTAACGCGCGAGCTATGCATTTGTTGTTCGTATCGAAAATTTGATTTTCTCATCAAACATTTAGAATCATAGAAACATAGAAAATACTTTTTGTTTCATTACATTTGTCGCTAGGACTTAAAGGGTTTTAGGAATTACATTAGTTTGAAAGAAAAACTTGACTAATTTTCCAATGTCTAAATGTACATAGATGACAAAATATAAATTTTTTCAGTATTTTTTTTTTCTTCTCTTTACCCTCTATACTCCATCAATCTAAGTATGGAGAGACATATTCATGATTAGTAGTTTTATCCAGTGAGGGAGCTACTACTACGTGTTGCCCAGCAACCAGATGACCAGTTAACTGCGAGTAAAAAAAAATTACCCGTTTCGTTGCCAGGGAGCTTTTAACTCAGCATTTATCCCCGCTCTCATCCCTGGGCCCGAGGAACCCCCGTATAGCCTTCAAAGGTAAGGTATAGGTGGACGCAAAAAAAAAAGCTCACGTGATAATGATTACCGAGAAGAGAGCCCAAACTAAGAATAATTAAATTTATTCATCGCTTAGTTGCTAGACGTAAGACAAGGCTATGGAATGCATATAAAGATCATATATACAAGTATTTAGAATAATATGAAATATAAACCTCTATATTCAATAATATCATACTAAAAATATTTATTCAGTTTCAATTCATGAATGTTTATAATTATCATTTTTTTTTGTTTAACCGATGAGATCCAACTGTTTTGTTTTATGCTTCGATGGTTGCTTGAATAAAAAAAGCTGTATTCCTAAATAATAAAAACAAACAAGAGGAAAGGAAACAATGGAGTTGATTAAAAACAAAAACAGCGAAACGGAATAATTGTGCAAATTGAAAGGGCGGGGCAACGTTCTGTTGACAAGCAGGGCATCATCGGAAATGGATCTAGGGTTAAATTATTATTTATTATGGCTTATCCGGATAACTGTTTTTAAACATGATATTATTTACAAAAAATAAGTTGACAATATTAAAATTAAAACATACATATACTAATACAAGTAATCACATCTTATATAATTAGATATTATTGGGTTGTTTCACATGAAATGTCCGTTTTTATAGTTTCTGAAATACATAAAGGATTTTGCAGGTCCCTGTTGTTTTCTTTCGAATGTTTACATACTTAAAGTAAACAGTTACTAATTATCTACCTTTGTATTATAAACATAAGCTTCCTGATCAATTACCCACTTTTTAATATACCTCCAAATATGAACATGGAAACACGCGATTTTCGAGTAATACTTTCGTACGAGTTTAAACTCGGCCATTCAGCAGCTGAGGCCGCTAGAAATATTTGCAAGGCGTTTGGGGAAGGAAGTGTTAATGAACGGACCATTCGCCGTTGGTATACTATGTTTTCAGTTGGGGATACCGACTTGGAAAACTTGTCCTGAGGAAGACCTCCGTCCGTAATAGAAACGATGTCCTCAAACATACAGTAGAAGGAAAGCCCTCCCAAACAGTTAAAGGACTCTCAGCACAACTAAATGCCAGACATTTAAAGTGTATTGGGAAAGTAAAAAAGCTCGATACATGGGTACCTCATGATCTCACTGAGCTGCAGCAATACTCCATGTTTCAAAACATACCGTGGAAAAATTGAAAGAACTGGGCTACGAAGTTCTTCCGCACCCACCATATTCTCCCTACTTTTCTCCAACAGATTACCTCCTGTTCAGGAGTTTAGACAACTTCGTCAAAGGAAAACTTTTTGAAAATGATGATCAAGTGAAAAGTGCGTTTTCAGATTTTGTTTCACTTCAAAGCTCAGAGTTTTTCATTTGGGGGATAAAAAAGTTGGGGTCACGTTGGGAAAAATGTGTCGTATTTAAAAAAAAAAGAAGGAAATTTCATGTGACACAACCCCATTATATATATATATATATAAGTATCAAAAATAAATATCACTAAAAGTTGGGGGAAAAACCTGGCGGCTGAGCGTGATCTTGGCCTAATCACCTCATGGCATACCACTGTTACTCCTAGAAACAGCACAATTCTCTAAATGTACTGACCCCACGACCTTTCAGGGTTTTATAGTTACAAGATTATTTTATTGAATATAATTAAATATAGTAAACAAAATCCGATGAGTGCCACAATAGAATTTCTCTTACTGCCATTGTTTAATCAATTTTAGAATTTTTAAATACAATTAGAGATGAAAACAGGTTACAATCTTAATAGCATTGAGTTTCAATAGTAAGCTGTGATTTATTAGGTCATCTATTATAGTTTTATCGGCTTTACATCACTCTTCATTAAATTTTACAATTTAGTTTATTAGACAGTATATATATATATATATTATATATATATATATATATATATATATATATATAGTATATATATATATTTTGAATCTTTTACTTTCCAACGGTATATTATCATCTATATTACTATATTTCTACTATTTTCTTCTTCAGTTGGGTATTGAATTCGTTCAACTTAAATGTTTACCCGTTTTTATTAATGTTAAAAATATGATATAGTTTTTTTTTGTATCTACAAAGTTACAAGTACTTAAGAGGAAGTAAATTTAAATATATCGGCATAAAAGAACTGACTATTTTAATCGGAATGAAACTCAAATTATATTAAAGCCTATCAAATTTTACATTAATATAGCGAGTTCAATTTAGTATAAAAAATAGCGTTAGAGCTGTTTTTAAGAAATCCCTATTAAGGTGAAAAATTCATGTTATAAAATAGCACTTCTTGTTTGCCTATATTGATGAAAAAATTTGCCGAAACATCTTAGGCTATCAAAATCTGAAATTTCTGTTTTATACAACTTATTATCGAGCTTACCACCCAGGGAAACACACACAGACCTTTCTGAAGACATGATCATTTGGAGTCAGGGATGCTATGTATCGGGAATATTGGGAGGAATAAAAATAATTTAGAATCATTTCAAATAGAACAGTTTCCGGGCTTAAAGCAAAAACGTTTCTTAGTAGGGCTATACAAAAAATAGACCCCTCCACTGCTATTGCCGGGAGAGCGGAGTACCTTGGGAGTCTGAGCTCGGAGCGGAGAGGAAGAGGAGTCCAGTCAGGGAACAATTATACAGATCTGTCAAAGGTACCTCTATGGTAAATAGAACCTCAGTATTCTCGATAGTAACAATGCCTCGCTTACCATGTTTTTATGCGTGATAATAAGTGATATTTTATAAATAAATGTATATTCTATATGAATTCACTTATGCAACCTGATCCCAATAATGAATTGATTAACATGTATACTTTTGGAAAAGAAATCAAATAGTTTTACATAATAATAATCGAAAATTTACATATTTATTAAGTTACAGTTTCGGAGTCATCGCTGCCTTAGAAAAGTAGCCACCGAAACTTAGTAGAGAGCCCTAAAACGTGTATTTCTGTTAAAAACTGGTATTCGGAAATTTTCACGGTTTCAAACTTTCCCTTATTATTTTTATGCATATTTCGTACATGTACATGTATACATGTAAGTAAAAGTAAAGTAATGAAAAAAAATAATATATGTTGAAGTAAAAATCATGAGACTCAATAATATATCTTTAATTATGGGCGTTTTACTCCACGACCTTAATATTCCATTTCTTTCAGACCTGGTACCGTCCAAATTTCTAAATTCCATCAGAACCTTCTTCGTCATCCTAATCCTCTGGCTCAATCCCTTTCAGTTCCACCCACCCCTACAAACCCCTTTGAAGATTGAAACGCCAGTGGCCCCGCGACGTTTTGTAAATATTTATACTGGAGTTCTGACACTGGTCAGATCCTTCACTCATGTACTGAATGTTTGTGACTATTGCTCCCTAACTCAGCTTCCATTGACTTACATTAGTGATACAGCTGAGCGGCGCTGGGATATCTTGGATTCCGCTTTTTCCTCCACAATTGGAGGGAAAAGCCCAGTCTGGGCGTCCCTTTATAAAATTGTATATAGTTATGATTGTCTGTATGATGTTTATTTATTTGCCAACATTGTATTTATTTCAATTATAAGTTTTTGTTTTGATATGTTTTTTATTTATTATTATTTTATTGTATATATATGGATTTATTTATTTTTTTATTTTATGTAATTGACTTTATCATTATTTTCTGTATATATTGTATGAATGTGGTCTCATACAGCTATTACTACTGTTCAATTTTTACACAAATTGTAATATATCTAAATAAAAATAAATATATTTTTTTTAAATTATTTTGTTTAGAAATTTAATACAATCTGCCACAATCTTAGGCAATGAGTAGATAAATAAATATTTAAAAAAAAATTAAAAAAAAGGGCGTTCTACTTGATTTGTCCTTAGTCTACAATGCTCAAGTGCGAAACTCGACCCGTTAAAGGAAAGTTATTGGATCCCCTGGCCAAGGTTCGGTTCAGGGAAGGGAAACAATCGGCTATTATAGTGTGGCAAAAGAGACCTCCGTTCCAACTCTACTTACCGCGCTACGTTCCGAGAACTTGAGTTCTACAAACTTATTTCGGTGAGGAAAAGAGAAAGCTTAGTTTTAACAGGTAATGTGCAAGCGGCCACATTGAATAGGAAAAAATCCAGTAGATTTTTCTATGGCTTTAAACTTAAATATTGCTATATATTGGTGTGGAAAAGTAATAAATACGCTGCAAATTATTATACAATGGTTTATTATTTCCGAATAACTATATTAGGGAATAACTATTTATGGATGATTAATTAATATGAAAAGCAATACATAATTGAAGGAAATGGTATTTATCCACTGCTGATTTCAAAATGGTATTCCTCTGCTAGTTTTCAACTAATTTTAATGTTTCTTTTTACGTTTAGTGTTTATTTATTTAAAAATTAGGATAAACGGAGATTTTTTGATTCGTTATGCGGGTTCTACGTATCTTGAAACGTAAGTCCTCAAATTCTAAGGAGGTTAATGTTTTTTTTAATTGTATTTTCTTTTTTGGTGCTTACAAAGATCATTATTTTAGATAATAAACCAAAAGCATTTATATAGACTTCGTTACTATTTCCTTTTTTTTTTTTTCGATTTTCATTCAAATAAAATTTCCTGGTTCCCGAACACCTTACTTTTTTTTTCTTCATCACCAATAATAACCGAATTTTCTTGAAATAACATCTCTTATAAGTATGTAAATTGGACAATTAAGATATTTTATGATAAGTTTTTTATTTTCTTTCCATTCATAGCTGTATCTGAAAAATAACCGAGTTTTGGTGGAATTAAACCTATTATAATTTTTGACTTAAATATATAGATCAACATTTTTTTCTATGGCTGTCGTGCTCTAATGACTCTAAAACTTTATACATATTTTTCCTATCTTCAAAAATAACTGTCATGGGTGTATTTATGTGTAAAATTATTTTATTTTTTATAATTATTCTCGATTCGATGATTAAAAAACACAAATATTTTTTTCTCTATCTTCGAAAATAACGGAGTTATGAGCGTATACATAGGCAAGATTTCATTTTTTTTTGTTTTTTTCTGATTCATCGAAACTCTCTGATTCTAAAATTGTATGCATATTTTCTCTGTCTTAAAAAATAACTGATTTATGGACGTGTTTATGGATAAAATTTCCATTTTTATTTTTGTTAGTACTAAGATATTTACAATAAATGTCTGTAAGCATATTGGGCTTTGTATCTACGTTCTTGTGCTGGTTCCCATTGGAATGTTAGTATTTGATTGTTATTGTTTTCTTTTTCATTAACGATTTCATTATGCTAAAAGAAAATTTAAGTACATATTTGAACTTATTTTTAATAAGTTGTTTTGATAATAAGTTACTTATTTAATAATAATTCTTCATTTACCAGCTATTTTTCAGGATTTTTCTGTGCCACAGGTTTACTGACATTCCATCGTTGTGTGTCAGCTTCCATGACTCGCTTCGATAGATGACCACTGGCTGAAGGATACTACAATACACTCTTATTTTGAGTGCTTTGGATATATCACGGATTCGAAATATTTTCATTCGAGACCAGTAGCATCAGTTATCATAATTTAATCTCCAATCTTATGATTCCCAGTAATAACAGTGCTTAATCTGCTGTAGCACAATCTTTCCGACTACATCTCGCCCTCTCTCTACACGTCTTGTAAGTTTAGGTCGTATTAACGTTTTTACTTCAGTAAGTCCAACAACTCTTGTCTATTCGAGCCGCCTTATGTCCCGGATGTAGTCATATATACTGGAGGGGCGGAATCCCGCCCAATAAAAATCTAGTGAGCACAACACTACATTTACTTACCCAGATCAATTAAATCAATTTTATTTACTTTTTTAAATTTATTTTATTGAAATTTACAACTCTATATTTTCATACAACAAGTAACTATGCTATTTCATGATTAAATACATGAAAAAAAAAAACACGAAGAGAAACTGCCCATTTGCAGCACTCTAGTAGTGAATCTGAACAATTTATTTGTTTCAGACGCCTCGGCGGATTGTCAGAAATTGAAGAGGAAGCAAGGATCGAAAGTAATGGATTAGAGTTGGAGTGGAGTTTTTCATGGAAGGGTTGATAACTGGTACAGGCCAAATCAGCAACATATGGAACATTAAGGCCTTTGTTGATGATTTTATTCGTGGCAAAGTAAGGATTGTAAGGATTAAGAAGAGTTTGATGGTTTAGTAGAGCCCCAAAGATCAACTCCGTAGGCCCAGATAGGTCTATCAAGTAAATGTTGAAGTAACCGAAATTGGCGAGCAGTTTCTTGTCTTGTATGCGGATTTAATGTAAGATATTAGTCAAACAGGAGTCATAAATAGCGGATCTGTTCAACCGGTTCAAGCGTTATATATTAAAGCACACTGTAGGGCAAGATGTCATAGGTTTACGATGAAGGGTAAAGGTAATTTGATGAGATTTATTGGAATTGATTTCAATTCTCCAATTCTGACGCCTTACCTCAAGGTCTCTGATGTGGGTTTGGAGTTTGAGAGGCAATACTACAATCGTTATTAACTGATAGCACGCAAGTGTCATCGGCATAGGTAGAAAAGAATGTGTTAGGATAGGTTAGGATATCAGCTGTATAGACTGTGTAAAGAATGGGCCCTTAAGGAACACCAGCAGACTGTGTCAAAATGGATGAATAGGAAAGATTTTAGTTGATATTAAAAGTTTTATCAGAGAGGTAGGACTGGATGATAAGGAAGTACGAATATGTTGGAGGAAGGAATGTACGGAGTTTAGTTAGTTACCGTTTCGTTGGAAACATATGTTTTAGATGTAATAATGTAACAGAATAATGTACCATAATCACTAATGTGTATGCCCTATTCGTCACTTTATATTACATTCTACAGTTTTAAATATAATGTGACATTTTTTAAAACTATTTAGCTTTGCAACGGTATATTATATAACTATAAATTAATATTTACCATACATAGCTATATAGGGTAACTATTAATTAATTGGAATTCGCTAAATTGAAGGTACTTTAAAGAAAGATAATCGGCATTCAGATCCGGCAGTCTATTTAGGTATTAATCAGAATGAAAACTACATGATTTGAAGCCTATTAAATTTTACATCTAGCGTTTTTAATCCAAAGAAACATTTACGAGAAAATTATAACAAAAATTGCAAAATGGAAGATATAAATCGATTCCTCTGGTTTGTTGATTTTAATGAGAATGTTTCTGTAAAAAAAAAAAAAATAAAATAAATAAATAAATAAAAAAAAAAAAATTGAAATTTCAGTCTAGTATGACTTTTCGTTTTTGTGCTAGACTTGGTTATTTGGACTAAGGGGATCCTAAAACCCGTATTCTGATACAATATATAGGTTTTATTATAAAATTAACAACGGCAATGAGGCACTAAAAAAGCGAAAATAGATTTAAAAACGTTTAAAATTAATTCGGAAATGTTCTATTTTACCATATACTAAGGTGATATATATCCTTAATCCTGACTATATTACTAACTTGATATCTACTCTCCTGTAGGTATCATCGCTTATCTATAGACTTGGGGTAACTTCTTCGGACTTGAAGAGGTTTTACTTTTTCTTTTTTCTCTCCTAGTCGGTTTCTATTACTAAAGAGACGATAAAGTCGGTGAGGACTTATCAGCCAAGTTGGCTAATCTTTCTGTCAAAGTTTGCCTTTCCCCCACCCTCCTAGTTCTCAACCCCCCTCCTTGTACAGTCCCCCCACTCTCCTAGTTCCCTCTTTCCTCACTCCTCTAGGAACATCCTGAAGTCCCCAGAGTTGTTAGCCATTATGATGAAAATCTTGAAATTGCGTAACATGCATAGCATAAAGTGGCTCATTTGGTACGCCGTTTTTGATAAATAAGTTGCTGTAACATCTAGGGCGTATGGTCGTTTCAGTTATAAAATTTCAGTTTCACCTAAGTTTTCGTTTTTCTGCTGGATCACATACTCGACCTTTTTACGGTACTTGGTTATTTGGACTCAGGAGAACCTAAAACATGTATTTCCGGTAAAAACTCCCAATCAAAAATACGATATCTGAATACAATTTAGGATCTTTTAAAACTTTAAAAAACGAAATTCAGGAGGAATTGCTAATAAAGACGGAAAAAGCATCTTATTCTGTAATTAAATTACTTAGTTATAGTTATACTAGTTAGATTACAATATTTAGTATATAGAATATTGTATTTAATGTTATGGTAATTTTTAAGTATTCATATATACCCCCTATTTTTCTTGTTTTTCTTGAACTGTTTTAGCACATAGATATGTTACTACACACTCATTGTATTCCTTTCGTATCAGTTTAGCCCTGAAGATGACCCATAAAGGGGTCAAAACGTGGGTAGACAATAAATAGTTGAAACTGTTTAATTGTTTTATTTACTGATCGTCACCTGCACTAAATCCTTCCAGTAATTTCCATTATTATTTTATTTGACTTAATCATTGTTTTTCTCTAAAGATTGTATAAATGTGGTCTTATTTCATTATTACTATTATCCTTATCAAAACAAATTGGGATACATCTCAATAAATAAAAAAAAACAACGAAAAAAAACCTAATATTAAATTATGGTTACTGATTTTTTTTTTTTTTTTGGTAGGTAAAATGTGTAGAACTATGAGCAATGATATAGATATGTCATCATAACTAAAGGAAAAATTATTGTAATGGAAAGTTTCCGTTCTTATGTAGTTTTATCGGAAACTAAGGTTTTCCTATAGTAACATGATGCAAGATGTTAAAATATATTAAAATGAGTGAAGGTCAGGCGTTTGGCTCACAAGATTTTTGTTTGATTATTTGCTGTACCTCTAAAGATACAATTAGATGGTAGATAAAGGTAGCGGAGATAGCGCCTGTTGGCCGGCTAGAGCTAACATCGGATGAGAATGGCAACACAAACACAGCCTCTAAAATAAGGCAGGGACTCTTCCGATAATAGCGCCATCTATAATTAACTTCTGAGGCTCCAATCCCTCTCTTCTCTCGTATTTCTCTTTTCTCCTCTAAGCGGGACTCTCTGTTTTCCCTCAAGTTGTTACATCGAAGCTCAAGAATCCTTTGCTATTGCTTGCTAACAACAAGACGGCAATTGAGAAGTTTATTTACAAAAGTTACTATATCTTCTTCAGGCAATTTTACAGGAGACGCAAAAGTCTTTTGAATAAATTATTCGAATCATTTACATGATAATTTTTTTAATTAAAATATAAAGTTATCCTCACACAAGACTGTAACGACCGGAAACTGCTCGAACATGGCGATTACTACATCACTTACTTGACAAACTTTCAAAACTTCCAGTATATAAAAAAAATCATTTACATCACTATTATCAGTACCATTTGGACATATGAAAAAAAATTTGGGTTTCTAATAAGCCTTCTAATCCTTACAATTTCAAATCCTTTTTAAAATCCGGAATTCCCCCTATTTTATCACGTATCAACTCCAACATAATGACCCAAACATCCCATTTCTTGCATACCTAGCGCTTAATAGATATAACTCTTATCATTCCAAACTCCCGGCCAACAACAACTCACTTGTCCGTACTCTAACCTTCTTAGATATTCCTGATGATTCGCCAAGGGGACTGGAAAGAAGGTGGCCTGGGACCTACTACCTTAAATAATTAGTGAAGAGCTACCACTGGGTTGTTAATTCTTCTGGGTAGGGCCTGATGTCCATAATTAAATGTTCAAACAATTACCCAAAACTGAGATCAAGCATCTAATCTAATAAACATCTCTTTAATAACATATAGACAAAAGGATACTTCCCAGAAAACTGGCGAACCGCTATTATAGTTCCTATTCTAAAACCCGACAAAAACAGAGTAGACATAATGCGTATAGACCTGTCTCACTTACAAGTTGTGTCTGCAAAGTCATGGAGAAAATTGTAAACAAGCGCATCTTATGGTTCCTTACCAGTAATAATCTCCTACCCAGTATTCAGTACGGACAACGAAAAGGAAGGTCAATATTAGATACTCTGGTAGCGCTTGAAGGAGAAGTGCTAAAATATTTTATAAACAAGAGAGAGTGCCTGGGAATCTTTTTCGATATCGAAAAAGCTTTCGATTCGATTTGGCGCCCTCTATTTTTGCAACAACTAAATGAGTGGGGCATGCTGCGAGCGCTTCCTTTAATTATTCAAAACATCCAAGTTAGAGTTCCAGACAAAATATCATCCAAAAGACTCATTGAAAATGGTATTAGCCAGGGCAGTGTCTTAAGTGGAACATTATTCATGATAGCAATTAGTAATATCCATAAAGCTCTCACCAACAGATCTTTAAAAGCCTTCCTTTTTGTAGATGTTCTAGGGATCCTAATAAACTACTCAGGTTCTACAGATCAGCTCCAAACCTGGTCACATCAATCAGGACTCAGATTCTCACCAGAAAAAACCAAGTGCATGCTATTTTCAAAGCGAAGACATCCAAGTCATCCACCTGAAATCAAGCTATATGACCAGGCTCTATCATTCAACAATGAGTGTAAATTCTCAGGAATCACTCTAGACTCAAAGCTGACATGGGGCCCACATATTAAAAACATGAAGGGACAATGCCCGAAGCGACTTAACGTAATGAAACTCATTGCAGGGACAAGCTGGGGGTCTGACCGAACTCGCCTACTCCAGGTGTTACCAATGTATCTTGGAGTCCAAACTCGATCATGCCAGTTCTGAGTACAGGTCAGCAAAATCAAGCATTTTAACGACACTGGACACAATCCACCACACAGGCCTCCAGATCGCTATTGGTGCCTTTAGGACAAGTCCAGTCCTTAGCCTTTTCGCAGAATCAGGAATTCTACCGCTTAAGTTCAGAAGTCTGAAATTAGCATGTAATTATATCTCATCACTGGCTACACTACCCGATAACCCTTCCTACAAATATATATATATATATATAATATATATATATATATATATATATATATATATATATATATATAATATATATAATATACAATGCTAAGCAAAAAATAGTATATCAGAATAACCCGACCAACCTAGCACCATCAGGAATAAGAAACTTCTTCAAATGGCTCTAAATAAGGCAGAAACAATAGAAACACCATGGAAACAAACTGAACCAAGAACAAACTTGTGACTCTGACCAAATTTACCAAAAATGACCCATCGCCATATATACTAAGAGACAAATACCGTGAAATTATATGTAATTATACAGATCATACAAAAATATTCTCAGATGGATCCAAAATAAATGATCAAGTTGGTTCATCTGTTATTACACCCGAAAGTAATCTCAAGTTTAAACTGGCTAACCTAAGTAGCATATATACTGCCGAACTTGTAGCAATATCAAATGCAGTTGAATTCATTATGTCACGTGATGAGTCCAAGTTCATTCCATGCACATGTCAGACATGTCATTTATTTAAGGCACTATATTAAGAAAGTAGGTAAATTGTATTCACAATTTTTTTGTGAATTAAGCAAATGTATGTATATTAATAACTGCGTTTAAGCAATATTCAACTATAGAGACTCATATATAAATAACTTTTAAGCTATTATTTTAGTCTTTTAACCTTTTTCATTCCGGCCAGGTTAGATGAGGAACGGTTTATCTATATTTAGAAAGGCCATGGAATAATAATTCTAACTATATTCTGAATGAAATACCATTATTTTACTAAAATCTTAGTTTATGAAAATTTTCTAACCAAATTATGCGTCTGCAAGAAGGAATTCTTAGAAAAACTTAATTTGATTGAGAACCTCCGAGAACAAAAGCGACGGAACTAAGTTTTTGAAAACACCTAAAAACTAATTATTTTTTTAGGTTGCATCCATTGATCTAAATAATTAGGGTGATTCAAAAAGTGCGAAATGAACCAATGCAGGGAAATGCATGGTCTATTGGATAGAGCGCTAGTCTGCTATTCTTCGGGTTCTGGGTTCGAATCCCGGCTATAATAGAATATTTTTTATTCTGTTAATTTAGGTAGGGAGAGACCCTAGGGTGTGGCAGACCAAGCTTCTTTAAAGTGGGTACCCCAATTAGGGAAAAAACCTGGCGGCTGAGCGTGATCAACGCCTAATCACCTCATTGCACGGCCGTTGGCCAAGAAACAGTACGAATCTCTATATGTACCCCTCATAGTTATAGAGGTACAGTTTTTTATTTTTTTATGAACAATAAAAATGAAAAAATAAAGAAAACAATAAACTATTAGTAATATATTACATTGGTGCTTCTGCTGGATAAAGGGAAATATAATACATTTTGGAAAGAATTTTTTTAATTTATTACTTTTTAAAATGAAATGGAATAGGAATTTAGTTCCTTATGGAATAAACTGCAATTTTCAAAAACGTTTGTTGAGGATTTGTACGTTATGGTTTTTTATAAATATTATGACGGAGTTAGATAAACTGAACCATTAGAACAAAAATACTTTCGAAACTTTTGGAAATCAGCCTTTTAATTGTTTGTGGGGTATAATTGGTTCTACGTTTAACGACAGGAAGAATGACGAGAAATCGGTCAATTAATATTTTGTAATAAATTAAAATAACTAGATTGTAAATCAACGTATCTATAGTCTAAACCTGAATGTAGAATGTTGTTATTTATTATGTTTATTTATACTCCCGAATTAGGGTACACGGAGGTAGGGAGCCCTTTTAAGGTGCAACCAACCTCTATAAAGGGGTAGCTGATAAGTGAGAGGAAAATCTGGTGCTAGACCTAATCACTTCCTTGCAAATCCGTTGACTGAGAAATAAGGCGAATGTCTACTATCTGCTTGGTCTATAACTCTCCGTTGGCTGTAGTGGGACAGATTTTTATACCTTTTATTTTTTTTTTACTTACTTACTACATGGCGTTACAGTATATTGAAAACCAAGGCTCCTTCTTTATTTTGCTACACTCTGATTTATCCATAGCCTTCAAGGACCACCGGGATGGCCAAATAGTAATTGTCTCGGTTATCTCGAAGTTGGCATACTTTCAACATGATCTAGCCAGCCCAGTCTTATTTTCTTTATGACTTCTAATAAGGACGATTCGGAAAATACTTTTTACTCGGAGTTCGTTCTAATCATAAATTCATCCTCTTCTCGAAGAGGTATATTCATACCTTTATTTCCGACACTTCAGGTCCGTTCTCAATAGCCAAAGTTATCACTTTGGCCTCACTGATGTACACCACGGCGGTCCTAACAACAGTTTTGTAGATCAGCAGCTTAGTGTTCGTTTTTTTTTTTTTTTTTCGTCGATTCCTCCGAGACAGTGAAAAGACAAAAATATTGAGAAGTAGCGTTCACCTTTCTGAACCTCTTCTTTCTTAAAAACACCACCTCTAGTGGTTTTGAGATATTTTCTTTTGTCCTCATTAATAGCTCTCTGTGCTCTCTTGTTTATAAATGTTTTGGTTTATAAATTATAAATCAGCCATATAACGATTTTTCACAGCCGTTGGCTTAAAAGTAGTACGAATCATTATGTATATGTACTGAAGGATTTTAAGGTTTTAAATGTACGTTTTTTTAAAATAATTTTTTTACCATATATATTACATACAAATAATATATAATTTTTTGATGTCCTAGAATGTATTTTGGAGGGACAAAAATTACACAAAAAATTGCAGTGATACAAATGTAAGATGTTATAATGTTAAATGGAAACTAAAAATAAGCTTTACGCTATTATAATTCAGTTGGATTGTTGACCAGTAGATAGCTGTGGGGCTGATTATTCCAAACAATCTCCAGGAGCATGTACGAACCTCGTTTGTTACGAATTATGCTGAATGGATTTACTTCAGGAAGGTTCTAATAAAGGAAACAAAATCATTCAAAATCGTTGAGGTAAACAGTTCGTGGAGAGGAGAGAAGAGCGATTTAGGGTAAATACCCAGAGGGTATTTCATTTATTCCCGTTCAGAGTCCCTCATGCTTCAGTTCGCTTTTTAATATCGTATTTATGAGATAATATATCACTATAAATGTTTATTTTATCGGAATATAACATAGTATTTTTAATCAATAAATGGCAAAGGTTAATTCTACATTTTGAATTTCGATATTTATAATAGTATTCACTATTCTACTGTTTTCTGCATCCCTGGTTCCAGTCAGGGCTCTGTCAGGGTAACCTCTGTTATATTGGTTAATATAATTATTAGAAAATATTAAACAATGCAGTAACAACTTGCAATACTTTCATTGATATAGATTGATAATGCCGTATATTTTAATACAGCGTATTTATCTGTCAGTTAATATAACATTGCAATCTTCTTTAGGATTATTAGGGCTCTTAAGTTATCAGAGACCCATTTTACGGAAATACTATTTCATTTCAAATCGCACCCTTTCTTATAGGGTTTTTAAAATATAATAAAAGACTTCGTTTAAACAGCTTCTTCTACCATGTTATTACTCGGTGGTTTTACGTTAAGCAATAAAATTGTAAATACTGTACATAAAGTGATACGGTAAACAGAATGATGTATAAGGTACAAATTACACTTGTCCTCAATTCCTACGTCGATTTCCAAAATTTACTATATCCATTTTAGGAAATTTAACAGAGAGCTCTTATTACTTAAAATCCCTTATTACTATATTAGTAAACCATCATATTTGATTTGTTTGCAATTTAACCTTGAGTAATTTTTGTACAGTTTTTATAACACTATAAAAAAGTTATAGGATGAAATGTTTTAGTATGATTAGGAACGAAACTAAGGGTGTAATAACTACCTTTAGAAAATAGTTGCATTTCTAAATCGCGTTTTTATAAGACTTGAGTATTTATATGACAAAATCAGATAGATTTAGATCAAACTAAATTATGAGAATACAAATATGTCAAAATAACCATTTCGTAAAAATGTCCGTTAGTACCTTTTGGAAATCAACGTTTCCATTGGTGGAAATAATGTTCTTTTCTCAATAAATCTTATTATTGGCTAGACGTTTAAAACGTGCAACAAAGTTAAGATTTTAGATTTTTTGTTAAACTTTGAATATTATTTTAATTTGTTTCAAAACATAATTAGTTTTTAATTTAGGTGTTTCTTTTTTCTAGGCCATATTAAACTGGACTGATTGTTATGTGATGATTATGCGATTGTATTAACAAATAAATTATCACTTACTTAATAAAATAAAGATGTCACTTGGGATCACCTTTGGTGTAGTAGTCTAGTAAGTAAAAATCGGTTCATCTCAATGTGTTATTAACCCAAGACTTCATAGAAATATCTTTAAAATTGTTATTGATTGAGGAATAATTATGAAGGATAAAAATTAAATAATTTAGTATAAGTTATTTCATTTGAATATGACACAATCGGTCTAGTAAAATGCTTGCTGTTTAATTTAATTGTATTAATTAATGGCGTTAGTTATGTAGTAACTATAAGGGGCAGGACAGCCTGGAGGACCGGAGTGCTGTGCGTGTATGGTATCCTTTAGCCCCGTCCTATATTCTTAATCTAATTACCTAGCTAAGTGGTCTAACGAGAAGGGTATCCTTTGGGGTATCTCACATACCTTTAGTCGTTCCTTGGGCTCTTTTGTATCGTGTTTCGGAAAATAAAAACTACGAAAAATAATATAAACTAAACTGATACATTATCTCTAAATATATTTTGATGAGGAAGATGGTTGGGGGGGGATGAGGTCATCAGAAAGAAACACACATTAAAAAGTAGTACTTATTTTAATTGTTTCCCGACGTGTCGGTCTACATCGAGCGACTCTGAGACGGCTTCTAAAGAAGTATAAGAAGTATATAAATATATTTTGGATTCCGCGAACTCCTAAACCACTGAACAGATTTTGATACTTTTTTTTTCTATCATATAGGGCGTTCTTTCCCAAAGCTTTAAAAGTAAAATACATTACTTTTTAGTTTTCCTTGAACAGGAAAATTAAGTTTTCTTTAACCAAGTCATCAATAAATTATTCTTGAAATATAAGTAGTTATTCATTCCATTCCAGTGGCGCGACAGGCCATGTAGGCCCTGGGCCTCGCGGTGTAATCTCTTGGGAGTACTACACTCACGTTTCCGATGCATTTTGTAGTGTACGGTCATCACTCCCAGCCCTAATTTTGTGAGTGGCCAGCTTTGGCTGACGGTCGCAAACATACCCAAGCGAGAGGCTGTGAGTGAATTCCCATTTATTTACATCCTTATAAATGTCCCCGTGGGACTGGGATTCAAACTCACAACCTTTAACATGAGAAGCTAGCGCGCTAGCTTCTCAGCCACGTGCTCCCCAATAAGTAGTAATAATAATAATAATAGGCTTACCGAACCCGAAGGTTTGATGCCGATACCACCAAATTTCGCCTGCACAGACTCATCCATTGTTCGCCGGTCATGCCCAAGCCCCCGAGATCAGCCTTAATGTAATCCTCCCATCGACGCTTCAACCAACCTTTCGGACGCCTACCAGTCGGTTCAGCGAATACCAACTTTCTCGGAATCCGTTCCTCACCGAGCCCAACAACTTTACGCGCCCATTTGAGTCTCCGCGATGCTATCAACTCAATTATATTCACAGGGTACAAACTCCACAATTTTGCGTTGTGCAACCTTCTGAACTCCCCAGTAGCCTCATCTCTCTTCGGACCAAATATTTTACGTAGTACCTTATTTTCGAAAACCTTAAGCCGTTGTCCATCCTTCAAAGTAAGCGGCCAAGTTTCACATCCGTAAAAAACCGTCGGAGGAATAATAGTTTTATAAATTCTAACCTTTAAGTTGTTAGACAGAAGCCGCGAGCTAAGTAATTTAGCAACTGAATAATAACACACATTTCCCACCTTTAACCGAGACTTTATTTCTTCCTGGATTTCATTTAATTTCATAAGTAGTAATATAGACGTATAATATACCGTCGGAAAGTGTTTTTTTTTTTTGAAAAGTTGATATGCAATAAAATAATTCTTAAAAGTTAATATAAATATATTGTAAACTCATAAACTTATTATCATATATTATTGGAAAACAGAGAGGTTATCACCATTGTAGTGATTATGCAATTTATGTTTTTCCATTTAGTACGCAAGATTATAGAAACAATATTACGGACCGAATATGTAACTAAGTACCGATACAACTAACGCGTTTATTAGCCTAATGTATCGTTACTAACATGTCATGGTAAGATCTGTAAACTAACAATGTTATTAACCATTTAATACTTCATGAAAACAGATGTTTCACTGTAAACTAAATAGGCTTCCATTGAAACTTAATTTAACTTTTAGAATGCAATTTGAAAAGTTCATCTGAAATATAAATTTTAAATAAACCGAATGAAATAGGTACCGAAGTTATTTCTGTAACTTTTGAATACATACATAGCAATCAAGTTTTCTTTATATGGGGAAATTAAATTTTCCGTGATCTGTACTTTACTTTAAAAGAGCAAACAAATAAACTTGACTAATTTTGATTTGTATTTGTCATTTCTGCCATTAAAATTAAAATTGATAGTTTAATCGGTAACGTACTCTTGGGAATTCAGCTACTGGGCCTAGCATTCAATAAATAAAATAAAGTTAAAAAGAACCCTCTATTAATAATATTCTCGCCCTCGATTCTAAAACTAAAAAAAAAAAAAAAAAACGAACCCCCGCTAATCCGACTACCAGGCATTGTATCGAAAATGGTTGGAAATTAATGTATCGGTTACAGTTCTTATTATAATCGTGGCTAATTATACTTAGAATGGCTCCTGGGAACAGTAAACAAGCCACAAGGGTTAAAAACATAATGTATTATTAAAATAACGATAAAAAGATAAAATTATGTTAATTTTGATTTTTATTATTTTATTGAAATCGAAAAAGGTTGAATTTGAAATGTAAAAGGTTGGATTTGACTTGGAAAAGGTTGAATTTGACTTGGAAAACTATATATTTATATAAGTTAAGGGCAGGATCCTGGCAGTAACAGTCTTAATACCAGTTGGAAATGTAAATAACCTCCGAAAGGTATTTAGTTTACATCTATACTAGGTATACAGGTTACATCTCTGAATAAATTAGTATTATTTCTGGAACCATATGAGTAGTTTACTTATAACCTTTACTTTTTTTTAAATTATCTTTTGCCACTTCACATATCTTTTGTATATATAAAGACTCATAGCTCCTTGGTACGTAAATAACAAACTCTACATACGGACTTGGAATAACCAACAGTTGACGACTACATATACACTCTTTATTCACGTTTTCATACCATACTGACAGGATAATTGACTGATAAATGACATGTCATTAACTAGAATGCCTGTTAGAAGAAGGCTAAAAAGAAGCTGGATGAGAGACCTCCTCTGCTATATTAAAGCCTAGGAAGGGCACTTTCATTCCTCAAGCATATCATGACCGCTGCTTATTTTTATATAGCGTATTTGCTTAATGTAAGATAGCTTCTTACATGTCCGAATGTAAAGTATGAATAGAAAAACAAAAAAAACCTGTTGACTATTTTCAATGGTTATTTCATCCTCGGTGCCCGATAATCCACCTTGGCGTCTGAAAATAATATTACTGAGAACTACTGATTTAGAATATGACGTAATTTCTGCTAAATGAGTGTCTCTTCATTAATAAATATGTTTTTTTGTTTTTTTACATTGTTAATGTACAGGATGTGTATAAACATTCGTGATACGGAACATTATTTAAAAGTGTGTGTACATCAATGTTACATTTTGTTGAATTCGTAATCTTGATAATGGTTAATTTAATTTAGACACATGTGACAGTGCGCGATAGTTACTATCCAATGTTCAAAGAAAACATTGGCAATTACATTAGCTCGGTGGAGGTCGTGGTCAGACAATTTGTTGATAGCGCCTTCACTATCTTGCCAGTAAGTGATGTTACTCTCAGCTTAATCCGTTCCGATGTGACAATAAGGTTCAAGGTCTTACATATATGCGTGATGCTCTGGGACGTAGGATCTATTTTATTCAGTGGAATAATTGGGATAGCTTTCACATAACTGAGTAGTTGTTTGCTCATTTAATTAAATATTAATTTGTACCAGTCCCTGTTCAAAGGACAATCAACAACTGCGCGATTGAAATTGGAAATGCTGACATACCGTTCGTGGCTGTTAATTAATAATAAAAATTTATTTATTCTGGCAAATGTCTCTTTAGAGTAATAAAAAATACAATAATGTGGGAAATGGAAATACAATAATTAAGAGAAGAGATCTGTTGTCCAGCACCTTTTTTGTGCTCTCCTTGGATTGATGGGCATATGGAAAAGTCGTACGAAAATGAAATTTCATAATTTAGAAAACCATACGCCTGAGATGTTACAGCAACTTTTTCGTCATAATTAGCTAACCAGAAAAGCCATTTTATACTTTGCATTTTGCACCTTTTTACGATTTTTTCAAAAACGGCTCCAACGATTTAGATTAAATTCAACATATTGATGTAAAATTTAAAGGGATTTTATACTATGTAGGTTTTATTCTGATTGAAATAGTCTGACAGGGCTTAAATGCCGATATTTTAAATTTTCTTTCTCTAAAGTACCTTTAACTTTGTACATTCTAGAAGATTAACTATATCATCTTAATGACAATGATAAAGGACGCTTAAATATACAAGTTGGACGAATTTGATGCCCAACTAAAGGACGAAGAGAAAAACTATTTTTAAAATTTTTGTTTTCTTTTTGTTTTATATTAAGAATAGTAATATAGACGTATAATACACCTTTGGAAGGAAAAAGATTTAAGAAAAAAGATTATATAATACACAAAGATTAAAAGTGACGAACAGGGAATAAACTTATTACCGATTAACAATTTAATGTAATTATATTATTTAATCTAAATTATATGTTTCAAACGAAAACAAATACATGTTTTTTTTAATGTTTATTTATTGGAATTTACAACTGTATAATAGAATACAACAAGTAAATTTGAGTGAAATATAAAAAGGCGTGAAACACATGTAGAGAAGATTCCCAATGGAAGCACTCTAAAAACACTCCTATTCTAAACTAGAAGGTCCCGAAGCCATCTTCTTTTCAGACCCCTGGAAGGATTGTCTGGAATTGAAGAGGAAGAAAGGATTGAAACGAGAGAATTAGGGTAGCGATGGAGTTTGTCATGAAAGGAATGATATCTAGATCGGACCAAATCAGCAACATACGGAATATTAAGGTCTTCATGGATGAGTTTATTCGTGACAAAGTAAGGAGCATTAAGGATTTTACGAAGGATTATGGACTGTAGGGATTAGATACGAGAAGAATTCGATGGTTCGTAGAGCCCCAGAGCTCTACTGCGTAAGTCCATATTGGCCTTTTGATAGTCATGTAGATGAGTCTTTTGTAGCTAAGTGGAAGATTAGAACGTATGTATAGTAAGTGTTGAAGTAGTCGAAACGTCGTGCATTTTCTTGTGGCTTCAGTCTTTTATGAGGGTTCCAAGTGAGACGTTTGTCAAGGTGCAGTCTTAGATATCGGATCTGTTCAACCGGGACAAGAGTAGTGTTATTGAAGGAGACAGTAGGGCAGGATGTCATAGGCTTACGACGAAGGTTAAAGTTGATTTGGTTGGATTTGTTGAAATTTATTTTAATTCTCCAGTTCTGACACCGTAACTCAAGGTCTCAGAGGTGGGATTGGAGAGTTTGAGAGGTAATAGTTGGATCAGTATTGACTAATAACACACAAGTGTCATCAGCATAGGTCGAAAGGAAGGTGTTAGGATGATCGGAATATCAGCCTTGTAAAGAATAGGTCCTAGGATATTGCCTTGAGGAACACCAGCAAACTGACTAAAAATGGATGAATTGGAATTATTATGATTTATTTTGAAGGATCTGCCAGTACATGTTTTATTCAAATGAACTTAAATTTTTCGAATTAAAGTATATTTAATAGTTAAAGAGTTAAGTGAAAGACGAGTGTTGTCCAAATTTTTTACAATTATATTTTTCATATACCTCTGAATGTAGTCTGAAACCTGAATATTTATTTCATAATACACTCCACGGTGAACTATCTTCCATTAATAAAACTATATGTATAAAACTAATATATGTTGATATAGAACTTTCTTCATAAAAAATATTTATAAGTAATTAACTAACAACAATAGGAGTAGTGCAAGGAGCAATTGATTTCAAAATTGCAGGGAGAGGATAGCTCTGTACCCTGAGTCCTAGTTTTTCTTTTCTTTTTTTTTTTTTGTACTTCAGTTTATCAGGAGAGTAGATCACTCAGCCAATTTCTTTTCTTCAATCCCTCTCTCTACCTTTTATTTGAATCCCCAGGAATAAAATGCAATGATCCTCAATTTCATCTGATGCATTTACCAGTTTTACTAACTTAGCTAATAGCTATAAATAGATATTATAATAATAAAGTTATAATAGACCGTTGAGAACCTTGTGGGTTTCTATCAGAGCTTAAAAGAAAATTAGGTAACAACCAACACAAATAAAAAAAAAATATATACATGTTAAATAAATAACATGATAACAGAAATAAAAAATGGAAACAACAGTTATATTAAATGATATTATTGGTCTGAGAATATATGGTCTAGCGCAAAAACAAGAAGTCGTACGGAACTGTATTTTCATATTTAAGAGAACTATATGCCCGAGATGTTACAGCAACTTTTTCATCAAAATCGGCTGACCAAAAGAGCCATTTTATACAATGCTTTTTGCAACTTTTTACGATTTTCTCAAAAGCGGTTCTAACGATCTTGATTAAATTCACTATATGTAAAATTTATTAGATTTAATATCGTTGTAGGTTTCATTCCAGTTGAAATAGTCTGACAGGGCTTTAATACCGATATTTTAAATTTTCTTTTTCTAAAGTACAATAAATACTAAAAAGTACACTTTAAATTTGTACTAGTTGGAAAGAGAAAGATTTTAGAAAAAATATTATCTGTTTCACAAAGTTGTAAAAGGTAATATAAATGTGACAAATAGGGAATATATTTATTACTGATTAACAATTTAATACGGTTATATCGGGGCCGACGAATTGAAGAAAAATGAAGGTACATTATGGACGAGACACGCTCAAGACAGGATGTTGTGGAAAATTAAGTGCCAGCAAATCAAGTACAACAGGTTCGGCTAGTCTCCGACCAAAAGACTCTAATCTCCCATTCTTTAGAAAGGTCCATACGTAAATACATATCATGTAAATATTAATTTATTGTTTTGTTTTGTTTTATAATGGAGAGTAATTAATTTTGTATTTACATATAAATAAAGACTATTTATTATTATTACAGTTATATTATTTAATCTAAATCATGTGTTTTAAACGAAAATGAATATAATTTTATTAAAATCAACTTGAAATATTCTGGAAATTGAATTTTTTATATTGCTTTTAACAGTCGAGGTAAGCGAAAGTCGTGTGTTGCCCTCACCAGATTTTGTTGTGTGTTGATTATCAGTTTTGTCTTGTTTTAATATATATATATATATATATATATATATATATATATATAAAATATATATATATATATATATATAAAGTCAACCAACTTCCTGGCAGACGGTATATCGTATCTTTTTGTAGGTATTTGTAAAGAAATATGTAAAATTTATGAATAATAAACTCTATATATCTATCAAATGATTGTTTGTTTACTATTATATTATATCATACTCTCAAGATACATTATACATTTCTACGCACAAGGTCATGTAAATACAACAGCTAAACTCCTCGTGTTTACATAAAGGATGTTTACACATGTACAGGACACAGTTGAGAGCTCTTCTGTAACAATCAAGTATTCCTCTGTCAGCCAGGAAATCCTAACCAAGTTTCACAGTGCGGATCCGTTGGAAAAAAAAACTTAGAACAATCGATTTTTTTTTTTGGACAAGAGGGTTCATTCGGCCGTTGTCCATTCCTACGTCAACCGTCAGTTGCAGGGCGCCTCGCTGTTGGGTGACAGTTTATTCAACACCAGCAACCTTCAGTGATGAGTGTTACAGCAGAATATCAAATTGTTGTTTTAAATCTTTTGTTCAAGATTGTCACTTCTTGTGTGATTCATAATGTGTTTATTTCCCAGTAATGATCAGTTTGCTTATTCATAAATAAGATTATAAATGAATTTTTGGTATATATAAAAAATTTCTATTAAAAAAAAATCGTGTTTTGTTAATTTTTAGAAACATATTCACCAATTTTTTGGTAATGTAATATGCTGGAGGAAAATTTAGAGAACATCATAAGTGTATTTTTACTTTCACTTACGTATATATGAAATACATAGTAAGGGGAAGTGTTGCTATTTTGAATAGCAAAGTATTTCATAGCAATAGCAATGAACGTATTTCATTATTACCGATATAGTTTGATGGGACTTAAATGCCGATATTTTAACCCTTTTAATGACGGACGAAAAATGAGTGCTTACGCCGATGGAACACAATGGAAGAAATGCAACGATTTAGAAAAACGCTTATAAAACCAAACTACCAATGATATTTACTTGCTTAAAAATGCCACGTATTCGGGACAAAATGGAGAATGATAATGATTCTCCAATTTCAATCGAAAATAATATGAATAACATAATTATAAATAACATAATTATACCTATCATAAACAGTTCGACTTAGGATCTAAAAGAGTTTCTGGTACCTAGTGTCCATCCCATCGCTCTAGCGTAAACAGATTCCGGTATAGAATGTGTAAAATGTCAAACCCAAAACGGCTTACAAATTCTTTTTCAACACAATTTGATCATTCACAGTGAAATTAGATCAGTCATAATTTTATTTAGAGATAAAGTTATCTTGCAATGCTAAGAATAAGGCGCTATTACAAGGTCGTCCGGCAATAAAACAGTATATATTTCTTCCTCTGAAGTATCTTATTTTGTAATTTTGTGGATTCGAAAAACATAAGTATATGATATTGTTAGGCTTGATAAAACCGGGTAAATATATAAGTTAATTGAATTAAGTAAACAACAAACGGTGCCTTTATGTTTTATAGGTGTCTTTCTTTTTTTTTTAGAACACAAGAATATTATATAACCATTCAATTCCTGGGATTACTTGTTGTCAGCTGGGTGGCTAGCATAACAGCCTCCTATGCCAAAGTTCACGGGTTCAAACACGCAGGTGGTCCTAGGATTTTTAATGGGAGTAAAAAGTCCTTGGTTATGCCGTACTTCGGAAGGGACGTTAAAAGGTGGTCCCGAGCCTGTTCAATGCCAGGTACTCGTTAATAAAATCTGGATAGGCAAAATTTAGGACTCACACTGTAGCATCGTCCGATTAGCCATAGTAGCATAGAGTGACGTTAAATTAATAAACAAATAAACCTTTCAATCCCAATTTTTAAGACTGGCAATGAGCTCACCAACATATGTTTCAAACGATACCTTCATACCGACTTACGTATTCTAACTACAACAAACCGGATTAAATTGACTTAAAAACGATTTCACGACGAACTTAATGGACATAGAAACAAGCTTGTAAAAACATGGCTGCAACTGACATGCCATACTTAGACTGAAAATGAGTTAGATGAGGGACCTCCTAGCCTGAAAAAATAGTTTGTTTCCGAATGTCAGTAGGATGCACCACTGGATACTGTTTGTAACTTATACATGTGCAAATAAAATTATATAATATAATTAGTTTAAAAAAAAAAAAAAAAAAAAAAAATATATATATATATATATATATAGAGACAGAGAGAGAGTGATGTATAATATACCATCGGAAAGCTAATGATCTCTTATATACAAAGCTGTACAGCCTTACGCATAAAGACGAAAAGTGGCATCAACTTAAGTGATTATTGTAGATAATAATTTAATTAATAATTGAATAAATTAATCTGAAACACATGTTTTATCGAAACTCAATGTAACTCTTTATTTTTTTTTAAAAAGTTCTTAACTGATTTTAACTACGTAAATGAAAGCCGTGTGTTGCAAGCACCAATTATAATTTACCCTAAAGTTTAATTTTCAGAATGAGTTTTTTAATGAATATATTTTTATTCTAGTAATAACTTTTAGAACTTAATCTAGAATGTGCAGGCAAGTACCACGGGTGAAATATAATAATAAAAAGTAAATAAACTGAGGAAGAAGCGGTCTTCATTTGCATATTCTCTGGACCCAACGGTTTTTATAACGCCTTCACACTTCTTGAGAGCTAATTAAAAGCAGACCTTCGCTATCTCTTGAGCCTCAGAGCTCGACAAGTTGTGCACTAACTCTGCCCCCCGACTTCCTCCGACTGAAAGTTAAGCAGAAGTAGCTGCCGTGAAGAAGGAAGTTCAAACTGGTCAGAGTTAGGTCGTAATATTAGCATAGTCTAATAGTGGACTTTGGAATAGTTCTTAGTGCTCTCTAGCTGAACAGAAAATGAGGTAGAATAAAAAAAAAATAGGTAAAAAGAGGTAGTTAAAGGAAGAGAGTGCCAAGACCATTTAGCTGTGTTTTCGTGTTAAGTCGAGTGCAAAAATAAAATGTTTTCTGAAACCGAAATTTTATATTTAAGACAACTATAAACTGAAACTATAAACTTTTTCATCAAAATTAGCGTTCAGAAGAGTCACTTTATACTAGAAATTTTACTCCTTTTTACGATTTTCTCAAAAACGGCTCTAACGATTTTGATTTAAATCGCAATATCGATAGTTAATGAATAACTTATTTATATGAACTGATGTAAATTTATTATTTATAAATAGGAACACAACATTCTTGCTAATATAATAAACTTCATCGTAACTAATAACCTTAATAAAGTATATTTGGTAAGCCTTAGCTTGTTACAAAAATCAATCTCACATTCAATGAATTTCTTGTGCTATTTGAGAAAAAATAATTACTTTGCTATATTTCTAAATTTTATATCCCGTCTGCTTGACAAACAATCAAAATTATCCGTGAACCCCAAAATTAATATTTACAAAGTACTGATCAAACCATTATGGACATATGGGATAGAGGTGTGGGGATCTGCCAAATATTCTAACATCCAAATAATTCAGACCCTTCAATTGAAAATATTGCAACAAATCGTGGATGCACCGTTTTATGTAACCAACGAATTACTTCACAAGGACTTGGACATACAGTTTCAGACACAGCCACAGAATATTATAAAATATTTCATGACAGACTGGCTTACAACATGACCCATCGCTTTCAAAAATCACACGCACAGTTAAATCCTACACGAACCCGTACAACCCACCCCTCACGACTTTTGAGTCGGTGGTCTAGAGATCCTTGATTTAACCGACTTTCGGAAGCTATCATGTTTGCTTATTGCAATTTTTTTTTTGCAGATGGCAAATAGCAATAGAGGACAGACAAAAAACAATTGTAAATAAAATAAAAAATATTTCTAAATTTTAGTATATCTCAGCGTACAATGTTTTGTACATTGTAGCCGGGTTTTTTTAGCCTGAATATAGCTATCTCGGATTATGTTTAATAATTTATTTAAATCGTGGACACTAAATCGTTAGTCATTATTAATAGAAAGATTTAGTGCAACTGTAATTAAACAAAAAGTTACGGCTAGTCAGATACATCATACAATTAAGAGGATGATTTGGAATAGGCAATACATCTATTTAAGAAAATATTCAGTATGAAGATAACAAGAAAATATTCAGAATGTAATTGATTATTTTTGCTTGGAAATCTGGAACTCTTTAAATAATACATCAATAACTTTTCATATTTCTTTTTTTACGTTCTGAAAGGAAATATTTTTGTACGCTTTAGAACAATTTTATTTTTTTTTAATATTTATTTATTGAGAAATATTACAATCTGTTTCAGAATGAACAATAGTAATAGTGATATGAGACTACATTCATAAAATATACACACAAAATAATGATAAAGTCAAATTATATAAAATAGAAAAAAATTCATATATATGTACAGTAAAATAATAATAAAAAACAAAACAAAACAAATAACAACCTATAATTGAGATAAATACAAAGTTGGCAAATAAATAAACATCATACAAACAATGTTAACAATATAGAAATAGAAATAGAAAAAAACATTATTCTGGGACAATGTCCCTTAAGAATAACAATTATGAATAAATTAATAAATTATAACTGGCCAAAAACAATATATAACTACAATTAAATAACACATTAATGAAAAAAAGAAAAAAGGGTCAGAGTACCATCTCTATTTACAAATTCAAGAATTAAATAAATAAGAACAAACATAAAATGTAACTTTTACATCTCATTAAAGTAAGTGCATTAAAGTAAAATTCACCTTACATAAGTTGGCATAATAAAAATTAGCTAACATCTGTCTGAAGAGAAGGGAAGTATTGAAAGAGGAGAAATTTAAAAGATGATAGGGAAGGAGTCTGACGGATGTTTGAAGGGAGAGTATTCCATAAGGCAGTGAACGGGCTAAAAAGGAGCTGTCATATTTTTTGGTTCTATGGAAAGGAGTGTGGAGGTCAGACAGACGGGATCTTGTTTCCTGGTGATGGGTTGAGGATTTAAATACCAGAAGGCTGTAGACATAAAATGGATGGTGGGAGCTTATGATTTGATAAAGGAATGATCCAAGGAAATATTGTATTCGAAAGTTTGGGATTAACCACTTTAACTCGTCGTATAGGTGGGATACATGGGACCGTCTCGAGGTACCGAACACAAATCTTAAGAAGCAATTCATAATCCTTCTCAATCTGCCCTCGAGTACCTTCGAGAGGCCGCCACATGCCACACAACCATAGTCAAAGTGGAGAAAAATGAGTGATGAAACTAGGAGTTTACGGGTAGATGGGGGAGATGGCGGGATCGGTGGAATAATTTCAAGGTACTAATCGATCGACTGGAAATTTGGGGTTTCCAGCACAGGTTTTGGTCGATGATGATACCAAGATTTTTAACAGAGGAACTAAAAACAACAGGATGATCATTAAGCAAAAGTGGACGAAGGGTGGTGATAGATTGGAGGAGGGATCTGGAAACGGATAAGGATGGCCTGAGTTTTTGTAGGATTAAGCCTCAAGTTATTCAGGTTTGCCGAAGCACTGATTCCATCTAGGTTTCGTCAGCATATAGGTGGTAGGAACAGCGGTGGATTGAATTAGAAGGTCATTGATGTAGATATTGAAAAGAAGGGGCGAAATACTCGAGCCTTGGGCAACGCCTGAGGTTAGGGCAAGGAAATCAGATAGGGGTTGATTAGGAATGACAACCGCTTGAGTGCGGTTGGAAAGAAAGGATTGAAACCATCGAACTGAACTCTTGGAAAAGGATAATGACTTTAATTTAGAGAAAAGGATCGAATGGTTGAGGGAATCAAAGGCTTTGGTAAAATCTAAAAGTATAAGAACAGTTAATCTTTTTTCATCTATAGCGGTATAAATATCGTTAGTGATTTTGGTCAGGGCGGATTGCGTAGAATAGCCAGGTCGGAAGCTGGATTGGTAAGGGTTAAGTTTCTTGGTTTTTTCAAGAAAACTGGATACCTGGGATTGTACAATCCGTTCAAGAGGTTTAGAAAGGTTCGATAGGATGGATATAGGTCGGTAATCTTTAGGGAAGATGGGTTAGAGATTTTGTTTATAGGATGAACAAAGCTTGTTTCCAAGAAAATGGGAAAACCGAGTTTTGCAGGGAAAAATTGTAGATGATAAGAAGGATGGAATTATTTCTGGAAGGCATAATTTTACTGGAATTCCATCGTAACCTAAGGAGGTAGTACGGATATCATTAAGGAAGATATGGGTCTGTTGGTGAAATGTAGGAGAAATAAAAGTTGTCAGAATTGAATGATGATGAAAGGATAAGTTACGAGGAAGGCTAGTGAAATGTTGGAGGAGTCGGGAGTCGAATTTAGTTCGTTGGGTGATACAGGGAAGACTGAACAGGTAAAGGATTTACATGAGAGAGAGTTTACGAAGAAGTTGCCACCTGAATTTAGGATCAGGAGCGGAGGACAGGGCATCTTGAAAACAGTTGGACTTCGCTAGCCTTACTGTTGTTTCTGTCAAGTTTCGGAGGGCCTTGAACGCTTCATAGTCATCTGCTTGCCTTGTACGTCTGAAGCGCCTACGGGCAGCCTCAAGTTTTCTTTGTAGTTCTCTTATTTCTTGACACATCCAAGAGCAGGTCTGCGACGGAAGGTACGGGTTTTTAGGGAGCATGTTTGTCATGGAGGTGGTCAGGTTGAAAGTGAAGATGTCGACCATGGCGTCAATGGAGGAACATGAATAGATATCGTCCCATTTCATGCTTTCAAGGTCGGGTAGGATGTCTTCACGAGTGAGGGATTCATGTTACGGAAAGTATAGATTTTTGGAAGGATTTCTGGAGTATGGATATTATATGATATCTGGATTAAGTCATGGGAGGATAGAAATGGGACTGGCAATTGAGATTGGGAGATATACATAACAATGCTAAGGGGACCCCAGACTGGACTTTTCCCTCCACTTCCTTCCCAGCGCCTATCTTTCAGCCGCATCACTGGTCTTAGCCAGTAGAGGCTGAGTTAAGGAGAATAGCCACAAACATACAGTACATGAGTGGAGGATCTGACAGTGTCAGAACTCCAGTATAAATGTCGAACAAAATTAAATACGAACATCATACCTTTGCATTGGTAATTTTGATTCGCTTTTATGGAGTTTCATGGTATTAGTTAAAATCGGATATATATATATATATATATATATATATATATATATATATATATATATATATATATATATATATAATATAGCCTGCTATAGTTTTCATTCATCACCCCAAACTCAAAAAATTATCTACCCTACAATTTTCTAGTTTAGGAGATAGGGATAGAATTTTCGAAAAACGGGAATATGTGTGAAAGTATTTACAAGGTGATCGGTTGGGATCTAGTGTTTACTGAAAATAAGCTATCGAGTGTCTAAGGAGATTTTTATGTTCCGAAGGATCGGAAATGGCATACATCTGAAAGGTATTAGCGGGACGAAGGGTAGAGCCTTTTCAGCTCGGTGTATCTAATAGAATCACAGACGCGTCTGTTCTTCATCAGTCAATGAATCACACACAGTGAAGATATTTAGATAGCATTTATATCATGAGAAAATACACCTTCGGAACGTAATATACTATGCTGAGGAGTTTGGCTACCTGTGAAAATTCCCAAATCTTCTTCTATGAGTTTGACACAAGCAATGAAACGAAACGAGTGATTAGTTATAAGGATCCGAGAGTAGATATAGCTAGAGAAGGAGGGCTGCATGCAGGTGTTTGGTATTTTGCCCTAATTACAGGTGAGGTTCCTTCGTCGGTCTAGTGACGTCCTAGGTAATTGGTTCAATGTTATCGAAGGAAATCTTAGTCATTGTAAATATTTCAATAGACTAAGGAAGTTATTAAATGTTAAAAAGTTTATATAAATTACTATGATTGGTGAGTCCTGCCTATTCTATATTCTATAGGCCTATGTTAATAAATTTTCTTCTGCAGTAATGGCATGCAGGATGCGTTATCCAACAGGTAACCAATATTCTTCTTATGAAGGTGGATAGGCTGAGAATTGTCCACGAAATAAAATTCAACGAACCTAGGCTGGAAGCTAACCGACACCTGACATGGCTAATTTTACTGCATCTTAGCTCAATCAGCCATCATGGCTTAACAAATCAGTGTTTAAATAAATCATAAACTGGATCAACTGTTATTTTGTCAACTGCAGAGACGAGAAAAGTCAGGGCCCACCCACGATGCAGGTTTCCCCGTGTAGGAAGTTATGTTCTCAATAACAGGTTATTTTTACCGATCAATTACAGACTCCACTACGAGCTAAAACAATCAGCTCAGTTGAAAGCTATCACTTTCAGGGCAGGAAAGATATTACAACACTGACGGTTCATTTACGTCATTTTTTATAACGTGTGATTTATTATTGAGGATTAAATGAAAGATTATAATATTTTTAACCAGGCTTCTCACTATATTCCTAAACTATATCTATTCTTTCTAAATTAGATCTACCTGTTATATTTTAAAATCATAATATTATATAAAATCTTATTTATGAAATTCAATTTTTATCCACACGAATTGTTTTAAAAATTAGAGGTGACTTTTACTTAAAACATGACTTTTGCCTACCTCCGTTCCTAAAGTTATGTTTTAAACAAAGTAAGAATAAAAAAAAAAAAAATTTAAAAAGTTCTATTTGACTATTTATTAAATACCCTAGCTATTGCTCTTTTCATTCAAAACCCCGCTAATCTGTGACCTCTCCTCCATATCGATTCCTGACAATCCACTGATGTGCCTTAAAAGAAGATGGCTAAGAGACCTCCTACCATAAATTAGAGATTGGAGAACTACCAATGGGTAGTGTCTTGGAAGAGCTATCATGTGTTTTTATCATAATTTAATCCTATTTACTTGTATTATAGAATAAAAATAGTTTTAAATTTCTTTAAATTAATAATATATATATATATATATATATATATATATATATATATATATATATATATATATATATATATATATATACTCTAGCAACTGAAATCTGTAACAATAAGTTATTTTCATCATTTTTTTTATGAATATCCTGTACTAGGAAATTCATCACGAGATCTGATCATCAGAAATCAAGAGATTAACTTGTTGTGAATATTTTTAATTTCACTTACCTATATGTAGAATATATATTAAGGGAAAGTATTGCGATCGTGAACATTTTCGAATTCCAGTTTTCAACGGAAATACAGGTTTTAGGGTCCCCTGAGTCCAAATAAGCAAGTCCCGAAAAAAGGTGTGTGTTGGTGTGTTTGTGTGTGTGTATTAACTCCCGCGCGTAAACGAATAGTCCTATGAAATTTCAATTTCATTTTTAAGACAACTATACCCCCGAGATGTTATAGCAACTTATTCATCAAAATCAGCTAACCAGAAGAGCCACTTTATACCCCATACATTTTACATCTATTTACGATTATCTCAAAAACGATATGATTAAACTGGCTATATTGACGTAAAATTGGATAGGCTTTAATATCATGTAGGTTTCATTCTGATTGAAATAGTCTGACTAGGCCTAAATGTCGATGTTTCAAAATTACTTTCTCCAAAGCACCTTTAATTTAGTAGTTTTTATGAAATTAGCCTTATTATCTTGTCAGCATTGCTAAGAAACTGGTAAATATATAAGTTGAACGGATTTAATATTGAACTAAAGGAGGAAATATCAAAAAAGTTTTTTTATTCAAGTGTTTTTGAATTTAAAAACAGTAATAAAGTTGCATAATATACCGTTAGAAAGCTAAAGATTAGAAAAATATTATCTCATACACAAGGTTGTGAAAGTTCATTATGAATGAAACGCCGATAAACTAACTGATTATTATAAAGAATAATATAATAGATTATTTAATAAAACACCTGTTTCTATTAAAACCCAATGTAAATAATTCTTTAACAATTTATTTTCGTTTCTAAATTTAAAAAAAAAATCTTAAATAAATATACATAACGGAGGTAAGTGAAAGATGTGCGTTGCGCACACCAGATTTTTCGTTTAACATATTATTAAATATTAAAAAACATTTTAACTCTAAGCCACTGTTTTAATATATGTATCCGTACCAGTAGGGCAAGGTATGTACAGCGATATAAAGTAACAGCTGTTACAATTGGAAACAGTTACAACCCGCCATTTCAGTAACTGTTACTCAGCGTTTAATGGAACCGGGACAGTTTAGAGGACTATAAAAGGTGGTACACTAGATCAGCAGAGACATTATTGTCTCAGGTGCTTGTTGTATATTTATCTTCAGTTTAAAGTCATTGTTATGGTGTCTTTATCGTTAAGTTGTATAAAAGTTATAATTATAAGTAAAGTTATAAATTATAAGTTGAAAAAAAAAGAGGTTTAGGTTTAGGAATTTCTCTCTGACTTATAAAAAACCTTAGATCATGGAAATTTGTATCTATTATTTCCACTTTTCCAGGAAAATTTTTTATTTGAGAACGGATGGGCTCATTGATGAATTATAAAAAGTAAGGAAATAAGGAAAAAAAAGTCTAACCAGATATGTAAATTTAGAATTTGGTACATTAGTAACTTTTTTTATTCTAACCGATATAGCTTATAAACGTAAGGTCATATCGACAAATGTTGTATAACAAAATATATTCTCTATAAAATTTTTGATATGGGAAGTATAGCTATTTTTTTATCTGAGCAAAGCTAACAGAGGAGGAGCGTATCAAACAAAATCTATGATGAGGCGATAAGACCTCGAAACGTTACGTATAATTGATGTCATAGTAAATATATTTAAAAGAAGAGATTTTTTAAATTGAATATAATAATATAGTTATACTTTTCGTAGTAGTGCTTTGAAACTAAATGTTTATATAGTTTTTAGTTTTAATTTAATTGGAACGATTAAAATTTATAATTATTAAATACAAATTGCAAAGTAATTTCGACATGTTAAAAATATTAGTTGATAAAAAAATAATGAGTCCTCGATAATACAAAGGTGTCTTTGCAGGATTAAGGATGCTATTTCAGGATTGGAATTGGATGATAGGATGGCGGTGTCATCTGCAAATGTTGCCAGAAAGGTGTCAGGATGATTAGGAATATCAGCAGTGTAAAGGATGTAGAGGACGGGTCCCAAGACGCTGCCTTGAGGAACACCGGCCTCAATGGGATAAAAGTTAGAAAATTCTACACCACAGCGAACTCGGAAGGAGCGGTTTGAGAGATAGGATCGTAGAATGAGGTATAGAGACTGGGGTAAATGCGTTTTAAGCTTGAAGAATAATCCGGTGTGCCATACCCGGTCAAAAGCTTGCGCTATGTCCAGAAACGCACCAGAACAATACTCTTTGCATTCAAGGGCTGAGGAAATATGGTCTACAACTCGGAGTCCTTGTTGAACAGTGGAATGATGAGCACGGAAACCAAACTGATGGGAAGGAAGATTTTGTGATTCTAATATAGGTAGGATTCGTTTTAGAAGGAGTTTTTCAAAGACTTTTGAGAGGATGGGGAGTAGACTAATAGGTCTGTAAGATGAAGTGTTGCTGAAAGGTTTACCTGGTTTTAGGAAGAGAATGATTGTGGAATGTTTCCACAAGACAGGAAAGTAGGTGGTGCGTAGGATGCAGTTGTAGATATAGGTTAGGAATATAATAGCTTTCTGCGGAAGTTGACGGAGGATCTGGGGGGTAAGGAGATCATGTCCAGGAGATTTACGGAGGGTCAGTTTCTGGAGAAGATATTTAACCTCAGAGGGATTAATAGCTTTAGGAGGTAGGGAAAGAGGTATTGGTGACAAAAGGAAGTCTTGTACTGCTGCGGTATGATTGCTTTGGGATTCCGGGTGAGGAGTGAATACTTTGGAGAGGTGTGTGGCGAATTCCTCGGCTTTATCTTCATCAGACGCAGCCCAGGAGTCATCACCACGCCGGAGAGGATGGGAAACTTGATGGGATTTTAAAATCTTCTTCGTGACATTCCACAGGGAATTGTCACTAGCTGACAGAGAGGAGAGGTAGGAATTAAAGGACTGGGAACGGAAGGTCGCCAACTCCTGCTTCAATTGTCTACAATAGAAGTTATAGGAGCGGCGATCTGTTGGGTGTCGGGTGCGCTGCCATAATGATCTGGCACGGCGTTTTGCATGGATTAGGTCTGTAAGGTGTTGAGGCAAATGGTTTTGGTGAGGAGTTATATTGGAGTGCTTAGGAGAGGAGGCAGTCCAGACAGCTTGCTGAATGGCGGTGGTGAAGGAGTAGACGGATTCGTCAAGGTCTTCTGGGGTTTTGAGGGTCGCTCTGAGGTTAATATTATCGGTCAGGATTTGGCGAAATAGGTTCCAGTTGACAGGGCCTCGGATAAATGACGGTGGGATAGGTTTTGGAATTGGAGTGAGAGATACTTTTAGGATCAGTGGACTATGGTCTGAGGATAGTTCATCAAGTCGAGTTACTGATAAGTTGAGGGAGCCTAATCCGCTGTGAATGAAGAAGTCAAGGATGTCAGGATTACGGTTGGGATCGGTTGGCCAGTAGGTAGGGGAATCAGGAGGTAGGAGATTGAAATGACGGGAGTTGAGTGCAGACAGCAAATTTCGTCCACGAGAATTCGTGGTTCTCGAACCCCACTGTTGATGCTTGGCATTTAAGTCTGCACCCAGAATGAAATGATTTCCTAAGGAATTTAGAAAGGATACAAATTCGGTGTTGGAAATGGAGTGTTTGGGAGGGCAATATGCTGATGTAAGGGTTACCGGAAAGGAAAAAGTTTTGATTACTATGGCTGTGGTTTGTAGGAAATCATAGGTAGGAAGTGGGAGTAAGTGATGAGAGAGGGACTGGTGCACAATGACAGCAGTACCGGCAAGGGCTTTGCCGTCTGGGTGGTCCGTACGGTATGTTACGTATTGAGGTATTTTGAAGAACTGTTTAGTGGTTAGTCTAGTTTCAGTAATAAGTGCTACGTCAACGTTTTTGTCTTGCAATAAAGCTGTAAGTTCGTCAGTATGATTTCTAACACCATTCGCATTCCATAGGAGAATGGATAAGGAGTTAGGTGAAGTCATTTAAGGATTTTTTAAGGAAGGGATTAAGTTTGATACAAGATTAGTAAGTAGTGATATTAGCGGCATAACGAGGGATTTGATTTCAGTGATGAAGGATGTCATCAGACTTGTAAGGTCTGAGACATTTGATGGAGGAGGAATATGAGAAATTTGATGCGGATGAGGTTTTTGAGGGTTGGGTAAATTTTGAGGAATAGCTGGTTGTGGAACGGTTTGAGGATTTTGAAGTGTGCGTTGTTCCGGCAGGGCCTCGGTCTCTTTGTTCTGGTTCCCACCTCCAAGTAGATGGGCAAATGTAACATTGGAATCAATTGTTTTTGAGGGTTGTCTTCTGCTTCTGATCGGTTCAGCTGTTTCATCCAGATTCTGAGGTTTTTGGTATCTGCTTTTGAGGTTCTTGTAGATTTCACATCCCTTGTAGCTAGCCGGGTGGTCCTTGAGGCACAGAGCACAAACAGCAGGTATGGATCTTGGTCTTGTACATTCTTCTGACTTATGTTGCTCACCGCATTTCACACAGCGTGGTATGTGGTGACAATAACTTCTAGTATGACCATATGCCTGACAATTGTGGCACTGCACTATTTCTTTCTTAGTGTAAGGTTTTTCAACTCTTACACTAGTATAGTATAATCTATTGAGGTCATAAATTTTTTCGACTCCTGCTGATGGCTCCAAGTCCACAAAGAATAGAGGCAGTGGAATTTTATCTTTTAGGACGTTGGTGACTTGCCGCACTTTATAGCCTATCTCCGTCAGTTCTTCTTGGATAGCTGCTGCTGGTGTCGAAGGGTGTAGGTTTCTAATTACAACCCTTAAAGCTCTCTCCACGAACTCTATTGCACTACAAACTGTAATATCCTACTGCCTCATTACATTTACCAACATAAAATTAGCATACAAGCAGATTTTAAATTGTTACAGAATTTTTGGCATTTTAGCCTATATAAAAATAAGTTTTTTCGGCTATTGCGATACAAGTGCCGAACTGTTCAAAAACTCAAAAAAAAGTTAAGAAAGTTTATTCGTAGTATTTGAGCATATGGGCGATGTTGATTTTAGGAGAGGAAGCTGCCCTGAAATTCAATAAAACTCTCAAAAACTAAACAAAATAGTCTTACGAAGAAGAACCCTGGTGCCAGACTGTATCGAACGCTTGAGCGACATCAAGGAATACTTCAGTTGCTTATAATTCTACTCAAGTGCCATCGAAAAGTCTACTAAATACAGATAAATTACAATTTAATTTTTGTTGTGATGAATGATTGTTTAAAAGTGATGAAAACACGAATGAAGGTTTGTCTAGTTTAAATGTCAAAATGTATGTAGGAAAAGGGTATAATATTTAATATTGTTGACAAGTTTCAAAACATTTCCTACATCTTTAGGCAACTATTAAATATTTAGAAGAAAATTCAAAGATTTATATTACAAGAATATATAAATTATAATGAAGTAAGACCATTTTTTTAAAAAACGAAAAACATATTACCACGTTGTCGCTATAAATATCATGATAAATCAACTATTGATTATTCTTTTAACGTAATTTTTATGCTAATATGGCTAATCAGACGATGTAACAATGGGAGTCCTAAATGTTTCCTATCCAAGTTTTATTAGGATAGGGATCTTTATCGAGTACCTGACATCGCACAGGCTCGGGACCACCTTTTAACGTCCCCTCCGAAGGACGGCATAACTAAGGATTTTTTACTCCCATTAAAAAATCCTAGGGCCACCCGCAGGTTTGGACCCGCGACTTTTGGCATAGAAAGCTGTTATGCTAGCCACTACGCTATGGGTGACCCCAACTAATAACTGTTTATTATCATTAGACAAAAAAAAAAAAAAAAAAAAAACTATTACATACTAAAGAGCCGCGTTTCTATAGGTCTTTGTTGCTCTCTTTATCAATATATTTTCGTTTTCGATTACTATAATCAACATTTCAGATAAATCATAAGTTTTGCCAAAGAACAATATAATATTATTATCATTCTTTTAATATTATTATTTATTTCGTATTGTCATAGTATATACATTCATAAAAAAAAAAAAAAAAAAAAAAAAAAATCTATTTTAGTTCCTCAATGAACTTGTTTTGTTTTTTTCAGGTAAGAAACACTGATCTCCTTTAATTCAGGAATATTTCCCATTGATTAAGGTTGTAAGTTATTTTTATTTATTTATCGTTTTAGCAATGTATCTTATTTAGTATGTATTGAATTATTTTGAAAAAAAAGATTAAATTGTTTTAAATTTTACTTTTATTTTACTTTTAGCTTTGGTCGTGGCGCTAAATCATAAACTTTATCATTTCATTATTTAGGATAATAAAATTCATATTTAAAACAAGTTTATGTCTGAGGAATTACATCAAGTATATCTTGAAAATTGTCTAAGAAAAAGCGCCACAAAACACCATGTATTCTACAAATTTTTACGATTACGAAATAATTAAGCAATGTTCGTAGTCAAAATTGATAAAATGTGGTTCGAAATGAAGTATAAAAAAAAATGTACCAACTGGAAAAGAGCTGTGATATTTTTCCAGGATTTTTTCCGTGATTGCTGTTGGTAATAATTTTGAATGTTATTTTATTTAATCTAAATGTTTTCATCAAATAAATTTCTCATTTTAATTATGTTTATTAACTCTTTTCTCTTGGCACCATTTTGTATGCTATCTGCCAGTAACTCGATGCTACTTTTTCGTGAAAACATACACACTGGAATGTGTCATCAAACTATGTGTAAAACTTTATGAAGAAGTAATGCATTGTAATGAAATTTGGTTTTTATGTATTAGTGGTCGCTGAAGAAAGCACAAAAAATAAAAGGTTATTTGTTATAATTTCGTACAACATGGTAAATTCTGAAGCAATTGCTAATGTGAATAATATCTTAATTTTTACATGTTAATTGTAAAAAATGTTCCACTAATTCTACTATTGCTCAAATTATTGGATAAGGTACACTTCGCATTTATTACCATAATTTGATCTATTATTTGTTTTTTTTTAAACAGAAAACTACAGGAAAATATGCGTTTCTAATAATAATTTTTTAAAAAATAGGGTGTTCTTAGTTCATTCTACATAATCGCGAATAAAACCTTACATTCCCCAGAGAGGACAACCGAATGCAAAAGGCTGAAATCTTGATTTAATTTTTTTTTTCAATTAATTAACACAATATAAACAAACCACTATTAATAAATTATTTTTCTATAATATACTTTTAAGAAAAAAAAACTATAAAGTTTTTTATTATAGTCAGGTTGATTAACAATGAGAGGATTCCAAATGTGTCCCACCGATTTTATGCTTTTTTTAAAGGTAAAACTAGACATTAAACCGTTAGACCCTGCAAATATTAGAGGCTAACTGTCCTCAGGAGTCCCATAAAAAAAAGAAGGTTTTCGTGCTGAAAATACATTTTATTTAATATATCTGGTTCTAGTGAAGGTAGAGTTTGGTGTTAAAATTACCCTAATTTCAAGGCGGAATCATAAAAAAAAAACAATCCTCTAAAATATTTAAAGTTTTATGTTTGGCAAAACCCTTAACATATAAATAATCTCGTCAAAACAGTACTTTTAATAAGGTTTCTTGAAAAATGTGCTCAGATTAAGAGTGAGGAACACAGAAATGTTTAGAGTTATTAGCAATCAAAAAACAAATATTTTAATAGCTTAATATTTTTTTTTTTCACTTTGAATAGAATAATTCTACACCAAACTTATTTTTCTACCTTCACTAGAACCAGAGATATTAAATAAAATATCTTTTCGAGCGGAAAACCGATTTTTTTACGACACTCCTGGGAGCTCATTAATATTATAAAGAATTTAATGGTTTAATGTATATTTTTACCTTTAAAAAAATTCATTGACATTGGTGAGATACATTTGGGTTTCTCTCCTTGTGAGATCATAAAATATATCATTTTGAATTTTATTTCTTTATATTTTGCAGAATAGAAACTGCATTAGATTGGTATTCAGTAAGTACAATACAACTCTTCCTCTCCACATACATTCGTTATGTCCGTAACAATAAAATATTTGTCAATTTTACAAATTCCCTAGTGAAGGGCAGTGGACAAACAACAGAAGTGACCCCATAAAAAGAGACAAGAGGCAGGAGAGAGCAATATAGGAGTCGGCTCACGTAACGCCTGATAGGAGTGGGGGAATCTGATTAAGGAGGGGGGAGAATCCTCAGGGTCATCTTGCTTCCAAGCAGTATCTGTATCCAGTAATAAAAATAAAATAGTACTCACATCACTTATTTCACACATCTGGTATTAAAATCAAATTTTGAACAAAGTTAAATTTTAAAGAAAATAACAAATGTATTTTTGATAAAATAATGTAAAAATAAAACTTTGGTACGTGCAGTACACGACTTTTACCTTCGTTTTTAAAATCAATTAAAGATTTTTTATATACATTTAGAGATAAAAATGAATTGTTAAAGAATTAATTAAATTGATTGTGTTCCAATAGAAACATGTGTTTTATTAATTTTTTTTCTGAAATCTTAAGCTTTCTAACAGTGTATTATACATCTATATTACTGGTTTTAATCGGAATCGTTCAAATAATATATTTGTTTGATTTTTATCAATGCTAAAAAGATTATATGGTTATTTTTATAGAATCCACAAATTAGGAACGAATCTAGACAAAGATAATTTAATATATCGGCGTTCAAGCCCTCACAGATTATTTCATTTAGAATGAAACCTACATGATATTATAGTGCACTAAATTTTACATCGACATGGCGAGTTTAATCAAAATCCTTAGAGCTGTTTTTTGTAGCGAAATACATGGTATAAAGCGGGCGAGGGAGGGAACCCTAAAGCGTGTATTTTCGTTGAAAACTAGAATTAAAAAATTTTCACGATCGCAATACTTTCCCTTACTATGTATATCATATATAGGTAAGTGTTGGGTAGTTTCACATGAAATGTCCGTTTTACAGTTTCTGAAATACATAAAGGATTTTCAGATCTCTGTTGTTTTCTTCTGAATGTTTACATATTTAAAGTAAACAGTTACTAATCCTCCATCTTTGTACTATAAACATTAGCTTCCCAATCAATTACCCACTTTGTAGTATACCTCCAAATATGAACATGGAAACACGCGATTTTCGAGTAATATTTTTGTACGAGTTTAAACTCGGCCATTCAGCAGCTGAGTCCGCTAGAAATATTTGCAAGAAGTTTGGGGAAGGGAGTGTTAATGAACAAACCATTCGCCGTTGGTTTGTTAAGTTTTCAGCTAGGAATACCGACTTGGAAAACTTGCCCTGAGGAAGACCTCCGTCCGTAATAGACAACGATGTCCTCAAACATACATTAGAAGGAAACCCCTACCAAACAGTTAAAGGTCTCTCAGCACAACTAAATGCAAGTGCATCTACCGTTTCCAGACATTTAAAGTGTATTGGGAAAGTAAAAAAGCTCGAGGTACCTCTGTTCTTCCGCACCCGCCATATTTTACCGACTTATCTTCAACAGATTACCACCTATTCAGGAATTTAGACAACTTCGTCAAAGGAAAACTTTTTGAAAATGATGATCAAGTGAAAAGTGCGTTTTCAGGTTTTGTTTCACTTCAAAGCTAAGAGTTTTTCAGTTCGGGGATAAAAAAGTTGGTGTCACGTTGGGAAAAATGTGTAGAAAAAGAAGGTAAATACTTCGAATAAAATTATCTTGTTTTCATATCGTTTTTTAAAAAAATAATCCTTGACCTTAAAAACGGACATTTCATGTGACACAACCCAATAGAAGTAAAATGTCTCATCCACAGTAATCATTTAGGTATATTTGGTTTTCAGATCTTCATTACCTTCTAAAGCTTTGCACGATAGATCATTATTTTTCTCCTTTTGGGTTGTCCGGATGATAATGCTGGATTTCGGTTCAAATAGACAAAAGAAATACAAAAATTTTTTTAATTTGTTTTGTTAATCAAAACAGCATCAACTTTCAATAATCATGTTGGCAGCTTTTTTATATCCTCTGAATAGAATTTGGAATCATTAAAATTTATAACTTCTGAAAAATCATTGTCATAAGCTCTTTGATCTCTAAATTTCTTAATTCGTATAATATAGTGTATAAAAAAAGGTACTCTGTTGGTGGGAGTTTGAAAGAGTAGAACTGGCGCGGCTGAAGTTTATTGGCAAGCTTTAAAAAATTCTTTATTGATGGTTTCATGAGGATTCAAGAAGATGGAGTGAATTAAATCAAGTCCAACAAAGAGTAACGATTACATTTTTCATGTGTTAGGCATCGGAAAATGTTTTGATGCTTTTTCTTTGTTTAACGACAGTCCAGAAGTTTTACTGTAATCGTACCAGATCACACATTTTCTTGAGGTACAATTTGAGAAATAAATGAATCGTTTATGTGCCTGCAAAAAAAAAAAATGAACACAAATTTAATAACGCCGATTTTTTTATTTATTTTGGCGTTCGTTTGATTAGCAATTTCTTTTTTTCACTTTTTTAATCGCCTTAAGGTTATCATGGACGGTCGCTTTACTTATATCACGTTGGAATTTATAAAAATGCCTTATCCTGCTTTATTTTCTGATTGAAGAAACGTATATGATATTTATCTTTCTGGCAGTATATTATATATCTATTTATTATAGCAATTCACATTTCCATTATAAATCCTTACAATAAAAAATAAAAACTTCAGACATTACAATAAACAAATTTAAGACTCATAACTACATCTCCTTAATACGTAAAGAGTTACAGCAACCAATACTCGACAAAAGATGCTAACTCTCTATCTCGTTTTTTAGACTTATAAATGACACGTCAATATCTGGATGATGACATGTCTGTTGGGAGGAAGCTGAAAAGAAGCTGGATAAGAGACCTTTGCTATACGGATGCCTGGATCTGGAGGTGCTGATTATGCCTTTCCTTGATGAATGAAAATAAAGAAATGAAGATGGAAAATAGATAAATAAAATATTATGTGCGGTGGAGTAAAAACGAACTACACCATAACGCAATTTTCAAAACTATTTGAAATTCAAACAGAATTCTAACAACATTATTGTATACTTTTGTTCTTATATAAATTTTCAATCCGATAGCGACCCGGAACACCAGCCGTTATCGAGAGTTTTTTCGACATCCAGCAGCCTTCGGGCAATGCTATTTGTTATACTCGTACCAGCGGCCATTTGTCAAGAGATCTCGGATACGGTTTTGCGGTCGAGTATGTCGTAAAGAGTAATGGCTGCTCTAAAATATTCTCAACATGAAACCCAGTTCCCTTGCAATGTTATTCATAAAAAAATACTCATTCGAAAAGATTTTTCACCACAGCAATATACAAGTTTTAGAGCAATAATAGGTTAGCCTCATAATTTGTGATAACATATGTTATCATCTTAAAGTAGAGTTATCGGCAATCGATGTTAATGTTATTGGCAAAGAAAGTTAAAGAGTATTCGACTTGACACCATCTAATCAAACCAAAATTCTTCTTCTTTTAATCCACTATCTTTGTGATAGTTTCGTTTTTTTTAATTTAAATATGAAAGTAAATTTTAAGCCGCTGCTACAACAATGTTTTATTGAAGTTTATTCTGTTGCCTAGAAAAATAATATTCTGTTTTTTTGTTTTCTTTTTTCGTTATTCCTTTGTTTTAACTTACTAGTAACGGTGTTATTTTTTCTTTATTTACCTGGTTTTAGAATTACTAATAAAAAAGGATGAAAAAAAAATAATATACCGGAATAAAAGATTCTTCATACTTGTGTTTTAAATATCATTTGTTTCTTCTACTTTTAATCTACAATCTTTGTGATGAATTAGATTCTAAATTCCAAATGAACTGAAATTTTATGTCTCAATGAACAATGTTCTATTTAAGCTTATCGCGTTGCTTAGAGAAATAAAATTCTGATTTTTTAAGTTATTATTTTGTTTCAATTTCCTAGCAACAATATTTTATGCAATATGTTTTCATTTTTTTTGTAGTAATTGAACGTTTGAAAAAACAGTAAATATGTTATATACCTATGATATTGTTTATAAAGTAGCTATTTGGAAATAGTAAATTAGGTGTAATATAATGAAAAGTTCAGTTTAGTAGTTGAGGATCAGAGAAAATAATCATAAAATATAAAAATTGACGGAATAACAGGTTCTTCATTCTTGTGTTTGGAATATTATTTGTTGCTTCTTCTTTTCATCTACCATCTTCTTGATCATTTTGTTCATAAATTCCGAAAATTCTAAGAAGCAGCTACAACAATGTTCTATTGAAGTTTATTCTGTTGCCTAGAAAAATAATATTATGTTATTTTGTGTTATTCTTTTGTTTCAATTTTTAAGTAACGATTTTGTTTTTTCTTTATTTATCTGAGATTACTAATATTGGAAAAAAAATATTGTGCTTAAATGGCTGGGAGACGTTATCAGAATGGTTGAAGGTAGACACACAAGGGAATTATATTATGAGGATCCGGGTGGGAAGACCGAAGGGAAGGTGGGAGGAATCCGTGGCAGAGGACTTGAGGATGGTAGGAGTATCTAACAAACATGCTGATCGCCGAAATAATTAGGGAAAGGCAGTTAAGAGGGCCAAGGGCAGCTTATAAATATAATATACCGAATACCAAAGAAATGTAATGAACATAGGAACAGAAGAGAGCAGATGGAAGAACTAAACCGTTTATGACGTCTAAAACAGAATTTATTGTGGCATAGTGTTAACATCGTTAAACTAACTATAAAAAATATATTAATAATAATAATAATAGGCTTAACGAACCCGAAGGTTCGATGCCGATACCACCAAACTCTGTCCACACAGACTCGTCCAATGTTCACCGTTCAAGCCCAAGCCTCCGAGCCTTAACAGCCTTAACGCAATCCTCCCATCGACGCGTCGGCCTACCTTTAGGACGTCTACCAGTCGGATCAGCGAAAACCACCTTTCTTGGAATTCGGTTCCTCATCGAGCTCCACAACTTTACTCGCCCATTTGAGTCTCCGCAATGCTATCAACTCAATTATATTCACAGGATACAAGTTCCGCAATTCCGCGTTGTGAAACCTTTTAAACTTCCCAGTGGCTTCATCTCTCTTCGGACCAAATATTTTACGCAGTACCTTATTTTCGAAAACCACATCCGTAAAGAACCGTCGAAAAAATAATAGTTTTATACATTCTAACCTTTAAGTTTTTAGAATTTGGCCCGTACCAGGTATCACACCTTCCATGAAAAACTCCACTCCCACTCTAATCAATTAGTTTCAATCCTTGCTTTCTCTTCCATTTCTGATAATCCTCCGAGGCGTATGAAAAGAAGGTGGCCTCCACCTTCTTGTTTAGACTCACTACCAAAGAGTGCTGCCAATAGGCAGTTTCTCTTCATGTTCATTTCATGTGTTATAACATACAGCATATCTACTTGATGTTTTTTTTGTACAGTTGTAAATTTCAATAAAAAATATATTAAAAAAAAAAGTTTTTAGATAGAAGCCGCGAACTAAGTAACTTAGCAACTGAATAATAACACGCATTTCCCACCTTTAACCGGGACTTTATTTCTTCCTGGATTTCATTTTTTCTTGTTATCATTGACCCTAAATACTTGAATTTCTCTACGTATTCAAAAGTTTGCCCTGATATATCAATATCACCAAGATCGCCACCGTTTCTGCTACTAATCACATATTTCGTCTCATCGGTATTTTATTCCAGTCCTATTTCTTTGCCAGTTTTTATAAACACACTTGTATTTAGTTGTATGGTTTCCGTGTCTTCACCTAGCAGTACCAAATCATCGGCATACCCTAACACCGGAATCCTGTCACCCATATTTAAACCTTTCCTGGTACACATCACCTTTTCTATGACATATTCTAAAGCTATATTAGATAACACAGGTAAAAAGGAGTCACCCTGTTTCAAACCAGATCGCACCTCAAATCTCTCGGAGTAATTATGTCCGATTCTAACTTTATGAAATGTTTCCGACAAACACATCTCTACTAGGTTTACTAACTTTCTTGGTATTCCCTGTTCAATCATGATGTTATATAGCTTCTGACGGACTATGGAATCATAAGCCTTTTTAAAATCGATATAAAATTGATGGACTACACCGTTGTACTCCAATTTTTCTCTAATATTTGACGTAATGAAAATATTTTATTAATAATCGAGCGATTCCGCCTAAAACCACATTGGTAATCTCCGATAATTTCCTCAGCGCATTCCGTGATTTGGCTAGTTTGTATTAACGAGAATATTTTATAGCATACTGGGAGAAGAGAGATCCCACGATAATTGTTACAATCCGTCCTCAGTTCTTTTTTGTGAATCGGAATAAGTGTTGATTCTTTCCATTCTTCGGGCGTTTTTTTCATTTCCCCAGATCTTTTCAACTAAATTGTGTAATTTGGAAACGCCCGCTTCTCCACACGCCTTGATTAATTCACTCGTGATATTATCATTTCCTGCAGCTTTATAACGTTTTAATTTTCCTATTAACGGTTCAGCGCTCTGATATTCAGGGAGAGCAGATTGATTATTATTTTCCGTATTTAAAATGCCGTAAAAGGGTTTTTAAAATGTATTTAATATCTCAGTCAGTTCCATAATTATATTGTAATTCGCATCTTTAACCGCATTCAATAGGGGTTCAAATTTTTTACGCGATTTGTGTATACCTTTGTACATCTCTCTTACGTTATTTTCGCTTCATAGTTTTTCTATTTCTATTATTTTGCCTTTAAGATACTCTCTTTTCTTATTTTTTATGAATTTAGAAGTCTCTTTTATTACTACCCGAAAGTAAGTCACGTTATTATCGCTTGGATTATTTAAGGAATTCAGTTTAGCGGTTTTCTTTTTTCACACATATTTTGACAATTCCCGTCGAACCGAGGTTTGTTCTTTTGATTTTCGATTTCCCCAACACACAAATTACCGACCTCTTTGTTATTATCCCTGATCCTTTCCCATAGTTTGTTTACATCTTCGTGTTCCTCGTCTAAAGATTCCAAAGCTTCGAACCTATTTTTTACTTCTATCGCGAATAGTTTTCAATTCCGGGATTGTTCAATTTAACTAAATCAAAATTCTCAGAATGAATATAGTTCAGTGTTATATTTTTTGTATTTAGTTTTTGTTGAAGTTTCGCGATTACTAATTCATGACCAGAACCGCATTCTGCACCACGATACGATCTCTCGTTAATTATGCTTCTTTCCCATCTGTTTTGTACAAAAACATGATCGATTTGATTCCGCGTTTGTCCATCTGGTGATGTCCACGTGTACTTATGAATATCCTTATGTTTAAACGTAGTACTTTTGATTACTAGGTTTTTCGAAATGGCAAAGTTAATTAATCGGGTCCCATTATCATTACTATATTCGTGCAAACTTTCTTTACCGATTGTAGGATTTTATTTATTTATCCATAGAAGTTTTTTGGCATTAAAATTGTATTTGCTATCTACTTTTGATTTCGCATGATGCATGATTTCGCAGGAATCACCAAGCTAAAGATTGTAGGATAAAAATATATTACTACACTAAAATACGTAAGATAGATTTTATCAAATCAAAAAATAGCTAAATTACAAGTTAATAACAACTGTACAAAACAAAATGGTCCTTCAACTGTTGATTCAATCACTGGTTACAGACGACCCTAACTCTACAACATGAGATATCGCCGAAACACTTAATATACAATATTTACTAGAATCTGAAGTTTTTATTGAAATCAACAAAAAAGAAAAACGCCACCAACTTATTTTACAACCCAATATTATTCGTTGCAAAACAATACCAACAGTAACATGTTGCGAATCTCTACGTCTTAAAGTTATAATTACTATTACCAATACCAACAGTAACATGTTGCGAATTTCTACGTCTTAAAGTTATAATTACTATTAACAATACCAACAGTAACATGTTGCCAATCTCTACGTCTTATAGTTATAATTACTATTAACACATACATGAAAAACAAAATAAGTACAAAATAAAATATTCGTGATCAAAGCCACGCGGTACTGATGGTTTATTTATTTTAAATTGACTGTTTTAATTTTAATTTAGGTGATTTGGGGAGCCCGTGGCTGAGCGCTAGTCTCTCATGCTACTGGAGTTCGAATCCCAGTCCCTGCGGGGATTTTATAATGATGTAAAAAAATGTGGATTCACTCACAACCTCTCCCCCGGGTATGTGAGACCCGTCAGCCAAAGGGTGGCCGCTCACAAAATTAGTCGTAGGGAGTGATGACCCTACACTAAAAATTGCATCGTGAAACGTGAGGAGTTTACACCGCGAGGCCCAGGGCCTACACGGCCTGTCGCGCCACTGGAAGAAGAAGAAGATGTTGTGATTTGATTATATTACGCTCATCAATTAGATTCTTCCACATTGTTAGGAGTACCTACTTTATAGATCGAGACTGAGTAAGTCCACGCGGCTAAACGAACATATTAAATTATTATCTTGTCACAGCTCGTTTCGAACCCCTACTCACAGGATTAACCCGCACCCTACGAGTAGTTAAGGTTCGCAGGAGGTTAAACCTCATTGTTTTTATAATTGAAGTCGATTATAGATAGCAGGATTAATTCGGGAACAGGGCAGGAAATTGGGCAAAGGAATAGTTCTATTTAGGCTGTCTTATCCGAAGAAATATTTCCATCTCTAATTTCCGGCTTAACAATACCTATTCACTCATTTTTTTTTCAGCCACTGGAAGAAGAAGAAGATATTGTGATTTGATTATATTACGCTCATCAATTAGATTCTTCCACATTGTTAGGAGTACCTACTTTATAGATCGAGACTGAGTAAGTCCACGCGGCTAAACGAACATATTAAATTATTATCTTGTCACAGCTCGTTTCGAACCCCTACTCACAGGATTAACCCGCACCCTACGAGTAGTTAAGGTTCGCAGGAGGTTAAACCTCATTGTTTTTATAATTGAAGTCGATTATAGATAGCAGGATTAATTCGGGACCAGGGCAGGAAATTGGGCAAAGGAATAGTTCTATTTAGGCTGTCTTATCCGAAGAAATATTTCCATCTCTAATTTCCGGCTTAACAATACCTATTCACTCATTTTTTTTTTCAATTTGCACTTTAAAACTTGTATTAACGATCCTATATAAAAGACCTAATCATTTTATATTACATAATATTTAAAGATTTAATACATAGACAATTTTTACATTTGAATGGATGACAACCAAAAATATATTACTCCACTTATATACGTAAGATAGCTTTTATCACATCAAAGAATAACTATATTACAGGTTAATAACCTACAAATCTTTAAACAATTGAAGAAATGTTCATAAATATGTTTTTACACAAAAAATTAAAAAAATTATTTACATCTCCCCCTCTCTCCTCCCTGCAGTCCCCTTTTCACTAGGATAAAGTGACAACTTGTTGCTGTGAAATAAATTTGATTTTCGTTTTCCACAATCAAGCTCATATATCGGCAATGAATCCTCTTCAAAATCTTGAATGGGCCCTCTCTAATTCTATCCAACTTTCTTCTATTCATTTTATTCCCGTTCCAACTACTGAATTTGGTTATGTGTCTTATCAAACGGATCGAAAACCAACTTTTTCTCTACTTCGTCCAGCTTTACATCTGTTTGATTTACTTTAATTTGACAGATTTTTTAACGTCAAATCTATATATATATATATATATATGAATAAATCTCGTGTCACAATGTTTGTTCGCGATAAACTCTAAACTTACTGAACCGACTTTGATCAAACTTGGTAAGTATATGTTATTTGGTCCAACTAAAATAATAGGATAGTTTTTATCACTATTCTGAATGGTTAAAAATATATTTTTCTAAAACTTAAAACAAAATTTGTTTAACTACGGAAACACTGGTTCACCAGTAACCCTCCCATATCTTCACATATGTGATTATTAATTAAAATATAAGTGTGTGTTGATTGTTTCTATGTGTTCTTATTTATAAAATATACATTCACATTATAGTTTCCATTTATAATAAAATACATATTACTATACGTTTCCAGAAAAATTATAAGTACTCATTTGAATGACTTGCAAGGAGTTGTTAGTTGCAAAGGAGTTAAAATGATATACAACGGTTATGTTTAAAAGATAAAACGATGTTATTGAATAATTTGGATGTGGCTACTTGGTACTGGTATGTTATTGTAACATTGAGTAAATAAAATTGATATCTGACATGAAATAATAATCTTTTACCTATCATTAACAGAGTAGTTCATTGCTATTTACCTGTATTTATTTTGTGTAACCCCATTCAACATAGTCACTATCAATATCTTTCGTAATTTGTAGCAATTTTAATTTATATTATTTTATTTATCAAATTGAATTTACCAAACCGCAAACAAAGATAATGAAGTGTAGTTTTTGTTCTATTTGTCCAATGTGTCTCGATATTAGAAACAAGATATTTGTAGTTGTATTAGATTAATTATAGTAATAGGTTAAGTTGTTTTTAAATCACTTTTCTCATTCTTGTAATTAAGTACTTGTAATTCTGTTAAATATACAATAGCGATCCAGTATAAGTAGGCATGCCCAAAATTACTCTATATATTTTAGCTGTAACGTAATTGTGGTATATAGTCACGTTTGCAACATAAATGATTGATATATATTGATTAAACGAATGGGAATATTTTCAATTAAAATCAACTTGGATAAATATAATTGTAAAAATATATAATATTTATGTGTCTTGAAAATTTATACGTCTTATAATAATGAAGTAGTTGTTGACCGTTTTGACTATATACTCGTAATAAACCAACTTCCTGGTTGAGGGTGCAGCCACCAAGAAAACACACCAGTAAAAAAAAAAAAATCTGTTGCGGGCAACACACGACTTTCACTTACCTCGATTTTTAAAATCAATGAAAGAATTTTCAAATACAGTGAGAGATAAAAATACGTGAAAATATTAAGGAATTAATCAAATTGAATTTCTATAGAAACATTTGTTTCATTAAAAAATCTATTATATTATTATCTAAAATAATCAGTTAGTTTTATCTTCTTCTCATCACTCTCTATCAACTTCTAAAAGCTTGTGTATGAGATGATATTTTTTCTAAAATCTTTAGCTTTCCAACGGTATATCATACATGTATATTACTGCTCTTATGTTCAAAAACCTATATGTTCAATTAGATGAGGAAGATGGTTGGGGGTGCGGTCATAAATTAAAAACACACAATTAAAAATAAGCGTTATTTTAATTATGTGCCGACGTTTCGGCCTACAATGTGGGCCTTCATCAGGGCTAAAAGAAACAAGATAACAACCAATGTAATTATAGACTTAATAATGCGTTAGGTATATAATAATAATATAACAGTAATAAATTATGGGAACATAAATAATATTAAATGTAAAATGATAATAAGATGACAATTATAAAGTATGGAAATAAGGTGACAGTTATAAAGTATGGAAATAAACAAAATTAAGATGATAGTTATAAAGTATGGAAGTAGGCATAATTGAGATGATAATATTGTAATGAGAATATATAAATAGAGACTAAGTAATAAAAAAAAAAAAAAAAAAAAAAAAAAAAAAAAAAAAAAAAAAATGATAAAGGAAAAATATGTGAACAATTAAAATTTTAAATATTAACAATTTTGAGTTGATATATGACGGTAATATATTAAAAACATAGTTAAGAGTATAGGTAATATATAAAAAAAAATATAGTCATTACAAAAGAGAAACAGTATGAATAAAAAATAATAATTTAAATTTTAAAATAATGTAATATTAAACTAATAATTATATGTCAGGATATGTAACGGAGAAAGATATGAGTATGGAAAGGGGGAGAAAGAAATGGGCGATGAAAAAAGACCCTTATCAATAAGAAAGAATACTTACGTGACGACGTGCAAGCGTTGCCTACAGAAGTGATGTTTCCCAGTTTAAAAAACGCTCATTGCGTGGAACGGAAAATATGAGAACTAGAATGTCCGTTAGGAAAATTCCAAGAAGCTAAGTTATGTTTACTGATTCGATTGCTAAAAAATAGCCAAAAGTCATTACTTGAGAGTACTTGAGTTATTACTTATGAGTATTTGATAAAATTGTAAGAAATAGTGACGAGGTAAAGATTAAAAGATTTTAAGTAATAACGGATGACGATGATAAATGATGAATGATGATAAGGTAATAACGAATGACGATAAGGAGCTGTCGAAGGAAATGATAAATAAACAGTAATCTAGTAGGTAAACAAATAAATAAATAAAAAAGGGGAGTACGAAAATTAAATAAATATATAAATAAAAAAAAAATTGATAATAAATAAATAAAAATAAAATTATGAAGAGATGATCAGATGGTTGTTTAAAAAATGAGCTAGGGATGCTTTATTAAATTTAATATTTGGGAATAAGCTAGTGACAAGTTATGTTTGTCAGTCTTTTGATTAACAGGAAGGGATTCTAGTTGTATGTAAATGCATTCTGTAATGAGTCGTTTGTCATGGTTGGGAACAGTGGCAAGAATGGATGTTTTATCAAAATCAAAGGAATGGTTAAGGGTTAAGGAATGTTCTGAAAGTTTTGAAGCGGTAGAATTTTTGGAGGAAATTGTATATTTGTGTCGGGTGATGCGATCTTTGAGAAGGTTTTTGGTTTCACCAATATAGGCAGAGTTGCAATTAGGAGTTCCGCAAGGGACTCTATAAACAATTTTTGAGCGGTGGTCTGTTGGTATACTGTCTTTAAGTCGGCTGTAAATATTGGAGAGTTTGTAGTGGGATTTTAAAGCAAGTCTGAGGTTTGGATAGAAGGATTTTAATGATTTTTTAATTTTTTCTGAAAGAGAGGGAATGTAAGGTACGGATCTATATAAGGGAGTTGGTGATGATGATGGAGTAGAAAGAGAGGTTAATTGAGGTTGAGACTGATTTCTGTAGTTATTTATAAGTTTGTTTATGATCACGGTAGGGAAGTTATTGGCCAGGAGAATTGTCTTTATGTGGTTAATGTTGATGTTGTGGAAATGGGGATCGGAAAGGAAAAGGCTTCGGTGTATAAGATTTTTAGCAACGTTAATTTTTTGATGATGGGGATGTTGGGAATAAAAGTTTAATAGTCTGCCAGAGTAAGTCGGTTTTGTGTACCAGTCAGTGGATATTGTGTTATTAGGGTTTCTAATGATGAGGAGGTCAAGAAATGGAAGGGAATTGTTAGTTTCGGATTCAGCGGTAAAATGTAGGCGGGGGTGGTAAGAGTTAAAGGCTAAAAGTATGTCATTAATTTTGTCGGGGTTAAGAACAAGGAGGAGGTCGTCTACGTATTTTTTAATAAGAATAATATCCTCAGGAAACTGAGGGATTATCAAATTTAGTAAATCGTTAAGGACAATATTGGCGAGGTCAGGGGCGAAAGGATTTCCCATAGCCAGTCCTGAAATTTGATTAAAGAACTGTCCATTGAATGTAAGGTATCCAGAATTGCAACAAAGGTTGAGGGATTCTAGGTATGAAGGGCAGTTAAGTGAGGTATGGGGTTCAATAGAAGACCAGTTATCTTCGATGATACATAGGGCTTTATCTATAGGAATATTGGTAAACAAGCTTTCTACATCAAAGGAAACAATAATTTTGTTTATTTTGTTTATTAAAAACAATAATTTTGTTTATTTCCATACTTTATAACTGTCACCTTATTTCCATACTTTATAATTGTCATCTTATTATCATTTTACATTTAATATTATTTATGTTCCCATAATTTATTACTGTCATATTATTATTATATACCTAACGCATTATTAAGTCTATAATTACATTGGTTGTTATCTTGTTTCTTTTAGCCCTGTTGATAGCCCACATTGTAGGCCGAAACGTCGGCACATAATTAAAATAACGCTTATTTTTAATTGTGTGTTTTTAATTTATGACCGCACCCCCAACAATCTTCCTCATCTAATTTCTCTACGGTCAACAAAACTCCATCATTATATGTTCAATAGTTATTATTATTGAATCTACAAAATTAAAGTTACTTTAGGGGAAGAAAATTTAAAATATCGGCATTTAAGCCCTGTCAGACCATTTTTATCCAAATAAAACCTACATGATATTAAAGCCCATTAAATTTTACATCGATATAGCGAGTTTAATCAAAATCGTCGGAACCGTTTTTGAGAAAATCAAAAAAAGGTGCAAAATGCATGGTATGAAGTGCCTCTTCTTGTTAGCTCATTTTGATGAAAAAAGTTTTGTCACGTCTCGGGCGTTTAGTTGTCTTAAATATGAAATTTCAGTTTCATAGGACTTACCGTTTCCGCCCGGGAGTTACCACACAGACACACACACACACAGACCTTTTTGCGGGACTTGGTTATTTGGACTCAGGGGACCCTAAAACGTGTATTTCCGTTGAAAACTGGAATTGGAAAATTTTCACGATCGCAATACTTCCTCTTACTATATATAGTAAGTGAAAGTAATAAAGGAAGTGTTTTTATTGGTAGTTCCTTTGTTACCACATCCCCAAACAACAGCTCCATCATATGCGTTTTATAGTTACCACGCACAAACGCATTTATGCAAATTTGAATAAAGACAAAATGAAATATTCGCGAGCAAAGCCGTGGGTTACAGCTAGCTATAATTAAATTACAAGTTAATAACTAACGACTGTAAACCATTCAAAATATGTTCATAAATATGTTTTAACACAAACAATTATTCACATATAAATTTAAAACGTTCCTAATAACTTACCTCTGGATTCCTTTCTAAGTATGTACGCAATATTTTTATTTAGTCGTGATAAAAAAAAAAAAAACAAATTGTTGCTAGCAATTAATCATGATCTCCTTCATCACAACCACTGTTGAACATCCTAAATCAAGATAGGTTTACCGAAATAAATCAAAGATGCAACATACAAAGCTAATAAGAAACGCATACCAACAAGATATAGTGAGCGGTGAGTGGATACCATCCAGCTGTGCCGGAACGAAATATAGCACACTCCACGGATGCATTAATAACTCCCGACCAGGGTCTTCCATAACTCTCCCTGCTTCTCTACTAGTTCTCTTCTAGTTCTGGTTTAGTTAATTTTTAATTAATTTTTGGTTCTTGGTGTGAAGAATTGAGATGTTAATTTCCAAAAGGTACTAAAGGAAATTTTTTTCGAAATTGATATTTTTAAATTTTTGTATTTTAATGGCTTAGTTTTATCTAGTTTAGTTAATATTTATATGGTTTAGTAAATATATAGATTTTGATTGAACTCGCTATGTCGATGTAAAAGTTAATTTAACATCATGTAGGTTTCATTCTGATTGAAATAGTCTGACAGGAATTAAATGCCGTTATTCTCATTTTGTTTCTCTAATGTACCTTTAATTTTTTACACTTCAAAAAGATTGTCCATATCATCATAATGGCATTGTTAAAGGACGGCTAAATAAAGGATGGACCAATTTGATGACCAACTAACGGATATAGTGACGGAGAGTGATGAAAAGCCGATAAAACAAACTTATTGTCGTAGATAATAATATAATAGTTTACTTAATAAAACACATGTTTCTATTAGAATCCAATTTAACAATTTTTTTTGTTTATAAATTTCTGTAAAAATTCTTGAATTGATATAAATTATAGAGGTAACTGAAAGTCGTGTGTTGCGTGCACCAGATTTTTTTTTTTTTAATTTTACCCTCTCCCGCTACTTTCGTGAACTATCACAAGACCTCGCTTTACGATATTTCACCTCATCTACATGTACCTGTTTTCTCACCGTGTAGCGCGGCCTTGAGTACTATATCCCTTCTAATTCTTTCCAAAAAGTACTATATCCACGTTTGATTCCAAAAAGTATTATATTGGTAATAAATTAAGTGCGCGCAACACACACTTTCACTTATTTCCGTTGTTAAAATCAATTTAAGAATTTTAAATACATTTAAAAATACAAATAAATTGTTAAAGAATTAATTATTTTGAATTTCAATAGAAACTTAAATGATGTAATGAGAGGTGCAGAGTGCGGATCGGATCATTTTCTGGTAAAGGCTAAAATATTATTTAAATTTACTAATAAGCCAAAAAGAAAACAACCTATTGATGTGACTAAGGCTGAAAAGATTGAGTGCCAGATAAAGGGGCTTCATCATGAGTCCGTAGATGGTCTTTATAAAAGAAGGCTTCAAGGGAAAATAGTAAATAAATCAGAAAAAGGAGATTTGAACCATAAGGATTGGAAGGAAATTTGTCACGAAGCGAACCAGCGAAACTCTACAAATGACCCTATCTCTCTAAATAATTATAGAAAAAAAAAGAAGAGATGAGAGGCAGGAGACAAGTTTTGAGATCTCAACTGTGAAATGATTTACCGCTGCATTTAAGGCCAAAATGTGAAGGAAGCCTGGAAATGGTTGAAATCTATTAAGACTCAATCCCGACACAAAAATAGCTCCCGCTTAATATCTACTGAGAAATGGAGGTATCAAATATCTCTAAATTACTGAAAGAAGAGAGTTCACTCTATAAGCTCGATGACCAACAAAACGACCAGATTGAGTACGAAGTTAAGGATGTCACTCTAGAGAAAGGGCCTTAAGGGGATAACAAATTGTAGATCTCCTGGTCCCGGAGACCTGCCGATTGAATTAGTAAAGCTGGACCAATGGAACTCAAGGGTACTCTTTCCAAGGTATACACATCCTGAGTGAAGAAAAGTAAAGTGCCAATAGATTGGTTAATAGGAGATATTATACCTATCTACAAAAAGGAAAGAAAAACCTGTGTACAAATCTAATGGTTAATCTATGTATATTAGTATATACATACAATAAATATCTCAAATAAGCTAGTTTTTGAAGCTACCGCTGCCTTAGAAAAGCAGCCGGTCAAAAACATAGCACACTGCTTGTTTCGAACCTCCACTCACGTAACCACACCACTCTCAACGGTTAGTGAATGTTCGAAAGAGTTTAAACCTCCTTCTTCTTATAGTTGAAGTCGATTATAAACGGCAGGATAAGTTCGAGAACAGGGCAGGAAATTGGGCGAAGTAATAGTTCAAATTAGGTCGTATTTTCCGAAGGAATATTTCCATCTCTAATTTCCGGTTTAACGAAACCTATTCACTCATTTTTATACATACAGAACTAAATCATTTTATATTCGATAATATCTAAAGATTTAAAATAAAAAAATTTTTACGTTTGAACGAATGATAAACAAAAATATAAAAATATATTACACAATAAAATAATAGATAAAATATGTATGTTTATATGGATATGATAAATTGAAAGCCAGAGAACTAAGATATTGTTAATACATTTTTTTTCTTTACTTATAATTCATTATTTATGAAAAATTAAAGAAAAGACTAAAGGTGGGAAAATTCAATTAACAAAATAAGAAGTGTAGCATTTTTTTAAAAATGTCTTATGTGTAATATTTTATATATATGTAATTTCTGCCTTTAAATTACCTTTTCCTTCAATAACACTCCTGTTATCTCGGTTGAACAGATCTGATACCTAGGATTGCACCTGGACAAACGTCTCACTTGGAACCCTCATACAAGACTGAAAAGACAAGAAACTGCTCGACGTTTTCGACTACTTCAACACTTACTGGACAAACGCTCAAACCTTCCAATTAAGTACAAAAGACTCATCTACATGACTATATGGACTATGGAATATGGACTTACGGAGTAGAGATTTGGGGCTCTACTAAACCATCAAATTCATCTCGTCTCCAATCCTTATAATCCAAAATCCTTCGAACAATCCTCAATGCTCCTTATTTTGTCACAAATAAACTCATCCATAAGGGGATCACTTGTAGCTGGGTGGTTAGCGTAACAGCCTCCTATGCAAATGGTCACGGGTTCAAACCCGCAGGTGGTCCTAGGATTTTTTAATGGGAGTAAAAAATCCTTAGTTACGCCGTCCTTCGGATGGGACGTTAAAAGGTGGTCCCGAGCCTGTGCGATGTCAGGTACTCGTTAAAGATCGCTATCCTAATAAAACCTGGATAGGCAAAATTTAGGACTCCCACTGTAGCATCGTCCGATTAGCCATAGTAGCATAAAGTGACGTTAAACAAATAAACAAACAAACTCATCCATAAAGACCTTAATATTTTCTTTGTTGCTGACTTGGCCCGAACCAGGTACCTCTCCTTTCATGACAAATTCCATTCCCACTCTAAACCACTTGTTTCAATCCTTGCTTCCTCTACAATCCCTGATAATCCTCCGAGACGTCTGAAAAGAATATGGCCCCGAGACCTTCTTGTTTAACATAGTCTTTGGGGAGCTGCCAATGGGTAGTATCCCTACATATGAATCATGTCAACTTATCTTGTATCACATTTACTAAATGTATTTTGTTATACAGTTGTAAATACCAATAAATATATTTAAAAAAAAAAAAATCTTTAATAATGTAACTTAATTGGTGTAAAGCAGCTCTTCTGGTCGGCCGATTTTGATAAAAATGTAGCTGTAACACTTCAGGCATATACGCTTTTTAAATATGAAATTTCAGTTTCGTGTGACTTGTCAGTTTAGTGCTAGACTTACCAAATAAAGCTTTTTTATACGACTTAGAGGATCCTAAAACGTGTAATTCTGTTGTGAATTTTTTTACGATATATATTTCATATATAGTAAGAATAATTAATAAAAGAAGGAGGATGGTAACTATGTATTCTAATACTTTATAAAAAAATCTGGTGCGGGCAACACACGACTTTCACTTTTTTTTTTTTTTTTTTTAAACATATTTATTGATATTTACAACTGTATTAAATAAAAATACATCTAGTAAATGTGATGGTAATATACAAAACTGTCATGAAAAACATGTAGAGACACTACCCAGTGGCAGCACTCTAAAAATAGTTTAAACTAGAAGGTCCCGGGGCCATTTCCTTTTCAGGCGCCTCGGAGGATTATCCGGAATTGAAGAGGAAGAAAGGATTGAAACTAGTGGGTTAGAGTGAGAATGGAGTTTGTCATGAAAGGATTGATACCTGGTCCGGGCCAAATCAGTAACATAGGGAACATTAAGGTCTTTATGGATAAGTTTATTCGTGACATAGTAAGGAGCATTGAGGATTTTACGAAGGATTTTGGATTGTAAGGATTGGATGCGGGAAGAATTTGATGGTTTAGTAGAGCCCCAAAGCTCTACTCCGTAAGTCCAGATTGGTCTTATAATAGTCATGTAGATGAGCCTTTTGTAGTTAAGAGGAAGGTTTGATCGGTTGTCTAGTAAGTGTTGAAGTAGCCTAAAGCGGCGAGCAGTTTCTTGTCGTTTTAGTCGTGTATGTGGATTCCAAGTTAGGCGTTTGTCAAGAAGAAGTCCTAGGTATCGGATCTGTTCAACAGGAACTAGTTGAGTGTTATTAAAGGATACTTTAGGGCAGGAAGTCAAAGGTTTACGGCGAAGGGTAAAAGTTATTTGATGGGATTTGTTGGAATTTATTTTTATTCTCCAGTTCTGACACCATACTTCTAGGTCTTTGATGTGGGCTTGAAGGGTATTTGAGGCAACAAATGGATCTTTATGAACTGATAACACGCAGGTGTCATCAGCATAGGTAGAAAGGAAAGTGTTAGGATGGGTTGGGATATCAGCTGTATATACTGTGTATAGAATGGGTCCTAGAATACTGCCTTGAGGAACACCAGCAGTCTGTATAAAAAGGGATGAATAGGAACTATTGTGATTAATTTTGAAGGATCTATCAGAGAGGTAGGATTGAAGAATCAGGAAATATGTGGGAGGAAGGAATTTACGGAGTTTGTACAACAGTCCTGGGTGCCAGGCTCTATCAAAGGCCTGTTCTACATCGAGAAAGGCTCCCGTGCAGTACAACCCGTGCTCCAAAGCAGAAGAGACAACGTCCACCACACGATGACATTGCTGGATAGTGGAGTGGGATGTTCGGAATCCGAACTGATGATCAGGGATGATATGATTAGAATCAAGGATGGGATATATTCGTTTCAGTAGGAGTTTTTCAAAGATTTTACCCATAATAGGTAATAGAGAAATTGGACGGTAAGAGGATGGATGTTCGAGCGGCTTTTGGGGTTTGGGAATCATCTTAACAATGGATAGTTTCCAGGAGTCAGGAAAATATGTGGTCCGGAGGATAGCATTATATATGTAGGTAAGAAAACAGATGGATTTTCGAGGAAGCTGTTTCATTATATAGGAAGTAACTAGGTCATGTCCAGGAGCTTTGCGGGAAGGTAATCTGTGAATGATATTGGCTATTTCTGAAGGATGAAATGCTTTAGGTGGTAGGGTCATTTGGAGAGGAATATTGAGTTCTGTTTCAATACATTCAACATGGTTTGAATTGAGTATTTCAGGATGAGGATTATATATTTTAGAGAGGTGCTGAGCAAATATCTGGGATTTTTCTTCGTCGGATCGTGTCCAGGTTCGGGTTTCATTAAGGAGTGGATGGTTGAAATCTTTAAACTTCAGGATTTTTTTAGTAGTCGTCCATAGTGATTTGTCAGTAATCGTAAGATTTTCCGTCAAGTTTTTTAAATTTTGTATTTTGTATTTTTTGAGTTCTGATTTTAGTTTGTTAGTCAGTTGGGTGTAATAAGTTTTGTCTTTTGGGTATCTGGTCCTGTGCCACTTCGATCTTGCTGTGCGCTTTTCTCTCAATAAGATCTGAATGTGCTGTGGTAGGTTACTTTTCTGAGGTTTATCAGGTTTGGTGTTAGTTGTGTTGTCTATTATGGTGCTACTTATTGAGTCAGTAAGTTTTTCTATGGCTTGGTCAATATCTTGTTTTGTCTTTAGTGGAAGTTTTAAGTCTAGTTTATTTTCTATGTCATATCGAAATTGGTCCCAGTTTACACGTCCTGTAATTAATGTAGGAGGAGAGGGTTTAGGAACAAAGTTTGAATGCAAAGAAAGCAGAACAGGACTGTGGTCAGATGAAAGGTCATTCAGGGATTTGATTTCGGCTTGGGAAGTAGGGATTTGAGAGGTAACAAATATATCCAGGATATCAGGTTTTTTTTTTAGGGATGTAGGCCAATATGTGGGATTCGTAGGAGCAAGGATAGAATAACAATTGGAGTTTGTGACGTTAGAAAGGATACTACCACGGGAGTTGGATGCTCGACAACCCCATCGTTGGTGTTTAGCGTTGTAATCACCTCCAGCAATGAAGCGCGGCCCAAGAGATCGGAATAAGGAATTAAGAAGGCTATAGGAAATGGTGTTACCAGGAGGACAGTATACAGCTGAGAGTGTGAGATGGAAAGGACGAGTTAAAATGATTACAGAAGAGGATTGTATAGCGTCAGATGGAGTAGTAGGAATAAGGGAATGTGGAAGGGATTTATGGATAAGAACGCATGATCCGGCATGGGCAGTGTTGTCTGGGTGGTCTGTTCTATAAGTGATGTAGTCACGTATGTAAAATTTTGATCGTTGAGTGAAATGAGTTTCAGTTATTAATGCAATATGTATGTGATTGTCATGTAGGAGTATGTCGAGTTCGTCTCGGTGGTTGAGTAGGCCATTAGCGTTCCATAAGAGGATAGCTAGGGGCTTTACACTCATCGTGGGAAATTAAATGGGATTTCGGAAAGGATACGAGTGAGAAGGGAGATAAGCGGCTGGATGGTTTCTTTGAGATCTAATAGGAAGGAATTAAGGATGGAGTAAAAGTCAGGTGGGGGTATATTATAGGATTGGGAAGGATAATTTAGTTGAGCTGGTACATTGGCTGGAGTCTGCACCCGTCGAGGGGTACCATGATATGCATTTTGGGATGTTTGGGGTTGAGGATTGGGTTGATTTGGCTGTACAGAAGAACGGGGTGGGATCGGGTGAGGTTTTTCTGGAGGTAATTTATCCCTAACAGGTATCTGATGAGGAGGGACTTTCACTTACCTCCATTTTTAAAATCAATGAAAGAATTTATGATAAAAATACGTGAAACTATTAAAGAATTAATTAAATTGAATTTCTATAGGAACATGCGTTTTATTAAAAAATCTATTATATTATTATCTAAAATAATCACTTAGTTTTATCTTCTCTTCATCACTCTCTATTAACTTCGAAAAACTTGTGTATGAGATAATATTTTTTCTAAAATCATTAGCTTTCCAACGGTATATCATATATGTATATTACTGTTCTTATGTTCAAAAACGAAAAATTGCATTAAAAAAATATTTTTTATGTTTTCTCCTTTAGTTGGGTATCGAATTCATTCAATTTATATATTTACTTGTTTTTCATCAGTGGTAACAAGATAATATAGTTATATTTACAAAATCAACAAAATTAAAGGTACTTTAGAGAAAGAAAATTTTAAATATCGGCATTCAAGCCCTGTCAGACCATTTTAATCAGAATGAAACCTACATGATATTAAAGGCTATTAAATTTTACATCGATATATCAAGTTTGATCAATAACGTCGGAACCGTTTTCGAGAAAATCAGAAAAAGTTGCAAAATGCATAGTATAAAGTGGTTCTTCTGGTAAGCTCATTTTGATGAAAAAAGTTTTGTAACGTCTCAGGCGTATATTTGTCTTAAATGTGAAATTTCAGTTTCATAGGACTTAACGTTTCCTTCCGGGAGTTACCACACACACAGACCTTTTTTCGGGACTTGGTTATTTGAACTCAGGGGACCCTAAAAGGTGTATTTCCGTTGAAAACTGTAATTCGAAAATTTTCACGATCGCAATACTTTCCCTTACTATATATAGTAAGTGAAAGTATATTAGAAAAAAAGATAAAATATTACAAAAAATTAATCATTACCAAATCTACTTGACGATTCTGCATAAAATAACCACAATATAAGCATTTTTTGCTTCGGTGTCTAGACTTATTGTCCCTAGAATCTATGCAAAAAGCGACCTCTGTTTTTTGTTTTGAGATTTTGCGGTTCATCTCCCCGGTCGGAGTCTGCTAATTGGACAATTATGCGGTAGTAGTTACAAAACAACATTAATACAATACCGCCAAGTGCTTACTGATAGTTGATAGTTAGTAGAGCTTTTAGTTCCATGATATAATGGATCAGCAACATCGGTTTCTTGTTGTGATTTAGACCATAGTAAATTTTCTAGTTCAAATGGTAGATAAAACTGATTAAATCATTGATAAGAAATCTAAAGCGAGCAAATCACGAATTTCACTTAACTCAATTAAAGAATTTTCAAACACAAAGTTTAAAAAAATTATTATATTGAGTTTGAATAGAAACATGTTTTTTTTTTGTTATAACGTCTCTCACCCCATTACTTATATACAGAGTTGTAAAAGGTAATACAGTATCATAAAAATCTGGTACGCTTAACACACTACTTTCAATTAACTCTGTTGTTAAAATTAATTTTACAATCTTTAAGTTTCTACAGAAACGTGTGTTTTATTAAATAACTAGCTGACCTGAGTGACGATGTCCTTTCTGAACTATGTCTGTCTTTGCAAAATCGGTCAAACCGTGATGAGATGACCAAGGGAAAAGGAGTTTCATTTATATATATATATATTAATATATCGCATCACGCGTGAACGCCTTGACTGATTTTGATAGATAGAGAGATTATTATTTCCTTCGAATACTGAAAAAAATCTTATCTAACAAATTAATCTTATCTTTTATCTTTTTTTCTTTCATAAGATCCTTCACATAAGAATTGTAAACATAACAAAAAAATAATTAGCGAAATCGGTCAAACCATTCACGCGTGATGCGCTCACTAAGTTAAGGGGGACTAATTTATATATATATATATATATATATATATATATATATATATATATATATATATATATATATATATATATATATATATATATATAAAAAGAGAGAGAGAGAGAGAGAGAGAGAGAGAGAGAGAGAGAGGGAGAGGGATCTATTATATAATTATCGACAATAATCAGTTAGTTTAATTGACTTTTTATCAGTTTTTTATATAGTTTATTTGAACAATTTCGCGTAGAAGAAAATATTATTTCTTAAATCATTAAAGTTTCTGCGGTATATTTTTCCTCTATGTTACTTATCATATGTTTGAAAACACAAATATCGCATAAAAAAAATAAACGAGGCGAATTTTCGTTCGGAGCAACGCCAGGAGAGCTGGAGCGTGTTAAACGTGCTACATTTTTTAGGGTTAAGAAATAAAACATATCCCAAAAATCGTATTGTACTTTTAACTGTTAATCAAATAAATAAAAACCAAAAGCCAAAGCAGTACAAACAATAAATCCGAAAAATGCGGCAGAGAGATAATAGGAAACCGCCATCATTGTTTGAGCAACCGTCGAAGTCAATAAGGCGGTCCCAATTCGGTCTCCATTCAACAGTCAATCCCTATCGTATTTTATTTATCTTTTATGTTAGATAAATCTGGTAAATATAAAGATAATCTGGTGAACACATCACACAACATTCACTTACCTCTGATAATAAAATAAATTCATGAAAATTTTATATTATTTTACTTTGAAAAAAAATTAAAATGTACTTTAGATGATAAACCGAATGGATCAATATGTTGTAAATAACCTTCCATCGTTATATTATGTAAGTTCATTTATCTATCGGTGTTTTACTTTTTTAACAAAAGCGCTAAAACCTCATAGTTTGTTCTGGTTAATTATTTTCAATAATGAACCTTTGTACCCGACAAAAAAAAATTAAAAGAATTATTAATAGTTTGGTTAAGAACATTAATCTTAGTTTTGAGACTATTTGTTTACATTTTTTTTCATTATAGAACTGAACGTCCCGTAATGCAGAAAGAAATCTATTCCTGATCAGAAACCCAGTTCCTAAATGGTAATTAACGCTTCCTTTACGTTAACGAACCCTCCCCTAGCCAGCAAACCACTTGTAATGCCAAGGTATCTAAATGGACCCAAGCCTGGGAGGTGGCAAGGATCACTACCTCTCGTTAACATTGTCGCCGAGGGAAGGAGTTCGGACTATGTCTGAACTCAATTTATTGCCAAAACCCTGAAGAATGGTCCCTCCCATTTTGCAATGGATTAATAAAGGCATAGAAGAAGCCCTTGAAAGATTACTAGTGCATCCAGCGCATATAGCAATCATCTTTAGAATACCTCCGGGTAACAGAAGGACAAATGTGACATCTATACATATTACATTTGTATTTGTATTTTGATCGAAAATAAAACCAGAGGGTAAGAAAAAAAAAAAAAAAATCTTAGTTTTGTTTGTTTATTCATTTAACGTCACTTAATGCTACTAAAGCTAATCGGACAATGCTACAGTGGGAGCTCTACATTTTTTATATCCAATTTTAATTAGGATATGTGTCTTTAACTTGTCCATCACCAATGAGACCACTATTTTACGTCCCCTCGGAAGGAGACGGAATAACCAAGAGCTTTTTATTGCTTTTATAAAAGGCTGTTATGCTAGTCACTATGACAATTATGGCTATGTGACCCCTACCAATTAAAGTAATTATATTTAAAAATCTGCTTTTATTAATTGTATCAACTTTTCATCACTTTGTAGTAACTTCTCCAACTTCCTGTACTAAATAAAATTTATTGTAAAAACTCATAACCTTTCAAATGGTAATATTACTATACTTATTTTATCCAAAACAAAATTAACCCTGAAAAGCTGCTCGCCGTTTTAGGCTATTTCAACTCTTACTAGACAAACGGTAAAACCTTCCTCTTAACTACAAAAGGCTCATCTACATGATTATTAAAAGATCAATCTGCCCTTACGGAATTGAGCTATGAGCTCTAACAAACTCTCTAATTCCTCTTGTATTCAATCCTTACAATCCAGAATCCTTCGTAAAATCCTCAACACTCCTAACTCTGTCACAAATAAACTCATTCATAAAGACCTTAATGTTGCCTATGTTAATGATTAGGCCCGGACCAGGTATCAATCATTTCATGCCAAACTCCATTCTCACTCTAACCCAATTGTTTTAATCCTTTCTCCCTCTTCAATTCATAATGATCCTCTGGGGCACTTGAAAAGGAGATGGCCAAGAGATCTTGTAGTTTAGAAAATTTTTATAGTGCTTCCAATGTATTTCATGTCATTGTATTATATAACTAATACATTCATTCAACAAGGACATGGATAGTCTTTAGAGTCGAAAATCGTGCAGAGTACATAGTACAAAGTGGCCTATCTGATTCAAAATTTTTTTCGAAAAAAATGCTATATGAAATTTCAGTTTTGTGCATTTATCGTTTTCGAACTTGACTTACCACACACACACAGCCCTGTTGGGAAGAATAAGTAATTTAGACTCGGAAAAATTAAAACTGTACTTATGTATTTATTTTACTTTGTTTTTTTCAATAAAAACTGTAATTCGAAAATTTTTATGATCACAATACTTTTCCTTTTGATATATTGTATATATAGATAAAATAAAGAAAAAAACAAAACATGGATAAATAATTAGCGTTTCTCGGCCAGATTCGAAACCGGTGATATGTATTCCATTGTTCTATTCACTGCATCAAGTTCCAGCTTTCTTAGCATTTGATGTAATATGTATCTTAATATAATTTTAGTTTTTTTTATAAATATTAGATTTATTCTTAAAAAGTTCATACAGGATTAATTTCTTTCTAACAATCAGACATTGTTTTCGGCGGTATCGCTAAAGGGTGTAATCAAGTCGACTAAATGAAGTAATTTGCCGTTAGCCGGAGTTTAATCTGTCGGCTATTTAACTAATTGCTTTTTCAACATTTTAATTAACATTTAATCTCCGTTCTGTCGGAAAAGGTTATGGGTTTTTGATGAGTTGCCTGTGTTTATCCAACAAATGGGCCGAAACCATCCTACATCAGTTGGTTTTACCGTGTCGCGATCAGTTAATTACAAATGTGGCGATAATTTTTAATCAAAGTGACAAGTTTTTTTGTTTTGTTTTCTGATTTCCAGAACTCATTTTGGAACCAAGAATAAATTAAAACGAACGAACATTTCCAATTATCACACTACGCGGATTATCATTGAAGTTGTTTTTTTTTTGTTAATAGTAAAGAGCTAGAGAGTAGCCGCTACTGTGGTATCACTTATGTTTAAAAATTCACTGATTTAGAGTGTATCGCAAAACTCAAAGTTAGAGTTTATCGCAAATCGCGAGATGATTTTATAGATAGAATCGTATTAATACAAAACTGTATCACCTATGCTTTATGGTAATGAATTTGATTCAATCGAATAATTTTATAATTGTCTACTTATTTATATTCTACGCTCAACGAAATAAAGAAATTTAAATAATAAAATAACGTTCTTAATTATTTCTTGGTTAGTATTTTTTACTACATTTTTTTTCTTGTGTAAGTACTCGGCCTCGCAGTGTAATCTGATAGCATTCCATCACTATTACCACGAATGTACATAGAGATGAAAAACATAGATTTAAGAGCAGGAATATTCAATACTTATTTTCATGGATAGCCTTACATTTAAAAGGAATAAAAGGGTAAAATAATGTTACGGGCCACGGGGTGTGAGAAATGAACTACTCCAGTTTACATATTACAAATAATTATTAAATACAAAATGTACAAATACAAAGGCATTACTAACCACTATAGTTACAATAATAATTGAATTATTAGCTTAACTACTAAACAGTATACATATAAGATGAGGTATTCCTAACAAATAAACTACTTAAAATCTGCTAGACTTATTCTAAAACTTACAACTATAAATTATATATAAACTACAGTCTTCTAATTTCCCAACGATCGGTTATCACAATATTGACACACAGTTTCACTACACTGTCACACTGTCACGAATTGTTCACTGTCACTGTTCACTGATACATCCACTTGAGCAAGATCAAGACTGCCTGACCCAGGCGTAGTGGACCGGTATTCGTACCACCACCAAATATTCTAGACACGGCGGGCAGGTAGGGGCCGTTCTAGGTACTTCGAGGACCGTCCAGGTCCAGAAGTCTCTAGCCCCATCCGGGCCCCTCTAGGCGTGGTCTACCCGTCATTTTCTTGACCGTAGCAATAATATAACAAAAAAATCATGTCTTACACCAGCGAGGTATGTTGGTGGTTTCTATTTTCTCGGTTTATTTTTCAAATGAACAATTTATAACACTACAGGCACACAGGACATACGGCTATTACAAAATATTTTAAGTGAATGAGGGATAAAGACTTGCAGGCGGTGGTGGGGCAGTGGTGGGGAGCTCCAGGAGAAGTGGGGACTGATAAGGTATAATCTTCACCAGCGCACTGCCGGTCCTAATGCTACACCTCTATTTGTAGTTTTACCTCAAAAATAAATTCCTAAACTTGTAGTTTTTCTTAACAATAGGTCTTATCACTTAGTTATATGAGTAACTATAAGATTAATTACTAGTTACTATAGCAGGTAGTAGTAAATGACGAAAGGTAAGAACAAGTGAACAAGCAGAGAACAATGTGGACACATGAAAGGTTAAAGCCAGACTGGTTATTATATGATGGAACAAGTTGGAGTTTCAGGTTCCTTTTTTCTTTGGATGATTTAAAAATCATGATTTTTTTCACATATATGGATCGATACTCTTGAAATTTCAACCACTGACAGCCTGAAGGCTACACCTACGGATGGGAAATAGTAGCCTTAATTTTAATAACGTTTGAAGAGGGGCCATTGAAAGTCCAAGAAACGGGATTCCCCTGCCTACTGGCCAACAGATCCTAACCGTAATCATGAAATACTCGACTTCTTCATCCACAGTGGATTAGGCTATCTGACCTTGTCTGTAACTCGACTTGACAAACTATCCTCAGATCATACTCTACTGATCCAAAAACTATCTCTCACTCCAAAGGACTGTCTCCCCTCCCAAACACTTCCAAATCATTCCTTACATAAGCCATTTACCACAACTCCTCACAGACCTCATAAAAACCATAGAGATATCTGCTAATCGCCTTTTTGCCTGACCATAAAACAATAAGGGTCCCTTTTTTGGTTTAGTTAGTCTATCCATCGTCGTATAGTATAGTCGAACGTCACTTCATGCTGCTATGGCTAATCAGACTTCAGTGATAATCCTAAATTTTCCATATCCAGGTTTAATTGGGACAGGATCCCCATATCTATTGAACATAAAAACCCCTAAATGGTATAAAATACGATGGTTATGTCAGCTGCTAAATGATTATTATTGCGCTAAATAATTGTAGTTTCAACGAGGATTTGGTTGATATGTGACCCGAGATAGAGACAAAAGCAGATTATATATATATATATATATATATATATATATATATATATATATATATATATATATATATATTAAGTATATTATAATTAGATTAACTATAAGAGGTATTTTCCTCGCGCGGATCTCATTACCGCGTATGGGGAGCGTCCCACGGGTGGCGGATGTGGGGATGGTCGGTGGAATTTCCTCGGAAGCTCCTCCCGGCTAAGTCCGATGGACTCGCTGACCAACAATGAGAGCGGCCCCCCAGGCTTGCTGGAGGGTGTGACGTAGGTTCGAACGCCCTACTCACATATTTTAGTTCACAAAATATCACCAAAAGTCATGGATTCCTCTGAGGTAAAACGCTCATTATCCGGAGGTAAACTAGTCCCCCGTTCGGGTCTCCGGGTGGGGACTGCTTCAGGGGAATCATGGCGCAAGATGAAAATTAGAGATCTAACAATAGGGACGTGGAACGTTAGAAGTTTAAATACGGCAGGTGGGTTAAAGTCGGTCGCGAATGAAGTTAAGGGATACCACTTAGATATCGTTGCATTACAAGAGGTTCGCTGGCCAGGGGAGGGTTCGTTAACAGAAGGAAAGTATACTATTTGGTACGGGGGGAGCGTCAATTATTGTCTAGGTACCGGGTTTCTAATTAGGAATAGATTTCTTTCCGCATTACGGGACGTACAGTTCTTTAGTGAAAGAATATCGGTTGCTATATATTTCAAGGGCGTTGGTTTAAAATCGCGTTTATAAACATTCATTCTCCCACCGAAGACAGTGATGATGAAGTAAAATGCGAATTTTATGATAAACTAGAGTCGGTTTACGATAAATTACCGCGAAATTACATTAAGATAATACTAGGTGACGCAAACGCAAAGGTTGGAAGGGAAGAAGTATATCGTCCTACAATCGGTAAAGAAAGTTTGCACGAATATAGTAATGATAATGGGACCCGACTAATAAACTTTGCCATTTCGAAAAACCTAGTAATCAAAAGTACTACATTTAAACATAAGGATATTCATAAGTATACGTGGACATCGCCGGATGGACAAACACGGAATCAAATCGATCATGTTTTAATACAAAACAGATGGCAAAGTAGCATAATTAACGTGAGATCGTATCGGGGTGCAGAATGCGGTTCTGATCATGAATTAGTAATCGCGAAACTTCGACAAAAACTAAATACAAAAAAGAGAACACCGAACTATATTCGTCCCGAGAATTTTGATTTAGTTAAATTGAACAACCTCGAAATTAGAAAACAGTTCGCGATAGAAGTAAAAAATCGGTTCGAAGCTTTGGAATCTTCAGACGAGGAACACGAAGATGTAAACAAACTATGGGAAGGGATCAGGGATAATATTAAAGAGGTCGGTAATTTATGTCTTGGAAAAATCGAAAATAAAAAGAACAAACCTTGGTTCGACAGGGATTGTCAAAATATGTGCGAAAAAAGAAAAGCCGCTAAACTGAATTCCTTAAATAATCCAAGCGATAATAATGTGGCTTATTTTCGGTTAGTAAAGAATGAAACTTCAAAACTCTTAAAAAATAAGAAAAGAGAGTATCTTAAAGGCAAAATAATAGAAATAGAAAAACACAGAAACGAAATAACGTAAGAGAGATGTACAAAGGTATAAACCAATCGCGTAAAAGATTTGAACCTCTATTGAATGCGGTTAAAGATGCAAATAACAATATAATTGCGGATCCTTCTGAGATATTAAATAAATTTAAACAACACTTTGACGGCATCTTAAATACGGAAAATAATAATCAATCTCCTCTCTCTGAATATCAGAGCGCTGAACCATGGATAGACGCACCGAGTAAAGAGGAAGTCGAAATGGCGATAGGAAAATTAAAACGTTATAAGGCTGCAGGAAATGATAATATCACGAGTGAATTAATCAAGGCGTGTGGAGAAGCGGGCGTTTTCAAAATACATTTTTTAGTTAAAAAGATCTGGGAAACTGAAAAAATGCCAGAAGAATGGAAAGAATCAATACTTATTCCGATTCATAAAAAAGGACTGAGGTCGGATTGTAACAACTATCGTGGGATCTCTCTTCTCCCAGTATGCTATAAAATATTCTCGTCAATTCTAACTTGTCGAATCACGGAATACGCTGAGGAAATTATCGGAGATTACCAATGTGGTTTTAGGTGGAATCGCTCGACTATTGACCAAATATTTTCCTTACGTCAAATATTAGAGAAAAAATTGGAATACAACGGTGTAGTCCATCAACTTTATATCGATTTTAAAAAGGCTTATGATTCAATAGACCGTCAGAAGCTATATAATATCATGATTGAACAGGGAATACCTAGAAAGTTAGTAAACCTAGTAGAGATGTGTTTGTCGGAAACATTCCATAAAGTTAGAATCGGCCATAATTACTCCGAGAGTTTCGAGGTGCGATCGGGTTTGAAACAGGGTGACTCCCTTTCACCTGTGTTATTTAATCTAGCTTTAGAATATGTCATAGAAAAGGTGATGTGTACCGAGAAAGGCTTAAATATGGGTGACAAGATTCCGGTTTTGGGGTATGCCGATGATCTGGTACTGCTAGGTGAAGACACGGAAACCATACAACTAAATACAAGTGTGTTAATAAAAACCGGTAAAGAAATAGGACTCGAATTAAATACCGATAAGACGAAGTATATGATTAGTAGCAGAAACGGTGTCGATCTTGGTGATATTGATGTATCAGGTCATACTCTTGAACACGTAGAGAAATTCAAGTATTTAGGTTCAATTATAACTAGAAAAAATGAAATCCAGGAAGAAATAAAGTCCCGGTTAAAGGTAGGAAATGCGTGTTATTATTCAGTTGCTAAGTTACTTAGTTCGCGGCTTCTATCTAAAAACTTAAAGATTAGAATTTATAAAACTATTATTCTTCCAACGGTTCTTTACGGTTGTGAAACGTGGCCACTTACTTTGAAAGATGAACAACGGCTTAAGGTTTTCGAAAATAAGGTATTGCGTAAAATATTTGGTTCAAAGAGAGATGAGGCCACTGGGGAGTTTAGAAGGTTGCATAACGCGGAATTGCGGAACTTGCATCCTGTGAATATAATTGAGCTGATTGCATCGCGGAGACTCAAATGGGCGAGTAAAGTTGTTGGGCTCGATGACGAGCGGATTCCGAGAAAGTTGGTATTTGCTGATCCGACTGGTAGGCGTCCGAAAGGTAGGCCGAAGCGGAGATGGGAGGATTGCGTTAAGGCTGATCTCGGGGGCTTGGGCTTGAATGGTGAACATTGGACGAGTCTGTGTAGGCGGAATTTGGTGGTATCGGCATCGAACCTTCGGGTTCGCTAAGCCTATTATTATTATTATTATTATTATTATAAGAGGTATTTTACAGTTACTCTAACCATAAAGGCATATTTATATATAAACTTAAACTAACAAAAAATGAAATAATCGCGAGCAAAGCTGCGGGATACAGCTAGTTATAAATACGTTTGTGTAGAGTATTTTTGTTATTTATTTTTCTTAAATCTATTATATCACATATACATATTTTAATTTATAAAATTTAAATGATAAACTAGCATTTCAGATTAGATAGAATCTATATAAATAATAAATAACAAATGTTCTGCTCTGAAATACAAAAGAATGTCGCATAGTGACAATAGCATGGAACACCAGGGATTTAGCAGTGTCTACAATTGTATTGTGTTTCCGAGCGGAATTTCTCTTTCTTTAGTTTTTATATACATTCTATCTAATCTGAAATGCTAGTTTATCATTTAAATTGTATACATTACTATACGTAAATTTTATATATTTAATTTATGGGGAAATGAATAACATAAATACCATACAAAATACATTTATGATTGTATCTCGCTTCGGGCAGTACTTCAGTATGGTTTATCATATGGAAAAATTAAGTTAGACATCAAAATAATTTTATATGTAATTTTTTTTTTTACCTTTCCACCAAAAAATTTCTATAGCCAACAATGCATTCTACTTTACCGAAAGCGTGGAGATCAGTTTACGGTTTTCAAATTTTGTCCGTAAGAACTAGAAACAAAACTGAAATTTTAAAACAATTATCACTTCGTTATCTTAGGCATACATTGAGTTATTTAAAATAATTTAAATTTTTCATAATTTTTCGCAATTTCTTAAAAAATCACCAAGTCGTTATATGAAACCCAAAGTTTATCTAATGTTATCTAATGACGATTATAAAATATGTTAAATGCAGGAAATATAGATATATAAAGATGTATATAAGAATGATTTAATAAAGAGATTTTTCTCAGAAATTATTGACAAAGCCTATAATTTTCAAGATAAAAATATGCTAATTGTGCCATTGAAAGTTAATTTAATAAGGGACAAATTGATGTTAAAATAGCTGATATATCTTAAATAGAACAATTGGTGTAGACTTTTGTCACAAAAAAGTTCGTTTGGAACCACTGTACGATGCCACAGTTGGAGTACTAAATTGTAATCCAGGTTTTATTAGGATGGGGATTTTTAACGAGTACCTGATATCGCACAGGCTGGGGACCACCTGTTTACGTCCCTTCCGAGTCTTCAAATTTAATGTCACCATTGTCGTTGAAAGGATTCTTAACAATTATTTTAATAATAATAATTCTCAATTTATTCTGGGACGAGTCCCTTAAGAATAATATTACAGGAAATAAAAAATGGTTTAAGACTATAGTCTTAGAGTAAAATAATTAAAAAATATAAATATATGTAAAAATAACAACAGAATTAAATTAACAAAATGAAAAAATAAAATTACCCATGCATAAAAAATAAAATTACCTATGTATATGAACAAAAATAAGAAGAGATTGTTTCCAATTGATATGACCATAGTCTAATATACTCTTCTATAATAGTGATTGATATATATATATATATATATATATATATATATATATATATATATATATATATATATATATATATATATATATATATATATATATAAGATAATAATGTATAATTAAAAATATATCATTATAAAGAAAAAATTAAAATATACCGTTTAAAAAAAGGAAAAGAAATTACAATGCTTTTATATGTCTGTAAAATTATTTATATTATAAAACTACCTATATATTTGCTGCTGAATTTATCTATGAAAATGAAAGTTAAATAAACGTATCTGTCTGTTTTATTTGTTGATTTTCTCTGAAATTAGCATCTAATTGGGATTGTTTGGGAATTGAATTGACAGAAAATGGCTGAAAAGACGGGATTTAAATGTTGAAAGAGTTTGGGAGTCACGGATGTTGGAAGGAATAAAGTTCCATAGGGATGAGGATCGGATTAAGAATGATCTATCGAAAGCTGTGGATCGATGGGACGTTATATGCAGATCAGAAGGCCGCGAACGGAGGATTTGAATTTAAGGAGATCCGAGATGTAAAACGGTCATCGGAATTGGATAACTTGGTAGAGGAAGGATGCTAGGAAGTACTTACGGCGGAAGGAAGGGTAAATCCACTTTAAATCTTTGTAAAATCGGGAGATAGAGGTGTCTCTGGATATCCCAAAGATGATACGTATAAAGCAATTAAACATTCGTTTTAGTTTTGCCTCGAGATCCCTAGAGGCACCTCCATACACCGCACATCAGTAGTCAAAGTGGGGAAATACTTTAGTTATCGAAGTGTCTTAATTTTTATCTTTATAATATTTTTCTTTCAGTGTTGGACTTGTATTTCTTGCTTGGATTAGAGCAGTTTAATAAAAGAATATTAAGTAGGCTTTTGAATGGCTTAGAATATATCCTGTACCCTCTAAAGGACCCTTGAATCTCTTGGCTGATTGATTCGAAGGATTGATACTTTTTTCCTTTCAGTATGATATTGATATTGGGGAGCCCGTGGCCGAGTGTCTAGCGCGCTAGTTTCTCATGCTACAGGTTCTGAGTTCGAATCCCAGTCCCGGCGCGGCTTTTATAAGGATGCCAAAAAATGGGGATTCACTCACAACCTCTCCTCCGGGTATGTGAGACCCGTCAGCCAAATGGTGGCCACTCACAAAATTAGTCGTAGGGAGTGATGACCCTACACTAAAAGTAGCATCGTGAAACGTAAGTGTAAACTCCCAGGAGTTTACACCGCGAGACCCAGTCCTGTCGCGCCACTGAAAGAAAAGAAAGAAAGATGATATTGATATTGATCTAATATTATATTTTTATGAAAATAAAACCGAACAAACTATATATACTCCAAATAATATTATTGAACTAAATCGTGGATATCCTTAAATCCACATCCTTTATGAGACAGATATCCCTTGAGACGAGCCCTCAGATGTAACAAATCCACCCTAATTCCGCCCACTCCATGTGCACTTGTATTAGGTACACCTACCATCCCCATCCCTAGAAATCTCTTAATACTTAAATCCCTTATTTCCAATCTATCTCTGGATATGACCAGATTAATTTTTTTTTTCAAACGAGTAAATTTTTTTTTCTTTAATTGTGCTTCTTAATCTTGATTATTGGATTATGTTATTAAAGTATAAAAAGGGAAATAAAGAGTTTGGAAGTTTTAATCGCTATCACGTTTCAAAAATGTATTAAAATATCTTTCGTTATTTTTTAGTCTAAAATGTGATTCGTTCGTTATGCGACATATTCGCAATTTTTCTTTAAAGTAAAAATGTTATAAAAAAAAACAACAGATAATGATCAAACTCATTTAATTAAACCGCAAAACCAGGGAACTTTTTGCAATTATTAAGTACCGGAAGTCCTTTTTCATTTGTATAATGATAAGCTCAATGTATAATGATTACCGACCTACATACATTGCCTACCTAACACGAACAACTTCAATAGTTCACAAATCACCCAGTTATTGTCCACATCAACTACCGAATCTATAAGAAATATCTATTTATATTTTAATAACATTTTATGAATAAGAGCCTTTATAATAGGAGTTAACCTTGACCGTGCAATTTCTATATATTGATATTACATATGTTTCCCTTCTCTTTATTATTCCTGAATTGACTTTGATTATTGTATAATTACTCTCTTAGTATCGTAGGTAGAAATAGTCAGGAGTCAGTATTTTTTATATTTTAATTTTGCCGACGTCACGGCTCAAAATTGTGAGCTATCTCCAGGGCATTACTAAGCCATATCAAGCATAAACACACACACGCATACATATATATATATATATATATATATATATATATATATATATATATATATGTATATATCTTTTTTTTTATAAGTATTGTTTACAATACAAGAGATGTGTTTGTCGGAAACATTTCATAAAGTTAGAATCGGTCATAATTACTCCGAGAGATTTGAGGTGCGATCGGGTTTGAAACAGGGTGACTCCCTTTCACCTGTTTTGTTTAATATAGCCTTAGAATATGTTATAGAAAAGGTGATGAGTACCGAGAAAGGCTTACATATGGGTAACAAGATTCCGGTTTTGGGGTATGCCGATGATTTGGTAATACTAGGTGAAGACACAGAAACTATACAACTAAATACAAGTGTGTTAATAAAAACCGGTAAACAAATAGGTCTCGAATTAAATACCGATAAGACGAAATATATGATTAGTTGCAGAAATGGTGGCGATCTTGATGATATTAATATTTCAGGTCATACTTTTGAACACGTAGAGAAATTCAAGTATTTAGGTTCAATGATAACAAGAAAAAATGAAATCCAGGAAGAAATAAAGTCCCGGTTAAAGGTGGGAAATGCGTGTTATTATTCGGTTGCTAAATTGCTTAGCTCGCGGCTTCTGTCTAAAAACGTAAAGGTTAGAACTTATAAAACTATTATTCTTCCAACGGTTCTTTACGGATGCGAAACGTGGCCGCTTACTTTGAAGGATGAACAACGGCTTAAGGTTTTCGAGAATAAGGTGCTGCGTAAAATATTTGGTCCGAAGAGAGATGAGGCCACTGGGGAGTTTAGAAGGTTGCACAACGCGGAATTGCGGAGTTTGTACCCTGTGAATATAATTGAGTTGATAGCATCGCGGAGACTCAAATGGGCGCGTAAAGTTGTTGGGCTTAGTGAGGAACGGATTCCGAGAAAGTTGGTATTCGCTGAACCGACTGGTAGGCGTCCGAAAGGTAGGCCGAAGCGTCGATGGGAGGATTGCATTAAGGCTGATCTCGGGGGCTTGGGCTTGACCGGTGAACATTGGACGAGTCTGTGCAGGCGAAGTTTGGTGGTATCGGCATCGAACCTTCGGGTTCGGTAAGCCTAATATTATTATTATTGTTTACAATAATTTTTTCAGTTATATAACTTCATCGACATTTGTGTGTATTTGTGTGGGAGAATTCTCTAATGACAAATACTTACTTATACTTATGCAGGCGTTTCAACTAGATTTGCCTTGTCGAGTCAGTACTGAGCTCCGGAAGTCACACTCAAGCCGAATAATTAAATAAATAAATATTCGCCAATCGAAAATTTGTCGCATAGCAAAAATACTATTTTTTTTTTTTTTTACTTTTACAGGCTTGATTCCTCAACGGGTTGCCTGATTAAGTCAGAGCGTTCCTCCACTCCCCTCGATCTAACCAATCTTCCTCCTCAAGTCCCTTACGGGCCATGTCCTCCTCCACGCAGTCCTTCCAGCGGGTTCGGGGTCATCCTCTCATCCTTCGTCCTGGCTGTTTCGTCCTCTCGGCCACCTATGTTCTGCCATCCGTTGACAGTGCCCAAACCAGCCTGATCTTTCCAATCCCCTCCGGAACTCCCTCAGTCACCCCCTGCTCCTAATTTTCTCATTTCTGATTTTATCTAGGCAGGTAATCCTAAGGTATCTTCTCCATAAATCCATCTCTTCCGCTTATAATTTGGAGTTGAGTACTAAGTTAAGAGTCCATGTTTCTGCGGCATAGCTTAGAGAGGGCTCGAAAATACTCCTAAAAATGTCCATTTTTTTCTCCTTTGATATGACCGTGTTCCAGAGGACTGGGTGCAACATTCTAGTCACCCTTCTGGCCAAAGCAACTCTCCTCCTAACGTCGGGTTCCGAAGCACCATTTCTATCTATCGTTGACCCCAGATATTTGAAGGAGTCTACCATTTTACATATGCTTCAATCAATCTGAAGAACCGCGGCCTCTTTGCAGTTTACTGGCAGGTACTCGGTCTTATCAAAATTTATTTGTAGACCCCACAGGCTGTATTCTTTTTTCAGGGCTTTCAGTGTTTTTTCCAGGCCATCTCTGCTATATGAGTCCAAATAAATTTGTTAACGCAAAACTATATTTTAAGTAAAGTTAAAGCAAGAAAAAGAATTATCATGTTTCGATGGAAATATATATTTTAGATTTAATTATATACCAATATAAATTATATACAACAATTGCTGACAGGGAGGGGTTATTAGTTAACCATTACCTCCTAAAACTTTGTATACAATATAAAAAAAAAATCTTGAAGCTTTAACTTTTGCAAAATGAATAATTTAAAGCAGCTCTTCAGTTTCAAAGTAAAGTTAAATAAATAAAAAAAACAAGATAAAAATCGCAAGAAATACTTGAGATGGTAAACCCGATATTTAAAATAATTTATAAACCTCTATTATGAAGAAGAGCCTATAAGATTCTTAGAACCTTAAACTATGTATTAGGTAAATTTACGGAAATTTTGAAATCATTCCACCCACTTTCAATGATCCCCTAACAATCACCCTCTTTTATCATTTCATTATTTTTACCGAGAAGAAGGAAAAATAAAATAAAAAACAACAACAAGCGTGTTATAGAGATTAAAATAAAATCCCACGTAGAATGCATCCCACCTCTTTTCGACGAACATCATATAATAGAAAAGTCTCTCTCGTTATTTTATGTGAAAAAGGAAAATAAACAATTTATTCTCGTTCATTTATAATTATAGGAACACAGAAACAACAAGGAAGGTAGCATAAAAATAAATTTTAATTTAAATAAAATAAATCAAATCCACGAGTGACACGGCTAAAAATTTAGATTGAATGATTAAAAAAACAAAACAATAAACGGACATGAAAACAAAAAAAAATATATTGTCTAAATGAAACAAAGGTTAAGGTTGTTGTATGGGGAATTGTTTCTTTCACTTCCTGGAGTCCTGTTCAATTTAAAGGACACTGTTGTCCTTTCCGTTATTTTTTTAAAATCTTTTTTCATTCAGAAATCACTACGGAATTAATTGTATCCTTCCATGCTTTTAATTATTCAAATCAATAAAGGTGAATTAAATCAAAAATATTAAAAGTGGAGCAGAACTAAAGGAAAAAAGCTGCAAATTATTACACAATGGTTTATTATTTCTAAATAACTATATTAGGATATAACTGTTTATATAGCTGTTTCAAGGCAATTAATTTATATGGAAAGCAATAAATAATCATAAGAAACATAATTAATCACCACTGCTAATTTTAAAGCAATATATATATAAGTTTGTGTTGTTCTCAGGTTTCAGTCAATGAATAAACAATTTTATCTATGCGACGTTTCGAGAATTTATTGTTCTCATAATCATGCCTTAACAGTGGAAAAACAAAAAATATATATATTTATTAAATTTCATTTTTTTTTTCAGTGTACTGATTCTAAAAGTCACAAAATTTCATTCGTTTTCTTTTTATTTGTCTAAATTCAATAAACAAATTTCTATATCATAAAATAACTTATTTATAGGCCTCTTCATGGGTGAAATTTAATTATTTTAAGAATAATTTTTTGCCGTTTTTTTTGGTTAAAAAACTTTAAAATTTTTTTCATTATCTTAAAAAATGACTGAGTTATTGAATTAAATCGTATTTGATCGGCCGCCATTTTGAAACTAATCGGCGGATATCAACGTATAGGTGTTAGGATCATCGTTAGATGCACTAATATTTTTTTTGCTGTTTCAAAAAAATCGGTCTATAAGTTACGGAGAAAAGCCGCGCACGGCGGACAAACGGTTTTTTTTTCGTATTCGTTATCGAATGCGATGTATCTTTTAAAATAGAAGCTCAAATTTTGAGGAGGGTAATTTTTTTTTGTTGGTCGATTACAAATATTCTTTATTGAAAATCACAAACCAAAATTGAATCTGTGAGTCTGCAGAGAGAGACATTTAGAATTTGAATGATTTGGGTAAAAATTTCCGCCAGATATGATCTTTCACCTACTGTACCTAATCGGTCGATGTTAAATTATTCTTATCCAGGTTTATTTATGATAGAGATGTTTAACGAGTACCAGACATCGCAATGGCTTTAGGCAATCTCCAAAGGAGGGAATAACCAAGGATTTGTTGCTCCCTTAAAAAAAATTCGAAGGTCAACGACCTTAGGTATAGAAGGCTTTTATGCTTGCCACTATACCACAGGTGACTCAGGTATAATATTTCGCTAGGAATGTGCTTATTTATTTACAGAGAAGATGGTCCAGTAATTAAACTATAAATCTCAACTCAACCCTAAGATTACATTACATATATACACTACTATCAAATCAAATTACCGACTTTAATTAAGAATCATATCAAAGTAGGACAGTCATAGTGTAGTAATAGTTATAAATTAATTAAACCAACTGACTAGGAACCATCTACCTCAACGAGAGGAAATGCTCTTGTAATGTTAAATGTAACCCTCAGTAATAATGGTTCTATTTCATTTATTTTTTATTTTCCGTCCACAAATACCTAATCAGTGAAACCACTAACCAAAATTGTGTTTATTAATATCCTCATAGAACGAGCATATTAACACAACAGTTTTTATAAAATAAAATAAATAAACAAAATCCAAATCAGTTCAAACAATAAATCAATAAGATTCGATGGAGAGAATAGATTACCGACAGTATTTTTTGATAATATATACTTTTTGTGTACAGTTGTAAATTTCAATAAAAGAATCAAAATATATATATATATATATATATATATATATATATATATACTTTTACTTTCACTAACCTATATATGGAATATATAGTAAGGGAAAGTATTGCGACAGTGAAAATTCTAGTTTTAATTGAAAATACACCTTATATGGTTTCCTAAATCCAAAGTACTACTTCCCGCAAAAAAGTTCTTTATTGAACAAATTTGTACGTGATTTTAGTGTTTTAACATAAGAATAATAATATACCGTTGGAAAGCATAAGATTTGAGAAAACTTTTATATATACAGCTGTTATTTTTAATGGATATTGAAGAGAAGCGGATAAAGGTAACTGATTGTTGTAGATAATAATATTATATATTATTTAATAAAACACGTGTTTATATTCCAACTTAATGTAATTTTTCAATATTTTTACATCCCGAATTTATTTTGAAGTTTTTTAATTTGATTTAAACTACGGTGGTGAATAGTCTCGCGCACCAGATTTTTTTTCGTGATAATATACCATACATAACAGTTTTTTATTATTTTTGTTGTTTAGTTGTCATGGACAAGGTTTTTTCTAGACTGTTCAGTTCTCTCTAGATAAGAAGGTAACACGGCAAAGTATGCTCGGACATGTCACCCGCAGCCCACGTGTCCCGAAGGGACCAAAAATAGGAAACGTATTGATTGTGTATAGTTTGAAGAGATGGAGAGGGGATTTTTTGAAGAGGCGTCAGTTACGTATTTGTGATATCTATTCGAAGTCTTTTATTATTAACTATTTGAACCTAGTATGCATTTAAACGATGATCTGGACATCAAAATAAATAGCTAAACATTTTACTGACAGGCAAACGAATGATTTGATGATATTGGAGCACAGCAGTGGAGCGAGGAAGATGTAAAACTTTTTCAAAGACGTATTACTTTTACTTACCTATATTTGAATATGATGCTTTGGAAGTTTCTCAAATGAAATTTATTAAATACCTATATGGATGGCCCAAAAACACCCCAAACTATATAGTGAGGCTTGAGACAGGTAGAAGTCCTCTAATCTCAAAAGTAATAAAAAAAGTAATCAATCATTGGTCTAAACTGTCATCGATGCCTGAAGAGAGACTCCCGAACAGTGTTTCAACAGACTAAGAATGCTAGATGCAGAAAAGCCTGATATAGATTACAACTGGGTTTCACAGGTCAATATGATAGCCCACAACTATGGATGTAGGGAAAAATTCGATGCGCCTCTGGAAAACGATATTTTGAATCACAAAGCCGATATTATCGAAACAATCATAAACAATAACTATTCAACTGACGTTAATAGAGCAATGAACTCATATAGTTACCCGATATACCGATTACTCAGCAGTTACAACCTACATAAACCAGAAGAGTACCTAACATATAGGCTAAATTTTAAGAAAATAAGATGTATCAGCCGACTAAGGGTAGGAAACCCAGAGATCATCAAACTCCATCATGGAAACAAAACAATTATTATTAAGGCAAATGAACTTTGTATATTCTGCAATGATTATTTCAACAATAGTTTGTACCATATCCTCCTACATTGCCCAACCTTTAAAGACAATAGACAATATATCATAAAACCATCTGAATCCACATCCTGTGACCTACAAAAAATTGAAAATATCCTGAACATTAATAGTGAAGCCAGACTGGACAGTCTTTATATTTATATCTTAAACATATGTAATAAATATGATTCTATTAGTTCCATATAAACAATATTGTGTAAATAGTTTTTGAAACCATTTAATCACTGTACTTTTACCACGCTTCCGTTTATTTTAGATGTCTCACTATTTTAAGTTTAATATTGTGCAGTAATCAATATTATGTTAAAAATTTTGTATTATCCAGTTCGTTTTATTTTTGTTTACTATTTTTTCAAGGAGTACATGTTTTATCTTTTGTTTAATGTTTTGGGTAAAGAGCACTAGACTCAGGTTATATTTCTTTTGTAATTGTATTTTATGTTGTAAATTTGTACAAGACTTTGTCTTTCACAAATAAAATATATTCTATTCTATTCTATTCTATTTGAATTATATAGCAAGGGAAAATATTGCAATCGTATAAATTTTAATAAATTAAATTCTAGTTTTAAACGGAAACAGATGTCTTAGGTTCTCTAAGTCGAAATAACCAAGTTCCAAAAAAAAAGATCTATGTGTTTGTGTCTGTTAAGTATAGTAAACGAAAAGTAGTATGAAACTGAAATTTAATATTGGAGACCCCGTCAAATTACCTTTACCCTACGCCTTAAACCTGTAACACCCTGCCCTACAGTATCCTTTAATGATATTCCACTTGTTCCAGTTGAACAGATCTGCTACCTTGGACTTCTACTTGACAAAAGTTTAACATGGAATGCGCACACTAGACTAAAACGACATGTAACTGCTCGCCGCTTTCGGTTACTTCAACACTTACTAGACCGACGCTCTAACCTTCCCGTTCTACCTTCAGACCTCCTTATTCTTCCCGTCCTAAATACTTACCATATAAAATCCTTCGAAAAATCCTCAACGCTCCTTAGTTTGTCATGAATAAGCCCATCCATAAAGACCGTAATATTCCCTTTGTAGCTTCCATGACAAACTCCACTCCCACTTCAACACACTATTTTCAATCCTTGCTTCTTCTTCCATTCCTGACAATCCTCAGAGGCATCTGAAAAGAAGATGGCCTCGATATCTGCGAGTTTAGAATATGTTTAGAGTTCTGCCGATCATCTGCTTATAGGTGATTTTGTGAGTGTTGAAACATGTACTTGATGTTGACTCACTCACTCCATGAAGCTACTGCATTAGAAGGGGCATGAGCATCCTATACAATGTTATTTTACTCTTCTGTGTCGTCCACTGGGCGAGTCTCCTTCATCCGCTGACTCTCATTTCTCTTAATATCTTATACATACTATCCAACCCTTAATCGTGGACGTCTCCTAATGTTTTCTTCTCCAGGCAAACCATCCAGCAACTTTTTAGGCACCTACTCGCCGGCATCCGCTCTAAAATTGATGTTAACGAACAGAAAAATAAGCTGTACCTAATGAAAGAATTGAAAATGAATAGCTACGAGGGTAGGCTTAGTTTCACCATTTTAAATGAAATTAAACGATTTTTTTTAATTTGTGAATTTTGCAACTTAACTATAGAAGAGTATTAAATCCTTTAAATATCCCAATATTTTTAGGTATAGCAATTGAACACTTTGAGATGCGCACACCACAATAATTGTGACGGGCCTGATGTGTGTGGTGGAGTGAGGTTACAATCACACAGCTGGTGGGAGCAATGAGGTTTTGCGAAATAGATTTGTCACTGCTTCGAACATGTTTACATTATTGTTATGTTTATATTTAATTGAAGTTACGTTTTATTTTTTTTTTTATTTCTGTCTTTTATTTATATATTTATTTCTTATACACTTCCTCTAAATAGTGATGTGTACTTTATTATAAATTTATCCTTTAGTATTTCAAAGGTTAGCTATTAAAATTAACAGTAAAATATTAATAAAACAGAGATCGATTTACGTAATTTCATTAGTTAATTAAGTTAAGCGTTTTCCTGATACTAGACTCCAATCTCGAGAGAAGCACATACCCTTCGGTAAGGAGATCCCATCAAGGGCTTGAGATTAAACAGAAGACCTCGAATCCGATCCGTAACATTAGTAATATTAAACAGGTTGTGGTGATGTATTAAATATATTGTTGTCTCTCTGCTCTACTAAAAGCTAATAGAGTATAATTTATACTGCTTCATCAATAGTTATTAATAATTATTTACAATTAGTAAACATATAGACATATAGCAAAAGGTATACAAGGTAACTTATGTAATATTCTGTTTAGAGTCTACCGATATTTCAAACAAGGTTCGCCATTAGAGGATAATAATTTATTCAGTCATAAAATTGGAGGCTGATGTCTACTTCACCAATCTTTTATTAAATAATAGGTGTACCTCGCGGCTATGCACGGGACTATTTCATTTTTCTTTTTTAATTGCTGCGAATTAAGAAAGTTGTTTATAATAACTGTGCTAGGTAAGGTTATACAATATAAATATACCTGAGATAGCAGTAAGTTAAACTTTTAACTATGTCTTTGTATGACAAATAAATGATTATTTTTGATTGTCAGATATTAATTTTATTCAGTTTAATCTACAATAACATGCCAGTAGAATGTAGCCATACCCGTAATTATCTATTACTGACATTTTTGCTTTAAAACATTATCATCCTATACCATCGTAACTTCTATGCAACATAAATGAGTATTTTTTCCACACGAGAGTGTACATTTTCAACTGAATAAGCTCGCATTTTGTTAGGATTCAGAACTAAGTTCTATTATCTTTTCAAAACTTAAACCTTTTTCAGCCTATTGATCATTTTAAAAAAACTAACAACAATAAAACATATGGATTGGATTGAAACCTACAAACGAAACATGGCTATGAAACGAAATAAACCTAAAAATATTTCTTATAAGTATTTTAGTATAGCATTTCCAAGTCAATTGTAACCTTTTCCAAGTCAAATGTAACTTTTTCCAAGTCAAATGTAACCTTTTCCAAGTCAAATGTAACCCTTTCCATTTCAAATGTCACCTTTTCCAAGTCAAATGTCACCTTTTCCATTTCAAATGTTACCTTTTCCAAGTCAAATGTCACCTTTTTCTTCACTTCTAGCCTTAAATATTCCGTTTTATTTATTTATTTATTGAAAAATAATTAGTTTAATTAACATTATGACTTTTTTAATAATTTTGGCATATAATAATTGATATTTTTTTTGGGTCTCTTAGATATTTGATATCAAGTTCTGTTTTTTACTAGCTAATATTTAAAAAAATTAATTATCGTCTATTAAGTTTTAAGATAGTTGTTGATTTTGATTTTTTAGAGAGGAGGGGTAGTTTTTTGGAATAATTAATGTGTTTTCGGGTATTATAATTAAATTTTTCGAGCTGTATTTTTTATCGCTCGCGTGCATTTTAACTCGCATTAAATTTTAATGTTTTTTATTGATATAGGGATTAATTAATGTGCTTTCGGGTGGTTATGATTACGTTTTTTGAGCTGTATCTTTTATCGGTCATGCGTATTTCAACTAATATTTACTTTTAATGTTTTTTATTGATATAGGGATTAATTATTTTGCTTTCGGGTGGTTATGATATGGTTTTTCGAGCTGTATTTTTTTCGCTCGCGCTTATTTTAACTAAAATTTACTTTTTATGTGTTTTATTGATACAGTAGTTAATTAATGTGCTTTCGGGTGGTTATGATTACGTTTTTCGAGCTGTATTTTTTATCGCTCATGCGTATTTCAACTCGCATTTACTTTTTATGTTTTTTATTGATATAGGGATTAATTATTTTGCTTTCGGGTGGTTATGATTACGTTTTTTGAGCTGTATTTATTATCGCTCATGCGTATTTCAACTCGCATTTACTTTTAATGTTTTTTATTGATATAGGGATTACTCAATGTTCTTTCGGGTGGTTATGATTACGTTTTTCGAGCTGTATTTTTATCGCTCATGCGTATTTCAACTCGCATTTACTTTTAATGTTTTTTATTGATATAGGGATTAATTATTTTGCTTTCGGGTGGTTATGATTACGTTTTTCGAGCTGTATTTTTTATCGCTCATGCGTATTTAAACTCGCATTTACTTTTAATGTTTTTTATTGATATTGGGATTGATTGTTTTGTTTTGGGTTCTCATTATAACGTTGCTGGAATATACATCGTTTAGGTTTTTTTTTTTTTTATTATTATTATTATTTTATAAAAGGATTAGTTATAGTTCCTTTTCTAGCGTCCTGAGTAATTTTTTTCAACTAAATCTTTTGTAAAGGATCCGCTTCCTAACTCGGTCTTACAATTATTTGATAATTTAATTGAGGAATCGTTTATTCTATTTTCGGGTGTTCTGATAACATTATTTGAACCAAATTTGTTACTCATTTTAAGTTACTCTTTCTATTTCACAAATATTCGATAGAGGGATCGTTTATAGTGTTTTCAGGAATACTAATAGAGTTTATGACATTTATTTATAGCTAGTGCACATTTTAACTTAAATGAAAAGTGATCTAGAAGAATGCGCAATCGCGATGTAACGTCCAAATCAAAAATGTAATCAGATCCTGCAAAAAAACAATAAATAATGTTTACATCATATTATAACATAAAACCTACGGTTTGTAGAAATTCCCAAGCGCATAAAAGAATAAAGTTCAAAACACGTTATGAGAATCCCCTAAAACAAAAACAAAGAAAGACCACTGCAAATGCAAGTTGAAATGAGAGCAAGCGACAATAAAAACAGCTTAAAAAACGTAATCACAAGACCCGAAAAGATAATTACAAACGTCTATAACAATAAAAGATATCAAAAGTAAATCCGAATTGAAATACGCATAAGCGATAAAAGATACAGCTCAAAAACGTAATCATAACCACCCAAAAGCACATACATTATCTCTCTATATATAAAAAACATCAAAAGTAAATTCGAGTTAAAATACGCGGGAGCGATAAATAAATAAAACTAAAAAAACATAATTATAGGACCCGAAAACACAATTTTCAACACCTATATCAATATGAAACATAAAAAGTAAATATTAGTTAAAATAAGCGAGAGCGATAAAAAATACAGCTCGAAAAACGTAATTATAGCCACCCGAAAGCAAAAAAATGAATTCCTATATCAATAAAAAATATTAAAAGTAAATGCGAGTTGATATACGCATAAGCGATAAAAGATACAACTCAAAAAACGTTATAATGAGAACCAAAAACAAAACAATCAATCCCAATATCAATAAAAAACATTAAAAGTAAATGCGAGTTGAAATACGCATGAGCGATAAAAAATACAGATCGAAAAACGTGATCATAACCACCCGAAAGCACATTAATTAATCCCTATATCAATAAAACACATAAAAAGTAAATTTTAGTTAAAATAAGCGCGAGCGAAAAAAATACAGCTCAAAAAACGTAATCATAACCACCCGAAAGCACATTAATTAATCCCTATATCAATAAAAAACATTAAAATTTAATGCGAATTAAAATGCACGCGAGCGATAAAAAATACAGCTCGAAAAATTTAATTGTAATACCCGAAAACACATTAATTATTCCAAAAAACTACCCCTCCTCTCTAAAAAATCAAAATCAACAACTATCTTAAAACTAAATAGACGATAATTAATTTTTTTAAATATTAGCTAGTAAAAAACAGAACTTGATATCAAATATCTAAGAGACCCAAAAAAAATATCAATTATTATATGCCAAAATTATTAAAAAAGTCATAATGTTAATTAAACTAATTATTTTTCAATAAATAAATAAATAAAACGGAATATTTAAGGCTAGAAGTGAAGAAAAAGGTGACATTTGACTTGGAAAAGGTAACATTTGAAATGGAAAAGGTGACATTTGACTTGGAAAAGGTGACATTTGAAATGGAAAGGGTTACATTTGACTTGGAAAAGGTTACATTTGACTTGGAAAAAGTTACATTTGACTTGGAAAAGGTTACAATTGACTTGGAAATGCTATATATTTGCTATTACTGGCCAGATTAAGACGATTTTTCTTCTAGGTAGTTAGAAATTTTATTTTCATTCAAATGAGTACTTTTAGTTTTTGAGGATGCGGATAGTTTTCGAGTTATTCTAAAATTTTGTTTTACGTTTTAGAAAAATATTTTTTTAAATCACTTAAAGGACGAATTTTCTCAAACCCAGCCTTATTGCACATCTAGACGGTAAGACAAACCTCTAGGAGAAATTTCAGCTTCACAACTATAGTCGGTTTTGATGTACTGCGATGACCAGAAAATCGAGTGAAATGGCCCATTCTTTTGTAAATATAGATTAATGCACAACGTTTTGACTAAAATGCAATCTTCAGGTGTAAAGAAACAATTTTATCTGCAAGTACAAAATGTCGTCAAATTAAAAATAATCAATCTACAAATTTTATCATGAAAATTATACGATATAACAATAACAGGCGTATAATAAAATCAACACAATTTATACAGTAAAAATTTTAATAATCTATAAGATTAACGTCCTCAAATAATCCAAGCGATAATAATGTGGCTTACTTTCGGTTAGTAAAAAATGAAACTTCAAAATTCTAAAAAAATAAGAAAAGAGAGTATCTTAAAGGCAAAATAATATAAATAGAAAAACACAGCAGCGAAAATAACGTAAGAGAGATGTACAAAGGTATAAAAAAATCGCGTAAAAGATTTGAACCTCTATTGAACGGGGTTAAAGATGCGAATAACAATATAATTGCGGATCCGGCTGAGATATTAAATAAATTCAAACAACACTTTGACGGCATTCTTAATACAGAAAATAATAATCAATCTACTCCCTCTGAATACCAGAGCGCTGAACCATGGATAGACGCACCGAGTAAAGAGGAAGTCGAAATGGCGATAGGAAAATTAAAACGTTATAAAGCTGCAGGAAATGATAATATCACGAGTGAATTAATCAAGGCGTGTGGAGAAGCGGGCGTTTCCAAATTACATGTTTTAGTTAAAAAGATCTGGGAATATGAAAAAATGCCCGAAGAATGGAAAGAATCAATACTTATTCCGATTCACAAAAAAGGACCGAGGACGGATTGTAACAACTATCGTGGGATCTCTCTTCTCCCAGTATGCTATAAGATATTCTCGTCAATACTAACTAGCCGAATCACGGAATACGCTGAGGAAATTATCGGAGACAACCAATGTGGTTTTAGGCGGAATCGCTCGACTATTGATCAAATATTTTCCTTACGTCAAATATTAGAGAAGTAGCTGGAATACAACGGTGTAGTCCATCAACTCTATATCGATTTTAAAAAGGCTTATGATTCCATAGACCGTCAGAAGCTGTATAACATCATGATTGAACAGGGAATTCCTAGAAAGTTAGTAAAGTTAGTAGAGATGTGTTTGTCGGAAACATTTCATAAAGTTAGAATCGGTCATAGTTACTCCGAGAGATTTGAGGTGCGATCGGGTTTGAAACAGGGTGACTCCCTTTCACCTGTTTTGTTTAATATAGCTTATGTCATAGAAAAGGTGATGTGTACCGAGAAAGGTTTAAATATGGGTGACAGGGTTCCAGTTTTAGGGTATGCCGATGATTTGGTACTGCTAGGTGAAGACACGGAAACCATACAACTAAATACAAGTGTGTTATTAAAAACCGGTAAAGAAATAGGTCTGGAATTAAATGCCGATAAGACGAAATATATGATTAGTAGCAGAAATAGTGGCGATCTTGATGATATTAATATTCCAGGGCATACTTTTGAACACGTAGAGAAATTCAAGTATTTAGGTTCAATGATAACAAGAAAAAATAAAATCCAGGAAGAAATAAATTCCCGGTTAAAGGTGGGAAATGCGTGTTATTATTCAGTTGCTCAATTACTTAGGTCGAGGCTTCTGTCTAAAAACTTAAAGGTTAGAATTTATAGAACTATTATTCTTCCGACGATTCTTTACGGATGTGAAACGTGGCCGCTTACTTTGAAGGATGAACAACGGCTTAAGGTTTTCGAAAATAAGGTACTGCGTAAGATATTTGGTCCGAAGAGAGATGAGGCCACTGGGGAGTTTAGAAGGTTGCACAACGCGGAATTGCAGAGTCTGTACCCTATGAATATAATTGAGTTGATAGCATCTCGGAGACTGAAATGGGCGCGTAAAGTTGTTGGGTTCGGTGAGGATCGGATTCCGAGAAAGTTGGTATTCGCTAAACCGACTGGTAGGCGTCCGAAAGGTAGGCCGAAGCGTCGATTGCATTAAGGCTGATCTCAGGGGCTTGGGCTTGACCGGCGAACATTGGACGAGTCTGTGCAGGCGAAGTTTGGTGGTATCGGCATCGAACCTTCGGTTTCGGTAAGCCTATTATTATTATGTGTATCTTGTTGTATGTTTTTAGTCATAGCCTGAAGATGGCATTTTATCCAAAACGTCAATGTCACAAATCTTAAAACGTAAGTCCTCATTTTGAAGGAGGGTTATGTTTTAGGTCGGTTACAAAGGATCATCATTAAAAAAATAAACCAAAAGAATGTATATTTGACTGCTATTTTACTATTACTATTACTAATATTACTATTTCCTATTCTTTTCTTTCCATTTTCATTCAAATAATTCAAATAAAATTTTCTGATTCCGGAAAACCTTACAATTTTCCTCTGCCTTCAATAATAACTGAGTTGTCAGGGAGTCACATTTCTTGGAAGTTGTAGTTTGATCATATAAGATTTTTTTCTTCTCTTTGTTCATCGCGTTGTCTTGATCTTAAAAGTCTTTTCATTTGTTCTCAATTTTCAATAATAACTGTGATGGAATTACATCTATTGCAATTTATGACTATCAACTTACAAAATACTAATTTTAAAACAATGTGCATATTTTTCTCTATCTTAAAAAAATAACTGCGTCATAGGCGTATTTAAGGCTAAAATTTCCTTTTTGTCTTTTATTTTATAATTATTCGTGTTTTTTTTTTGGTTAAAAAAAATAACTGAGTTATGGGCGTATATATGGGAAATATTTTAATTTAATTTTTTGTTTATGCTTTTCTTGTTTACCGCGCATTATTGATTCAAAACCTTAATACACATTTTTCTCTATCTTCAAAAAAAACTTAGTTAGGAGATTATTTATGGATAATATTTCAATTTTTTCTTTCTGTCCATCTTCGAAAATAACGTATTTACAAGCTTATATGATTGTAGGTTTCCAATTTTTTTTTTTTTTTTCTTTCATTGCGCTTTACTGATTTTAAAACTATACATGTTATAAATAAAATTGGAGGCTGATGTCACTTCACCACTATTTTATTGAAAAAAATATATTCGCACTACGTTTCGGCTAACAATGCCATCTTCTGGTGCAGTGGAACAACTTAGATCTAAAAGTACAAAATATTGTCAAGTTACAAATAATCTTCCATACAATTTGTCATGAAACCATACAACTATGTTAGATTGTATGATAAAAAAATAAATAAAATATATATATACACACCATACATACATGCATTCATACATACCCGCACTCTATATATATATACATATACCCATATACACACCCATACACACACACACACACACCATGTTTATATATACAGTCAAAATAAATTAATAATTTATGAGATTAACGTTAACAATCTTAAAATTTTTTATCATAACAATTTAAAACTATAACTGAACATGACAAAACCTGAACCATGAAACACATTCCAATATAAAAACTATATATAAATAGACTCAGTTGATGTACCATGTTCATCATTGCACAAATCCAATAAAATGATTAAACTTTAATTAATAATTATGAAACCAATAACTGATAAATACAAAAATGTACCCTTACTTAGTGTGGGTAGCTGCTTCCTAGTCAAAACCACATGACCAAATCAGGTGTCCATGAAGGGGAGGGGGAGGAGAAGGGTACTACTATAAAAATGGCTAATCATTTAAAAATTGAATCAAATTTAAAAGAGAAAGAAAAAAAAAAAAAAAAAAAAAAAAAAAAAAAAAAAAAAAAAAAATTCAAAAAACCTGATGAATGAAAGGTATGTTTTATGCAACTACTATTATTATATATTTAGTTTATGGATGATGTTGGTATATGCATTACATAATGTTTGGGTGTCTTGTTGAAAATTACATACCTGTTTGATGTTTTTAGTGATGTGAATAGCCTCTAATATTCTTCTTTTTTTATTATTGTTCTCTATTTCTAAAATTTCTGGGTTGTTGAAGTCAAATTGGTGCTTATATTCTGTACTATGGGTTGATAAGCCAGTGGCTTTATTATATTTTTTGATGGTGGATTTGCAGTTACTGATATGTTGAGTGATTCTGCTGTTTAGATTTTGTTTAGTTTGTCCAATGTAGATTAAATTTTTATTGTCGATTCTGTTGCAGTCGGAACACTTTATTTTATAGATGACGTTAGTTTTTTTGAGTTTGTCTATTTTGTCTTTTTTATTTGTGTAAATACGAGCTAATTTATTGATCGGTTTTTTTGCAAATTTAATATCTGTTATGTCATATTTTTTAAAAGTTTGTATCAGTTGGTCAGTTAAATTATGTATATTTGTTATTGAATAATATTTAGGTCTATTGGTGTTATTACAGTCTGTGTCCCTATCTAAATTATTAGCTGGATTATTACTATTGTTGATCTTCAAAACGGTCGGTGGAAAATAATGTGTGATGAGTTTTCTATTGTTATTTTGTAATTGAATTATAGGTTTGTTAACTATATTGTTACTGTAATTATTATGAGTATTAATACTATTATTAAGGTCAGAGAAATCTATTGCTTTATGGTTTAAACCCTTGTGCCATAATTTATGTATTAGTTTTATTGGATAAAAATTTTCTAATAAAATAGTGGTGAAGTGACATCAGCCTCCAATTTTATTTATAAAATATTTGACCTTCACCTAAAAGAATCTACACCTTACTATACATGTTTTTCTCTATCTTCAAAAATAACTGTGTTTTAGGCGTATTTATATGCAATATAACTATTTTTTTTTCTTTAATTTATTCTAATTTTTATAATTATTCACGGATTTTTGTTAAAAACACTTAAAAAATTTTTCTCTATCTTAAAAAATACCTGGGTTATCGAATTAAATCACTTTTAATCGGCCGCCATATTAAAAATAACCTGCTGACGTCTTTTTTTTTGGCGAATATCAAAAATATTGATCTTGTAGTTTCGGAGAAATGCCACGGAGGGCGGACAAACGGTTTATTTTTATTCCCTATTTAAGTTCTTTGCATATTGAAACATAGGCTCTCGAATTTTAAAGAGGCGTCAATTTTTTTTTCGGGTCTATTACAAAAGCTCATTATTGAAAATAATAAACCAATCGCTGAATTATTAAATCAAAATATTTTAAATATTTCGCCAATTTAAAACTAATCGGCTTATATCAATATCCAGTTTTAGAATCATCGTCGAATGCCATGGTATTTTTGTGCTAAATTCGAAAAAAAAAATGGTAAAGCGGTTTGGAAAAAGCAACTTAAATGTTTTTTTATGTTGTTCGTAATTCGGATTCTACGTACCTCGGAACGTAAGGTCTCAAATTTTGGGGGGGAGAAGGAAATTTATTTAACCATTGAAACTAACAAACCAAAATAAAATGAACTTATTTATTCTCCACACTAAAGAAATATTATCCAATTCTTCTTATTCCGAAAAAGAAAAACAAAAACTGATATATTCTTAATTCTATTTAACATTTTCTACTGATTCTCCTACTCTTTGTCAACCATAAAAATTTGGTATATAATTTATTGTAAAAATATAACATATTGTAATTATGGATAAATAATATCAGTAGTAAATGAAGCATATTGGTGTTGATTAGGAGAGCCCTCTTCGTGAAAGAGGAAAAGCTGACTAAGGAGGGGCGAAGAAGTGGAGAACTTCCGGTCCTCACCAATGCTACCCTAATCCATTTTGTCAATTTCCGCCCATTTATTTCTTTTACTTCCGCTTGAAGAAATATTTCTCCTTTTCTTGGCAGGTTTTCTCTTCAACTAGTTGTTTTCAACCACTGCTTATTATTTCTAATCTTTTAATTTTTTTTTTATTGTGTGAGAAAAGAACCTTTAGCTTTCATAAAAAATTAATTATTTTTTTCTACGTATATCATGGGTGTTTTATATTTTCATAAAGAGCTAAAAAAGTTTTTTTTTTTTTTTTTTTGGTAGCCCAAACGATAAAGGTTTTGTGTCGGAAGAAATTAGAGACAAGCTGATTATTTGTGAGTCGTTATGACCGTATTAGTGGAGTATTTTCTCAAATGTCACCACTCCTCTCCCTTTTGAACACTTGTTTTTTTAATCGTTTTGCGATTTCTCATATAATTTCTTGAGTGGTTGCTAGGTTCAGAGAAGGAAATATTGACGTGGAAGACGTAAAGCGCTCGAATCTTCATTCAACTGTTGATGATGACCAAATAAAAAAAATAACTAAAAGATTGCTACACGCAATATATCAAAATGGGTCATCCGTTTCATTCTGCGAATCTCAATATTGTAACTATAGTATTTACGAGAATTTATTAAAATACTGTTTTGATAACTGAAATGTCAATAAATATGTGAAATTTAAAGATTAATAGTACAGTAAACTTACACTTCATAAACCCAATTTTTTTCTAATGATGATTAATAAATAAGAAATTTAAAATCACTGCTCCCCTTTGCATTAAAGTAAATTATAATATCTATCTAAGAAGTGAACTAATTTTATTTATTTTTTTTCTAGAATCACTTACCGACCCATAAATACTACATAACCATATTATTTAACAATCAAAAATAAGATCAGTGAGTAAAAAGAATGGATGGATGAAAAATAAATACGGTGTATCATTGTCCATCGGTTTGTCAACTCAAACCAATGGTTTTTCAACCACTTTTTCCTTCCTTCCAACCAAAAGACTGGAACGACGGAATGAATGATCGTTTGAGTGAGCCTTAAATCTTGATCAGATGTGATCACTGTCTTATATTAATTTGTGATTATTTCAGTGTTGATATAGGAGTCATGTCATTGGAATGACACTGAAAAAGTTTACTATTACTTTTGTGACAACATTTATGTTAATATAGATTTTTTTAAAAACATATTTATTGATATCTACAACTGTATTACAAAAAAATACATCAAGTAAATGTGATGATAATATAGAAAAATATCATGAATTGCATTTAGAGATGCTACCCAGTAGCAGTACTCTAAAAATATTTTAAACTAGAAGGTCTCGTGGCCATCTTCTTTTCAGAAGCCTCGGAGGATTGTCTAGGATCGGAGAGGAAGCAAGGATTGAAACTAATGGATTGGAGTGGGGATGGAGTTTGTCATGGAAGGAATGGTACCTGGTTCGGGCTAAGTCAGCAACATATGGAATATTAAGGTTTTGATGAATGAGTTTGTTTGTGACAAAATAAGGACAATTGAAGATTTTCCGAAGGATTTTAGATTGTAAGGATTAGATGCGAGAAGAAATCGATGATTTAGAGCCCCATAGCTCTACTCCGTAGGTCCATATCGGTCTTATGATGGTAATATAGATGAGCCTTTTGTAGTAAAGTGGAAGGTTTGAGGGTTTGTCCAGTAAGTATTCGGAAAAATCGGGCAGTTTCTTGTCTTTTTAGTCTTGTAAGAGGACTCCAAGTAAGACGTTTGAACCCCAGGTATGGGATCTGTTCAACAAGTACTAAAGGAGAGTTATTAAAGGATACTGAAGGGCAGGAAGTGATAGGTTTACGACGAAGGATAAAAGTAATTTGGTGGGATTTGTTGGCATTAATTTTTATCCTCCAATTCTGGCACCATATTTCTAGGTCTTGGATGTGTTATTGAAGAATGTGGGAGGCAGTAACTGGATCATTATCTACTGATAGCACACACGTGTCATCAGCATAGGTAGAAAGGAAAGTGTAAGGATATGTTGGGATATCAGCTGTATAGACAGTGTAAAGAATGGGTCCTAGGATGCTAGGATGTAAAACGCAAACCAGATTCTTTTCTCCAACAGTTGTTAAATTTTCAATTAAGTTGAAAATGGTGTCGGCAACTAATAGTTCTAGCTGCCAAATCGCATTATTGTTAACTATTACTGGTTTTCTAATCTAATATTAAGATCTTCACGGAATGGAAAGGGGAATTAACCGAAGTCCCACGGCCGAAGAGATAAAGGACTTTTCTCGGCAACTTAACTTGTCTTTGAGTTCTATCGCGAGTAAGAATCTGAGCGAAGTTTCAAGTGAAGATATTATGAAAATGATAAGGCTTCACTCCACTTGGCAGTAAGGCAGGAACCTCATCTCGCAGATATCAAAATTAAAATACTTTTGTTACTGAATTGTCAGTTGCTGTTTTTGTTTGTTTGTGACCTTTCTTAATTTTACTAAAAACGGACTGGAATGGGTATAACCATATCGCTGGTATTAATAGCCAGTGGAGGCTGCATAAGAGCCCTTCGTTTGGATAATATGGCCATTACCAGAAGTTCGGAGAGGATCGGAGGAATGGATGGAGCTAGATAGAGATTTCGCCAAAGGATAGTGCGCAAAGTTCTGATGAGATGTGGAGAATTGGGAGAGCGATGGGTCAAATATAAATGGAATATTAAGATCATAATGTAGGCTACTGTTAGTAACGTAATGTAATAAAAGGATTGGCTGGCTTTGCTGTATGCTAAGATAGATTTAGAAAATGAATATTAAATAGTTTAAATATGTAAAATAATAAATAAACTATATTATAATAAATATTCATTCAAAATAAGTATGAATGATGATAGTTCAGGTGGTGTTTTAATGTAATTACATTTCATTATTATATTATAAAACGAACAGTTCTTGACACCCTTAAGACTACATTTCTGCAGTAAAATTTAAAAAAATAATACTTTTTATGATGGGATCGAATTGAAACTTAGCTACTCTTTATCTATCCTTATAAACACCCAAGAGGGCTTTTTTGGATCAAAAGTTTAATAGTTTCACCAAATGGCAATATTTATAGTAAAATACTCAAAAACCAGTTTTTGAAACCCTGTGAATGGGTTATTGACACCCCCCCAATTCCCTCAACCGTTATTTTTTTTAAAGTTAAAAAAGGTCCTTATAGAGGCATAACATCACATATATGTGCATCAAATATTCAACTTCTTTATCTAACATTATAAATAAAACGATTTCAAATAAAAAAAAAAAAAAAAAAAAGAAGTGAAATAAATCGAAAATTCTGGTAGGTATGTGTAACATTAAATAAATAATTAATTTACATTTCATCATCGCCATTTCTTCTTTATCTTCATTTATATCTAGATCAGACTCCACGATGTAACACGCAGGACAAACAAATTTTTCAGACTCGTCACTTTCAGGGATATGTACATATCCATTTAAATTTTTTTTGTGGTAGACCTTAAAGCATACTGGATAGTCGAAATTTGCCGAATTTGTAACATATGGTTAATTTTCTTGGCCCTTTTTTGGTTTGTTCATTTTTCTTTTTTGGGTTTTTTTCTTATCTCCAGCTACATCCCTTTTGATGTTGTTTTTTTCCATAACATTTCTTTTGCTTCTATATTGGCTTCCATCATTAATTTCCATCGTTTACTTGTTGCGAAACATGGGAGCCTTTTAGTGTCTATTTTAAATTTTTTTTTCGAAGTACTGGTCAGTATAGCATTTCAGACAAGGGTGACTCTTTGTTGCCAAATGGACTAAACAGCTTTTGTTTTTGAAATACCGTTTCGTCAGCATTGAAAATCCTTTCAGGATGAAGTAAGATTCCAGAAATTTGTCTCTTTTAGTATGTTTTGGACATTCTTGAACCACTTTCTAACACTGCCTTCAGAAACAACCGATGGTCTTAGTAACGGCTTCGAGAGTCCTCTCTGCTATAGGAGGGCGCCTTCGTAAAGGACTGTTTAGACGGGCTATCACACCTGGAAAATTTGCAAGGGAGCTTGAGAAATCGTAGTCATACCCTTGATTAAGGGGCGTGTTATAGCTCATCGTTAGGAAAATATCCCCTAAGATATTGGAGCCCTGAGAAATTGAAACGTCTGAACAGGCGCAGTGGTCCTGGTCGGGCCTGAATAATTGGACTAGCAGAAAAAGGAGGATTTCCATACAATTTAATTTGGTCAGCTCTTCGATTTTGGCCAACAAAAATTGTATAATTTTAATTAAAAAAAAATATTGAAGCCAGTAAAAAAAAATTGAATCTTTAAAATTTTGAATAATTGAATTTTGTTTTTGAAAATTTTTAACTTATAAAAACAAAATAAAATACTGGGTGCAATAGAACTACATTATATATATATATATATATATATATATATATATATATATATATATATATATATACTATATACTATATTTATAGGTAATTAAGAAAAAAAATGTAATCTCCTATCAATGAGAAAGCATTTGTATGATAATTGGTCAATAAAATAAATTTAGAGAGTTAGAGAAGCGTGTGGAAATCATCAAAGCTATGAAGTTGCAAAACATTCTTTTACTGATTGTTAGATGTCGTCTTATTCGGGAATACCTTTTTAGCACATTTTTCTATCTAAGCAGCCAGAGTAAGTTCTACTTCATCTGAAAGAATTAGCCGTGGTCCAAACGACGATTTTACAAATTTGTAACTTAATTGTAAGTTCAAAATTGCCCCAGGAACTCCAAATATTTCAGATGCTGATTTAATAATAACCCCATCATCATCATCATCGTCATCAAGGCATCCTCTAAATAATTCTAAACTGACAGTTTCAATAGCTGTGAGGTTTGCCTTATGAAAGAAATGCTTCACTATATAAAAAATATATATATATATATATATATATATATATATATAATAAAACAGTGGCTTGAGTATTTCTCCCTGACTTCGTAAATCATGGCTATGTTATCTATATTTTACTACTCAGTCAGGGAGAAAGTGAGTTTGCGGATGGGCGGACTCATTGATGAAGTGTAGAATGCAAAGAATAAAATAAATAATCTATAACAAGAATTTATCTTTAATTCTCTCTCTCTCTCCCTCTCTCTCCACGCTGCGGCCGCGAGAGAGCTCAACATGCTTCCGGTGATCAGGTTCGCATCCTCCTTCCGCAGGGCATGCATTCGACTATTTCTAGACGGAGACTCACGAATGCGCCTTGAAGCCTTATGCTCTCTGTAAACCAGTTGCCATTTCCTATCCCTTTCCTGATATTCCTTCTACTTTATTATTCCTATTCATTATCCTTTATTATTAACATCATTCCTTTTTTATTTCTTTTTTTTTTTATCTTCCTTCAGCATATTGCCTATATTTTATTTCATATTTTTCTATAATTTGTAAAAGAAAATATGTAACAATTTTTCTGTTAATTATAAACATAAACATTGTAAAAATTAGTTGGTAAGTAATTCAATTATATTTTTAATGGCACATTTGTACGTAAAAAGTTTATAATTTTGTCTGTAAGAAAGGGCCTCTGACCCTAAGACAATAAAAATCAATCAATCAATCAATCTCTCTCTCTCTCTCTCTCTCTCTCTCTCTCTCTATATATATATATATATATATATATATATATATATATATATATATATATAATGATAACTCGACTTCCGCTAACTCTCTCTAAACCTCAAGACAGATTTTGATACGGTTTTCACCATCATTTAGGGCATTTTTTCCGCAAGGTTAATAAGTAAAATACATTTAACATTAACTTTTCTTTATACTGGAAAATTAAATTTTCTGTAACCAAGTCATCAAAAAATTATTCTTGAAATATAAGTAGTAACATAGGCGTATGATGTGCCAATGGATAGCGCAAAAATTTAGAAAAGTGAATATGCAGTGAAAAACATATCACGAGTTAATATAAAGTTGTTGTAAGCCCATAAACTTATGAACTCTCTATTCTCTCTCTCTCTCTCTCTCTCTCTAAACAACAAGACGGATTTTAATACGGTTTTCACCATAAATAAACTTAACGATTTGCACTTTTCGTAAAGGTAAACTAAAACTCCTACAGCGATAAGCTCTAAATCAGCCAGAACAACCTTTTTTAAACATAAATGAGACATCTTTCAAATTGGACCCGTGCAAAGCAGAAGCGTGTCCGCTAGTCTAACAATAAGCATATTTTTACATAGGTAACTTTTTTAATCCAATATAGCTCCTAAGCTTTATTCGAAAAAAACATAGATAGAGCATGTCAAAAAAGCACAAAAACACAAAAATGTAGGCAAAACGTGACTTACACTTTAACTTATCTATAAATGGAATATAAAGTAAGTGGAAGGATTGCGATCGTGATTTTTTAATATCATCAAACTCTTTATAATGTACCTTAGATGTCCTGGTTTTCTGTTATTTACTGTCCAAGAATATTATATATAAAATATAAACTTTTACTATCACTTACCTATATATAGTAAGAGAAAGTATAGAATCGTGAACATTTTTGAATTTGAGTTTTCAACAGAAATACACGTTTTAGGGTTCTCTGAACGTTAATAACCAAGTCGCTTAAAAAGGTCTCTCTGTATGTGAAAAGTCCAATAGGAAAGTGAAATTTTATTTTAAGGACAACTATAACCCGAGATGTTACAATAACTTTTTCAATCGAAATTGGCAAACCAGAAGTGCCCACTTTGTAATGCACGACTATGGTATAATACATAGTACTTTCACCTTTTCACGATTTTATCAAAAACGGATCTATTTATTTTGTAACATAAAGGCTTTTCAACCATAAAGGTTATTTTAGCCCTAAACTAATAATACAGATACAGTATAATAATAGTAATAATACTAATCGTAGATACATATATACTAATAATAATACATACATGATAAATAATAAAATACAATACAAATATTATACATAATATACGAAATAATACATACAATACGAAAATAATACACTAATCACAAAATACATAATAATAATACTTAAAATATTGTATATGTATTATTAGTATTACGTATAATTAGTGTATTATGTATTTTATTAATACATAATACACTTAAACATACATAATACTAATAATACATATTACAATATTTTAAGTTAAATACAAACAATTATATAAGATAACTACATATATAAAAAGAATAAAAAAATAAATAAATAAAATAAAATATATTACACAATACTGCAAATTATTACACAATGGTTTATTATTTCTAAATAACTATATTAGGATATAACTGTTTATATAGCTGTTTCAAGGCAATTAATTTATATGGAAAGCAATAAATAATCATAAGAAACATAATTAATCACCACTGCTAATTTTAAAGCAATATATATATAAGTTTGTGTTGTTCTCAGGTTTCAGTCAATGAATAAACAATTTTATCTATGCGACGTTTCGAGAATTTATTGTTCTCATAATCATGCCTTAACAGTGGAAAAACAAAAAAACAGAACATTAATATTATTATACAATAATTAATATATGATGTTATTGTTAATATATGATGTTGTTGTCATATATTAATTATTGTATAATAATATTAATGTTCTGTTTTTTAGTTTTTCCACTGTTAAAGCATGATTATGAGAACAATAAATTCTCGAAACGTCGCATAGATAAAATTGTTTATTCATTGACTGAAACCTGAGAACAACACAAACTTAAATTATCAACAGTCGAGAACTGATCAAACAATATATATATACAATATTAAAAATCAAAACAGGAACTTTTTTTTTTTTTTTTTTTTAAATATTGATGTGACTTTTAGATAATTCATCAGTGGCTGACTCCTAGCTATTTTGTAATATTGTCCCAATATCAGTCCCCATACCAATCCCTCTTCGCTCGGCTTCGAAGGAAAAGTAATCCAACAGTATATGCGGTACTGTGAGGATAACCCCACAGGAGGTACATTGAGGCTGTGATCCCCTCGCCATCAGGTAGTTGTGGGTCAGCCTTGTGTGGCCAATCATCAGTCGAGCCAGTATCACTTCCTCCTTCCTGCACAGCCGTAGGTCTGCTCGGTTGGGTTTCACTGAAGGCTCGACTACTCTAAGTTTATTCTCCCTCATAAAAAACCATACTTTTTGCCAATGTTCTGTGGCCTTTTCTTTTATGAGGGCGATTACTTCCCGCGTTGACGCACCCGGAACAAACAGACCTTCTGTGACAGCTAATTTCGCTTTGGGATCAGCTAGCTCGTTTCCTTTTATGCCACAGTGACCAGGTAGCCATATAAAAATGGATCTAACGATTTCGTTTAAACTCACTAAATCGATGTTAAATTTAATACTGGTTCTCTTCCATTTTGAATCGTATCCTGGTTACAATAAATGTCAATTGTTAAGAATCCTTTCAAAGAGAATGGCGACTTTAACTTAGAATGAAAAAAAAAAAAAAAAAATTAATACAGTCCTTAAAATATGAAAATCGGGCATATCCTCTGAAATAGTAAATTAGTCCTTATCGGGCGTAACCCACCTCACCCACCCTAATATAGATAGTTAGACTTAAGTTATTTCGGACAGCTTCTTGCATCGGGAAGAGAGTTTCTATATTAAAAAGTGTCCTTTTAAGTGTGGTAATCCTATTTACCATTGAATTATTTCGATCCGTATCCTTTTAAAAGGAGAATCGAATCAAAAATGGTCCTTAAAATATGAAAATCGGGCATATCCTTTAAAATAGTAAATTAGTCCTTTTCGGGCGTCACTGACTCTACAAAATCACTTGATGATACTACAAAATTGGTACAAGCTATGGAAAATTCGTTTAAATCACGACAAGTCAAAACACGTAACGTTCACACTACGACTAAACACTTGCCCACCAATTTTTATCGACAACAACCAAATTCCTCAGACCAACTCTGTACATTACCTAGGACTGACACTCGATCGAAGGATGACTTGGGGCCCACATGTCAAGATGAAAAGACAGACTCTTAACCACCGACTGAAAGTACTATACTCACTTTTATCTAAATCTTCAAAATTAAAAATTAGACAGAAACTGAATAGATACACATACCTTCTTAAGCCAATATGGAATTACGTTTCACAGATTTTTGGTTGAGCAAAAAAGACTGACATACAAAAACTGCAAACATTTCAATTCAAAATTTTAAGACTGATAACGACAGCTCCTTGGTGCGTAAACAACAGAACCCTACATACGGACTTACAACAACCAACAGTTGACCAACATATACGAACACTCTATACTCGTTTTCACAGTAAACTTAACGGACACGACAATAGGCTGATTAACGACATGTCAATAGCTGAAATGCCAGTCAGAAGAAGGCTAAAAAGAGGCTGGATGAGGGACCTAGATTAGCACATTTGCTGATTGTCAGATACATTCTGACAGGCGTGAATATAGATTTAAAGAGAAAAAAAAAATTAATACAATTTATATTTCATTATTATTTAAATAGTCTGGCAGGGCTTCAATGCCGATATTTCGAATATCCATCCTCTTAGGTATCTTTTGTAAATTTTGTAGAATCCGTAAAATCAACCAAATTATTTCGTTTTGCATCACCAAAAACTAGACAAATATACAAGTAGAACGAAATGATTACCAACTAAAGGAGAAAAGAGCAATAAAAAAACTAGAGTTGGAAACGCACACGAATACATAATCATTGCGAGACTTGGTGATTTTGACTCAGGTGACCCTAAAACGTGTATTTCTGGTAAAAAATCGAATTCGAACATTTTCACGATCCAATACTTGCTCTTACTATATATTTCATATATATATATAAAAGGGAAAGTAAACGTGGGTATTTGATTTATGATATTCTTGGACATTTCAAAATAAATAACAGAAAACCCTGGTTAGATATTGTGATATCTAAATTGTAATATAAAGATACATGTAATATAAAAGGAGATTGCGAGGGAGGAGAGGGAAAATAGGCGCTAGAAAAATAAAGCTAAGAACATAGCATTCCTAGGTAATAGTTTTTTTATCAGCTTCTCTTTTCAATATGTCACATAGCTTCAAATTCAATATAGATTTAATCAAGTCATTTATCGCCCCAGAATAAACTGTCAATGTTACCTGGTTATCATATCTGAGTAGTTTGTTTCTGACACATAAACATTACTTCGGATAGTTTAATATAAAATTTACGTTTTAAGAGGAAAGTTTATTTTGTAAAACAACTTTATGAAATAAAATATCACTTTATATACATTTTCTTAATGTGTTATAAATTTTTCAAGCCACTGCATGTGTGTGGGTAAATGTCTTAACAACATGTTCCTAGCCAACCGCTGGCACAACCACATCAATGAGCAAATTCTTGAAAGGAACAAAGTATCTTGTATTTAGCCGTTTTTATCAATACTAACAAGCTCAACTGGTTAATTTCTTCGGATTCGCAACATGTAAGGTACTATAGAGGAAGAAAATTGAAAAATATTAAAATTTCAGCTTTATCAGACTATTTAAATCAAAATAAAACATACATATAGAGAATTAAATCAAAAATTTTAGAGCTGTTTTCGAGGAAATCGTAAGATGATAAAAAATCTGGTATGGGCAATACACCACTTTCAATTAACCCCGTTTTTAAAATCGATTAAAGAATTTTCAAATACAGTTAGAGATTAAAATGAGTAGGAATATTACAGAACTAATTTATTTATTTTATTTGCTATTCCGCATCTACCCTTTCGGGTCATTAGCGGGTCTTGATTCTCTACGTTTATATTGAGTTTAACAGACCAATGTCTCTAAAAAACTCAAAAAGTCTTAGAATTATGTCTTCATCATTTCCTAATGCTTCTTTTAAGCTTGAAGGTATGTTATGTCTTGTTCTGTTGTCAGTGTACAGTGTGCATGATGTTACAATGTATTTTATGGTCAGTGTTGTGTTACATGTATCACAGAATGGCGGATCCAGGCCTCTCATTAAATATCCGTGTGTAAAGGCTGTATGGCCTATCCTCAGCCTTGCTAACACTACCTCTTCCTTTCTGCATGATGTGGTCCAAGGAGATACATCTTGCTTTATCTCTGTCAGTTTAGTACTGGAAGTGGCCCATTCAGTTTTCCACTTGTTAATAATGGCCTTCCTGCAATGCCTCTTCCACTCTTCTGCTGTGGTTATGTTCACATTTTCAGTCGCAGGTTCATTCAGCCTCGCCCTGTTTGCTTCTTTGTCGGCTACATCATTTCCCACAATACCGCAATGCGACGGGACCCATGCAAGTACAACTTTTTTGTTGAAATTTTCTTGTAATCGCCAAATACAATTAGTTATTTCCCTTACTAGGGAATTGTTTGATTTTGTATCAGCGATTGCTTTAAGTGAACTTAATGAGTCCGTCACTATGAGCAAGTAATTGTCGTTCATTGTCTTGACTAGCTCCAAGGCTTTATATATTGCAAACAGTTTTCCAGTAAATATGCTGTTCATTCCGGGTAATATGAACCTGAGATTAATTGTATCACTTGCCACAGCACATCCAACTTCATCACTTACTTTCGATGCATCGGTATATATTATAGAAAAATTATTATATTTCTCTTTCAATTCCAAAAAATAGCTTTTCATAAAGACGCGATCTTCAAAAGATTTCCCTCTTTTTGTAAGGGTTGTGTCAATTCGGATAAAATTCGTATCCCATAGATCGAATAAAAAGTCGTTTAAACATAAAATATTATTTACGTTTAAGTTTAATTCCAGCAAAAGATCACTAATTCTTCCTTTGATGCCAATTTTATAATTATTTTCATTTATATCGGATGCGACAAGTTCGTAGTTGGGATGGTTCTTTTTAGATAAAATGGATGCTGCGTAAGAGAGAGTTAGGTAAGCTCTTCTTAAGGCAAGACTCGGTTCTCCACTTTCTGCATATAAGCTATCAACCGGCGAAGATCTGAATGCACCTGTACAGAGCCTTATCGCAGTATTATGAACGGTGTCCAACAGTTTAAGTGTTGATTCCGAAGCAGAACTGTAAACTGCGCTCCCGAAATCTATTTTGTTCCTGATTATAGTTTTATAAATGAAGAACAGAGTTTTTTTATCAGCTCCCCAATTTAAGCCAGATATGATTTTTAAGATGTTCATCAGTTTCAAACATTCTAGAACTAATTAAATTTATATAAAAACGTGAGTTTTATAATCAGTTAGTTTTATCGGTTTTTCATCACTATTTATTAACTTTTACAAGCTTGTGTATAAGATAATTTTTTTTCTAAAATCGTTAGATTTCCAACGGTATACATGTATATTATACTGTTCTAACGTTCGAAAACAAAATAATTGCATTAAAAAAATATTTTTTCAGTTTTCTCCTTTAGTTGGATATCGAATTCGTTCTCGTTCAACTTATTTATTTACCCGTTTTTTTATCAATAGTAACAAGATGATATGGCTATTTTTATAGAATGTACAAAATTAAATAATATACGAATACGATAAGTCGTATGAAATGCAACCAACATGTACCACATTTTTCATAAAATCATTTGACCAGAAGAGCTACTTGATAAGATGCATTTTAAACTTTTTTTTAAGATTTTCTCTAAAGCGGCTCTGAGGATTAGAATTTAAATCGCTTTAAATTTAATGGGCTTCAATATCGCTTAGGTTTCATTCTTATTAAAATAATCTGACATGGCTGAAATTTGATATTTTAGGTTTTCTTCCAAAAAAGTAGTACCTTCAATTTGGAGAAAAAAATTGACTATAACATGATGTTAGCATTGATTAATAACGGCAGAATTTTTTTCCCCTTTAGATTTTCTGATTAGAAAATAAAAACAGTGATATAGATGTTTAATACACAGTTTGAATGCTAAAGATTCTAAAATTTTTTTATCTTATATTCAAAGTTGCATAAGGTAATAAAGAGGGACGAGAAATGTTATAAAAAAAGGTAATTGTATATAACCATTTCTAGGGTTGGGTAAATTAATCTAAAACACATGTTTCCTTCAAAACCCAACGTGTTTATTCATTTTAGTTTTTTACTTTTTTCAAGTTTATCATAATTTAAAAGTTTTGTGCGCACCAGAATCAGAAAAAAAATAGTAAACACAAATAGCCCCCTCAAAATTCAATTTTACGTTCCATGATACGTAGAACCTAGATAACGAATAGAAATAAAATCCATCTATCTCCGGTACGAATTCTATCATCACTTGATACAGCTCTTTTCGGCCCACATTATCAGAGGCTATTTTAAAGTCTAAAAAGAGATGGTGCGTGACTATGTTAGGTTGTCATTCTTTATACTTCTGAAAAATTGACCTTACGAATTTATCGTGAAGATGCTTTCTATACATATTTAATGAATTTCTTTCTATACATAATGGTTAACAACCTGGACATCTATATGAACATTAATACCATAATATATTTATCCTAAAATTACACTAAATTGTGTAATAATTAAAGCGTTTTTTAAAAAAATAGAAAACAGAAAAACTGCATCTAGGAGATTAAAACTAAACTAAGAAAATGTGCCGACGACACGAATAGCAATCTCATACCAGAGGGAACTGAAGTGGAGTTGGAAGAAGGAAAGAGAATTGAAGAAAATAAATTGGTTGAGCGATCTACTTCCCAGATAAACACAAGTAAATTAAAAGAAAGTAGGCTCAAGCTACAGAGCCATCTCCTCACTGCAAATTTTAAAACAATTATGTCAGCTTGCACTATCCTTATTTTTTGACATGGATGTCTTTTGGTTGTGGTCTATTGTCTTCATTGTGTTACATTTTTTTCCCTTAAAAATGTAAAACAAGCTTAAGACGCGCTACTTTTGCTTATGTCGCTGGGATTGTAATTTTGACCCAATTTTCATATCAGCAATTCAATAGAAAACATTTTTGGTTATATATTATTAGTCGCTAGGACCTAACAACTATAATCTGTTGGGATGTACAAAATTAAAGGTACTTTGGAGTAAGAAAACACGTCATTTAAACACTTTCAGACTATTTTCATCGGAATGTAGCTTATATCATATGAAAGCCCATTAAATTTTACATTGATATAGTAAGTTTAATCAAAATCGTTAAAGCCATTTTGGAGTAAATCGTAAAAAGGTTTAAAATCCATGAAATAAATTACTGATTTTAGTGAAAAATTGTCCGTAACATCTCGGGTGTGTAGTTCTCTCAATTATAAAATTTCAGTTTCGTACAACTTTTAGTTTTTGCGCTAGACTCACCAGAAACACACATAGGTATTTTAGCGGGACTTGGTTATTTCGACTCAGGGAACCCTAAAACTGGAATTCGAAATTTTTCACGATCGAAATTCTTTCCCTTTTTATATATTTATATACAGGTTAGTGAATGTCAAATGTCACGCTTTTTAGTGTAGGCGCGTTTTTGACTCGCAATTTCTGCTGATGTTGCTTGAAGCGTAAATTCTACAATGCCCATATCAGAAATTTAATGTAAAACATTTTTTGATATATAACATTTGTTGCTACCTACCGCTGAGAAGCTATTTTAATTTTAATAAAAAAATCACGTTTTGTTCCATTTATTAAGCGTTGGAGCTTTATTGACACAGTATGCGCAATAAACAGCACTGGTGTTTCTTGCGTTTAAAATTTGAAGTTTTGGCCCGAACCAGGTATCAATCCTTCCATGACAAACTCCACTCCCACTCTAATCCTCTAGTTTCAATTCTTGCTTCCTCTTCAATTCCTGGCAATCCTACGAGGCATCTGAAAAGAAGATGGCCTCGAGACCTTCTGGTTTAGTTACTTAGTGGAGTGATGCCAATGGGCATTTACTCTTCACGTTATTTTTCATGTATTTTATCATTACCAACATATTTACTTGTTGTATTACAAAATACAGTTGTAAATTTTAGTAAAAATATTTTTAAAAAATTGAAGTTAATCCCGTATATTGTTTAATCCGTTTATAAGTTATACAGATCTTTCCTGTTCCGATTCTCACCGTATGGATTTCTATACTTTCTTATATCCATCTTTCCAATACTGTTCCGACTATCAAATTCTGTTTGTTTTTTTAACACATCCTGCCCATCCAATTCTCAAATAACCCCGATTCATTTGCAAATTTCAATTAAAATCAGTACATAGAGCAGAGAGAAATGATTATTTATTATATTTGATTTTGCATCGTATTTAAACATTTATGTTAAATAACGATTCTGAACAGTTAGGAAGGAAATTCAAATTTTGATTTTTTTTTTTTTTTTTTTTTTTTATCCTTGGACTTAATCAGAAAAACTCAAATATATCTACTAGATGTGCACGCATAAAGTGGTACCAAATGAAAGGATAAAGACAATTTTTGAAGGATTAGACGTTAAACCCTCAAAATAAGTAAGTGTCGCAAAACGTCATGCAGAAAATTATATTTCTAAGAATATTTAGACGTTTTAGGGAGCTGTTACTTTTCTATCGTTAGGTTTTGAAGTTTTTCGGATATCGAAAAAAAACTTTCGAATTTAATTATCTTCAAAGTGGTGCAAAAATTATCTTCATTGAACGGTACTTCTTGACCTTTTGCAAAAATTGAGACGTTGATTTCCAAAAGGTACTAAATCCACTTTAGAAAATTTTACAGGAAACGCAAAAATCAGACATTTATTTATTATTGGTCCAATTTACATGATTCTTTTTTATTAAAATCAAAAGTTGATTTTTAAGTGTGTTTAAGCACTTTTCCGATAATTTTAAACAATATAATATGTATATAATACTTTTTGGAACGAAACATGGATATAGTACTTTTTGGAAAAAATTAAAAGGGATTTAGTACTTTTTTGGAGAACACACGAAAAATAAGTTGGTAACATTCACTATAACCTTCCTGATACATTAGTGATAACTAACGTCTTTATATTAATTAACTACTAAGTTATGTATATTTCCTTATTCTCCCTCTGAGAAATATTTTTCTTTGTTGGTTGATTACATTGATTATCTATTATTCATAAAGTAAGTGAATATTCAAAGGACAATTTATCTTTTTATGGCACTATAATAAGAAACTATGTAATTATAAAGTTTGTTTTGAACTTTTATTTTCTTATTTGTGTGAATTTAGCATGTTTAAATATATTATTAACGACGTGTAAACAATATTTAACCATAGATACTGATAAATAATAGCGTTTGAGCTTATATTTTTCTTCACATATTCAGCAAGTTCGTGAAATGCTAATTCCAACTATTTGCTGCATCAAATACTATTATTCTAGTAAAACGTGAGATTCAGAAAAAATTTAAACCAAATTTATGTTGCTGCAAGAAGAAATACTATTAAAAAACTTAATTTAATTGACAACCTAAAAGAACCATTGCGACGCAACTAAGTTGTTTAAAATAGCATAAAAACTTATTATTATGTTAAAACCAGTGATCAAAATAATAGCGGTGATTCAAGACGTACTAAATGAACCAATAAAAATCATAAAATGATGTCAACAATAAATTAATGGTTATATGTTACGGGACTAGGTGCTTCTGCCGTATAGTAGGAAATATAGAATTTTGGTGTTCGTGCTCGTTATTGTAAAAAAAAAATATTTTATTTATTCAAAAGTTACAAAATATCGATAATAACACTTTAAAAGACAATAATGACAATCTTGATAATAACAATATGGCTATACTAGATCTGACATAGATTACGTACCGTAATTACTGCGAGGACTTGAAGAGAGTGAGTGATCCCTGGGAGAAGGGACAGGGTATATAAAGGCTAATAGGACTGCTGAATAAGATTCAAGGAATATGGTGTGATCTGCAGGTGCACTATGGCCTCATGGTGGCGTGACTCCTCCGTCCTTATGAGAGTGAAGCCCACTGAACTCTAAATTTAAGGATTTGGGACGGTTTGTCTATTCTGTAAATATTGAAACCAAGCTCTGGCTCTGCCATCAAAACATTCAGGTGGTTGAGGATGGGTACTTGGATTATCATTTGAAGGATTAGAACACAGTAATTCCAGTTTACAATACTGACGATAAAGATTATAGCATAAAAGATATAAACATATTACATAAAATATATAAGAAATAAATTGGGATACAGTTATATCATAAGGTTCTAATTCTTCTATTTCTATATTACTTAAGTCTATTTGTTGTAATTCCTCAAAAGTAAAATTTGTTGATACAATAGTTTTATTATTAACAGAATGATAGGAAATAAAAGGAATATTTACATTGTCAACATAAGAAAGTGGTACATTTATATTTACAAATTTCTCTTTTTCATTAAGATTAAGGAGGCTAGTAGATGGTAGATGATACATTTGTGTGTTTGTTACACTAGTTGTTACATTGCTAATATTAAAGGTTAAATATTGGTGTAATGTGGGTATAAGTTTGATTATAGGGTTTGTTCTTATTTCTACAGCTTTACAATCATTTAATTCTATATTCTTACATAATTCTAAAATACATTTGTCCTTAATCTCTATCATGTCTTTACAGTAATGATGATTATTGAATTTAATACAATTTCCATTGTAAAACGAATTTTTAAATCTAATGATTAGTTGTTCTTTAATCTTTAGAGTAATGACTTTATTATTCCTTGTAACTGGATATGACATAGCATAATAAGTTGTTTTTGGCAATGATTTCAAAGGGATTTTAATAAAATAATAAATTAATCCTGTATCTGATAGGGAACAAAATGTGGAGCTAAGTAACCAGTTTAATTCTACATTTTCTGTGATTGGTTCTCCGAACGGTATGTTTAATTGTTCTAGTTCTCTAGTCGTTAATATGCTTGGATGGGTAATTCCTAATTTACATTGTTCTAAGGAAAATTCTATATCATTTAATTGATTTTCTACTAAATCTAATACGGCTAATAAATCATGATACATTAACTTAGTAAGAGCTAAATCTGTAAAATTATTTATTTTTTCTATACTATCCTTATATTTATTTAAAAAAATTATTTCTTTATTAAGTTTAGATGTTAATTCTTTATTTAATCCTAATCTAACATTTTCATTATGCTCTATGTGATACATATTTCTCTCGATTTTATTTAAAATATTATCATACTTTTCTTTGTCATCGGCGTCCATATTGCCGGTGAGCCAACTAATAGCATTGCCTAGTCCGTTAATTAAACCTCTTTTTGATCGGTTATTCCGATTTATATTTACAATATGATTAATTTTTTCTAATATCTTGTTATATTTTTGTTCAATAATATTATGCAAAGTTTTATATTCATTACTAATTGTTAATACGTCAATGCTAATCTTAAGGGTTTGAATTTCTCTTGTTAAATTTGTAAGATTCTTATAATGTAAAAATGTGTACCAATCTTCAATTATAAAAGATGGATTAATTTGTACGATGGATGCTCCTGGTCCGTCAGATAAATCTTGTATTAGCAGGGTCTGTATCTGAACCGTAAGCGCTGCGATCAGAAGATACTTGAAACAATTCGTCGTCGAACTCAAAGTCATCTTGGCTGACTCCTGTAACATTAGACGTTTCTATTTCTTTTATGACATTCTCAATATCTTCATCAGTTATTTCTGGGTTTTTTTGACTTGTACTAGGTTTATTATTATTATTATTTGATTTCTTTTTCTTAGTGACCTTTTTCGGTCGTTTGACTTGATCAGGGTGGAGTTTTTTCTTTCTACCTTTATTTCTATTTTGAAATCTTTTATCAACATACTTTCCTTTTTCGTATTTAGGATCTATTTTCTTTTTCTGTTGTCTCTTTATATACACATCTTCCGGGATTTCTATGTCTTCTCTATTTTCATTTAACTTGCCTATTTTTCTCTCTTTATTTTGTTCTATACCTTTCTTAGTTATTTCGAAAAGCTGCTTCATTTTCCGATGGTACTCATGAACAAGATATTCTTTTATTTCCGGGGATTCATTATAAGTTTCATTAGTGATACCGAAAGTTATTTCGTTAGGGGTCATTTTAAGATCTTGATTAAGGGAATTATTATATGCTGTCGTTGCTTGCTCTAACTTATCTTCCTCTTTATCATCTTTGTTTTCTATGTTTATAAGTCTTAAAATTTCTAATAACGAAGAGCTTGCTCGATTAAGCAATCCAAGAGAGTTAGGGTGATTGGGGGTAGTATAATGTAATTCAATATTTAAGTAGTTTAGAAAATCTTTAAACAAGTTATTGTCGAATTCTCTTCCGTTGTCACATGATATTTTTTGGGGTTTTGGAAAATATGCTAAATATTTTTTCAATACTTTCATGCTTTCTATGGCATTATAACTCGTTGCGTAATAAGAAAATATTCTTTTGGAAAAGGTATCTACTATTAAATAAATGTAATAATTACTCATGTGTAAGGTATCAATCATTAAATCTGTAAAGGGTTTCTCAGGTGTGGGAGTAATTTTAAATTTTTGTTTTATAGGTCTTCTATCGTATTTGCCTTTTCCACATGTGTCACATTTGTTTATAATTTCTGTGATATGATCTTTCATATTGGGCCAATAAAATTTGGTTTTCAAAACTAAATATGTTTCATTTATACCTCTGTGGCATGTCTTGGCGATAATCAAGGATAAGTAATTTCTGGTCTTCCGTGTTCTTTACATCTGGCAATAGTTTATAATATCTTTTAATTCTATTTGTGGGAAATTTTTCTCTAATGAGTGATGCAACTTTATTAAATAATGCATTATACCAATTATTTTCACTTTCTATAGAATCTGATATGGGTGAGCAGTATATGCCGTAAGTTATATTTGGTCTTAAGATTTCTAAAAGTTTTTCTTCTATTTCAAAATCTTTTTCATGATAAGGCCAAGTAAATTCAATTGTTGTTCTTTGCTTATTATTGAATATTGTTTCGCGTTGAATTTTCGCGTGTCCCTTTTTTATTATTATTTGATTTTTCTCAACATTTACTGGTCTAGATTTATCATCAACTATTAAGATTCTGTTATCGGAGGATTCTGTGGAGTGCTGCGTTGCTAAAGAAGATATATCATCTTGAATTATTTCTTGGTGTTCACCATTATTATTTTCTTCTATGTTTTCATCATTATTAATTCCTTCTAAGTTTTCATTGTTAGCTTCTTCTTGGGTTTCTTCTATTCCCATTTCTTGTAATAAATCTACGATTTCTTGTGAATAGTTATTAGGAGAATTTTCTGTATGAAAAATATCAAATTCTGGTTCTTTTAATTTCCTTTCTTCAATAGGGTAACGGGATAAATGATCGGCGACTTTATTAGCCTTTCCTTCAATGTATTTTATGTCATATTCGAAATCTTCTAACAATAATTTCCATCTAATTAATCTGGCGTTCTGTGTTTTACACGTTCTTAAATATTCTAAAGGTTTGTGATCTGAATATATGAAAAATTTTCTACCGTATAAGTAGGGTCGAAAATGATTGCAAGCCCAAATAATGGCTAAACATTCCTTTTCCGTTGTTGAGTAATTTTGTTCTGCTTTATTAAGTGTTCTGGATGCAAAACATACAGGGAGTTCTTTTCCATCTTTCTTCTGTGCTAATACTGCACCAATGGCGAAATTACTTGCGTCAGTTGTTAAGAAAAAGTCCTGATTGAAATCTGGGATTTGCAAAATGGGGCTACTACATACAAGTTGTTTCAATTTCTCAAAAGCGTTTTCATATAACTCTGGTTTGATTTCTTTTTGATCTTTTCGAAGACATCTCGTTAATGGGGAAGCTATCTTTGCGTAATTTGGTATCATTTTCCTATAGAAACCAGTTAATCCTAAAAAGCTTTTAATTTCTTTTTCATTTTTAGGGAGTTTAAAATCTTTTACTGCTTTTATCTTTTCTGGATTAGGTTCTATGCCGCGTTCGCTGATAATATGTCCGAGGAATAACAATTCTTTCTTGCAAAATTCTGTCTTATCGAGCTGAATCTTTAAGTTATGTTTTTCTAACTTTTTAAGAGTTTCTTCTAAATGTTTCCAATGATCTTTGTAATTTTCAGAAAAAATTATAATATCGTCCATATAGACTAAAACGTTAATAGAATCTGAAAAAATGATATTCATGGCTCTTTGAAACGTTGCTGGGGCATTACTGAGTCCAAATGGCATGCGAAGGAATTCAAAGTGGCCTTGATCTGTAGAAAATGCTGTTTTTGGGATAGAACTTTCTTCGACTTTTATTTGATGGAAGCCTGAGCAAAGGTCCATTGCTGTAAATATCGTCGCTTTTCCTAATTTGCCTAAAAGGTCTTCAATATTAGGAATGGGGAATTTATCCGGGGTTGTTTCTCGATTTAATTTCCTGTAATCAATCACCATTCGTATTTTTCTTTTTCCTGATGCGTCTGGTTTTTTCGGGACAATCCAAACGGGAGAATTGTAAGGGGAATTGCTGGGTCTTATTATTTTGGATTCTAACATCTTTTTAATTTCTTCCTTAATATTTTCTTTGAATTGGTGGGGATATCTGTAATTTTTCGAATATATCGGGTCTTCGGTTTTTGTTTTAATCTTATGCTCCAATAAATCAGTGGCTGAAAGGGGATCATTTTCAGTCTTAAATACTGATGGATATTTCGATAATAATTTAATTAAATTTGATTTTTCTTGAGGAGGTATATGGTCGGTTCTGATTAGTTGGGGGATTTGTTTTATTATTTCATGGTTTCCTTTTTTTATTAGAATCTGTTAATTCTACTTCTTCTTTTTGCAAATAGTATAAAGGTAAATATATGGTTTCGTTAACTTTACTGTCGATTATTATATTTTGATCATAGATGCCAGGTTTAATTTTAATCTTATCATCTTCATAGTCAGTAAAATATAGATTTTTATTTTGTTCTACTTTTATCTGATTTTCGCCTTCTTTCAAAACTAATTTTAAAACTTCGTCTTCCATAATAAAATCAAACTCTGTATAGCGAGTTTTTATTTTGTTGGTTTCGAAATCGATATTAAATTTCATTTCCCTCATTGTCTCATTTCCTAGTAGTATTTCGTAATTGGGACTGAAATTAAATAGATAAAATTTTATTTTTTCGGGGTTTTTAAGAAAATTATTTCTGCAATAAACTGAAATAGATTCCGTGCCAAGTTCTTCTCCGGTTGCTGTTTTTATTGTAAAATTTTCTTTTTCTCTTTCAACATCTGGTGGTACAATGTCTGGTCTTATATAATTCTTCCAAGATCCGGTATCAATAAGCCATTTACGATTCGCGTGGTCTTTAACATAAGGCAGTTGGCTTTTATTCTCTTCTTTTATGTGTTTTGATTGTCTGGCGGGCCTTTCTCTAAAAAAGAATTATTTGGATCTAATTTTTCTAATTTCTCTCTTAATTCTCTGATTTCTTGGTCTTTCGGGTCTTCTTGCTGAATTTGGAAATTAGGCTGTTTCGGTTTATTCCCGAATGCGCTAACTGTTCTCATGGATACAGTTGGATTTTCATCTTTCTTATTATTATTATAATTTTGATTCCGGTATCGACCTGAACCGTTGAAATACCTTTGTTGTTCTTGACGGGGCCATTGTTGGTAATAATTATTATTATTATTATTCTGCCGGTAGTCTTGTGGAGGTTCTTGTTGTCGATATTGATGCTCTTGTCTTTGATTATGTGGGTTATACGGGTTATTGGGATTTTGCCAATTATTAAATCGTTTGTGATGTTTTTTATCGAACTTTTTCTTATGGTCGAAGCCTCTTTTGTAATCATGTTCTCCGGGTCTTCTCATATTTCCCGAATTTATGAGGTCATCGAAGAGTAGATGGTTCTCATTCTGAATTAAATTTCTCAAATCATCTAATGTTCTTAACTTTTCTGCTTTAGTCATAAGATATGTTCTTATGTGAAGGGGCATGTTAGTGTAAAAAAAAATAAAGAATACTTTTCTCTAATGCGCTAATAATTGTTTCTCTATTTGGTGTGTTTTCTATCCGATGTTTAGAAATTATTAAAGTGCGGATCTTATCAATTCTTTGAAGGAAATCAAGAGGGTGTTCCTTATGATGTATTTTGTTATTAAATAATTCATGCGATAATTGTTCAATTGAGCGGCTGTCTCTGAAGGTTCTTTCGAGATAATTTAGTAATTCTTCAACACGACTAAATTCGCACGTTGTATTTATATAATCAGCTTCATCCGTAAGTTTTGCTAAAAGTTTACTTAATAATCTTTGTTCGTTTAGTTCCTTAAACGAGTTGTCCGGTTTACACACGATTTGGTAAACTTGTCTACAAACTGTCACGAATTTTAACAGATTGTGTGGATTTCCATTAAAATTAGGGATATGATCGTAGTCTGCCGATTTAATTTGAAAGCTTGCCATATTTGTAGTTAATATTAAATTATTTACTCGCAGGATTAAAGAATTTAAATAATCATCAGACATAAAATTACAATAGTAAAGGAAATTAACTTACAAAAATTGAGTACGCTGTCAAAATAATCTTCGACGGGGTGTGAAGATCTGTCCTTGAGCTGGATACCTGACGACAGTGAAGTCCGGCCAAGGTTGAGTGCAGATAAGAGACTTTGCCTGCGTTGCGAGATGCTCGGGGTGAGTGAACTCGTCCAGAATCTGAAGATCTCGAAGTTGGTAGTCCTCGGTAGGTAAGCCAAAATCTTGAGTCTTCACAGGTGAGGAATCCTAGGCGGTAGTCCTAATTCTGGATTTGCGGAAAAAGTTCGGATCTGCGGAAACTCGGTTCTTAAAACTGCGATAAAAATATGCAGTCCCTGTTCGGGCGCCAATTTTGGTGTTCGTGCTCGTTATTGTAAAAAAAAAATATTTTATTTATTCAAAAGTTACAAAATATCGATAATAACACTTTAAAAGACAATAATGACAATCTTGATAATAACAATATGGCTATACTAGATCTGACATAGATTACGTACCGTAATTACTGCGAGGACTTGAAGAGAGTGAGTGATCCCTGGGAGAAGGGACAGGGTATATAAAGGTTAATAGGACTGCTGAATAAGATTCAAGGAATATGGTGTGATCTGCAGGTGCACTATGGCCTCATGGTGGCGTGACTTAGTACCTTCTGGAAGGAAATGGAAGGAAAGGTTATATCTGTTTACATAGGATATAGTACGTTTTGGAATGAAATGCAATTTTTAAATATATAAAATTTGATGACGGATTTAGATAAGACTAAACCATTAGAATACAAATATGTGAAAATATTAACTTTGAAAAAAAATCCTTTAGTACCTTTTAGAAATCAACGTCTCAATTGTTTCTTCTTTCATTTAGTACTACTAATTTTTTCGTGCGTGCACATCAATTAGATATATTTGAGTATTTCTGATGAAAACCATGAATGAAAGCAAAAACACAAAATTATACTTTCCTCCTATATCGTTGATTGTTTGTTCGTTTATTTAACGCCCCTTTATGCTGCTGTGGCTAATCAGTCGATGCTACAGTGGAAGTCCTAAATTTTGCCTGTCCAGGTTTAATTAGGAAAGGGATCTTAAACGAGTACCTGAAATCGCACAGGCTCGGGATCACCTTTAACGTCCCCTCCGAAGGACGGTATAACTAAGGATTTTTACTCCCATTAAAGAATCCTAGAGCCACCTACTGGTTTGGACCCGGGGTAGGAGGCTGTTATGCTAACCACCATGCTACAGGTAACCAACTCTCTCCCTCCGCACTCCGTTGGGAATTAGACTATGGGTCATATAAACTTTTGTGTTCCACTTAAGGTCTAGTATTTGCTCTCAAAATATGACTAGACCTTTATCAGACCAACTGTATATTAAAATAAACCCTTGACCCATAAATAATGTAGTACCGTTTATAATATTTCTTTTAAAATTTATAATTATAAAAAATGTTTTTTCCCAGTTATAATCTTCTAATGACAGGTATTAATGGCCAGTTGTTGGTTTTAAATTTACATTGAAATGAAGCTGGGGGATAAGAACAATAGGAAGATTAACTGTAGCTGGCTCTGTTATTTTTGCCAGATCGCGTCCATTATTTTCTCTTTTGTTTTTTTCGTTTTACGTTTATTTTAACATATGATCGTTTTTCATTCTTATCGCTAATTCTGAAATTGAAACTCTTTTCAAATGAGAAATTAGCCATTAAACCGTTATTAATATCAGTACTTCCTATCTTTTATCAGTTAGGTGCAACAAATCGGTTAATATACCCGTTTAGAATTACCAGTCGAATTAAATAGTGCCTATCCTTAAATATAGCTTTTTTCAGTCAAATTCATATTTTTTTCAGTCAGGTTTACTTAAGATAAGGGATCTTTTACGAGTTCCACTTATTAAATCTTTTAAGAGTCATCGGTGGTGCACAAATATAGGACGATCTGCTGGTTTTCGACTTGCGACCTTAAGCATAGAAGGCTGTTATGCTAGCCACTAGTCCACAGATGACCCTAAATGCATTAAACAAGGTGTTTGAATCTGGCGGGTTTGAACACGAGACCTTGGACATATTAATCTTTAACTCCTTGCTGAATGCATCCAGGGTCACCTGTGGAGTAGTGGCTAGCATAACAGCCTCTTTTAAAGGACGAAATAAATGAGGATTTTTACTCCCTATAAGCAAATATAGGGCCATCTGCTGGTTTTTAACTTTCAACCTTAAGCATAAAGAACTGTTATGCTAGCCACTACTCTACAGGTGACCCTTTATGCATTGAAAAAGGTGTTGAGGATTAATATATCTAAGGTCACGGTTGAAACCCGTCAGTTTCAAACACCTTGTTAAATGCATAAAGGGTCACCTGTGGGGTAGTGGCTAGCATAACATTCTTCTATCCACTAGATCGCGAGTTCATACCAGGTAGATGGCCCTATATTTGCTTTTAGGGAGTAAAAATCCTTATTTATTTCGTCCTTTAAAAGAGGCTGTTATGCTAGCTACTACTCCACAGGTGGCCCTGGATGCATTCAGCAAGGAGTTAAAGATTAATATGTCCAAGGTCTCGTGTTCAAACCCGCCAGATTCAAATATCTTGTTGAATGCATTTAGGGTCATCTGTGGAGTAGTGGCTAGCATAACAGCCTTCTATGCTTAAGGTCGCAAGTCGAAAACCAGCAGATCGTCCTATATTGGTGCACAAATATAGGACGATCTGCTGGTTTTCGACTTGCGACAGTTTAAGTCAGATGACTCTTAAAAAATTTAATAAGTGGAACTCGTGAAAATTCCCTTATCTTAAGTAAACCTGGGTAGGCAAAACTTAGGACTCCCACTGCACCGTCGGATTAACAGTAACATAAAGTGACGTTAAATGGATAAACAACAACAAGATTTAATAAAAATGTTATGTTCTTGGTAGCAAAACTTCATTAAATTAACTGTATAAAATGGGTACAAGAAATTATGAAATTGACTGAAAAAATTATGAATTTGATTGAAAAAATTATGAATTTGACTGAAAAAATTATGAATTTGACTGAAAAAAGCTGTATATTGATGATTTTACATAGGATTAAATTTGAAGAAAAATTTAAAATTATATATAAGTATTGCGTTGTAAAATAAGTTGGTATGGCTTTTTACTGATGATCTCCATAAAAACTTAGGATTCTTGTAAATGTTATATTATGATTTGGTTATCGATTCTAATACATAAATATTTGTGATCAATTATGCTTGAATCGGATTATCACCACCTTTACTTACCTATATATGAGATATATAGTAAAAGAAAGTATTGTGATAGAGCCATTTTCTACAAACCAGAAGAGCCATTTTCTACAAACCAGAAGAGCCATTTTATACAAACCAGAAGAGCCATTTTATACTATGCATTTTGCACCTTTTTACGATTTCCTAAAAAATGGCTTTTTACGATTCTGATTGAACTCACTATTTCAATGTTAAATTCAATGGACATTAATACCATTTACTTTTCATTCTGATTAGAATGGTCTGAAAGAGCTTAAATAATCAGTATTTTTAATTCGGTGGATTCTAATATCTAAGATTTTTTTTTTTTTTTTTTTGTATCTAAGCATTGACAAATAACATGTAAATAAACAAGAAGGAATTTGATAATCAACAGATGTAGAAAAGAACGAAAATATTTATTTAGATAATTTTTCCCCTTGAATATAAGAATAGCAAATAAATATGTGAATAATATACCGTTTGAATGAAAATGATTTTAGAGAAAATACTTTATTATATACAAAGTTTTGGAAGGTATAACTTATATGGCCTAACGTTAAGTTATTATTGAACGTAACAGTTTTATATTATTTATTCTAAAACTCCTGTTCCCAACATTTTTACCTCCAATTACCTATATATATATATATATAAATTTGTGTTTTCAATTGAAATACCTATTGCTTTCCTTTCAGACAGATACCAAGGACTTATAAACTATTAATATTTTTAGGATTAGCTCTGTTCTACTCCTTAATCCCCGACACTTTTACAACTATCCTGATTGTCACATCCACAGTTATGACTAATATCCTTGTATTCGTTTTTATGTTATGTTGTATTTTGCACATGTTACATTATTAATATATTATTAAAACCTCCAAAAAATAATAAAAAAATAAATGTAAATTTCTTTTTTTTTTTTCAAAATTGGATTTATGTACACATCTCTTACTTTATTTTTTATCTAGTTTAATTTTCAATATTTTTATATGAAGTTGCTTTTAATTTATTATTATTATTTGTATTGTTTTTTGTTTTTGTTTGTTTTTATACTCTAAGACTCTAAAGTGTTTATTTTAATTTTCTTGTCATATTATTCTTAAGGGACTAATCCCAAAATAAATAAATAAATTATTATTATTATTATTATTATATCCTAAGAGAAAGTAATGCGACCGAGAAATTTTTCAAATTCGAGTTTTCACCGGAAATACTCGTTTAAGGGGCCCGTAAGTCTAAATAACTCAATCCTGCAAAAAAATCATATGTGCCCGTGTGTGGTAAATTTAACTCGAAACCGATAAGTTGTATACTAATGAAATTTCATATTTTAGAAACGCGTTTAACTGAGATCTTACCTTAACTTGTTCATCAAAATTACAAGAGCTACTTTTGAACCATTTTCACGATTTTGTTTAATTTCCTTATACGAATGTGAAATTCAATATGCTATTATACTCTATATATCTGCATTAATTCATTTAAATCCCTATGATCATTATCAATTTTTTTTGTCTGCCTCCTATATGAATAGAGTAAAAAGGATTACGTGGCATAGAGGTTGGCAGGAGACCTGGAAAGGCAAAATAGGTTAGGACCCGGAGTCAGGTAATTAACTTTGCTGTTATTGTACACCTGGGCAGGTGCAATTAAAATGGCTGCCGTATGTTCTACCAGTCAGCTCGTATCCCATGACCTCGATAGTTCAACAATTCCCAAATGACAAATAAATTACTAAGTAGCTGTTTCACCGATAACTAATTTCGCTCTATAATTTGTTTTTTCGCTTGAAATAATTTGTTTGTCCTTATTATACAAATTAATATATTATTATTATAATCTATTATCGATTGTAGTTAACTTTTGGCCAGGTAAAAATAATTAACAATCAGTAAAGGTGTGTGTATGTGTGTTTAGTAAGTTTAGGGCGAAAACGACAAGTTGCACGAAACTGAATTTTCTTATATGAGACAGGTATTCGCCTGAAATGTTACAGCATCCTTTAATTGAAATCGGCAAACCAGAAGTACCACTTTATACCTTGCATTTTGGTCCATTTCACGATTTTTTCACAAACGGTTTCACGATTTTGATTTATCTCGCTATATCAATGCAAAATTTTATTGAATTTAATATTGAATAGGTTTCATTCCGATAGATATCGTCTGATAGGATTTAAATGACGAATTTTTGAATCTCCTCCATCCAAAACGCCTTTAATTTAGTAGATTTGAAAAAATATTCAACATATAATTTTATCAGCATTGTTAAAAACGGTTAAATATACAAGTTGAAAGAATTTCATAACCAACTCAAGAAGAAAAGAACAATTTTTTAATTTTTTATTAGTAATGATTTATTATTTTTAATTAATAAATCTTTTTATAAAAAAATCACATACCCTTAATTTAAGACACTTAGAACATGAACAAGAAATTTAAAAAAAATCCATTTGGCCCCTTACGCCTTACGCGACCTTTTTTTCCGAACTACTGGAACATATTTTTTTTTTCCATTTGGCATAATACAAACACCTAGTCGTTGATATCAGCCAATTGGATTTAAAATGGCGGCCGATTAAAAATTATTTAATCCAATAACTCTGTTATTTGTGAAGATATAGAAAAAAATGGTTATACTTTTTAACCCCCAAAAAACCAGCGTATAATCATAAAAAAGCAAAAAATAAAAATTAAAAATTGATCTATATATTCAAGTTTTTATGAACAAAGAGAAAAAAAAATTATTTAGTCAACCAAAAATCGTAAATAAAATACGTAGAACCAAAAAAAAAAAAAAAAAATCTGTTTGTTGAAGTTAACTTTCATAATAATTAAATTTCATTCAAAACGAAAAAAGAATAATTGAAATCGGCGTTGCCTGAGGATATGTTCTCTACTTTACAGCAGGTTAATGACGTTTAACAAGTCAGCTCTGGGCCTGCTCTAATGGACTTTGCCTCAACGGCAGGAAATATCAGCTGGATGCTGATTTGCAGCCCTTAACTGGTAGTGAAGGCTGAGAAGGTGCTGCCTATGTTGGTAATTCATAATCAAGTTGTCCCGCGTTGTGACAAGATGAAACGAAGATGAAAGGTGTGATGATCAACAACTCCTTGTAATGCCGCGATCATGCTGGTCTAGTTGTGAGCCGAATCTACTGAGTCATGCATTCCTGCTCAAGGTGGAAACGTCTATTGCTAGCTGAGGTCTGGGGTAAAATAGTTTTTGCACTAGTACGCCCACTGGTATGGTACTGCTACTCCGTATACGTAGATATATCGAAAGCTGAGGACTGTAGAATCCAGAGATATATCAACGCAGCTATCCGATTTATCTTCGGCACTAAAAAAGGACGATCGACATTTAGGATTCCTACTGCATATATTTCCTAATGTATCGTCCGATTATCCACAGTTTTAGAAACGATTCGTTAAATTAATAAACCAGCAAACGAACCAGAATTTAATATAAAATGAATCAATTAATTAAATAAATCAATGAAAAAGCTATCCAAATTTGAAATGTTGTGTATTTAAATGTTTTTACGTTATGACAGTTTTTTATTTTTTATTGCTTATCCTCTAGTCAAATTTCGCAAATTAATAAAAAACGGAAACTACTAATATACTTCGATTTATGATTCATTACTTGAGAAGAAGAGGAAAACACAAGCATACATCCAAAATACAACAATCACACGCAAAGTACAAAAAGGTATAGCCGGGTTAGGATGGTAAATCTGCCACCGATGCTTTTTTGGACTCAAACTTGGAGATCAATTTGGTGTCGAATAACAATAATTCACCCCATTTTTTAGCTTTTTAATTCAAATTTTTTTCGAGATTTAAAAGTCCACTTATAATAGAATTAGGTCGGCTCCGAGAAAAAGAATATCGCTGGCGCAATCTAATGTGCCTAGGAAGTAAGGTTTTAAATTCCAGTATTCCAAAAATCCTAAGGCGTGAATTTTGCCGGTAAAGTACGGAGCGAGAGGTCGCTGGGCGTATTCCACAATTACCTGCTTGCAGAAACGAGACCTTTAGGAATCTTTCCACGCCGCGGAGGCGAGAGATCTCAACCAGCTTCCACTTGGTCTATTCTTCCTCTTTCCTCAAGACCTTGCCTTCGACTATTCTTGGATGCAGACTCGTCAAGTGCGACTTGAAGATCTGAGAAAATTTGTAGATATTTCCTTTTTCCCTTTCTATATGTTCGTTATAATTTATTTATTTTGTTCCTTCATCTTTTCCTTCGGTGTTAGAATAAATTGCTAATCTATTATATTTTTATCTACAACAATCACTTATTTTCATAGCTTTTCATCACTCTCCATTAACTTTTACAGATCTGTGAATTAGATATTAATCTAAAATCTTTAGCTTTCCAATAATATTAATTCATCTCTATTCAAAAACACAAAAATTACATAAAAAAAAGTCTTGCAATTTTCTCTTTTAGTTGTTCATCAAATTTCTTCAAATTACATATTTAACCGCTATATATCAATGCAAACAAGATCATGTGTCTAATTTTTTAAATCTACAAAATAAATTTAGGAAAAGGAAATTAAAAAAATCAGAATTTGAGCCCTGTCAGACTATTCCAATCAAAATAAAACCTATATATAAATAAAGCCTAAATACAGAATAAAGCCTATTAAAGCTTACATGAAATGTCAGTTTCGTACGGATTTAGGTTTTTGCGCTAGACCTTCTACACACACAGACCTTTTTGCGGGACTTGGTCATTTGGACTCAAAAGGCCCTAAAACATATATTTCATATATATTGGTAAGTGAAAGTATAAAGAACGTTTTATACGTTCCGATACCGGCCATATGGGGATAATGGGAAATGAAATGGCAGATAAGGCAGCCAAAGAGGCACTCACTCTCCCTGGTCGTGGTAAAGCACTGTTAACACCATTAGAATAGCGCGCCCTCTAATTGAAAATGTTTTTAAAAAATGGGGTGAAACATGGAAAAACAGCTATCCAAGCAAGCTGAAAGCTATTAAGAGAGAGCCAAAGTCTTGGAAAACCTCAAATCGCATCAACCGCAGAGAGGAGGTGGAATCGGACATACAAGGTTAACCCATGGGCACTTAATATCTAAGGATTTGCCCCAAGATGTCAGCATTGTGGGGGAGCCCTGACAGTTACTCACATTTTCGAGGAATGTCCCTTCTACACAGGGAAATTGAACCAAAGGGGAATACCACTCAATGTCGCGATTGCTTTGGGGAACGATATAAATAGAATTGACGAATTGATGTGCTTTCTTACGGAAATGGACTTTTACAAGCAGATTTGAAAATTGTATTTTACTATTATTATTATTATTTTTAAAATTATTATAATTATCATTATTTTATTTTCTAAATTAATTAATTAATTTTTAACTTTATTTATATACATACACACACACACACACACACACACACACATATATATATATATATATATATATATATATATATATATATATATTTTTTTTTTTTTAATTTAACCTGATATATGTTTATCTTTTGCTAATGCTGTTACTTTTGTTCTTACTAGTGATTATTCTTATAGTTAATGGTTTTCAACTATTTGTTGTTATTTGTTTTTTAGCAAAACAATTGTTCATTATTTAACCTTAAATTAGTTTCTCAAAATGAGTGTCTGGCACTGATGACCGAGATGTTTTGTGCCAATAAAATATAACAACCAACCAACCAACCAACGTTTTATACGTAAAGCATAATAATTGTAAAAATTATTATTTTGTCTGTGAGAAAGTACTTACGACAATAATATTCTAATCTAATCTCTAATCTCTCTCTCTCTCTCTCTTCTCTCTCTCTCTCTCTCTCCTCTCTCTCTATATATATATATATATATATATATATATATATATATATATATATATATATATATATTTGGTGTCAAGTTAGATGGGACCAGCGAACACAGAGAGTGTTGCACAGAGCCCACCTATACAGAGGCTATGACTTTGATCTAGTGGTCGGAACAATCGGGACAGAACAAAGATATCTCTGACGCTGCGAACCATCTGTCACGCCAGTGTTCCCTCCCTAATACTCTACGCCTGCTCTAATTACACAGCATCGTAATAATGCCTATTGTAGTCTACCTTCTCTCTTGTAATATATACCTCAGTATGTTAACAATCTTAATTAATCAACTAGTTTAAAACAATAACAATAATTGTATTCAACAAGTGAGACTCTGATTCCATCTTTAAAAATTTACAGGGAACGAAAATATTCCTATTAATTATTAAATAGATTCGGTTTTTATTTTTACTAAGCTATATATGAAATATATAGTAAGGAAATTATCACGATCGGAATTTTTCTAATTCGAGTTTTCATCGGAAATACACGTTTTAGGATCCTGGCTCCAAATGACCAAGGCTCGCAAAAACGTCTGTGCGCGCAGTTGTATGTGGTAAGTCTAGCGCGAAAATGAAATTTTTACATTTAAGACAGGTATTATCCCTAACCATTTCATAAACTTTTTAATTAAAATCGGCAAACCATAAGAGCTACTTTATAGTATACATTTTGTGCGATTTTCTCAAAAATGGTTTTGATTAAACTCATTTTACTTAAGTAAAATTTAATGGGCTTTAATATTTTATTGGTGTCATTATAAATAAGTTGTCTCACAGGGCTTAAATGCCGATTTTTCATTCTCTGAAATACCTTTAATTATGGTTGATTCGAAAAAATTACGCGTTTTAACTTGTTTGTAACTATTTTGTAATTGAAGTATTATATCAAATTATCAGAATGTAATACTACAATAAATAAATTATATAATATATATATATATATATATATATATATGATGTAATAAATAATTTAAAATCCACTATAAAAAGACAAACAGTTGCATCTATAAAGATTTTCTTCCAATAAGCAATTTAATTGTTTAAATGGGAGTGTCTTTACGTTATTGTATATATACTACAGTAGTATAGAAGGGAGGTTTAGTGAATGGCATAACAAGCTTCTATGCCCAAGGTACCAGGTTCAAATCTGGCATGTTAGGTTTTTTTAGGCCGGCTAGGTTTTCTTAACGTATGAAAACAATCCTTAGTTATCCCGTCTTTCGGAGAGGACGTAAAAAGCTGGTCGATCCTGTGCGATTTCAGGTACTCGTTAAAGATCTCTCTCCATTAAGAAAAACCTTGATTGCCAAAATTCAGGACTCCTACTATAGCATCTTCCGATTAGCCACAGTAATTTAATTGGTGTTTAATGAAAAACAAGCAAACTACAGTAGTTTTCTCAGTCCAATTATTGGATTATAAATATTAGTTGTACTTCCGAAATGTTGTTATTATGGTATTTGTCCATTATCGAAAACTACTGAGCCTTAGTCAATGAAAATGTTGGTTTTTGAAGTTATGGGTTCCAATAATGAATTTCCTGCGCGGCTAATTAGAGTTGCGGTTATACAGGCTGGGCTCGAGTAAACTAAAGCCGCTAAATTGAGTAAACGGAAAGTAATTAGGGTTCACTCTAATAGTTCTGCTTCTTCTGAACCTTGTTGTTGTTTCCGTTTTCGATTCAGATTTAGGAATATTTGATTTTACGGCTTTAAATTAAGAGAACTCACAATATAGTCCGTCTCTGCAGGGATTTCCAAAGGTTTTATTATGGCCCTACTACTTGCTTAATATATACATAGTACTTACAGACAAACGAAAAAGATATTAGAACGATAAACCATAACGCAAAACAAACACAAGTGCCAGTGTACTATAAATAGGCTATTCAGATGAAAAGGAAGAAAAAAAAACTTAATTCTATGCCTAAATCCCGTAAGAATAACATGAAATTGGATATAGTATAATGGTTACATATGACCAAGACTCAAAATTAATACCGCTAATGATAAAACTAGAATATTATTTTCAATAAACAAAAGTTATAATAACTGACAAAACAAGCATGAGTAAAACTAATAATAATTACAACAATCTAGCTAAACTTAACAATGTGGATTATTGTTAAGGTCATCATTGTTAGGCAGCTCAATTTGGGATGGGATCAAGTATTGAAAATAAGGTATTCGAATTTGGAAGGGGGGAGGCACAGCGGATGTTTAAAGAAAGATTATTTCAAAAGCCGGTCTAACGGATTAGTAATGAACTTTCGTATGTTTAGTTCTTGGGAAGGGATATAAAGGTAGGAGAGACGGTATCTAATTCCTTGTGAATGGATTTCTGTTTTGAGCTCCAGGAAATCGTATGCATAGAAAGGATGCTGGGACTTGATGGTTCGGTATAGGAATGTTCCGAGGAAATATTGTTTATAGCTCGCCATAAAAATAGGACACACGAGACCGTCTCGAAGTGCGAAAGACATATCTCAAAAAAGTTCTGATGCACTGAGCTCATTTCTCTAGCACCGTCGAAAGGCCACTGTACACCATACAGCCATAGTGAAAATTTGAGAAAATCAGTAAAGATAATACGAGTGGATCTATGGAAAAAGACAGCAAGAAGGATTAATAAATTGAGGATACTTACTGACCGTCGGGAAATTTTGACAATGTGCAGTTTCATTACCGTTCGGACAAAGTACAATACTAATGTAAGGAATAGAAATAAATTTTGACAAAATGTTTAAACGTGGCCTACACGTCAAGACAAGTCGTAAAACTATTACCTTTAAACTTAAACACTATTTTTGGTACTACATAGGAGCTTTAATTTATCCATAAGACAGAAACTCAAAGTAGACACTTATCTACCAAAGGGACTGCCGATAGAAGTAAAAACTTTTTTAAATTTACTATTCTTTTTTAAATTCACGCTGGAATTTTGTTGAAAAGAATAGTACGTTCGTTAAAGAATATTATATTAAGAATGCATGTTTTTTTTGGTTATTATTGTATCATTTATTCGTAAAGCATCACAACCCTGTAAAGATTATCGTCTTGAAGTATGTCAACGTAATCTGAATGTGAATGTAGGCTGGTACACATAGCACTTCGTACATTTAAATGTTTCATGCGAAGTGTTTTTTCTTTTAAAAAATATTTACAAATATAGGATATTTTAGAGTTAAGAGAATTAAGATATTTCATTATATTAACTTTATATACAAGTGGTAAGATCTAAACAAAGTTTATTTGTCATGTCTTTAATCATTCGTTTGCAATTGACTTTAATTCAATTAAATACCGAAATAAAGTATTATAAATATCGATATTTTTGTTCCGCTATTACATCGGTATCGATAACGCACACGAAAATTGATATCGCTTTCCCATCTCTAATAGAAAGGTATAAAAAGAGCACATGCGCCAGTCTAGTGCATGTTTTTTTTTTTTTTTTTTTTTTTTTTTTTTTATTTATTGAGATATATTACATTTTGTTTCTATATGAACATCATAATAGTGATATAAGATTCCATCACACAATATATACAGTAAACAATGATAAAGTCAAATTAAATAAAAGATAATATATTATATACATAATATAATAAAATATAAAAAATATAATAGAAAATAAGCAAAAACAATATAATAGAAATTAAAATAATATATATAAAATAAATAATAATAAATATAAAAACATAAACAAATTAAATTAAACATATTGGTGAACGGTCACCATGGTTACGATATCAAAGCTTTTAACCCTGCCAAAAATCGCATAACGCGTCTAAAGAAGTTTTCACATTAAGAAAATGGCGTAAAAGAGGTAGACTTAAGCGTCGATGGAGGATTGTGTAACGTTAGATCTAATGGGCTTGAGCTTGAACAGTGATCATTCCACAAATATTTGTAAGCAACATTTAGTGATATTGTCGTCGTTCCTTCGGGTTTTTTAAGACTATTATTATTAATCTCCTTCATTAGACGCGAGTATGTTTTATCCTAAGTTAGTATATTGAGTAATTTTTGAAGGATGAACAACGGCTTAAGGTTTTTGAAAATAAGGTGCTACGTAAAATATTTAGTCCGAAGAGAGATGAGGGCACTGGGGAGTTTAGAAGGCTGTACAATGCCGAATTGTGGAACTTGTATTCTTTCAATTAATTGAGTTGATAGCGTCGCGGAGACTCAAATGGGCGAGTAAAATTGTTGGGCTCGGTGAGGAACGAATTCCGAGAAAGTTGGTATTTGCTGATCCGACTGGTAGGCGTCCGAAAGGTAGGCCGAAGCGTCGATGGGAGGATTGCGTTAAGGCTGATCTTTGGGGCATGGGCTTGAACGGAAAACATTGGACGAGTCTGTGTAGACAGAATATGGTGGTATCGGCATCGAACCTTCGGGTTCGGTAAGCCTATTATTATTGAGTAATTTATTAAATGAAATAACTATATATAACTAGTTCAGTAAACTAAAATTTTAATATAGTTTCTTATTGACCATGTTAGATATAATCGTCCCAATAGTTCACAAGCATCACTTAATAAAACAGTCCTCGCCCATGGGAATTTATCAAGCTAATGGAATCAGAAACGTAGTATATTGCCTGGGTCTCTGAGAGAACCCGGAGTCCAAACTTAAATTTTAATTAAACTAACTTATTGCAGGGAGGAAAGGCAAAGTAAGCGGGCAATGAAAGATGTTTACTTGAAATATAACTCTAATAAAAAAGGCCAACTTAGACTCGTATTTTTTATTGCAGTCGAAATAATAATAAAAAAAAATTATAGCTTTAGCTTGGCTTATAACAAAGAGGGGGTTTAATAAGCAAGCCAACTTAGTTGGGGGGACGTCGGAATGAAAAATTACAGCTTCGAGGAATATAGCGAATAATATCTCCCATCAAGTATTTTATTTTACGAGAGAAAATTTTTAAGACTTTCTTAAATCGTCTGTAAAATAATTCAGAAAAGAAAAAAAAAATCTGGTAGCACAACACACGACACCCACTGACCTCCGTTAAAATCAATTTAAGAACCTTTACTAGACATAATCTAAATATAATATAAGGTAAATAATGTAATAAATGGTAATTTGTTTTATAACCATAAGGAAGGACTGAAAATTAGGCTGAAAACTCGGCACTGTTAAATTAAGTTTCTACTTAATTGTGTGTTTATATGTCAACCGTTCTCACTTCACAATAAGAACCTTTACATTAAGTTATAGTTGAAAAAAACATAAAATAAAAAATATAGAGTTTCGATAAAAATAACACTCTTAATGAGTTGTAGGTGCACGTTATTTCAGATTGATTTTATAAACACTCACACGAAAGCATAAACTATATAAATATATATGCTTTTATGGGCATAAAAAAAAAAAATTATCATAACACAAAAAAATATAATAATAAAAAAAAAAAAAAATAAAAATATATATATATATATATATATATATATATATATATATATATATATATATATATATATATATATATATATATAAAACCCGTACCACTACAACCCATGAAGATTTTTGGGCTCAGTACATGTAGAGATTCGTACTGTTTCTAGGCCGACGGCCGTGCAATGAGGTGATACGGCCGAGATCACGCTCAGGCACCACAGTTTTCCCCATTTTGGGTACCCACTTTACAGAGGCTTGGTCTGCCCCAGAAGGGTCTCCGTGGCTCTGGATCGCCCTCCGGCTGAAATAACAGAATAAATAATATTCCGGCACAGCCGGGATTCGAACTCAGAGCCCGAAGCACAGTAGAGTAACCACTCTACCCACTAGACAACGCCCCTTCCCTACATATATATATATATATATATATATATATATATATATATATATATATATATATATATATATATATATATATTGACATTTAAAGAAAAGCACATTTAGCAAAAATCTATGTAAAGAATATAAAGTTTCAATTATTTCGTAATATGAATTATAATTTTAGGTTCTTTAAAAAAAACAAATGATCCACATTTTTTACCTAACAACCTTTGTATTCGTTTCAAACTAATAGACGACAAAATCTGTAAGTGTGACGGTCAAAGAGAACAGACATACGACCATCTTTTATTCAATTGCAGTAAACTGGACAAACATAGACATAAACTGATTTCAACAATCCTACTTAACGCAATGGCCGCCCGAAGTGTGACCTTCTTGCAAAATACTTTTCAAAATTGGATGAATTTGTGGACTGGGTAGACTATACAGAATTAGACGAATAGCAACAGGTATGTACTGTACATACCGAGCTGAGTTTTATTATTTACATTGTAAATAATTCATTATTTATTTTCATTTTTACTTTTGCTCTTCTTGACACTACAGTTGTTATTATTTATTTTATTCTATTTATTATTCTTATTATTATTTTTTCTTTCTCTTAGTTTATTTACTTACTTTTCTTTACATTCTGTTTTTGTAAAATATGTCATGTGACAATTTATATCATGTAATAAAAATACGCGTTGTATCGCATGATGGTACGCGTAGAAATAAATGCACCCATTGCAGGGTTACTGTAATGAGGAAAACTGTAACCTTTTTATTTCTTTTATCTCTCCAACGTTTTAGCCCTAGGCCATTTTCAAGGATTCTATAATCTGTCTCCATTGCATACATATGATATATATATACATTGTCATATTATGAAAAATTATACTTTAGGCTGAAACGTACCTTGTCAGCTTGTTATTGAATAAGTGGATTTTCCTTTTCGGAGATGTGAAAATTATTAAATGACGAAAATGAATTTTCTCTCTCTTATATTTAGAGCAAGCGAAATGCGACCTAAGGAAAAGGAATTTCGGTTGATGTACCTTAACTAATCTTTTTTTAAAATACGTAAACATAATTCACCAAGTAAATATGATTTTAAAAACGCATAGAAGATTAAATTTAAATATTGGAAACGCTATGAACTTATTTTTACCACCAAATATGTAATATAAGATATATAAATTTTACATGAAACTAAATATAATTTGTCTAAGTTTTATTTTAAATACAATTTAAATTTATTTAATAGTCCTTGAAAATATTTTAACAACCGAAGTTAGTGAAAGATTTGTTGCCGGCACCAGATTATTTACAAATTTTTGTTCAAGATTTTTAGTTTGATTACAAGAAATATTTCATTTCCTGAAATAGAGTCAATTGTAGATTTTCTATGTTCCTGGAAGACTATAAGTTAGCCAAAGGAACCCTTTCATCTGCCATTGGACGCGAACAAAAAGGACCAGCTCTAAGATGTGCCCTTCTTCGGTGAACTCGGACAAAAGAGTCCTTATTCCAGGAAGGTTATTGCGGACTTCCTTCCAGGACGTCTTCCAAGATGTCCTATGTCCTCGTATTCACGTCCTTCCCCGCTCTTGGTAAATAGGAAGCGTCTTGGTCCTAGAAACTTTATTATAGAGTTAAGCTGTCCTTACTATCCTTCTAAAACCTTCAGTAAGTTCCTAGTAGCTTTTTCGATATCTTATATATTTATAAAGAGAGAGAAAGAGTTATTCTACTAGTGTAAGATTTTTAAAAAAATATTATAAAACACAGAAAGTTTCAGTGAGTATTGGAGACTAGCGCCTAAAGCCTGTGAAAAATTGTCGCTCACCAGAGGGGCATATACCGCCTATTCTGGTAAGTAGATGCTTTAATCTTGCCATCTTTTTAAGGCTGCGGAAGAACAAGAAAGTGAAAATTCGTTAGAATTGGTGATAGTGAATTATCAAAAACTTATATATAGCATTACCAAGTCAAATTCTACCTTATCCAAGTCAAATTCAACCTTTTCCAAGTCAAAGTCAACCTTTTCCAAGTCTAATTCAACGTTTTCCAAGTCAGATTCCACGTTTTCCAAGTCAAATTCAACGTTTTCAAGTCAAATTCAATCTTTTCCAAGTCGAATTTAACCTTTTCCAAGTCAAATTCAACCTTTTCCAAGTCAAAGTCAACCTTTTCCAAGTCTAATTCAACGTTTTCCAAGTCAGATTCCACGTTTTCCAAGTCAAATTCAACGTTTTCAAGTCAAATTCAATCTTTTCCAAGTCGAATTCAACCTTTTCCAAGTCGAATTCAACCTTTTCCTGGTCAAATTCAACCTTTTTCGATTTCAATAAAATAATAAAAATCAAATTAACATAATTTTATGTTTTTATGGTTATTTTAATTATACATTATGTTTTTAACCCTTTTGGCTTGGTAACTGTTCCCAGGGGCCTTTTTACATATAATTAGTCTGGATTATAATAATAACTATTTTCGATACAAGGACTGGTAGTCGGATTAGCGGGGGTTCGTTTTATTTTTGTTTTAGTTTTAAAATAATAAAAACATAAAATTATGTTAATTTGATTTTTATTATTTTATTGAAATCGAAAAGGGTTGAATTTGAATTGATGAAATGAATTTGACTTGAAAAAGGTTGAATTTGACTTGAAAAAGGTTGATTTTCACTTGGAAAAGGTTGAAATTGATTTGAAGGTTGAAGGTTGAATCTAATGTATTTTTAAATTCACTTATCTTATATCTGTTTGTTAATATATTTAACGTCACTTAATGGTACTGTGGCTAATCGGACGGCGCTACAGTGGGAGTCCGTAATTTGACCTGTCCAGGTTTAATTAGAAACAGGATCTTTAATGAGACCCGGGACTACTATTTTACGATCCCTCCGAAGGACGGCATAACCAAGGATTTTTAACTCCTATTGAAAATCCTAGGGTCATCTGCCAGGTTTTAATCTACGACCTTGGGTATAGGAGGCTGTAATGTCACCACTACACCAGAGGTGATCCCCAATGAGTAAGTATAATGAGTATCTTATATGAAATTCATAGAAGATATAAGTATTGTAATATTATAATTCGAGTCTTTTTGAGCAAATACCACTAAAACAGTATGTGTATTGATATTTAGTTACTCGAACATAAAAACATATAATCGTATATAACTGGAATTTCAGAATGTTTCTGCTACTTTTTCTCTAAAATCATTAAACGGGAAGTGTCACTTTATACTCTACATTTATTACTTTTTGATTCGAAAGCTGTTATACTAGCGACTATGCCACAGCTGACCCCAGTTTCCTATTTATCCCTTAATATCATTTAGTACATAATTATTAATGCGACTTGTTAAATTATTATTTGTTTTATTGCTAAAACCGACATCTTATTATTATCTCTAAAACTTCCATAAATTCGAAAAGAAATACTGTTCATATTAAAGTAGTTTAAAACTTTTTAAAATAACTTTTACAGTTTGAATGACTAATTTGCATTTAAGTTTATATGATTTTGATATAATATATTTTAATTCATAAAATATATAGTAAGAGAAAGTGTTGTGATCGTGATTCGAGTGTCACGTTTAAGGATCTTCTGAGTCCAAGTTACCAAGTCCTGCAATAAGATATGCCAGTTTTTTTTTCTTTGTGTCCGTGTGTGTATGATAAGTCTTGCACGGAAACAAAAAGTCGAACAAAACTTAAATATCAAATTTTAGACAACTATACGTCCGAGATGTACTTTCATATAACATTTCCACCTTCTTTGTAATAAAATAAATAAATTTGTGAGTGAAATTTTTATTGTTAAACACATCAGATCTCTTTCTTTTTAACTGTTATTTTATTTATTTTTTACATAAGCGCAACAAAGCTTTATTTTATTTTTTAATATCGGTTTATCCAGTAATATACATATTCAACAATTTCCGTTGTTGCAAATTTCAGCATGGATTAAAATGCTATTGAATATTTAGTAACAATACATTCAGTTCATCCGAATGTTATGTGTTTGCATGTATTATAATTGTTAATGTAAGTATTGATAATGTATGCTATGGATATGGGATGAGTCAATATTGATGTAGCTAATGTTTGTTTTGGGAGGTTTTGCGACTCCTGGCCCGGGGCCAAAGATTTAATGTGTTTTCGTAATTAGTCTATGAAAAGCCTCTCATGAGATCTCATTATCCTATATCCATATTCTTTTCTAAAGAACTTAATTTAAGCAGTGTAGAAATAATTTAGATAATTCAACAGAATTACTCGGAAATGTGTTTTGGACGACGTGGCCAATAAAAACATTCGAAATAAGCTAACAATTTTTTAAAAAATATTAGATTTTAGAATAAGTTCATAAGGTTTTTAAATATTTTTATTCATTTCTCTCTGTTCATAAAATCATGTTTACTTGGTCAATAATGTATTCATGTTAAAAAAGGATTACTTATGGTGCTTTTATGCAACAGTTTCATATTAGATCCCTTATCTTAAAGTGGTATTTCGCTTGCTCAAATTGGATGAGAAAACATTTATTTTCGTCCTTTATTCATATTTTATTCCCAAAAAGGAAAATTCGCTGCACAGACGGTTAGATTCGCAGTGTGTATTGCGATGATGCTTTAGGAGAAAATACTGTCCGTAAGTAGTTAATATAAATTATATCAAAACCGTAAATATTGACTTGGAAGGGATCGTCTTTAAGAAGTTCTGGGAAGACGGAATGAAAATATTACATGAAAGATGGAAACATCAAATAGATTAAAATGGATCATATATTATTGATTACAAATATTTACAAGAATCAGTTTTTTCGTTTTGTTTTTAAATCGTCAGTAAAAAACGCCTTGAAATTATTTTACAGGCTAATATCATTTTGTCTAAACTAGCGATTGATGCACCTCGGCTCTGCTATAGATGCATATATTCGAATCTATATTCTAGTTTATGTTAGTAGTCGCTAGATGTCAGTTTTCTTCTGTTTTGCTTGGTAAATATGCTTTAAAATGGCTACTAATTTAAATAATATAATTTTGTATTCTCAATTTTTCTCATAGTGCAATTCCGTGATTACAGTGCAAAGATGTTTCAAATTGTGGTACCAAATTGATCCTCCGAATATTTAGAATATTTATAGATGGTAGCAAAATTTTGTATTAGGTACAGGATAAGACTATAAACAAAACAGTCCTTGCTGCCCTTATGTTCTCGAAAGATATATTGCAAGAATTCAAACTACTTTGCAACGTAGTCCTTCAAATTCTACTTATTCTTGGGGCTTTTCGTTAAAGATAATATGTACCACTATACATACATATGTATATGTACATATACATATGTACACTATACATGTGCCACCACGCTCACAGAACCTAGAAGAGTTATGAGCCGGATACCAAATTTGCAAAACCTTTTCTTCTAAACTCTATTCATTTTTGCTGATATATAGTAATTAATCCATTATGATTGATAACATTAAAACATATGGGTTAAATATAAAAGAATATAATTAAATAATGAGCTGAAAGAAAAGAAATAGTAATTTTTTTATGATTTATTTTGTTCACGAATAAGTATTGTAGTATATATGTATAATATGTGATTTGAAATCAGGAGATTTTATAAATAATGTTCCCTTTGATACAAAGAAAAAATATTTTACTGATTTATAGGAGTTTTTACAGTAAAATGAGATTAGCTATCTGCTTATAAGATAAGAATATGCTAACAAATGATATAGAAGTGCAAAAATACATAGGACACTATAAAATAGATGAAAAACCAAAACAGTACGATAGTCTTCTGGGCGGATGTGGAAGTGAATAGCTTCTGAGTCAGCAGGCTTTAATTTAGGGTCAGTCTGTCGTGAAATTTATTAGAACAATCAGTGGCAGTTGCAATGACGAATGGAATGTCCAGATCATTATGTACATACATTAGATACATAAAATGCGGGCATTTACAATTTTCCTAAGTAATTTTGATTGAAATGATTGGATATTTTTGATGTTATACTTATTTTCAGTTCCTCATAACTCGATTCCATTAGTCTAATTAGGTTTTATCAGTACTTTATAAATAGTTATTTTGTTTGTTAATGATAATTTTGAACGTTTGTCTATTAATCTCCAAAGAAGCCCATAACGTTGATTCAGTTATTTTGTTTTTTGGTTGAGGTGGTTGCTCAAGTAAATATTTAAAAAAGAAAAAATAAGTAAAAAAGTTAAATTAAGCAAAGTAATGTTTCTATTAAAATTAGAATTAATTATTTTTTTAAGTCAAATTTATTTAAATATTCTAAAGTTGATTTTTTCAAGTATGTAAATGAAAGTCAGCACCCACCTGATTTTTCGTTTGGTTTTTTATTTTTTTCCTGATCGCACGAAAAAACCTATGACCTTTGGTCTCGAATGGTAGCAGATTAGATGCATCATAAAGTTTTCCTTTTAATCCGTTATTCCTGTCGGACAAACGGAACGGAAGAAGGTTCTTTCTCACAAAGAAATTTAGGAGAGACGAGGGAATGTTAAATGGGCATCTATAATCAGAAAGGACTGTTTGTTGTTCCTTCGTCTGCGGATGTTGATATTTCACTCGTCATTCTTCAAACATTTCCTCGATATCCTGATTTTGTTGAATCATTGAAAATGCCCTGTTAATAGTTTTCTTTTATAAGTTTTATTAGATTGAGTTCGAATAAAGCCATGTGATTCTGGTTGGAGAGTATGTGAAGTGCATATACTTATATAAAGGGTTGACATCATTTCCCTTTCATTACTTGAAATTGAATTCCTATTAGTTTTGTTACATAAACATCTAATTTGTATCAGACCTAGCCCGTGGTATTATATATATATAATATATATATTATATATATATATATATATATATATATATATATATATATACCTCTTTACACTTTAAACTCACTGACCACATAAACCCATTTTACCTTAATCTATCTTCCTTAGATATTCCTCATAACCCTCCGAGGCGATTGAAAAAAATTATGGCCTCGGGACCTACTGCCTTAAAGATAGGCAGTAATGAGCTACCACTGGGCGGTTCTTTCTCAGGATATTTTCATGATTTTCTTCGCACTAAATATTTACTTATTGTATTTGTATAATACAGTTGTAAATTATAACAAATAAATAAAAAGTTTTTGCAGACAAAATTTCAAAACCGTAAATTGATTTAAAGAAAAAATATAGGTAAGAATAATTGGTTACAAAGACATATCTCTGAGATCATGGATAAAACCTTTATATTTATATGACTTTAAAATGATAATAATACCATTGTAATTGAATTAACTAAGGAACACAGTAACTTTTAAATGGCTAGTATATAATAAATAGTAATACGAGATTGAACACTATACTGTGTTCATCTGGAACCACTCAGCGTGTCAACGCTTCATGAAAATGTTAATTGATAAAAAACTTATTAAATATTACAAGAAAATGTTTAAAGTAAAAAAAAAATCCTGTAAAATAAATCAAAAGAGTAGGACCCAGCTGTAACTAATTGTCTCTTATTCAAAGAGCCTCTCAAGTTCAAAAAAAAAAAAAAAGTCCTGAATTGGTCAAAGGGTTGACTCCAAGGGCGGTGGATGGAGGGTGATAGCAGATTTCTCTTTATTTTATTTCTTTCTTACCCGCCCTCTTCTACCCTCAGTTCGTTGTCGAGAAAAATACGGGTTTCTTTATGAGAATCCGCTTGGAAATTCTCTGTAACATTTTGTGAAGGTCAGGATCAGATGGGATAAAAGGTAAGTAGTTCTTGTTACTTCACTTACCTATATATGGAATATGTAATAGGGAAAAGTATTGTGATCGTAATTTTTTATTTTCTTATTCAAGCTTCTGTGTGTGTCCGTGAGTGGTAATCCTTACTCGAAAACGATAATTTTTATAAGCTAAATTTTGTAATTGAAAAGCGTGAATGTCTGAGATGTTATAGCAAAACTTTAATCATTATCGGCCAACCAGAAAAAAACATTTTTCTCAAAAACGGCTCGATTTTCGTTTAACTGGCTATATTGATGTAAAAATTAATTTACTTTAACATCAAGTAGGTTTAAATATAATGGTCTAGGAGGACTTTCTCTAATGCACCATTAATTTGAATTAAAAAAAATCAAAATACTTATTAATAAAAAACTGCTGCAATTAAAAAAAGAATTCCAAAACCAACCAATTGAGAAAAGAGAAAATATATTTTTTCAATGTAATTTTTGGTTTTTTGAACATAAGAACAGTAACATAGATATATAATATACCGTTGGAAAAACTAAAGATTTTAGGAAAAAGTATCATCTAATCTACAAAGTTGTAAAAGTTAATGTAAAGTGACGAATAGGCCATACATTTATTACTGATTATTAAATGTAACAATTTAATATTGTTATATAATTTAACTAAATTATATGTTTTATACGAAATTGAAAGAACTTTTTATATAAATTAACTTAAAACTGTTTTCAAGTTTAGATTGAATTCAATAATTCTTAAGCTAAGTTAAGTGAAAGTCGTGTGTTGCCCGCTATAAATTTTTTCAAATAAAATTTCATACACATTAAGATGACCAGGAGTGGGGTCATCTTTAAATGTATGGAATATGTTGAAAAACTATGACTTTATCTTGAAAAGCTACACTAGTTTAGTTTAAACTTACAATTTAACATACTATAAATAAACTTACTCATACGGATTTAATAGTATCATCGAAAAAAAAAGAAGAACTAAGTAAAGAAATTGTTAACAATCAATAAACACTATTCAAAATTAATGATTATCTAACTAAAGTCTCTCTATATCATATTAATTAATTAATGATATCAGTGAGGCATAACTAGTTTTATTTCTAACTCTATATATTTATAAACTGTGACAATCCATTTAACCGTTCATATAGTTTCGATAAGGATTACCATATAGTTCCGACCGCTGCCAACGTTCAAAAGATAAACCCGCTAACCATTTAGTCTCGCGGGTACTGTATAACTTGCCCCGTGCCTATTTCTCAAACTCGAAATTCGGAATACAGTAATCGAGTCCAATACGAGCTGGACCATTGAGGCTCCTTCAGAATGGATTAAATTTAATCTTAGTGAAAGTGTACCCAAAGTCGGCTTAGGTAACAATTAGTAACAGTGAACATTAGGTTCTTTTGAAAAATCCATCAAGGTAATAAGAACCGTCATGAAAAAAAAAATTATATCTACTTAAAAAAAATGAATTCGTTTACTTAAATGGCTGCCAAAAATATTTTCCTCAATCCATTAAAGTGGATGGAGAGTTGACATTTGCCCTGAGGACTAGATGCAAATGCCCCCGCCCTTAAGGATCAGTGACCTCTCGGGGAGAAATAGCCCTAAGTTATTTCAGGACCCTTCCACGTGGGTCTTTGCGAGATGGGGTCCATGTCCCCCCTCAATTTTTTAGATGTTTTTCATTCTCGAGGCTGATCTTGATGTAAATCACCTTGGCTATAATCAATCCGTCATGGGATTTTGTTGGGATGATTAATCTATATGATTGTGTAAAACGGAGTAATGTAAAACGTCTAAAATCTGTGAAAAATTGTCGTTCTCACGAGTGGTATCTGGAGCCTTTCTTGGTACCTAGGTCCTCTATACTTGCTTCATTTTTAAATTTAGGGCGCCTACACATTGAGAGAAGAGGTAGGCTGAAATTCGTTAGAGCGAGGTATTATGATAGTTCACGTAAGTAGCGGGAGAGGGAAAAGGCATATTTATAAAAAATCCTAATTTATGAAATTAAAATTAACAATTAAAGTTATTATTAAAGTGTAACGATTGGAATATATATTTTGCTAAAATTTCTGTAAAATAATGAAATATCGAACACCAGAGAAAAGGCCGTATTTGCATTATATAATAAAAATCCAATTTCCAAAAAAAAAAAAAAAAAATTAAAAGTTTCATATCCAAATTAAATATTTCATTTTATATTTCTGACTCATATTCAATTTATGATATATATATATATATATATATATATATATATATATATATATATATATATATAACGTTTGCCTCCAGCGCGCCGAAATGTAAAAATAAATAAAAACCTTTGATCAGTTCCTGTAATCCTATAAGTGGAAATTCCATCAATATTTCTAGTGAAACCGGAGAGGTTTTAATTGGATTAATATTCATTTTTTTTTTTGGGTATTCTGATAGGTTTATCGGGGGAGAGGAGGGGAGGGGAAGGGGATATATTGATGGGCAGTATAGGAAAAAAATTAAGTTAATATTTCCCTAAAAAATAAAAATTTCAGAATTATGAGTAAACGAAATTAAAAAAAAAAAAAATTGCTATACTGTAATGAAATATCTGAAAGAGGTAGAGTGAATAGCAATTTAAATTATTAAAAAAATCAGGATGAAATTTATCAAAGGATAAAATAATTGAAAGATGAATCCTTTCAAGGATCTAAAAAAAAAAGCTTTTTCAAAAAGTGAATATAGGAAAGTAAGAAGAAAAGGGAATATAAAGAAAAATGTGACTTGACCTGTTGAAGGAGCTGACAGCATCGAAGGCCACCTCCTTTCATCCAACCCACTCTTTTAGTTTATGTTTTCACACAGTTAGTCACTTTTCTAAAACTAACTTGCATTTAAATTACAATTTTGTACTGTAGGTATTTTTTATATTAAAGCTATATGTTTTAAGATTGTTTAAATGATATGTATATATATATATATATATATATATATATATATATATATATATATATATATATATATATATAAGTTAAGGGCTGGAGCCTGGCAGTAACAGTCTCAATACCCGAAAGGTATTTGAGCAGGTTACATCTCAGAATAAATCAGTATTATTTCTGGAACCATATGAGTAGTTTACATATAACCTTTACTTTTTTAAAATTATCTTTTGCCACTTCACATATCTTATATATATATATTTTTTTTTTTCCATTTTTCTATATCTCATGTTTTATTATATTTTAAATTATTTTTTCAGGTAAGTGACACAGCTGCGAAAGCCATCAGGAATTTCAAAAAATATTCGTAAGCCATTCTTATATAATTTTTTAAAATGTTATATTCAAAATTAACTTCAGAGGGCAATACAGTTATGTAAAATTAATGTTATTTTTATTTTTTATTGGCATTAATAAAACCTGCATGAATTTTTATTCACATCGTCGTTTAATTTTGAACAAAGGTTATATTGATTAATGGATTGTTTTTGATTATACTTAAATTATCATTAAAAATACATTCAATTAAATATATACATAATTACATGCATATATAAAGTTTATCATCCACAAAAAGCTAAATAATGTTCCATTTGTTGTTGATCTGTCCCGAACCTACCATAACAAACTCCACTTTCATTCTAACCCACAGTTTCAATCCTTGCTTCCTCTTCCATTCGTGAAAATGCTCCGAGGAGTCTGAAAAGAAGATGGCCTCGAGACCTTCTATTTAGAATGGTCACAGGAGTGCTAGCTTTGGTTAGTTGTTCTATAAGTCGGTTTCATGTAATTTTTCTTTTATCATATTCACTTGTATTATGAAGTACAGTTGTAAGTTTCAATTATAATGTTAATAAAAAAAATGTATAAAGTTTAGTTTCACTTACCCATATAAAATATGAAATTAGGAAAATTGAAAATTTTCGAATTTCAGTTTTCAACGGAAATAAACGTTTTTTTTCATTCTTTGTATGTGTGGTAAGTGTAGCACAAAAATGGCAAGTCGTACGAAACTGAAATTTCATATTTAAGACAACTATACGCCCGAGATGTTACTGCAATTTTTTCATCTAAATCAGCTAACCAAAAGAGCCACTTTATACTTTGCACCTTTTTATGATTTTCTAAAAACCGCACTAATGATTTTTGAACAACGTCGCTTTCTATGTAAAATTTAATTTCAGACATTTTAAATTATTTTCATCTAAAGTACTTATAATTTTATAAGTTTGAAAATGTTAGCCATATCATCCTGATAACATTGATAAAGGCGACGTAAGTGAAAGTTGTGTGTGTTGATCGCAGGAGATTTTTTTCTTAATTGAATGTTTATCTTTTAATCATATATGTTTATAATTTAATCATCATAACATGCAACAATTTTTCGAATGAATTTAAGATATCTCAAGGCATCAGACAAGGTTGTAGTCTCAGCCCACTGCTGTTCATAATAGTTCTGGATGGGGCTCATAAGAAGGCTAAGTCCAGAATGAGACCCTACTGCTTAGGAAACAAATCTATCGCCACCCACCTCACCATGCTCGCATATGCTGATGACATCGTAGTATTAGCCAATAATGGAAGGGATTGTTTTTTGTTTTTTTTTAGAAAATAATCTTTATTCTGGGACATAGTCCCTTAAGAACAACAAATATGTACAATTAAAGTATACAGTGTATCTGACAAAAAGACCAAATGATCATGATTAATTCTTATTTACAATGGTGTAAGAAGTAATAAAATAAAAAAAGGAATATATCTATACAATAAAACAAAAGAGTAAAATAAATAAACTTCTTGAGATGCATACATTTGCTGAACAGAAATAAATTTTAAAAAGATTAATAAATTAAGTTAGGTATGATCAATAAATAATATTTTCTTTTTAACATTCAAAATCTGATGTTTGATATAAAACGTCATTGCTGTTGAGCGTCTGTTTGGGAATGCAGGAGGTATTGGAACAGTTGGGATTTGAATGATGATAGAGATGAAGCATAGTTAAATCTTCGCTTCCTCCAGGAAGCACTTAACCACATCAACATGGAAATAAATGCCCAAAAAACAAAAATCGTGAAGATTGGAAAAAGAGAGAACCGAATTGGACGAGTCATCAGGCTAGGGACAGAAAAAATTGAGCACGTAAAGAATTTTAAAATATCTAGGCGCACATCTAAATGAGCAGGGCTGGGTGGACAAAGACACAAAGAAAGAATAAAGTCTGCCGGAAGGTGTTTTCTATCTCTTAAGATCGTTTCATAGGCAAAAGAGAGGTCTCCAAACCCACAAAAATAGTAATATACAAGACAACTTTCTTAACTATACTGATGTATGTCAGCAAATCCTGGGCCCTCACTACTGAACATAAAAGCCATCTCCAAGTTATAGATATGCGCTACTTGAGGAAAGTTGAGGGTAAGACAAGGAATAGAATAGAATAGAATTGAATAAATTTTATTATTGACCTGTTACATTCAGGACCAAACTGGTCCTCTCTTACAACAAACAGGAATTGTATATACATTTATAGTTTTACCTTGAGTCTGGTCTTTTAAGTCAGTATTAACAATAATATCGGGCTGATGCGAAATTAATGCAGGTTTCCTCTATTGCAATATCTTAATTCCAATTGTGTAAACAAAGCTAATCCTAACATTGATCATTATTATACCAAAACAAACCTTATCTATTACCCTCTCTTTCACCATGAATTTGTTTAGTAAAATCGTTTTGTTCAGTGTGTTCAAAGGTCTTGAATCGAAAATGTCAAAGTGCGATTTTCGTCAAATTTATTTTTACGAATTTAGATTAGGGCGCAGCGCTCCGCAAACGGCTCGTAATATTAATGAAGTGTGGGGTCAGGGGGCTATTAATGAGTGCACGGTGCAGCGTTGGTTCCAGAAGTTTCGCAGAGGAGATTTCGACTCGAAGACAAGGAAGGTCGGGGCCGTCATCTTGCTCTGGACAACGACCAGCTGAGGTCAAAAGTGGAAGAAGACCCAACCAAAACCACACGAGAAATGGCGGCGGAACTCGGTGTGAACCAATCCACAGTTGTACGCCACTTGGAAGCAATTGGTAAGGTAAAAAAGTTGGCCAAGTGGGTGCCACACCAATTAAACCAGACCACACGTTGCACAACCAACGCTTCGACGACTGCACGAGTTGGGCTACGAAGTTCTCCAACATCCGCCTTATTCACCTTACCTCTCTCCTACAGACTTCCACTTTTTCAGGCATCTGGACAACTTTTTGAGGGAGAAAAATTTTCAAAACAGGACAACATTGAAAATTCTTTTCGTGATTTCATTGAGTCCAGGGATTCGGATTTTTTTTCTGGTGGAATAAGAAAGCTTGTTGAACGTTGGCAAAAGTGCATTGATTCAGATGGAAATTATTTTGATTAAATATATATGGTTAAAGTAAAGATATGGCGTATTTACAATACCTACTAAAAACCTGCATTAATTTTGCATCAACCCAATAGTTATTCCTAGTATTAATACTATCAAATGGTTACAACATCTATCAGCTAAATAGTACGGCCATGTCTCAAGAATGCCAGAGGATCGCGTGGCAAAAGCAACGTATGAGGAGAAAGTAGAGGGAATGAGACTAAGAGGAAGACCTAGAAAGACTTGGACGGGATCAGAAAAGCTTGCAGAAACAGGGATATATATTGAACATCAGTGAGAAAAATGGCGCTCAATGAATTTCATTAAATAATTACAAATAAAAATAGAAAAACTTCTAAGTTATAAAGTTAGTTAGAACTCCTTTTTTTTTTTAGAAAATCTTGAAAAGATGCTAAATGCATGGCTTATGTAGTTCCTCGGCTAGGCGATTTTAGTGAAAAAGTTGCTATAATATTCTCGACATATAATTATTTCAAATGTGAAATATCATTTTTGTACGACTTTTTGCTAGATTTAGTACACTCACACTTGGACATACATACTTTTTTTTATAAAACCTGTATTTTCGTTTAAATCTCGAATTCGATTTTTTTTGTGAATGCAATATTTTCTCTTACTATAAGTTTTATATAGAAGATAAGTGAAGTAAAACCAAAGTTTCGTAACATGACATTCTAAATGAATTGTTCCTAAATATTGTGGCAATATTATTTGAGTTCCTGTATAATGGGCCTAAGCTATGCCATGGGTATTAATATATATACTAGTATGTAATATCAGATTTGATATGTTTGCTTATAGAGATAACAAGGATGATTAGCCATTACGCTTATCGTAACATCAATACACTATCACATCAATACATATAACACACCTGTACACATGTAACATCTGAACAATATGAAATCATTTTTTTATGTTTAAGGGGTCAACGATAAATTATACATTATTCGTATAATCTTATGATGGTATACGATACTAGGGTTTTTTAAATAAATTAATATTATAATTTTTAACACGAATAATATATATATTAATTAATCAATAAAATTGAAATTAGAACATACCTCTTCTGAAAAATACCTCTTTATTTATTCTCACGAAAATATATTTATATCAGTTTGAATTCTAGTGCTTCATTTTTTTTTCTTGATATTCCTTCATTCACAACTGTCAGAAACTGTCTGACAATAAGCAAATGTGCTATAAAATTTAAGCAGCAGACATGATAGGCATGGGGAAGGAAAGTTCCCAGAATTACTTCTGCCTAGACTTTAAATTAGCTGAGGAGGTCTCTCATCCAGCTTCTTGACATGTTGTTGATAACTCTGTTGTCGTGTCCGTACAGCTGACACCACCTCCTATATCTTTCACTCCTTCACAAGTCGCACAACAAATCAAACACTTACCTAAAACAAAAGTCCCAGGTTATGATTTAATAACTGCCGAGGCGCTCCAAATGATGCAAAAAGAAAGCCCTAGTGCTTCTCACGACAATATACAATTGTATACTTGGGACAGCTAAATTTCCTGTACAGTGGAAATACTCAATCATAAAAATGATACACAAAAAAGATAAAGACACGTACAAACCCTCCTCTTACAGGCATATTAGTCTCCTTCCGATATGCTCTAAACTTTTGGAAAAACTAATTTATAAAAGATTGGTTGACATACTGACTGAGCAAAAATTAATACCTGACCATCAATTCGGTTTTCGCCTGTCACCCTCAACGACACACCAATTACACAGAGTTACTGACTTCATTGCAGGAGCACTAGAAAATAAGCAATACGCAACTGGGGTATTTTTGGATGTTGCCCAAGCGTTTGATAAAGTCTGGCACGAGGGGATTCTCTTTAAACTTAAGAACGTACTACCTTACACGTACTATCTTATTATACACTCTTTCCTCTTCGACAGGTTTTTCTCTGTTCGGCAGGGCTCAGAAACTTCTTCAATCCGATCAGTCTTGGCAGAAGTACCGCAAGGATCGATACTTGCTCCTCGTAACGTTTATACTACGACAAAACATTTACCCACCAATTTTTATCGACAAAACCAAATTCCTCAGACAAACTCTGTACATTACCTAAGACTGACACTCGATCGAAGGATGACTTGGGAGCCACATGTCAAGATGAAAAGACAGACTCTCAATCACCGACTGAACGTACTATACTCTCTTTTTTCAAAATCATCAAAATTAAAAATTAGACAGAAACTGAATACATACACATACCTTCTTAAGCCAATATGGACTTACGCTTCACAGATTTTCGGTTCAGCAAAAAAGACTCACATACAAAAACTGAAATCATTTCAATCCAAAATTTTAAGACTCATAACGACAGCTCCTTGGTACGTAAACAACAAAACCCTACTTACGGACTTGCAGCCACCAACAGTTGACCAACATGTACGAACACAATATTCTCGTTTTTACAATAAACTTAACGGACACGACAATAGACTGATTAACAACAAGTCCGTAGCTGAAATGCCGGTCAGAAGAAGGCTAAAACGAAGCTGGATGAGGGACCTCCTCAGCTAGATTAAAGCCTTGGAAGGGGTGCTGCTGGGCACTTTACTTCCCCATGCCTATCATGTCTGATCTTACTTTTGTCTAACACATTTACTAATTGTCAGACATCTTCTGACAGGTGTAAATAAAGATATAAGGAATAAAAAATATTTTATTCCTTTCTTTATTAAAAACTTCCTGTATATTTTACATAAAATGTTTGAATTTATAGTTTCACTTAGCTATATAATATAATCTAAATCATATGTTTCCGACGAAAATGAATACATGTTTTATTAAAGTCAACTTGGAATTTTTTAAATTAAGTCTAGTTAATAGTTTTTAAATGAATTTCAACAGTCGTGGTAAGGTTTTTTTTTATCTCTAACTGCATTTAAAAATTCTTCAGGAAAATTTAAATTAATTTTAACAACGAAGGTAAGTGAAAGTTGTATGTTGCGCGCACCAGATTTTTCTCCAACCCCTGATAAAGGCCAAAAATGCAGGCCTTAACTACGGCACACAAATATTTGTAATTTTACTAATGTTATTTCTTTATGACCGCATCCCAAAAACTTTTTCATCAACTAATTTCATAGTTGAAAGACATTTAGAACCAGTTATAAATTTGCTCGGCTCCAAATTGATGTCCTGCGAGGCACTTAGCATGAAGTTTATTACGAAACTTTCTTCATCGTAAAAAACATAAGAGCCGGAGACTTTGCATGAGCTTTATAATTTATGAAGAGAAGAGCTAAATGAGCCGTGAATGTGTTCAATAATAAATAGCCACTTGGAGTGGAAATATTGCTGTCGTAAAGTATAAGAGGATGTATTGGTAGGGTTGGGGTTGTCGGAGGAGGTGGAGTTATTGGAGTAGGAGTTGGAGCGCGGTCCATTATCAACTTTCGGAGTTGGCTGATTACAAGGCTCTTTTATATCGTGAATATGCGAGGCCAAGGGGTATTAATATTGATTTGGAAACATGTTTCTGAAGCAGCTTAACTTTGAATGGCTGTATTTAACCCTGTTCATCCTGTTTATGAGAAGTTACCATCGAATAACTACAGATTACACCAACAGAAGGTAAATGAAAGTCCTGCGTTGCGATCAACACATTTTCTTCTCTTTTTTTACGAGATCATCTTAAAAATATTTGTTGCAGGCATCTCACAACTTTCACTTACCTCGGTTGTTAATATCAATTTAGAAACTATTAAATAAACTTAATTTTTAAAAAATGAGGATAATTAAAAAAAAGATTTATTCACTTTCGTTGGAAATATATAATTTATAATAGGTGGAATAATCAGGAATCAGTCATTTTTTGAAATTTTGCCAACGTTTCGGCTTAAGCTTGTGAGCCATCATCAGGGCATTACTGAGCCATGTCCAAGCATAAACTGTGACTCAGTTTGAATGCACTATTCGTCACTATACATTTTTCATCAATTATATATTTTTGCATCAAAATATTTAGCTTTCCAATAATATACTATAAATATGTATATTATGTTTCTTACGTTTAAAATACCAAAAATTACATTAAAAATACTTTTTCTCTTTTAGTTGTTTATCTAACTTATCCAACTTACATATTTAGCCGTTCCTTATCAATGCAAACGACCTAAAATGGATATGTTTTTATAATCTACAAAATTGAAGGTACTTAAGAGGGAGAAACAATTTGCCTTTAAGCCCTGATAAACTATTTCAATTAGAATGACACTCATATCATATCAAATCCCATTAAATTTTACATGGATAGAGTAAGTTGAATCAAAATTGTTTTAGCTGTTATTGTGAAAATCGTAAAATAGAACAAAACACACGGTGTAAAGTAGTACTTCCGGTCAGCCAATTTTATAGAAAAAGATGTTGTAACATCTCGGGCTTATGCGCCTCTAAAATCCAATATTTTAGTTTTATACAACCCATCGTTTTTGCGCTAGACTTACAACAAACATACGCGCGCACAAAACGTTTTGCAGACTTGATTATTTGCCCTCAAAGGACCATAAAACGTGTTTTTCCGTTATAAACTGGAATTCGTAAATGTTCATGATTCCTCAATATGTATTTTATCAATAGTTAACTGAAACTAAAAGTGATAGTATCGCACTGATAAATGACTTAATAATGATACATGCATAATAAAATCTTTAATACTTAAATGTTCGCTAGAAAAAAAAAGTAAAAGACAATTACTGTTGTCGGATTGACTATGTAATTTTTTTTCCTAATGAAAGAATTGATTACTCTAGAGAAACGGTTCTAGATAACATAAGATTAAAAAAAAAACTCATAAAAAATGTATGTAGGTTAGAAAACCCTCTGGACATTAAATCGACACTTTCCGAAAGAATAGCTATAAATTTTATCTTTTTTTTTTTCTTACTTTTATATTGTTTCGTATTTTTTTTTTAACAGTATCGTTGTTTATATATATTTTTAAAATAAACAGCATTTTGTTTGCATCCAAGAAAATACATAATCACAAGCTATGACATAATTGTGTAAGTGAAAACTATTTTACGCGCGTTATGCGATTTTTGGCAGGGGTAAAAGCTTTGATTTCGTTACCATGGTGACGGATTGCGTTACCAACATGCTCTAGACTGGCGCATGCGTAGCAGTCTGTATATGTCTGTCTAATAGAGATAAGATATCGACCCCAATTTCGGTGAACGTTATCGATACCGGAGTAATAATGGCACAAAGTATGTCTATTTATATGTAGCTAAAGTATGTCTTAGAACGTAACTTTTACTCTATATAAAGTTAATATCATAAATATATTAATTCTCTTGACAGTGAAATATCTATATTTGAAAATATTATTACAACATTACTTTGCATGAAAATGTTTTAACTTACTAATCAAAATCAAGACCATCTTATTTTCAATACCTGAATCGTAGTAAAAAGAAATTGAATAGATTATCTTGATCATATTAGCATAGAACTATGACATTTAAAAATTAAACTAATTTTTATTATATACATTCCAATGAAGCACTATGTATATTTTATTACTACTTAGAACATTTGTTTTTAGTTTTTTTTTTTGATACGAAGAGAAACTGAGGTTATATTTGTGTTACACACATACATACATTACAAAATAAGTATCAAATAAAGATTACTTTTAAAATAATAGAGCTCAATCTAGGTGGTTATGAATTTTGAATGAATGAAACGTTTACCTTTGATTCTCTATTTTAAATGGGAAAAAAATAATCCATTTTAATTGTTTTATAGATAGCTCAATCTTCTAAAGCAGAGAATTATTCGAATTATATTGCTGAAATTCAAAATGTAGAGAAAATTAAAGCTTGTCAATATCAACAATGACAACAAAAGAGCGACTAATTTAATTTTTTCAAAGATAGATCAATCTTTTGAAACGTTTATAAAAACATATTTCTAAATGTCCGAATTTTCATTGAACAAAAGGCAAGTCTACAAAAAAAAGTGTACTTTGCGTACCGCCAACTTAGTACAGCCTACGGTCACATTCAGATTACGATGGTATACTTCAAGATGATATATCTCTACATGGTGATGATGTTTTACAATTAAATGAAGCAATAATAACCAAACATGTATTCTTAACGTAGTCTAATTTTACTAACGTACTCTTCTTTCTAGCAAAATGACAGAGCAAATCGTGAATTTAAAAAAAAGTTTTCACTACTATCGGCTTTGAAGTTTGACTTTATCATTATTTTCTGTACATATTGTATGAATGTTTACTACAACACTATTACTACTGTTCATAATGTAACAAATTGTAATATTTCTCAATAAATAACAAAAAAAAAAAAACTATCGGCAGTTCCTATGCCTGAATTTTAATTTTTTTTTTTAATTTGAATTTGAATTTTTTTATTTTTTTTTATTTTTACCCCACTCATCACTGTAGAACAAATACGATACCTTGGACTTCATCTTGACAAAGGTCTTACATGGAATCCTCATACAAGACTTAAACGACAAGAAACTGCTCGTAGATATCGAATATTAAAACACTTACTTGACAAACGATCAAAACTCCCTCTTTACTTCAAAAAACTCATTTACACAACCATTATTAGACCTATCTGGACTTATGGCATAGAGCTATGGGGCTCCACTAAACCATCGAATTCCTCCCGGATCCAATCCTTGCAATCCAAAATCCTTCGTCAAATCCTAGACGCTCCTTACTTTGTTACGAACAAACTCATCCATAGAGACCTGAATATCCCACTAGTTACTGTAATCGCTCAAAAAAGATACACCTCCTTTCATTCCAAATTACCCACCCATACAAAGCCGCTTGTCCGCATCCTCTCATCGACATATATTCCTGATAATCCTCCGAGGCGTCTGAAAAGACGGTGGCCTCGAGACCTGCTGAACAAATAATCATTGAAGTGCTACCGCTGGATAGATTCTTCTCATGTCTTTTTCAAGCGAATTGTCTGTTTTTAGCACATTTACTTATTGTACTGTGTAAATTGTACAGTTGTAAATATCAATAAAAAATTAAAAAAAAAAAAAAAAAAATTTATTTATAAATGTATTGACGAAGTGATTTAAAAAAAACACATATTCATGACTATTTAATCTCTTAAACTTTATTTCTATTCTCATCTGTATTCAGAATAGGTTATTGCCATAACTTTTTTTTTCTTTCGCCAACTTTTCTTCTCAAGGAACGAAACAGAAAATCTGAATTCAGATCGGGTGTTGAGGAAAACTCTTGGCTTTGAAGGAAATTGAAATAAACAGCCCAACAAGACAGAGGGCTATTGGGATTTTGTTTCTCCTCGCAGATTCTATTTCTTATTTTCTTACTTTTATTTATAGACATATTTGAGTTATTAAGACATATATTTCATACACTTAGTTTATAAAATTAACAACTATATTGGGTTGATATTTGTCAATAATAAACCTTTGTAATTTACGAGAAAAAAAAATTATCCCTCCTTCAAACTTTGAGTGCGTATGCTTACAGATGCGTAAAACTAGAATAAAAAAATCCGTTTGGCCGAATTATTAAATAAATAACAACTAAATGAATAAAAAAAACACTATTAAATCATTGAAATAGGTTTAAAAATAGCAGAGATATAGCGTTTTGAAGTGTTTTTTGTTTCGACAAAACAAAAATAATATAAAAACTCAGATATTCACGCGGCAACAGTCAACCAACAGATTGGGATCCTCTATAAATGTTTTCACAAAAATATACACAGACTTAACAAAACATGGCTACTACCAACATGCCTAACAACACACGCTAAAGGCTGAAAAGAAGTTGGATGAGGGATAGCGCAAGGAAGAATTGCCGCAGGGAATCCTCCCTTTATCATGATCATCACGCTACAACATAAAAATAAAGTACCCCATTATATTTACTAATTATCAAACGCATGTGAATAAAAAATATTAGGATATTAAAAAAAAAAGTTGATTAACAACTTGACTGAAGGTAAGTTAAAGATGTGTGGAGAGCACGCGATTTTTTTAAATTTTAATAAAAAAAAGTAAACAAATTGTTTTCCCCTCTATTGTATCTGTATGTAATATAATAATTTTAATATATGATGTGCGGTTGGGACACCAATGAATTTACCTTCTGTTATAAATACACCTTTTATTTCGCTAAGTTCTTAGACGTAATTTAGATTACCTTTTTTGTTTTCGACGAAAGGATTAACTATAAATATTTACCTTCAATTTCATTGACGTCAATACTTTTTTTTCCTATCTTAATAATATCGAAATGAGAATCTATTACGTCGTATCTAAATTGGAAATACTAAGCCTTACTCAAATCCCTTTCAATCCGGCTATTTTCAGATTTAAAGAGAAAGTTATACATTTTCCTCGTGCACCAATTTAATTTACATCTCGGTTTTATTCCTATTTATTTCTTCCATAATAATTAAGATTTTTTTTTTTTTTTTTTTAAGTACTAAATCTAATTTCTGAGATAACATAGGAAACACAAAATCTCTCATTGATTGGCCAATTCAATCAATCGTTTTTGTATAAAATCCTCTTTTTTTTTTTATTGCAGGGATTTACAACTGTATATGACAACACAAGTAAATTAGCTGTAAGATAAAGTACATGACAAACATAAAGAGGCGAAACTGCCCATTGGCAGTACTCCTGGAGGTAATCTAAATATGAGGACCATCTTCTTTTCAGACTGGGTCGGAGGATTTTCAGGAATCGAAATTAAGCAAGGATTGAAGCTAGTGGATTAGAGTGGGAATGGAGTTTATCATGATGGAGTGATACCTGGTTCGGCCAATTCAGCAACGTATGAAGCATTTAGGTGTTTATGGATGAGTCCATAAGTCTGTAAGTCCAGATTGCTACCTTATGAAACCAATGAATATGAGCCTTTTATAGTCAGCTAAAAGCCACAAACATACCGCTCTAGGAATAGAAAAAGTGTCAAAATTCCATAAATAATTACAAAATGTTTTGGTGTCACTGAAGATTTAACCTTTGAGAAGGCTCTGTTTGAATAGGTGAAGCTGGGTAGGGTAGGATGACGAGTAAGTTTCCTGATCGAATTTGGACGGAGTATAATAATAATAAGCTTTATTTTCAAAATTACATGGTACAAATCTATATAAGGTCTAATGACCGCCTGCTGGAGAAAGTTGCCATAATCATATATAAGTATACAAATTAAGTAAACATCTGGGTCCTAAATAAAAATAACAAATAGTTATCTGTTCGATAAATATTAGACCGTTTTACAAAAGAATTCTTGGATATATTTTTTTTAAAACAATTTATTTAATCCAGTCATCGCAACGTTTCAGCCTCAAGACCCTTCTCAAGCTTCTGTAATCAATTAAAGTTTCATTGCATTTATACATTTTCAACAATTTAATTACAACACATAATAAATTATTTTTAATAATTATGTCACCTACCATGCATATCCATGTTAATTAAATTGTTGAAAATGTATAAATGCAATGAAACTTTAATTGATTACAGAAGCTTGAGAATGGCCCTAGAGGCTGAAACGTTGCGATGACTGGATTAAATAAATTCTTTAAAAAAAATATATCCAAGAATTCTTTTGTAAAACGGACTAATATTTATCGAACAAAATTAAAAAAAAAAAGAACAATTACGACAATGATGAGAAAAACAAATAGTTATCCTACCAAACTGAAACAGCTATAAAAACAAAAATAAATAAAATAATAATAATAAACTTACACTATTTACAAACTTATATTTACATTAAAAAAAATCAGCTGTAATTGAACTCTTTTACAAGCCTCTCTATGTGATTCCATACCGTTTTTACAAAATTTCACCAATGTAGTAAAATTCCTTACTTAATTGTTCGACAAGTTCCTCCACGTTAAAATTTTTTGTGAAAACTATTTAATTCGGAACCTAAGACATTATTGCACATACCGCTATAAAATGAAACGTATTTTCAATTTCGTTTGTATTACAGAAAGAGCATTTTTAGACTTCACCTTCGTTAAATATTTTATAATATGGGGCTCAGAGCGGACTTTGAAAACCCATTTGCATCCTGCATTCACAAATTTTCAGATAATCAACTTTGTTAACCTCTTGCCTAATTTTTTTTATAGCAAACATTTATTGGATCTATTTACCCTATCTGTGTTTCTTTCTTGGTTTTTTGTTTTATAACTTCCTGAACTTGATCAAATTTATTTTTTATATATGAAATATTTTTAATTTTTATTTCAAACTCGTATTATGTTCTTTAATAATCTGGATTAAATCTTTATACCAATATGTTTTTGCGTTTAAAAGATTCCATAGCAAGAAGGTTTGGTAATCGGTAATTCCGTACTTTTTTATTACTTATATAACTATGATGAATTTTTAATGCAAAAAAAAAAACAGTATTGGATAAAATAAAATGATTGGATGTAGGCCTAGAATGTTTCAATATTTTCTTTTAACTAACGATTTGTTGTCACATGCAAGCTGATTTTTTTGTTGAGCAGTCTGTATAACTGGCGAATCATCAAATAAGTTCTTTTCTTTATACAAAATTAAAGGAATTTCTAACAAAGAAAATTCATTATTTTCTGATTAATTGAAACTTTGCAATATATGATACAATATATAAAAAATTATAACTACGTTACATTTAATGTTTTTGTAACTCATAAATTCTTCTAAAGGAACTACCGAACGGTCGCACTCTAATGTAATATTACATTGCAGATCTCAAAGCCAAATTCTTTAGAGTCACAAGTAAATGAATTTTTCATAGCGTGCAACTTTATCGTGCAGTAAAAGGTATTCTTTTTACGGATAAAAGACAATTGAACAATATAAATTCACTGCAATGCGACTTAAATAATGAGCAATGAATAAAGAAAAGGAAGGGGTTGGAGGAAGATAAAGAAGGCCGTGGGTCGCAGGTGGCGCCTCCAACGGAATTAGCAGGACTTAGCGCTGACGGTATGAATATTCAGCTGGGAGGGATCAAGATGGCTTCCGGAGGATTTGTAAGCAGGGCCGTAGTGATCTCTTCGTAAACAATCTTATAGTCTTGTCAACGCAACTTGCATATTTTATTACTTTAATTTATATTTATACATATTTTGAAGTAAAACTTCCTTGGGCGCGACTACGGGGTTAACTGTATGATTTGGATCACTTCAATGCAATAAAAACACGTCACGGCTGTGACACTCTTATATAGCATTACAATTCTAAATATTTAGGATGCATGTGTACTCTATACTCATTGTATGTTTCCTTAAATAACATATTTATATATCTTACTTTTTTTTAGCTCTAACCTATTTAAAAGTCCTTTAATTGATTTTAACAACAAGGGTAACAGAAAGTATAAATAAAATATATAAAAAGAAAAATGATTTTTATCGAAAATTTGGTAGGGGCTCCCGAATCACCTAGCGGTATGAAATATAGTTTAAACATATTCTCATTCTCTTACCAATTATACATAAACTAATGCAATGGACACAGAAGCAGGAAAGATTGGCCTACAAGTCTACGAGCTGAAAACTTAGATAATGGGACTGGGCTACACGACAGGACCAGCGGTAGATCATTATGGAATTCGGGACCTATAAGATTGAATGGGTAAGGAGTTTTCAATAAATGATGAATTTTATAAATGAATGACCTGAAGGAAGAAGAAGAGGTAAGAAAGCGTATAGCGGCTGGTAATAGAGCCTATTTTTCCACATCAAAGCTATTCAGAAGCAAGCTTGTGAGCCGCTCCACCAAGTTATGCTATACAAAACTCTTGTAAGACCTGTGGTTATGTATGGTGGAGATACGTGGATCCTCAACTACAAAAATGTGGATCTGCTTGATAGGTTTGAACGTATAGTTCTAAGGAGAATCCTGGGAGCCGTATTTGAGGAGGAAGAATAGGGAATTGTCATTTATTTCTGTTACCTATATGTGGAATATATGTTAAGGGAAAGTATCGCGATTGCGAACGGAAATAAACATTTTAGGGTGTCCTGAGTCCAAATAACCATGTTACACAAAAAAATGTCTGTGTGTGTATGCTCGGTATAATAAACGAATAGTTTTACAAAACTGAAATTTCATATTTAATATTACTATTATCTTGAAAAGAACAACAACTTTTCACCAAAATCAGCTGACTAGAAGCTTTACTTTATACCATGCATTTTACGTATTTTTACGATTTTCTCGAAAATTACTGTAACGATTTTGATTAAACCTGCTGGTATCGGTATGATATAGAACATAATTTACTTTAATATCGTATAGATGGCACTCTGTTTGAAATCGTCTGACAGGGCTTAAATGCCGATTGTTGTATATTGTTTTTATAAAGTAAGTTTAATTTTGTAGATTTGAAAGAAAAAAACGCTGCAAATTATTAAACAATGGTTTATTATTTCCAAATAACAATATTGGGGTATAACTGTTTATATGGCTGTCGATAGGCAATTAAGCAATATGAAAAGCACTAATTCGAAGCATCATATCATAACACTACCACTGATTTCAAAACGCAGTATCTAAGCTAATTTTAAACCAAATTTAATGATTCTTCTTTCATTTGTTTCAAAATTTAATTATTTATCAAATGACACTTAATTGGTATTTATTTATTTGTTTTTTAGGAGAACCGGATTTTTTTTTATTCGTTGTTCGGATTATACGCATCTTAAAATTTTGAGCAGGGGTAATTCTTTATTTTTTTTTGGTCGATTACAAAGGTTGATTATTGAAAATAATAAACCAAAAGCATTTATACAGGACTGCGTTACTATTCTTTCGATTTTCATACAAATAATTCAAATTAAATTTCCTGATTCCAGAAAATCTTACATTTTATCTTTATCATCAACAATAACCGTTATCAGAGAATCACATTTCTTATAAGTTGTGGCTTGACCATATATGACGATGTTTCTTATTATTTTTTTTTTTTTTACAATTTGTTCATCGCGTTGTCTTGATCACGAGAATCTTTTCAATTTTTGTCTATCTGCAATAATAACCGATTTTTGGTGTAATTACATCTATTACAATCTGTTACTTGATTATACAAATGAAATTTTTTAAAATTTATTTATCGCACATTACTAATTCTAAAACTCTATGGACACTTTTCTCTATCTTCAAAAATAACTGAGTTATGAGTGTATTTATGTGTAAAATTTCAATTTTTTTTCCTTTTCTTTTTCCACTTTTATAAAATTACTCGCGGCTTTTTGGTTAAAAAACAATAATAATTTTTTTTTCTATCTTAAAAAATAACTGAGTTATTGAAAAAAATTACTTTTAATCGGCCGCCATTTTAAAACTAACTAGCTGATATCAACGTCTAGGTGATAAGATCATTGTTAAATTTAAAGATCATTTTTGTGGCGAATTTAAAAAAAAAAAATAGTCCAGTTTTTTCGGAGAAATGCCGCGGACAAACGGATTTTTTTTATTCGTTATTCGGATTCTACGCATTTTGAAACGTTAGCTCTCAAATGAGCAGGAGTAATTTTTTTTTTTTTGGTCGATTACAAAGGTTGATTATTGAAAATAAGTGCACACAATACACCACATTAGGCGTAATTTTTCAATGTGAATACGATTATATAGTTACCATATAATCTTATTTACATTGAAAAATGACTTCTAATGTGGTTTATTGTGTGCACTAGATTTGTACTTAAGTTTGATTTTTATCATCGGTTTCATCCGAGAACATTCTTCGATAATATTTATTAAAAAAAGTTTTTTTGTTTTTATTAAAGAAATTCAACAACTTTATTTAGTGTAGTTAAAACAAACATCTCCTAGAACAAATACATGAAAACACAGATCCTTGCTAATTAATTGTATAGTTTACACTAAGCTAACCCTAAACTGGGCTCAGTACAAGCTTTTCTACTTAGCTCACAACAGCATTACGACACAACTCAGCTTGCCTAGTCTTCAGTTTATCAAAACTTCACCAAGTGCCGTTTGTTAGTTAGTTTAAACTAAAAACTGTCACCGTTTCCATTTTGTAATGTGTTACAGCGTTTACAACTGGAAAGTTTATAAACAAGTACTATGTAACAGTATTTGAAAAAAAAATATATATTTTTTGCTAAATATGTTAAATTAAGCAGATAAAAATTCAACACATATATTTAATATTGGGTACATATGAACTATAGATAACTTCCAAGCCGTGATATAAAAAATAAATAAATAGGTGAAATGACCTAACATAACACAGTTGGCGCAAGAACCCGAATGCCTCCTTTTAAGCCACCCTCCAATATTGGCCCTATCTGTTGCTACAGCTCTCCACCACCTTACGCATAAGCAGAAGACATGCATTCGTTGCGAGACAATCAGCCCATCTCTTTTTTGGCTTGCCCACTCTTCGCTTGCCTTGAAGCTCCTCTACCAATGTCTTCTTTGGAATTTCATCTTCGCCACGTGACCCGCATATCTGAGTTTCCTAATCTTGATCCACTTAATGATATATGGATCGCCATACAGCCCTGAGAGTTTTCGGTTTTTCCTCAAATTCCTTGTTTAAGAAGTTCCTGCTTTTGAAGTATTTTGCTATTCCGAAATAGCTGTGATTGGCTGCAGCAGGTAATAGGTTGTTCGGGGCGTTTATTCGTTCTGATTGTATATAGGTATGAGTGACTATTGTATATATTTTTATTGATTTTATTTGTATATATGTATATTTTATTATTATTATTATATAAATTTATAGTTTTGTATTATCGTGTGAATGTAGTATGAATGTTGTACTTATCACTATTAAAATGTCCTGAATTGGACAGATTGTAATATTGCTCAATAAATAAAAAAAAAAGAAAAAAAAAAAAAAAAAAATTCGTTCTGAGAACTCTTACAAATCCGTACGACCCAACTTCGCAAAGTCCTACCTCTGTCGGCCATGTTCTTAACTACATTCCAAGATTTTTTGTTTCTTGTTCTAAACCAAGAAACGCTTTTAGATCATGCCTCAATCTGGTTACTACGTCCAAGTCATCTGCGTATCCCAGTCACTGGACCGTACTGTAGAATAATTATAATAATATGTGAAATAAATTTTATTCTGGAATGAGCAGTCCTCTAAGAAAAACTAAAATGTACAAAATAAATGATATTTGTCAAGTCTTTTAAGACTAGAGTATAGTAATGGAAAGGATTAGTTAACATAGACTGATCTTAATATCTAGCTTTAAATATTAAATACGTTTGGCAGATTGATAGTTTAGGATATGAAGAAATAATTTATGATTAAAAATGCTAATCATAAAGCTTTAAGAATGAATAAAGCGGTGAATTTTAAAATACGGTAGCATTGACAAAACATTTTTTTGAAATAGGCGGATCTCAGGGAAGGTATACAATATTATTCAAGTTACTGTGTTGGAATCTCGTATTTTATGAACAGACAGAGGAATATCCTTATATTATCATTATGCTAACCACATCATAACGAGAATGTAAGGTTTTTTGTTTCGAAAAATCTGAAAACACAGACAGCAAGGAGTTATTGGCGACGAAAAGAAGGTTAGAGCTACTTCGAACTCGGTATACCAACTGAAAACATAATAGCGCCTGGAAATACCACAGCTAAAAAAAATGGGACAATTTATTCGTCTCTTCAGTTCCTTGTCAAATTCTTCAAACATTCCACCCTTCAGAGGCAAACTTAGTTAAACTGAGGAAATATAACGGAGGTGACTAGATGCAGAAAAATTTTAGGATGGAATCACGAAATGTAGGAATTTATTTTAAGTTAGCGATGGATTTTGGGTGTTTTCAGAATATGGTTACTCCATGATAGGTTTTGATCAATAACGATTCCAAGTCTTTTACTGAGTTGTGGAAATGGATAATAGGCAGTCTACTTAGGTAAAGTAAGGAATAATAGAAAGAGGATTTAAAAGGTGCTTTGAACCAATGAGGTTGGATTCGGTTTTCCAGCATTCAGCTTCAAATAATTGGTCGTTGCCCATGCATTGATATTATCAATATCCTGTTGTAGCTTTTATATAGCCTCGAGCATTTCGGATGGATGGAAAGTAAAAATAGGAAACTATCATATTTAATTAGAATAATTTAATATATAAATTGCTTAGTACATAGACATAGCACTAAACACTTCCTGCAAAGAATATTAATTCGCTACTTTAGGAAACTGAAATAGTTGTTTCATTAATGATTTAGAGAAACTAACAAGTATACGAGGGAAGATAGGAGATTCACACGATATATAGAGAAATATAATTCTATTAAGAAATAAAGAAGTGATACATTTTTCATATAATATTTAACACTTCATGGAAGTCTAATTGTTGGAAACAAAAGAAAATGTCAAGCAAATCTCCGGGAAACAATGTTTTAATTAAATCCTTTTGTCCGGGAATAAACAGTATTGTATTAAATATTCTTATATCATTTCTTGTTGTTAAGTAGCTTCTTTAAATTTATCATGAGACTAATTTGGACTTTGGTAGTTAAACTTTGGGACCACACCAAATCATCGATTTCTCTCGTACCTTATCCTTACAATCTAAAACCTTTTATAAAATCCTCAATACTCCTTACTTTGTCAAGAAAAAAATCATCGATTAATGACTTTAAAGTTCCTGATGTTGCTGATTAGGCCTGCACCAGGTAGGATTACATTCATGACTAACTTCATTCTTACCTTGACTAATTCTTATCCTCCAATCCCAATCATTTTGATAATCAAAACTACTTCGCGAATTCCACAAATGCTCCCTCTTACAATCTTGATATGACTAGCTTAAGCTTTTGACATATGTGAAGTTGATTTCCAAAAGGAACTAAAGGACATTTTTCACAAAATTAAAATTTTTACGAATTTGTATTCTCGTTATTTAGTTTTATCAAAATCTTCTATTTGTTATTATCTAATAAGCCCTTTCCAGTAATTTAAAAGCGCAATTAGAAATGCTATTGTTTCCTAAAAGTAATAAGTACACATTTAGTTTCGTTCCAAATTATACTAAAGCATTTCATTCCATTATTTTAATATGACGTTAATAATAAAGCAGAATAAAAATTTACATTTTAAAACGAAAAAAATCAAATAAGTTGTTTAGTTAATATAGTAATAGTGATTTTCGCGCTTTCTGTAAAATTTTCTAAACAGATATTGTACCTTTTGGAATCTGCGTCTTACATAGCTCATACACATATAACCTAAAATGTGCTTAGTTAATACTACTCTAATTTCATTTATAACATTCTACAATAATAATAATAACAGGCCATACCAAACCAATGCACCGTTCAAGACCTCTAGATCAGCCTCCCATCGACGCTTCGGCCTACCTTTCGAACGCCTACCGGTCCGTTTAGTGAATACCAACTTTCTCGGAATGTGTTCCTCACTGAGCCGCGATGCTATCAACTCAATTATACTCACAGGGTACGAGCTCCGCAATTCCGTGTTGTGCAACCTCCTAAACTCCCCAGTGGCCTTACCTCTCTTCGAAAAAAATATTTTACGCTGTACTTTTTTTTCGAAAACATTAAGCCGTTGTTCATCCTTCAAAGTAAGCGGCCACGTTTCACATCCGCAAAGGACCGTCAGAAGAATAATAGTTTTATAAATTCTAACCATTAAGTTTTTAGACAGATGCCGCGAAATAAATCTTTTAGCAACTGAATAATAACAAGGATTTTCCGCCTTTAACCGGGACTTTATTTTCTCCTGGATTTCATTTTATCTTGTAATCATTGAACCTAAATACTTAAATTTTTCTATGTATTCAAACGCATGCCCTTATATATCAATATTATGAAGATCGGCACCGTCTCTGCTACTAATCATATATTTCGTTTTATCCTTATTTATTTCGAGTCCTATTTCTTTACCGGTTTTTATTAACGCACTTGTATTTAGATGTATAGTTTCCCTGTCTTCACCTAGCAGTACTAAATCATCGGCTCATCCGAAAACCGGAATCTACAACAATAATAATAAAATATTTATCTTGAAAATGAATCTTCATTTATACCAAAACAAAAGCTAAATAAAGGAGAACAAATATTTACAAGACGGGTATTAAATAGATTACCAGGAAGAAATAATATCGGCTATTGACCACTCCTCGACTTCTTGAGACCCGGAAGACGATATTTAGACAGGCCTTGGTGAGGCGATTACATTCTACCTCTTCAATATTCTCTAGTGGGGTCTTGTGGGCTTCCACACTTCAACACCTCAAGGAGAGGCTACCAAATTATCGATACAAATATTTTATTTAAGTATCAGTTTTCCTTATTACACTGCCTCTTTTTCCTTTTCATTGAATGGCTGGTCTGATCTATATTTTATGTACATCTTAAAATATCAAATCATCAAAAGAAAACAAGATGAAACATAGAACCTAACATAGCATGTACAGTTAAAAAAAAATTGACAATCCACCAAGTCTATGTTAATAGCCTTTCCAGGTTTAATTGGAATAAGTATCTTCAAGAAGTAGCTGACATCGCACAGACACAGGAACATAATTTTATTTCCTATCCTAGGGACGGAATAAGCAAGAATTTTTTACTCCTTTTTAAAATCCTAGGTCCATCAGCCAGGTTTGAGTCCGCGACTTTGGGCATTGAAGGCAAAATTGTTAAGCTAGTCATTGAATGAGCGAGTGATCCCCTAATTAAAACTGTCTGAAAATACTTGACACAAAGTGTCAATATTCATCCATTTTTGTATCATAAAATTATTTATTTATTTAAGTAATAAAATTAGATGGTTAAAGAATAAAAATTAATTGTATTATTGACCTGTTACGTTCAGGACAAACAGGTATTCTCTTGTAATGAAATGTATTTACATTTCAATTTACTTAATATAAATATATTACTTATTATTTTACTAAATTCTCCTACGCTATATACATTAAAGATTTTATTATTGAAGGAATTAGTCCGGGTGGCGGTCATTAAATGAAACAACTGAATAGTTTCAACTATTTTATTGTTTGCCAACGTTTCGACCCCCATTGGGTCATCATCAGGGCGTCTGGTAGGCGAGTGGAAACAATGGGGGTCGAAACGTTGGCAAACAATAAAATAATTGAAACTATTCAGTTATTTCATTTAATGACCGCCACCCGGACTAATTCCTTCAATAATTCTCAACGGTCAACTAATTATATCCACAATGATTAAAGATTTTAGTAATACAATATTTAAAGGACCGTATTTGAAAATATTAATAAACCCTTCTAAGATAATAATATAAATAAAGTGACATAGACCGCATAAACAATGATAATGAGTGTTGTAAGTTATTATTAAAATTAAAAGATTCAATGTTATTAAATTACCGTGGATAATATAGATAGATAGATAGATAACTGTTTTTTATTTCTTTAAGCATACAACAACAAAAACAAATATTACAAATATATAAAACATTTGTAGAACTATGGTCATTTAGACCGTCAACCCGGAGCCGATCTGAAAAGTTTTACAAAATTATACAATAGTCAAACAGGTTACTTACTTCTAACTGTATTAACTTATAAACAAAACAACAGAAAAAATAATAACAATATTCAATCATATCAATAATATTACACATTAGAGTTTTTTTTCAATTATAATTAAATGCCTTAATAAGCCTATATCTATAAGGCCATGCAATTTTACAAAAATTGTATACAGACAACCAGTTATCACCATTGAGACATTTTATCACATCATCAACTTTTAGAGAACTCTTTCCGAAACAATTTTTTCTAATTTCAGACAGAATCGGACATGCAGCCAGGAAATGAAATGTATTTTCTGTTTCTTTTTTATTGCACAAAGAACACATCACACTACTATTTGAATAAAATTTGTTGTAGTTGAGATAAAGAAGTTCACATCCAACTTTGAATATCCATTTAACCCCATTAAAGTTTATTTTATTATCAACAAGGTAATGTGATCCATAATCATAATTTAAGTTTTTATATAGATAATTTTTTTCCGAAACTGAAGCCTTTTGTACATATTTTAATCTGTGAATTTCTGTTAACGATACTCTAAATTCCTGTAGGATTAAATCCCATTTATTTTGATTGTCAAGTTTAATGTCTATGTCAATATTATGTTTTTCAGCTATTTCTCTTAAATCCTTTATCCAATATACCTTTTGTTTAACAACTTCATTGTTTAATAAATATGGTAGCCTATTTTTTGCCGTGGATAATATAAGTAAACATTTAAAACGAATAGAAATTAGAAAGTCAGTGAGTCAAGTTTTCGTTATAGTTAGAAAATACCTTAGACGAAATTATTTCAAATAACAGTTTTTTTTTTTTTGTTTTTACTAAATGTTAATTACTTTTATTGAAGGTATTAACGAAGCTGGTAAAAGCCAAAGCTCTCTCACAAGTATGTACCATTAATCTTTTGAGCCACAACAGAAAAAAGGTTGTATACTGAATGGTGTTGAATGGCCCCCTTGTGTTTATTTTGACACACTGTCAGTAAACGTTTACATCCTCCGGCTAAAAGGGAGTCTTTGATTTCTTTTCTCTTCAAAAATAATGATCCATTAAAGTGAAAAAAAAATATCTCCTTTGTATAACATTACAACTGATAACATTTATTTTAAAAACTGCGTTTAATCCATGCAGTTTTGTGTTTTTTAACACAAAATTGGTGATATAGATGTATAATATATCATTGGATAACTAAGGATTTTAGAAAAAAAATTTCTTATACAAGTATTTGTAAAAAATAATGGAGAGTGACGAAAAGCCGATGAATCCAACAGATTTTTGTAAATAAAAATATCATAGATTATTTAATAAAACACATGTTGCTATCGAAAATCAATTTAGTTTATTATTTACCTCTTTATTTTCAACTCTAATATTATTTAAAAATTATTAAATTTATTTTAACAACGAGGTGAGTGAAAGTCCGTACAACACACCAGATTTTTTTTTTTTTTTTTGTAAATTTCTTTCATTAGTATACTAATGGCATCCTTTCACTCAGTAGTATATAAAATACTGTTTTTATTGTTATTATAGTTTTGAAATTGTATATAATCTTCTTTTTCTGTATTATCTTAAATTTTTTTCTACATTGATGTTTTAATATACACTCGTTGTATTCCTTTTGTATCTATTTATCCTTGATGATGACTCACAATGGAGGTCGAAGTGTTAGTAGACAATAATTAGCTAAAACTATTTAATTTTTTCTTTTACTTACCGCTACCCAGACTTATTCCTTCCTGTATTTTTTAACGATCAAATAATTATATCCATTATAAAAAAAAAACTATAATGATACTTTTATTTATGGAATATGCACCTTTCGTTCTGTGTTTAATAACTTTGCGTGAATTAATGCTCAAATAATTAATTACTATTTTTCCTTAGATCTATGTTTATAAATAACTTATTATTCATACTGTATCTATTGTTATAAGATCAGTGTCCATTAGTATTAGACAGCTGTTATACATCCGCAGGTAATGTAATTCCACGTTATTGTAATTCAGGAAACTCATTAATGATTCCAGAGCTGGCCGAGCTAAATGACTCTGCGCTAGCCCAATATGGTGGGGTGTGGGTGTGTAAAAGGTGGTGGTACAGACCTATGGAATCGGAAATCTGAACCATTTCCTCTTCTAGTTTGTTATTCTGTCCTTATGTCAACCTTCCGTTATTAGTGTAATTTTGAAATTGAAATCAGAATATCAATTATATACGGCTCAAAAATAATCTTTATATATCGGATGATGTAAATAACAGCCAAGGGATGATTTAAAAAAAACAAAATCTTAATCACTAGTGTCACCCTGTTTCGCTCGGGTGCAATTTCAGTGTGGGGTCATTTGTGTTTAAAAATGAGCTTTTTGATCGATTTAGAGTTTATCGCAGAAACATTGCAGGACTGGTAAGAAATGAGTTAAATCTTGAAAAAAAGGTATACTTATTTAATTAATTTAAAATCCGCCAGATCGCCCTGAGATTTTGATATGGAAGAAAAAATCCCTTATCATTCTATACTTAAAAGGGGGGATAATATGGTGGTCATTAACGCCTATATACTTATTTTGATTTTTCTTATCTCTGGTTCTAAAGGCCGTGTAGGCCCAAATACAATAGGGATCACCTGTGGTTTAGTGTATAGCATAACAGCCTGCTATGCGCTAGCGTTGGTCGAAACCCGGCAGATGGCCAGATGATTTTAAAGGAATTAAAAAATCCTTTTATGGACATAAAAACGTGTTTCCGAGCCCGTGCGATGTGAGGTACTCGTTAAAGATACCTGGATAGGCTAGAAAACATAATAGGCTATAAACCTGGATCGGCTAAATTTAGGATTCCCACTTAAGTATCGTCCGACTAGCCACGATTGATAAAATTATATAAAACTAGCTGAAACCCGCGGCTTTTCTCGCGAATATTTTATTTTGTCTTCATTTAAATTTTCATAAATGCGTTTAAGAGTAGTAACTATAAAACAAATATGATGGAGCAGTTGTTTGGGGATGTAGTCACAAAGAAACTACCAATAAAACCAACTTATTTTCTTACTGGTGTGTTTTCTTGGTGGGTTCATCCTCCAACCAACTTCTTTACCATATAGTCAAAACGGCCAACAACTACTTCATTATTATAAGACATATAAATTTTCAGAAATATAAATATTATATTATTAATAATTGCATTTACCAATGTTTTTTTCAATTGAAAATATCCCCATTCGTTAGATCAATGTATATCAATCACATTTATGTTGCAAACGTGACTATATACCACGATTACGTTACAGCTAAAATATATTGAGTAATTTTGGGTATGCCTACTTCTGCTGGATCGCTATTGTATATTCCACAGAATTAAATGGCAACTTATTAGACTAAAGTTTGAATTATGGTTGATGAGGAAAGTGATTTAAAAATAACTTAACCTATTACTCTAATTAATCTAATATAACTATAAATATCTTCTTTCTAATATCGAGACACATTGAAAAAATAGAACAAAAACTACACTTCTTTATCTTTATTTGCGGTTTGGTGAATTCAATTTCATAAATTAAATAATTTAATTTAATATTGCTACAAATTACGAAAGATGTTGATAGTGACTATGCTGAATGAGGTTATATAAAAGAAATACAGGTTAATAGCAATGAGCTACTCTGTTTATGATAAATAAAAGATTATTATTTCATGTCAGATGTCAATTTTATTTACTCTAAATTACAATAACATACCAGTACCATGTAGCCACATCCAAATTATTCAGTAACATCATTTTATCTTTTAAACATAACCGTTCTATATTATCATAACCCCTTAGCAACTTAGATGCGTATTTACTTCAATTATGGGAGAAGCCATCCTCCAGAAAAAACGTGTTTTTTTAAGTTCCAGATATAAGCTCTTTTATGTTTTTTTTGTTGTTGTTTTTTTTATTATTTTTATTATTTATTATGAAAAATAATAGAGTGACTGTGTTTTAGTGGCTATAACATCAGATTTTCTTGGTTATCTTATCTTTCGATTATCCCGAACCTGTGCGATGTCAGGTACTCATTTAAAATGCCTATCCTAATTGAAACTGGAGAGGAAAAAATTAGGACTCCAAAAGAAAATACAAAAAGAAATACAGATGAATAGCAATGAACTACTCTGTTTATGATGAATAAGAGATTATTATTTCATGTCAGATATCAATTTTATTAACTTAATGTTACAATAAGATACCAGTTCCAAGTAGCCACATCCAAATTATTCAATAACATTGTTTTATCTTTTAAACATAACCGTTTTATATCATCATAACTCTTTTGCAACTCATAACTCATAGCAAGTCATTCAAATAAGTACTTATAATTTTTCTGGAAACGTAATAGTAATATGTATTTTATTATAACTGGAAACTATAATGTGAATGTATATTTTATAAATAAGCTTAGAAACAATCAACACACACTTATTTTAATTAATAATAACATATGTAAAGAGATCGTGTCAGGAATGAGCGGATACGCCAGGAACTGGAGGTTGCGCCATTAAAGGAAATTCTGCAAACCCGCCAGCTGAAGTGGTTCGGCCACGTTATTAGAATGGAGGATCACAGAGATCCTCTAAAAACTATGGATTACGTGCCAGATGGGAGAAGGCCTCGGGGGCGACCAAGGATGTCCTACCTGGAGTACGTGGACAGGCTTTGCAGAGGAAGAGGGAAAGATCTCCGCCAGGCCAGGAACCTAGCTGGGAATAGAGAGGATTGGAGCCGGTGGATGAACGCTCCCCTACGCTGATACGGCACAACAGGGAGAAGCAAAAGAAGAAGAAGTAAAGATATGGGAAAGTTACTTGGGAACCAGTGTTGCCACAGTTAAAAAAATTTGTTTTACATTTTAGGAAAATATATTTTTGCAACTATTTAGAATAGTTTTTTATTATTTATTGAGAAATATTACAATTTGTTACATAATGAACAGTAGTAATAGTGATGTAGTACACATTCATACTATATATACAGAAAATAATGATAAAGTCAAATTACATAAAATCGGAAATAAATAAATTCAAATATATACAAGAAAATAACAATTAATAAAAACAAAAATAACAAATCAAAATAACAACCTGTAGTAGAGATAAATATAAGTTGGGAAATTAATAAAAATCATACAAACAAACTTAACTATATACAATAAATACAACCTGCTAAAGGGACCCTAGACTCGGCTGCTCCCTCCACAAGTGGGGGAGAAGCCGAATCCAAGAGATCCCAGCGCCTCTCACTCAGCGCTTCACCGGTGTTAGCCAGTGGAGGACGAGCTAGGGCGGAATAGCCAAAAACATACAGTACATGAGTGGAGGATCTGACCAGTGTCAGAACTCCAGAATAAATGTTTACAAAACGTCGCGGGGCCACTGCCGTTTCAATCTATTTAGAATAGTAATAAAAACTATCCCATCATTTAAGTTGAACCAAATAACAGATACTTGCGAAGTTTGATCAAAGTCGGTTCAGTAATTTCAGAGATTATCCCGAACTAACATTGTGACACGAGATTTATATATATATATATATATATATATATATATATATATATATATATATATATATATATATATATATATATATAGGAACAAAAAATACTGTGAGCTGATCATGAGTTCTCATGTAATATATACTCTTATTGACAATGGATTTAGAAGGGAGGACCGATTCTTCTCAAGGAACAACCAATTACATCAATTCCTATCACTTCCGTCCATTGAAGAAGAGGTGCTCAAGCGAAATTATATTGGGTTGATGCAAAATTAATGCAGGTTTTTAGTAGGTATTGTAAATACGCCATATCTTTACTTTAACCATATATATTTAATCAAAATAATTTCCATCTGAATCAATGCACTTTTGCCAACGTTCAACAAGCTTTCTTATTCCACCAGAAAAAAAATCCGAATCCCTGGACTCAATGAAATCACGAAAAGAATTTTCAATGTCGTCCTGGTTTTGAAAATTTTTCTCCCTCAAAAAGTTGTCCAGATGCCTGAAAAAGTGGAAGTCTGTAGGAGAGAGGTCAGGTGAATAAGGCGGATGTTGGAGAACTTCGTAGCCCAACTCGTGCAGTCGTCGAAGCGTTGGTTGTGCAACGTGTGGTCTGGCGTTATCGTGGAGCAGGATCGGCCCCTTCCGATTCATCAATGCTGGGCAAAGACGTTGCAATTTTTGAGTTCCGAGTTCCGCCGCCATTTCTCGTGTGGTTTTGGTTGGGTCTTCTTCCACTTTTGACCTCAGCTGGTCGTTGTCCAGAGCAAGATGACGGCCCCGACCTTCCTTGTCTTCGAGGTCGAAATCTCCTCTGCGAAACTTCTGGAACCAACGCTGCACCGTGCACTCATTAATAGCCCCCTGACCCCACACTTCATTAATATTACGAGCCGTTTGCGCTGCGCTGCGCCCTAATTTAAATTCGTAAAAATAAATTTGACGAAAATCGCACTTTGACATTTTCGATTCAAGACCTTTGAACACACTGAACAAAACGATTTTACTAAACAAATTCATGGTGAAAGAGAGGGTATTAGATAAGGTTTGTTTTGGTATAATAATGATCAATGTTAGGATTAGCTTTGTTTACACAATTGGAATTAAGATATTGCAATAGAGGAAACCTGCATTAATTTTGCATCAACCCAATAGTATACACAGAAAAAAAAGTATCAAATAACCTGACAACCATTAATGTGAGGGAAGATTTATAGATATTGACATTTCATTCAATTGGTTCCTTTATGATGATATATCGAGACGTCAATTATTTGAGATTTGCTCCACAGCCTCCTGAGTTATCGACTTGTTTTGTTCCGACTGATGTAACAATATCCTGTTAACACTCTTATCTGCACTACAAACACAGACCGTAGCTAGTAAGGATCCCCCGAAAATGTAGGAAGCACAACTTTTTATATATTTTGTGAATTTGTTTGGAACCTATCCTCCCAAACATCATACATTAATTCCAAACAACCTGGTGCGCACATAAAGATTGAAAGAAAAATATTTCACAGAGATAGAATAAGTAAATATATACATAATTTAGTCATTAAGTAAATAAAGAAGTTATTTATCAGTAATATTGTATGAGGAAAGTTATTGTGACTGTTAGCAACTTATTACGCGTTCGCGCGTTATATTTTTCCAAAAAGTACTATATCTACTTTTCGTTCTAAATAGTACTTTATCCATACCATATTGTTAAAAAGTGATTGGAAAAGTGTAATAATTTGGAAAACAAGTTGGTAACACAGTACTAAATGAACTTTATATTTTAATAAATAAATAATCAAATTGATTGGTTTAATAATAAATAAATGACAAAATTTTACGTTTTCTATAAAATTGTCTATCTAGTACCTTTTGGAAATAAACGTCTCAATTCAAAATTTACAATTATTCAGCATAAACAGAAATGCTTTTTTTTTTTTTTTTTTTTTTTTTTTAATCCCAATTTATTTGTATGCTTGAAAAAAGTCCTCCTGGGACTTGGATTCAAACTCACAACTTCAGCGTGGCAGGCTAGCGAGTTAACCACTTAGCCACGGGCTCCCAAAGTCAAAAATTGATGATATAAAATAGTCATATGTAAAGAAGAGGGGAAAAAATAAAATAAAGCTTATTTAAAACTGTATTGTGACTGGATAAAGTTGTTGGGCTCAGTGAGGAGCGGATTCCGAGAAAGTTGGTATTCGCGGATCCGACTGGTAGGCGTCCGAAAGGTAGGCCGAAGCGTCGATGGAAGGATTGCGTTAAGGCTGATCTCGGGGGCTTGGGCTTGAATGGTGAACATTGGACGAGTCTGTGTAGGCGGAATTTGGTGGTATCGGCATCGAACCTTCGGGTTCATTAAGCCTATTATAATAATTATTATTATTATTGTGACTGGATAATCATTAAATGATTAAATATGCGGAATTTAAGAAATAAAGAGAGTTGGAGGGACGGATGGAAAGAGGAATAAGGTTCCAAGGGATTGAGGATCGAATGGGAAAAGATCTGTCGATATTTGCAGTTCGGTGGGCCATACTGTATAAATCTGAAGGCCTGGAGCGTGTATAACGGGAATGGACAAAGGATTTGAATAGTAGAAGGTCAAAAATGTATGATGGACAGCAGGATTGTATAATTTGGTAAAAAGTGCTTGGAAATATTTGCAACGAATGAAAGGGTAAAGCCACTTCAACTCGCCATAAAATTTTGATACGGAGGTGTACCTATGGTCCGCGAATTGGAATCAGACAAAGCAATTAATTAAGCGATTCATTTTTATATCGAGATCCCTAGATAGTTCACCATGTACCGTACAACAGTAGTCGAAGTGAGGAAATATTAGAGATGTAATGAGGAGTTTTCGGGTTTAATGCGGGATTAGGTGACGAAGGGAATGCAGTCGATTTAATGCCGAAAAGATACGCCGGAAGATTTCGGAAATATGTTTTTTGAAGGATAGTGTTTGATCGAAGATTGTTCTCAGATTCCTGACGGTCGGATAGAATTTTATAGGATTACTATTTAGGAACAGGGTCAAAATATATAGAAAATTTTCAGGGGGTGATGGGATCCTGTTACAATTGCTTTTTTTTGTTTTTCACCATTTAGTTTTAACTAATTGACTACAGGCCAGTGACTTATTCGATTTAAGTCTTTTTGTAGTCTGTTTGTGGCTGGTAATAGGTCGGAAGGTAAGAAGGAAAAGTATATTTGGAAATCAGCATAGATGAGGTATTTAGAGTGATAAGTAACGAGAAGAGGTCATTAAGGTAGGTAGCGGATATGATGGGAGAAAGAGACAATCCTTGAGGAATGCCACAGGAATGGGACAAAGTTAAGGATGGAGACTTATTATGCATGAATACTAGATCATTTGTAACATTGTCATTGATGAAGAATAACGAATCTATTATGATACTTGAAACCATTATCCAAGTGACAATAGTAGTAGCATCTCCATTAGAGAAAAATAATTAAAATTAAAATTTAGGTTGGTCAAATTTTCCTTAGATTATGTGACAAAGAATCGGAAGTTTAATGAAGTTCCGAATGAAGATGAAAGCGAATGCGGAAAGAGGCATTTCCTGTTTAAGGAAAAGATAAAGGCTCTCTTAAGCCAAGCAATTTCTTAAAGCGATTTCTCGAAATGGTCTGGAAGCGAAGAGGTAATGTCTTCAGATGTTGGAGTGCTATTTAATCTTGATAAAGCTCGTACCAAGTTTGAAGTCTTGTTTTAGTGACCATTACTTCATTAAAGGGTTATTCTGGACTTAATCTAGAATTGAAAATTTAGAGTCAAGTAACGAAATCTGATGGGAGCAACACAAGACTTTCACTTACCTCCGTCGCTAAAATTAATTTAAGAATTATATACGAGATAAAAATATATAGTTAAGTGAAAGTAACAATTAAAAGCAATTGATGATTTCACGTGGTGTTTTTGACTCGAGCATTTCAGCTATAAGATGCCATGACCAATTTTTGCAAATCAATAAAATTTAAGGTACTTAAAAAAAAAAAAAAACTTTGAAAAATCGATATTAAAGCCCTGTCAGATTATTTTAATCAGTATGAAACCAGCATCATATTAAAGTTTATCAAATATTAGATCGGTTAAAGCGACTTTAATTAAACTTAAAACTTCATTTCACATTTTACACAAATTACGCTAGTATTACACCCCCTTATGTTTAAATTTAAACAAATTTTATATCTCTTTCAATGAAATAAAAAAAATTAATACAATTTGTTTAAATTTTTCCATTTAAAATCTGTTTATTAAAGGATAAATTAACAGCCCTTTTATCAATTAATATGAAGTTTCAATTATTGAAAAAAAAAAAATAATACACGATAAACCGTGTTTAATAAAAGTAAAAAATTGCTCGTTATACGATAGCTTTGTATGAGCAGCGTGCTAATGAACTCGACCGCTTTAAAATATTCGTTGCAATAACAATTTAATTAACTTTAAGGGCCTTTCGTTTCCAATTATTATTCCTGTTGCGTGATTTCCAGCATCCTTTATATTAACTCGTTAAATGGATCCTTATCCTTATTGTTACTGTCCGATGATATTTGAATCTTTTATTAAGAAATTAATCTGAGTTTTTCTGTATTTTGAGCAAAAAAAATCTATCAGAAAAAGTAGACTTATCAGTCTATTGAAATGAATTATGATAAACCATGTTTTATACATATACTAGTGAATCGCCGGGGTCAACTGTAGTGTAGTGGCTAGCATAATAGCCTTTTATGCCCGAGGTCACGGGTGGCTGGTGGCTCTATGGTTTTTTAATGGGAATGCCGTTCTTTTGAGAGAAGCATAATGTTAGTACCGAACCTGTGCGATGTCAGGTACTCTTCTGCTTTTAACGGGTTCAATTTAAATATGATCATTTTATGTTTAAAAACGTTTCAGTTTGACCAATTAACAGTTCATCGCTTTGATATTATTGTCATACTAACGAAATGTGCAATTACCAAGAAAATATGTGTTGTATATATATATATATATACTTCTATTATATGTGGCAGTCGTGAATAAGTGGTTAAGTCAAAATCTTTCATTTTACAGGTTAGCGACTTAAAGTTTTACGTATACCAAAATAGAGTCATTAATTACACCATTCTTTCCACCTAAAATTTCATCCACCAAGAAATTTCTTTAACCAATTTAACACGACGTAGGAAAAGGTCTGAGGGAGCGATCCGTGAAGTTAACTTATTTTTGGTATAACTCGAATTATCAAGTTTTTCACGACCGACACAGATTTAATCATCGAAAGATATTGGAAACACAAGTTGGTTAAAAAATCAAATTAGTTCAGTTTATTAGTTTCTTGGGTTAAACGGTTCCTATTTTATTAGGTCAATTAATATATAATTTTTGAAATGAACTTTTCTTAAATAAATTTTAAAAGTTCAATCTGTGAAGATGTTAGTTTATGGTTTTAAAACAACTTTTTATTTCTTTTAACGTTAATGTTAAGTAAGATTTGGTAGGTAATATTTTTCTGAAATCTTGACTACCGTCTTGGAGAATATAAGATGTACGATACTGTACGTTGGCAACATTGATTACCGTGACCTATCTTATCACTACATTAAAAATAAATTTTTTTTATAATTTTACTCGCTTAAAAGAAATTTATATTACCTTTTACGACTTGAATGTTAACTTTACCAAAATCTTGCATTATCCAACGGTATATTATACATCTATATTACTACTTATAACTAAGGAATAATTTTTTGATGACTTGATTACAGAAAATGTAACACTTTCTTATTCACATTGAAACTAATTTGCATAGTATTTTACTTACAACCCTTTAGAAAATAATGGCCCTTATGACAGTGAAAACCTTATAAAACTTCTTCCTGTGGTTTAGAAGAAGGTCGGGGAACCAAAAATTGCGAAATCAGTTTGTATCTAGAGAGGAGATGTACCATACGTTATCCTGGAAGATCGATATTAAAAAAATATCAACATTCACTATGCACTCATGTTAAATGTGGAAAATGAAGCATACTTATATTTTCTTCTTCGCAATTCAGTCAGCAAGTCAGTTTAACTGGCCATTGGCTTCGAAAAAATACCTTTCTTAGGTGCACATTATTTCATTTGATATTTTTTAAAATATTTTTTAGTAATACAGCTATAATATACTTAATTCAATAATTAAGCCAACTAAATGTACGTATATCATCTGCGTTTTTACTATATTGAACGTGATTTTCAATTAAGGAAAGTAGGTTTTTAGTTATGCCCGGTGAACTATTCTACTCATATCGTATGCGGTCTGTTCCGCTCCACTTGAAGCACCATTGTTTGTATATACTGGAGAATGTAGGTTTGGAACTGGATGTTTTCCTGGAGAAAATAATAGGTTTTTTGCTTTTGTTGTTTATCTACCCTTTTCTAGAGAGTTTTAATCTCTAGCTATCGTGTAGGAAGAGTTTTGAGAACTATAGGTTTGAAAACAAAGATTTTTGCTGTTACTTTCTATATATGAAATATATGGTAAGGGAAAGTATTGCGATCGTGAAACTATTATAATTCTATTTGTGGATATATTAGGGAAATCTAAGTCCAAATGACCAAGTCCACCAATGTCTGTGTGAGTGTTCTGATTAAACTCACTATAACGAATTATAATTTGATGGGATTTACCATCACGAAGTTTCACTCTGATTGAAATAGTCTGCCAAGGCTCGAATGCCGATTTTTCGTTCCTCTAAAGTACCTTTACTTTTGTAAATTTCAAAATATGTATTAGGGCATCCTTCCAACCTATGGTTGTTGGAAAATAGTAATAAATAATTATTCTGTCTCAATCGGGGTTCTAATCTCAGCACCGGCCCTACAGTAATTCAGTGTCCTACCCACTAGACCACGCAGCTGTCTTAACGAAGCCGTTTTAACTCTGTATATTAACCAGATTAATGATTAGCTAAACAATATGGTCAAAATATGAGTAACAGAAGTACTTATGGAATTACAGTACTTTTGAAAAACTACGACTAAAGTTGAAGAAAATAATTTTAATTTATTTATTCCATAATGAACCTTTAAATCGAAAAAATAAATATAATAACTATGCACCTTTTTACGATTTTCTCAAAAACGGTTGCGCCGATTTTGTTTAAATTCGCTATATCGATGTAAAATTCAATAGGCTATTATAACATTTAGGTTTCATTCTCATTAAAATAATCTGACAGGGCTTAAATTCCGATATTTTATATTCTAGTATAATAACCATATTATCTTGTTAGTATTGATAAATAAGAGCTAAATATTCATGTTGAGCAAATTTGAAAAACAACTTAAGGAGAAAACTGAAAAATAATATATGTTTAATGCATGTTTTTGTTTTTGGACATAAGAACAGTAATATACAGTAGCTCACAGTGAAAAGGATACACCTACTATATTTCTATAAATATGTCAAAAATAACTTATTGCGCTTATTTTTATATGACCTATAAGTGTATATGGAATGAGAATACATTCTTCATTACAGATTAACTTGCCTAGCTCTCTAACATTAGCAATGGATTAAATAAAACTACATAAAAGGATTACAAAGCTTTGACCTATCTCACAGTGAAAATGATACACCACTCATGTTGCCATTGTTTACACCACTCATTGCTTTTAATCTGTTTTAGTTCTTTCCAGGCTTTCAGTGTCTTCTGCGCTATCAGTCTCTATGACAATTTTATTATATTATTTTGTGATTGTTTTTGTTTTATTATAATGGGTCGGCACACAACGGTAAGAGAAAGAGAACTCATTATACAACAGTTCAACAGAGAAAAATCGTATTAAGAAATTGGCGAACTTTTTCAGAAAACTCATGCAACAGTACAACACATTGTAGAAAGATATAAAAGGGAAAATAGGCTTTTAATAAGAAGAGAAAAAGCCCCAAAAAGATACTTTCCGATGCTGACAAAAGGTAGGTTCTAAGTGGAATATTATTTAAAGAAGATTGTTAGTGCGGAAACTGAGCGTCGCGTACTACGGAAACACAATTTTCATGGTAGAGTTGCTAGGAAAAAGCCGTTTATTAGTAAAAAATATCAAAAAGACCGGCTAAAATTTGCAAATGGGCACATTTCCAAAGATTTTGACTTTTGGAAACAGTTTATTTTTGCTGATGAAAGCAAATTTAACATTTTTGGGACGGATGGACGTGGATAGGTTTGGAGAAAACCTGGAGAAGCATTTTTCAAGCAAAATCTCTTACCGACTGTGAAACATGAAAGTGGGAGTGTGATGGTGTGGGGATGCATGGCAGCTTCTGTATGGGAAATCTGCATTTCATAGAAGGTATAATGTATAAACATTGATATGTGGACATATAAGGCAAAATCTGAAGGTAAGTGCTGAAAAACTTGGATTACAAGATATTTTTACTTTTTACCAAGATAATGACCCCAAGCATTCTTCGTTGATAGTGAAAGAATGGCTTACATTTAACTGTCTCAAACTTATAAAGACACCTGCGCAGTCACCAATTTAAATGTCATTGAACATTTGTGGGCAAAATTGGAGACAGAAATTCGAAAACATAATATTACAAACAAAGAAAATCTAAAAAAGGCACTCTTGGAAGAATGGGACATAATTAGCAAAGATTTTACCCAAAAACTCGTGGAATCCATCCCAAACCGCTTAAGAGAAGTAATTAATAACAAAGAACTTCCAACAAGATATTAAAGTTATATAAAATTACTTTTAAATTAAATTTTATTAAAGTGTATCATTTTCACTGTGAGGTCTGGAATTTCATTTTGTTATTTTTATGGTCAGGCATTATTAAGTATTGTTCAAGAGAGATATTTATTTTTTTCTAGTTCAAATGTGTAATATTTTAGGGAGAACCTTTTTCAAAAAAATATATTATTGGACATGATAAATGAACATTTTGTGAAATTTTTATGGTGTATCATTTTCTCTGTGAGCTAATGTACATGTATGATATACCGTTCGAAAGCTTGAGATTGTAGAAAAAATATTATCTCATACACAAGCTTTTAAAAATTAGTAGAGAGTGATGAAAAGCCGATGAAACTAAGTGATTATTTTAGATGATAATATAATAGATTTTTTAATGAAACACTTATTTAATTCTATAATGGTATCACAACCGTATTGGAAATTCTTTAATTGATTCTAATAAATGAGGTAAGTGAAAGTCGTGTGTTGCCCGCACCAGATTTTTACAACATATGAAATCGATGTTTACAAGCTTTGTAATTGACAAAAAAAAAATAAATAAAATAAAAAATGTCTGCCCTTAACAAAAATCGAGTTATTACGTTTTAAGACACGCAGGAACCGAATAACATATACAAAAATCCATCAGTCCATCGTGAGAACTTTCAAATAGCCAAAATTCAAGAAAGAACAGAACTTTTTTTTTTTTATAAAGCGTTTTGAAATCAGCAGAGGTAATTCGCCATTTTCGTTTGATTAATTTATCGCTATACCTCCTTGGGATCTGTCTTTTCTGAACAAAAATACCTCCTTACATTCTCGATATGATTACCACTTGCTCCTCTGTGCACTGATTTAATACTAGATCCCAACCCAAAAACTTGTATATACCTTCCCACAGATTTGCATCCATCAAAAAATCGTTTGTTATTTATGCTATCCTATTTTGAAATTCACTGCCTGTGCCCATTGCTAAAGTCTTATCATTAAATACTTTTAAACATCAATTATTTTACTTTTACTTACCTATACATTTAATATATAGTAAGGGGAAGTATTGCCTATTGAAGGAAAGTAAAAATTTTCAAGTTCCAGCTTTCAACGAAAATACGCGATATAGGGTCCACTAAATCCAAATGCGGTAAGACTAGCGCGAAAACGATAAGTAGTATAAAACTGAAATTTCATATTTTAGGAACGTCAATGCCTGAGCTGTTACAGCAACTTTTCCATAAAAATCGGCTAAACAGAATAGCTCCTTACAAGTATTTTGCAGTTTGTTTACGATTTTTTCAAATACGGCTCTAGTGGTTTTGACTAAACTCGTTATATCGATGTAAAATTTAATGGGCTTTAATATGATGTAGGTTACATTCTGATTAAAATAGTCTGACAGGGCTTCAAAGCCGATAGTTTAATTTTCTGCCTCTATTGTAAGTTCAATTTTGTAGATTCGAAAAAATCAACGATATTATGTTGCAGTGATAAAAAACGGACAAATATAAAAATTGAACGTATTCGATGTCCAACTAAAGGAGGTAACTGCAAGAATATTTTTTACGTAATCTTTTATTTTTGGATAATAGGAACAGTAATATAGACGTATAACATACCGTTGGAAAGAGATATATTTAATAATTTAAAAAATATATTTTCTTATACAAAAATTAATTAAAGGTAATGGAGAGTTTCGAATAGAGCATACACGTATTACTGATTATTATATGAAAAAATTCAATATTATTAATCTAAATCATATGTCTCCTTCTTTCATTGGCGCGACAGGCCGTGCAGGCCCTAGGCCTCGCGGTGTAATCTTCTGGGAGTTTACATTCGCGTTTCACGATGTATTTATAGTGTAGGGTCATCACTCCCTACGCCTAATTTTGTGAGTAGCCACCATTTGGCTGACGGGTCTCACATACCCGGGGGAGAGTCTGCGAATGAATCCCCATAATATTACATCATTATAAAAGCCCCGCCGGGACTGGGATTTTATCTCGAAACCTGTAGCATGAGAGACTAGCGCGCTAGCCACTCAGCCACGGGCTCCCCCATATGTCTCCAACGAACCTTAGTAAACTTTTATTTAAATTAAATTAAAACATTTTTCAACTTATAAGGTTATTTTCTAGTTCCTAAATTAATTTTAACAACCGAGGTAAATGAAAGTGGTGTGTGGCCCGCAACAGATTCTTCCCCACGTATATAATATTTAAAGCAGTAGATGATAACTTTTAGTTGTTAGAAAATCCGTCTTTTTGATTTGATCTAGTTCATTACTCCAAACATTTACGATCCAACTTTGTTACATTTTGTTAACAATTATGAGCTAAAAAGACAATTATGTATCATGCTAATAACCTTACAAGGATATATGCATTTGTATAAATTAATAAATACATTTTTGGAAGCGTTTTTCTCCTTCAACTCCGTATACATTAATAGTTGGTCGAAAACCTAAAATATAAGGATTACCAAGGGAAAACATTTTTTTCTTCTAGATATTCCATGTTAATTAGCTATGAAGCTCTGCATAATCTCATTTATTCTCAAGATAAAAGCAAGAGAAGTTTTATAATGTTATTATTTTCACTGTGTTTACATTTATTTTTCAACTGAACCAAAGTTTTAAGACCTAACTAACTAAAAAACAAAAAAAGAAAAAAAAACTCTACTTAATAAACTGAATATAAAAACTCCTTCAACTGCTGTATTTTTTTAAGGAATTAACAAAAGAAACTCTACTTCATTAGCAAAGATACCGAAGCTGCTTAACAAGTAAGATGGCCTGAATTGTGTCAATTTATATTTACTCTGTTAAAAAAGAATACTGCAAAAAATGAATTTTTTTAAAAACATTTTGTAAGCCTAATTCATCTTATTTCCAACAAAAAACACCTTTTAAATATTTATACTGCAATAACATGATTAATGCTAAAAATGGAGAAGTAAAAGTTTGACATGTTTTGGAGGCAGATCATTTTGAATAATAATAATAATAATTTAGAAAATCTGGTGCGTGCAACACACGACCTTTGCTTACTCCCGTTGCTAAAATTAATTTAATAATTTTCAAATAGGGTAAATAAAAAATGTGTTAAAGAATTACATTGAGATTCGATGAAAACCTGTGTTTGTTTGTTTTGTTCGGTTTTAGGGCGTACAACAGCTAGGTCATCCTTCAAAGGTTTTTATTCTTAAGTCAAGATGAATTAAAATTATTAAAAAAAATAAAAGTAAAATAAAATAAAAATAATAAAAGAAATAAAGATAGAAAAATATAAAACTGTGTTTCATCCGTTGTTCATATCTCTATGTGACATTATTCAGCTTCGTATAAGATATGACATTTTCTCTTAAATTTTTAGCTTACGAACAGTGCATCATAGTCTATATTACATTTCGTGTAATCGGGAAATAATTTTGTTGGATTATAAAAAATAATTTCGTATCATTTTTCAATATTTCAATTTAATCCCCTCTGTGTTAATGAAAGCATTTTTTCTTGGTCGATAACGTTTACATATTTTAAGAAAGGATTAGTTAAGGTGCTTTTATGCATCAGTTTTAACTGAGATTCCTTATCATTAAGTGGTATTTTGCTTGCTCAAAATAAAGGAGAAAAAATTCCCTTTTATCATTTTATGATTATAATTTTTTAAAAGATATATTTGCTGCAAAAAGTGTTAACAAATTTGAAGTTTGTATGGCAATGATGACTTAAGATAATATAAAAACATCGTCCGTAAGTTATTTCCTCGTTTCAGAACCAGGAATTTAGAGTTAAAAGATGCAAAGCGCTCGGGTCATCCTTCAACTGTTAATGATTATCAAATTAGAAAAATATCTGAAAGATGGCAACATGTCAAACATGATTGGTCATATATAATTGCTTAATTTAATTCAAAATAATCTGAAGTTTTTATTGTCATTAAAAAAAGGCTACGAACTTATTTTAACAACCCAATAAAAAAAAAAAAAAAAAAAAAATGTTTGCCCATTTATCCTTCATGTTGGTTATCCAAGTCTTTCGTTTTGTAACTAAAGGCGAATAAGCAAACTTATGTATTTGGCTTATTTTTTTTCCCCGAAAATAAAAATAGTTCTATTGAGATACAATTTACCGTTGGAAAGCTAAATGTGTTAGTAAAACTGTGATCTTATATACAAAGTTTTATAAGGTGATAGAGAGAGTGATGAAAATTGATAAAACTAAATAATTGTTCTAGATAATTATTTATATTTTTAGATTAATTAGTATAACAAGTACACGCTGGGGCAAATATCTACGTTTTTCCGCTTGGGACAGAACTATGTTAGCGTGGGGCGAGGCGACACTGTACAAGTTCCAACGTGTTTAATGCGAGATCACAACAGTTCCAGGTTTCCAACGCGCTAAATGCGGGATATTTACAGTTTTGACATACACATGTGACTTGAAGGAGTAATCATGGAAATATTTTTAAAAAAGAAGATTTTTATATTATTATTTATAATTCAAAATGATTATTATATTATATTTTACTATTATGTCATATTATGGAATAAACATATCAAAAAAATCACGCACAGCTAAATAAAATTCTTAAAGAAGAGTAATCAAGTGAAATTAACCGATAAGAGTCCTTTAAGCGGGAATGTTGAAAGTTTTAAAATATTTAATAAATAAACGCTAATGCTTGTTAATTCCTACAACATATAATATTGAGAAAAAAATAAAACAAACATATTTTCTAAAAGCAAGTGACTCACCTGTGATGCACGTCGCCCCACGGGATACTTAAGCGTGACCCATCGGTAGGTCACCCCGATGTAAACGTGTTAAAATAAATGTTTCCCGCGAAACTCGATGTATATCTTTAAAATTTCTTCAACATAATTTTGTCTTTCTTTTTCTCTATTCCCAATTGTAAATTGTCATCATACAATAAGCAAATGTGCTACATAAAACTTCAGTAGCAGATATGAAAGCCATAGGAAGGAGAAGTGCCCAGTAGCATCCCTTTCTAGGCTTTAATTTAGCTGAAAAGGTCTCACATCCAGCTTCTCTTCAGCCTTCTTCTATTCTTGTTTCCCTTATGTTTACTATGAAAACCCGAATTAAGAATATGTATGTGTTGTCTGTATGTAGGGTTTTGTTTTTTAGATACCAAGCAGCTGTCGTTTTTAGTTTTATAATTTTTCTTTGAAATCATTGCAGTTTTTGACTTATGAAATGTTTCATTAGATTCATCTTCGGGGTACCTAGGCGCTCCAGCGTTTCTGACAGGTATGCCAAGTTGAAGTGGCTCAATCCTGTTTCCCGGCGAAAGTATTTCTTGGGAGTTTTTCTATTCCGTACTTTCAATACCAAAAATCCATCCTACATTCTTGACCTACTCATCCCTTGTTCATCGGTACATTCGTTTAATACAAGATCCCAGTCCAGTAACCTATATATTCCTTTTCATTAAACATCATCCTTTAAAAAATCATTTAGTTTGCGTGCCACATCGTTCTGGAATTCCATACCTACCTCTATACGCAAAGCACCTTCTTTAACCTCATTTAAAAGCAAACTGTTCCTTCATCTCCTCAACCATCCATCTACAGATTGATTGTAAACAAAACGCTAGAATAGCGGTCATGTCACATTCTAAAATGAGGACCACAACAAATATGTAAACAATGTTTTAGATATATATTCACCTTTCTCTTTCTTTCTTCTGTTTTTCTCGGTGACCTTATTATACCATAAGAAGCACAATAGTAATATATCTTTAGATACACATTAATGATTATATAATTATAAACATATATGCATACTAAGTAATCGTAGTTATTTATTTAATTTTATTTATTCTTATTTTTAAATAATATTATATCTTAAGTTTGTATTTCTTTTATGTTTTTGTTTCTGTGCCAGACACAAGCCAAAGTTTTGTACTTTTCTGTTATTCTTAGGGGACTGAAGGTCCCAGATTAAAATTTACTTTCTTTCTTTCTTTTTTTATGTGAGTCTTTTTGATTCAAAAGCTCTTAAATAGATTTTTATTATACGTTAGAGTTATCTGTTATATACGCTATGTCTTCTTGACACTGTTGTTCCTCTATAATTTTTTTTAACCCCTCAAAAATCATTCTCAAAATTTTTAACTATCAACAATACGGAGCTGACAACTAAAATCGTTATAAAAAATAAATATAAAAATTAGCCACTTCTTTGGCCTATAGTGGTATATACTAGACTATTTTATTATTCATTCAATATTATAATTCATCTAGAACAGTTGTTCTAAACTAATGGCGTCCAGGGTGTCCGTAAGATGTCATTCGAAAATTATTTTAAATTATCTATTGGAGAACTGCCGCCAATGGGTTGTATCCCTACATGTGAATCATGACAGTATAACATTCACTAGATGTATATCATTACACAGTTGTAAATATCAATAAATGTATAAATTATCAAAATAAAAATATTTTCAAAGCTATATTTTGTAACAAAAAAGTAGTAACGCATGTCAAAGATACATTAAATTGGAATTGAGAATTTTTTTCTTCTTTCTTTTTGTATGTACTTTTTTTTTTTTTTTTTAACTTTATAGAAGGAAATTTTTACTTTTGCTTCAATAAAGTATAGAAAAAAACTTATATACGAACTTAGTACGTTGTAGGAAGAACTGCAATTTTCTAAAGCAACTTTCCATGATAAAATATTCTTCAGATATAATCAGATGAGAGATTTCTGTATATGCATGGGTTTATATATATATACATTTTTTTATGTTAAGGAGTCCTTGCTAGAGTACTCATTAAATGAAGAGTTCCAAATCTTTGTTGGGAACTACTGATCTAGAATATTAACATTAAAGTACAAAATACAATATAATATATATATATATATATATATATATATATTCACAAGGGATTGTATTTCCTCTGATGTTAATTAACTGTGTTGATCTCAGCTTTTGTCATTTGCCGTTCGTCATGTTTCTTAACATTCCTTCGTTAACGTCAAAGGACTGTTACATCATATGAATGAATATCCAACGGTCGTATTTCATTCCAACATAATCCTCGGTGTTCTTTGAATCATCAAGAGCTTATAGTAGAGAAGGGATGTAATTCTACATTCTACATGACAACACTATGCTCTTTATTAACTTCAAAGGACTTCTGAAGAAGAAGAAGATTTATTTATTTACAGAATATTTACAATGTACACTCAATAAAAACATGTTTGGTTTCATGATTTCAGTAGACCTTTTTTCATGATAACAGAGTTTCAATCATCCTTTGAATTTACAAATGATTATACAATATTTTGTTTAAGACAGTAGGAAAAGTAACACGAAAAAAAAAAAACTACACAATATAAATTACAATATTAGTTTAATAGTACGTGTTTGGTTCTTTTGTGCGTGTAGCACTTCAGTGATGTTTTGTTGTAATTACCAATTTCTAGTTTTAATGGGTTTTCAGAAGCTGTGGTTTTATCAAAATAGTTTTTGGTTACTGTGTAGATATACTGTTTTAATGTTGGGAGATTTAGTTCAAAGAGCATTTTTGAAATTTTAGTATATTGTGGGTAGTGTTAATGATTCGCATACATGTATTTTGTATTGTTTCTATTTGTTTATAATTGGTATTGCAAGTCGAGCTCCAGACGAGCGATGCATAACATATCTGGGCACGTATGACTGTTTTATATAGTAGTAGTTTGTTCTGAGTGCTTAAACTGGATTTTTTATTAAAATATGGGAACATTTTATAAATACATTTTTTTGTTTTTTCGGATTTTCTATTTATATGTTCGGTATAAGTTAACGATTTGTCTAATGTTATGCCTAAGTATTTAACTGATTTAGACCAGTTAATGTGGACTGAGTTTAATAAAAGGTGATGGTTTATATTCGGTCTGCGCTTAGTAAAGATTATAGCTTCTGACTTGTTTGCATTTATTTTTAATTTTCACATATTGCAATATTTATTGATTTTTTTGAAGTTTAGCTGTAACCTGTTAACTATGGTATCGATGCAATAAGATGATGTATATAGGGCTGTATCATCAGCGTAAAGAGATCTTATTACGTGCGGGTGGCTTGGAAAATCGGATATATATACATTGAATAAAGTAAGGACTTCTGATTTAATTTACAATAGAAATGCAAACTTAAGGCTTGATTCCATAAGTATTTTATATAGTTTCATGAAAAATTATGATGTGTCTACTAATATTATGTATTGAAGATACTGAGAGGAGTTCATTCATAAATAATTTAAAAAAAAAATCCAGTAAATATCCTCAAGCATTTAAAAGGTATCTCTTTGTTTGTAATATCGTATGGCAAGGTTAAACTGTAATAATCGTATGGCAAGGTTAACTGTAATATCGTATGGCAAGGTTAACTGTAATATCGTATGGCAAGGTTAACTGTAATATCGTATGGCAAGGTTAACTGTAATATCGTATGGCAAGGTTAACTGTAATATCGTATGGCAAGGTTAACTGTAATATCGTATGGCAAGGTTAACTGTAATATCGTATGGCAAGGTTAACTGTAATATCGTATGGCAAGGTTAACTGTAATATCGTATGGCAAGGTTAACTGTAATATCGTATGGCAAGGTTAACTGTAATATCGTATGGCAAGGTTAACTGTAATATCGTATGGCAAGGTTAACTGTAATATCGTATGGCAAGGTTAACTGTAATATCGTATGGCAAGGTTAACTGTAATATCGTATGGCAAGGTTAACTGTAATGTCTCTCAGTAATATCGTATGGCAAGGTTAACTGTAATGTCTCTCAGTATTCTCAGGCATTGTGTAAATAGATTTTATATGTTTAAGTTAATTTAAATAATAATTCCATATATTAAAACTTGTGTAATTTAATCTTACCCTGCATGCCTCCTATTAAATTGGTAAACACTATACTTTTAGAAAAGAATTCCAATTGTTCTAATAAGTATCGTATATAAATTAAAAACATTTTATCTGGTTGAAGGTACCCCTGTCTTAGAAAAGCAGCCGGTCAAAAACATAGCACTACAAAGCTTTAAAGATATAATCTTAAAAATAAAAAATCCTTCTGAAATACTTCATATATTTTTTATTTTTAATAGATAATTTTGTTAGGTTCTTGATATTCTTAAAAAAGAGAACGGTTGATCAATGAAACCAGTTAAATTATATGTTACACAGTATACCATTAAGGCTAAAGGGGACGACAGTTTAATTGGTTTTTGAAACAACAGATAGCAGCACCGTCGTTTAATTTTGTTTTAGGCCTATCTTATCGAAAGAGTTGTACGATTTTTATTTCAAAATACTTGACTGAGACCACCGGCGGTGTAAAAAACAACGAATAGTGTTGACACCTTCCCCTCCCCTCACCTCTCCCCACAGACCCTTGAGTTACTCCGCAAGTAGTGACGCTTGGAGTCGATAAGTCCCCGCCAACCCGCACAACGAATGTAAAACTCATTTAGGCGGCGAATTAGATGAATGTGAGAGACACTGTCAAAGGCCTGTGTGCAGTCCAGGAAGAAGAACTCCGTAGCTCTGTTGTTTCGCATCTAAATCTAACTCGAAGAGGATGAGTTTTATAAAACTTGAATTTCGTATTTTATGGGGGTATATGCCTGAGATGTTACAATAACTTTTTCTAGAAAATAAGCAAAATTAAATTAAGTAATTTAAGTTGTATTTATGTGTCTTTCGGTTTATTTTAACGCAACATTTTTTCAAATTGAATTGAAGTTTAAGTAATGTTTTCTTCTTGTGAATTTAGTTGTTTTCTATATGAACTTTCTAAATTATATACCAAACGTTGAATACACAATAAGTTTTTATTGATTTAAAAATTTCAAATTTCGATGAAAATCAAATAAATATTGAAACTGAATACGGTAGGTTAGAATGAAACAGACTGACCCTGATGCCTAAATTACGCCAAACCGGTTCGAATCCAATAAATCTCTTCCGGCCTTCTGATAAGGGATTGATAACAATTCCGCGCCATTAATATTTCCCGCCTTTTTCTCTCCTCTCCCGCCACGGATCAGCTGCAAGGTGCCTCTACCAGTTTTTCATTTTGATACAAATACATTTTCCTTAGTCTAGGAAGTCGTATAAATCATACGGCCTGCAATATTGTATTTCTGGGTTCCCCTTGTTTCTAGGAGGCAATATTTCTCTACGATTAATTGCGTTTTAGTCTTTCTGAAAGTTGCAAAAAATAACAATTATTATAGAAGTATAAATATTAATTGTTATTTAAAAAAATCTGTGCAAGTAAATTATAATTGAATAAAATCTGATACTATTGTTACACATCCTTCTTCATTAAATAAATCTTAAAATATAGTTTAAAAATGAATACATTATTTCAAAGAAAACAATTCTTCTTGACTAACTAATACAACAATCGAAATCATTATATACAACAACCACTTAAGTTATTATTCTTTTCGATAATCTACTTTACCTTCAACAACTTTGTATGTTTACAAAGTCATTTGACATTGTTTCTAAAATCTTTTGTTTAGTAACAATATTGTTACCATTATATTCTGAAATTATGTCTGCTTGTTTTCTCCTTATCCTATTCCTATATATTTCGTATTTTCATCATAGCTAACAATAAAATATAGTTAATTATTTATTAAGAACACAATTCATTGTTCTTACGAGGATAAAATTGTTAACATTTGATATTTAAGCCCTGTCACACAATTTGAATCAGAATAAAACTTACGTGATCAAAAGACCTATTTAATTATACATTAACTGCCTGATACGTTTTATCTTTGGGATATCCAGAGACACCTCTATAAACCGATTCTACCGTTTTAAGTACTTCCTGGCATCCTTTCTATTCCAAGTTCTCCGATCCTGATGAGGAAATTGGTTTCGAAACAACTTAATCTATTACTATAATTAATCTAATATAACTATAAATATCTTGTTTCAAATATCGAGACACATTGAAAAAATAGAACAAAAACTACACTTGATTATCTTTGTTTGCGGTAGTCGAATTAAATTTAATAAATAAAACAATTTAAATTAAAATTACTTCAAATTATGAAAGATGTTGATAGTGACTATGTTGAATGAGGTGATATAAAAGATATACAGGTGAATAGCAATGAACTTTCTGTTTATGATAAATAAAAGATTATTATTTCATGTCTGATATCAATTTTATTTACTCTATGTTACAATAAGATACCAGTACCAATTAGTCACATCCAAATTATTCAGAAACATCGTTTTATTTTTTAAACATAACCTTTGTATATCATCACAACTCTTATGCAACTCATAACTCATAGCAAGTCATTCAAATAAGCACTTATAATTTTTCTGGAAACGTATAGTAATAGGTATTTTATAATAACTGGAAATTATAATGTGAATGTATATTTTATAAATAACAAAGCATAGAAACAATCAACACACACTTATATTTGAATTAATAATCACATATGTGAAGATATGGGAAGGTTACTTACTGGGAACCAGTGTTGCCACACTTAAACAAATTTTGTTTTACGTTTTAGACAAATATATTTTTCCACCATTTAGAATAGTAATAAAAATTATCATATCATTTAAGTTGGACCAAATAACAGATACTTGCGAAGTTTGATCAAACTCGGTTCAGTAATTTCAGAGTTTATCCCGAACAAACCTTGTGACACGAGATTTATATATATATATATATATATATATATATATATATATATATATATATATATATATATATATATATATATGTATATATATTCTTCTTTTTTTTTTTTTAATATTTATCGAGATATACTACAATTTGTTTCTAAATGAACAGTAGTAACAGTGATATGAGACCACATTCATACAATATATACAGGAAATAATGACATAGTCAAATTACATAAAATATAATATATATATATATATATATATATATATATATATATATATATATATATATATAACAAAAAAAACATATAATTGAGATAAATACATTATGAGAAATAAATCAACATCATAACTATATAAATTAATTGAATCTAATTAAATTTTTCTATAATATTATTTTGAAGGGTCCTGTCCCAGAATAAATAAAAAATGTATGATTATTATTATTAGTATAGCAACATAAATCAAAATCGGCAAAGCAACTTTCGAGAAATTTGCAAAAAGGTGCAAAATGCATGTGATAAAGCGAAACATCTGGTACATCGATTTTTGTAAACTAGTTAGCTGTTGTGTCCCCGGTCATTTATTGCTTTAAATGTGAAATTGCTGTTTTGTACGGTTTTTTTTTTTTTTTTTTTTTTTTTTTTTTTTTTTTTTTTTTTATATATAGTCCAGCTAGCCTGAAGTGACGTTAAACAAATAAACAAACAAAATTTATCACGTAGATTGATTTTTTAGGAGGTGGGTAAATAAATGGTGTTTGAATAGGGATGGTACTATACGGAGGGAGATGTTTAAAGAGTTGTAAAGTATGGTAGCACGGATGATGAAGGACTTTTCAAAGGATGCTGTTCTATCTGAGGGTGGATATAGATCAGTAGCTAGTGATCTTGTGTTTAGGATGTGCACGGAAGAGCGCGGAGTAAGGAGGTAAAAGATATAGGAAGGCTTTCTGGCTAGCAAGGATTTGAATAGGAAGATGCCAAGTAGTTATTTTTTTCGGGATCCGTGATAGAGCAACTTTGACCAGAATACCAGTGAGAGACGTGTGACTGTCTGAAGAGGCCGTACATAAATCTTATAAACCTATTCAGTAATATCTTTAGCCACATCTCGTTATCACCACTGAGTCCCCCATATACAAGGCATCCATAGTCAATATGGAGGTGTATGAGAGAAGACATGACGGGTACTTCTTGTGAAAGAGTCACGGAAATGTATGAGCTGTTTGAGGATAGAGATGGATTTTCAAATAATTTGGGAAATACGGATACTCCATGTTGTTTGGATCAAACTTTTATTTAATTTGATTTAATATTGATCATCACTTCGTCAAATTAATTAGCTGCTTACAAAGAGTTTTATTTCCGCAATAAATACATTTTTACTAATTATATAAGTACAGTATAGTAATAAGTAAAGTACAAGAATTTTTTAAAAATAATTCTAGATATATGTTCGATGAGGTAGTCAACCATGCATCTGGCTCCTGGGCTGAGAAGACAATAGTAAAAATAACGATTCTAAAATAGATAAGGGTGATTTATAACCTTCGATTGGGGTTTTGGCCTAATCCTCGAAATAGGTTTCAAGTTATAACCGAAACCTGAAGGGGGGGGGGGGCGATTTGTCGAGCGATAATTCGATTTTCTAGTAGACTTAACTCCCCCGGAATTTTCCGCTCGAAAAGATTTCTCGACGAGTAGCTCGATTTCGCTCTCCTCCCCTCACTCTCTCTCTCTCTTCTGAAAGAGGCTTGGGTAGAAATAACAGGATTAATGTCTGCCCTTTATCATCATTCACTATTCAAAAATGATTTATCTCAATATTTTACTTAAACTTCTTTTTCTTCTTTTTTTTTTTCGATATTTGTTTGTGGCATCGATTTGTCTAGCTCACTTAGTTGAAAGCTGACTCAGTAAGTTGCCACATTTAACGTTTAAAAAAATGGAATTCAGACAGTTCAACTCCTTTTGGAGGAAGCGATTAATTTTACAAGTTGTCTCTTAAATATCTTGTCAGATTGTATTTGTATTAGCTTTAAAACGGTTGAAAAACAAATCTACATTCACAGGCCAAGTAGAGATGAGAGGAGGCAAGAATTAGAAAAAAAATACTAAAAAAAGATTTGTTGCTTAATCTGTCTCATAAATGTCTTATAATATAGTAAGGGCAGATTCTAGACCTTAGGTGAAACAAAAACCAATGTTTGACCCATAGTCGGATTCTTGAAACTCCTTTTGGCGGAAGCGATTAATTTTACAAGTTGTCTCTTAAATATCTTGTCAGATTGTATTTGTATTAGCTGTAAAACGGTTGAAAAACAAACCTACATTCAAAGCCAAATAGAGATGAGAGGAGGCAAGAATTATAAAAAAAAATACTAAAAAAAGAATTGTTGCTTAATCTGTCTCATAAATGTCTTATGATATAGCAAGGGCAGATTCTAGACCTTAGGTGAAACAAAAACCAATGTTTGACCCATAGTCGGATTCTTGAAGGTTACGGGTGAAAATCAAATTTTGAGATTTTTGCTGTAATCCATGGTCTAAATTGGAAAGCAAAATCTCAAAATTGATTGAACTGAGAATCGGACTAAAAGTAATATAAACTTCATTGTTTCTCTTGAGAACAAGTTTTATTTTTCTCTTATTAACTACTATTTCAGTTGATTACATTAAATAATATGCAATACTTGTAAAATTAACCCTCAAAAAAAGTTTTTTTTACCTCATCTCTGAATGCAGCGGGCTGGTTCCGACCCCACCATACTATGTACGAATATGAAATGAACCTTACCCACGGAGGGTTAAGCCGTGATGTCTAATTGTGTCTGTCGGTGGAATTGGGATATTCTCAGGATGTACTAGAGAGCAGGTTTCATGTTAGTGAGTGATAGTAATATGTTGAGATTAAATCAATTTTACAAAGTTTGCAACTATTGTGAAGTCGTGTTAGGTCATGCTGTATTGTCTGTGAGGCGTGTGTTGAATTGGAATGTTTTGTTAACATAGTTGTATCGTCTGCATGTGTCGTTCTGATAGTGCCGGAGGGGATCGGCTTGTCATGTTATGGGAAGATGGGGTGCGAGGACTTACCTTTGAGGTACTGGTACTGAATATGATAATATAGTTTTTAGTTTGAAGAGAAACTTATGATGTCAGACCCAATCGAATAGATATACTCCTACTGCAAACAATTTCTGCTCTAGTGCCGTTGCAATGTAGTAAGTCCACTTTATGTAGTTAATGAATGATTGAGTGTTGTTTGCGAAAACCAAATTGATGGTAGTGTATTGTGTTACTGTTTGTAAGGTTCTCGAGAAGTCTTTTGATGCGTTATTAATCAAAAATTCAAACAAATGGGACGCAATCACATATGTCGACGCAGGGGTGTCTGTGTATTTGTTTGTGGATCATTGTATGTATGAGTTTTACATTTTAGAACTGTTTATAACCCGAGACAGACATATTGCAGTGTAATCCTGCTCAGGTATTTGCAATTACAGGATATATTTAAACGGACAGTTAGTGAAGTAAGGTTTGAGTTTACGCGGAGGCCTCTTCTAAATGCTATTAGTGCCAGGAATAGTGGATGTTCAACAGCTAACAAACAAATAAACTGGTCCACTCTTGGAGCATCGCCAAGGTTCGGTTCTCGCAGTTAGCAAGCTTTGTGGCTTCGATGTGGAGATAGGAATAGGCTTGATGATCATTTAACAGCCCAGAACTAGGTCTGATTTTACAATCATGTACTTTAATAAACTTGTCGAAAAATTCATCTGTTTATTTTATTTTTTTCACTTATGGATATAGACGTATATTTGTCTAAAATATGAAATTTCGATTTCGTACTGCTATGGTTTACCTATTAAAATGCTGGAACGCAACAAACGACTTTCTATTACCTTGGTTTTTAAAATGAATTAAATAATTTTCATAACAGTTGAAGATGAAATATATAGGTGGGCGAAAGTAAATTAAAGGAATAATTCAAGAAAGTTAATTACAGAATTCAGATACAGTTTGGTATCTTGGCTTATTAATAGACAAAATACTGACGTAATACCCAGATATAACACTTAAAAGAAGAGAACTCAACTGCAGATTTGCCTAGTTGTACAAACTACTAATTAGAAAATCTCATCTGACAGTTGACAACAAATTACTGATATACAAAACAGTACTGAAACCGATATGGGTCTAATGACTTGAACTTTGGGGGACAGCTAAATAATCTAACATCAAACGCATCCAATCTTTCTAATCCAAAGTCCCCCGAACAACATATTATGTCACCAACTATACCTTACACAAGGACCTTAATATTCCATTTACTCTAGACCTAGTACCATCCAAATTTTCCAAATTCCACTAGAATCCTATACATCATCCTAACCCTCTAGCACGATCCCTATCCAGCTCCACCTACCCCTACAATCCTTCACGAAGATTGAAAAGGCAGTGGCTACGAGACGTTTTGTAAACATTTATTATACTGGTCAGATTCTCCTCTCATGTACTTTATGTTTGTGGCTATTACTAGTGACGCGGTTGAGAGAGAGGCGCTGGGGTCTCTTGGATTCTGCTTTTCCCTCCACAAGTGGGGAGAAAGGCCTAGTTCTGAGTTTTTTTTTTTAGCAGATTGTAAATATTGTATATAGCTATATTTGAGTGTATGATCTTTGTATTTATTTTAATTATAGTTTTTTTTTCTTTTTCTACTGTGTTTATATGTATTTTTATTTAACTTCCTTATTTTCTAATTTTAGTTAAGTTGACTTATGATTGTTTGCATAAATGAGGTCTCATGTCACTATTACTACAGGTTTTTTTTGAAGGACTTGATCATACGAACCCATGGGATCCTATTACGCGTATTTCCGGTTAAAGCACAAATTCGAAAATTTTCACGATCGCAATACTTTCCATTACCATATATTTCAAGTATAATTAAGTGAAAACATTAATTATTGAGGATAATTGTTAGCTAAATAATTCAAATTTAAATATTTTTCGATGGTCTTTGTGCTATCCAATCTACTAAGATCTCGAGGCCATTTCGTCAGACGCTTTCGAGGATTATCAGGAATTTAAGAGAAAGAGAGGGTTAAAACTAGTTGGTAAGGGGTGGGGGAATAGAGTTTGTCATGAAAGGAGTAATACTTAGTATGGGTCAAATCAGCAACAAATGGAACATTAAAGCCTTTACAGAGGAGTTTATTCATATGATATCTAGTCTAAACACTTATCGTCTTTGAGAGAGATTTATCTTATTCATACATTTTTCGGGACTTATCAATTGCACTTAACGGACACTAAAGCTTGTATAATTGTGACGATTGACGTATTAAATATTAAATTTTAAAATACATGTTTAATGCTTCAAATGATCAATTGGTAAATCCCAGTAACAGTAAAATCCAAGTTTAACTAAATTTCGATGAATAATATGCAATCATTAATTAAAGCATCAGTAGTAGTTTAATAAGGAAATAGTCAATAAGAAAGACTTTATTTATTTAGCCCGACAGCCTTCAAATCTTCTTATTTTTTATATTCACGAATAAAGGTATAGAGAAGAGGAAAAAATTATAAGCTTTATAAATATAAAATTAATTTTTAAGAGCCTCAACGGAATAACTAAATGAAAATTGTATTGAAAAAATTTAAAAAAACAAAAAAAAACAAAGAGGATTGTTCATTAAATTAAAAAGAAGAACTTAATATATTCATTTCGTGAAGCGTGTTTTAATGAAGCAAGAGATTTTTTAAAGCTGCTGAGAAAGATAGTTTTAGTAATCAGTCGTATTAAGGTCGGCTGTCTGGGAATGGAAGAAATCCTCAGGGATTTTAGTCAGCAGGGTTCCAGTTTTCGACGGTAATACACGTTTTAGGGTCTTCTGAGTCCAAATGACCAAGTCCAATGTTTGTGTGTGTGTGTGTGTCTGGTAAGTCTAGCGACAAAACAGTAAGTCGTACGAAACTGAAATTTCATATTTAAGACTAATATAAGCCTGAGATGTTACAGCAAGGTTTCCACTAAAATCGGCTGACCGGAAGTCCTACTTTATTCCATGCATTAAGCACCTTTTTACGATTTTCTCAAAAACGGCTCTAACGATTTTGATTAAACTCGCTATATTGGTGTAAAATTTAACAGGCTTTAATACCATGTAGGTTTCATTCTGATTTAAATAGTCTGATGGGGCTTAAATGCAGATATTTTAATTTTGCCTTCCTCTAAAGTACCTTTAATTTTGTAGATTCTATAAAAATAACTATATTATCTTGTTACAATTGATAATTAACGGCTAAATATGCAAGTTGAGCGAATTTGATAAACAACTAAAGGAGAAAACTGAACAAATATTTGTTTAAAACTTTTATGTTTTTGAACACAACAGTAATATATATGTATAATATACCGTTGGATAGCTAAAGATTTAAAAAAAATCTGATTTACGGATTTATAAAGGGTAATGGAGAGTAGAGTTCAAATGGAGAGAAAATTTAAATTCACAGACAGACCCAATAAGATTGCTCGGCTTGACATAGGACCTAAGAATGACATGGGGCCCACACTTCAAGAAAAGACAGACTTAACAGACAAAACCTAAAACTTTTATACTCACTACTCTCAAGACGTTCAAGATTAAGATTTAAACATAAATTGAACACTTACATATGCTTACTGAAACCCATTTTAACTTACTCGACACAGAGATATGGAACAACAAACAAAGAAAGACGTAAAATTCAAACTTGTCAATCCAAAATATTTCGAACATTAACACATTTTCCAGGGTGTGCTAGAAATATTACATACAGACCTTCACATACCAACAATCAACGAACAGATTAGGACCCTCTACAATCTTTTTCTGTCCTATTTTATCCCCTCTGACGGCGCTATGGTCATTTTAGGACCTTGACCTCCTCAACAATCCTCCTCCACTCTAACCTGTCTTCGGCTGCCCCCCTCCATCCGCTGAGACTCAATGACCGTAGGTCCTCCTCCTCATCCTGCAGTTTAAGTCTAGGTCACCCCATGCTCCTTCTTCCAGCAGGATGTCCCTCCATCGTCATTTTTGGCAGTCTCCCACTTTCCATTCTCTGTACATGCCCCAGGGAGAGCCCGTGGCTGAGTCGCTAGCGCGCTAGTCTCTCATGCTACAGGTTCTGAGTTCGGATCCCAGTCCCGGCGGGGCTTTTATAAAGATGTAAAAAAATGTGGATTCACTCACAACCTCTCCTCTGGATATGTGAGACCCGTCAGCCAAAGGGTGGCCACTCAAAAAATTAGTCGTAGGGAGTGATGACCCTAAACTAAAAATGGCATCGTGAAACGTGAGTGTAAACTCGGCAGGAGTTTACACCTCGAGGCCCAGAGCCTACACGGCCTGTCGCGCCACTGGAAGTACATGCCCCAGCCATCATATCCCAATACAGATTTCTAATTTCATCATTCGTCTTCATTCGCCAGCGATAATCTGCAAACGCTAAATATTGTGTCAGTCTGAAAACAAACGTTTTCACGACAACTTATTCCGAGATACCAACACATTAATGCAAAACATGGCCACTATTGACCTAACTCATTACATCCTTGTCGGTGGGTATAACTCTAAAAGCATAAAGGATAAAAAAAATAATAAATAAATATTAAAGTAAAATGAGCTATTATTATTATCAGAATCTATATAGTAATCCATTCTATATAAAACATTTCCATTAAATTTATCGGAAATATATTTGTCATTGAAAATATACAGTGCAAGCGATACTTAAGGGTTGTAGGGGATTAGCGGTTGTAAGGGCGAACACGGTCTGATGAAACTGAATATTATTATTTTAACATAGAAAAACCGTTGAAAAATATACAAAGCTGTTGAATGTATTCCAGGGTCATTTGTGTTGTAGCAGATAGCAAAACAGTTTTCTTTTTCTTATGTTTTTTTTTTATTTATGGCCCTAACATTTTTTAAGGCAATTAAAATACAACAGGATTTATTTTTATTCAACTTTGATATACTTTACTTTAATTGTGTTACAGGTACGAGATTTGTAAAATTCGTAATTGATCTTTTGATTTACAGATCTTATACAGTTGAAAATGATTATAACAATTTGCTTTATTCATTTATTAAATGAGTAAATAAAAATAAATTTTACTATTGGGTTGATGCAAAATTAATGCAGGTTTCCTCTATTGCAATATCTTAATTCCAATTGTGTAAACAAAGCTAATCCTAACATTGATCATTATTATACCAAAACAAACCTTATCTAATACCCTCTCTTTCACCATGAATTTGTTTAGTAAAATCGTTTTGTTCAGTGTGTTCAAAGGTCTTGAATCGAAAATGTCAAAGTGCAATTTTCGTCAAATTTATTTTTAAGAATTTAAATTAGGGCGCAGCGCGGCGCAAACGGCTCGTAATATTAATGAAGTGTGGGGTCAGGGGGCTATTATTGAGTGCACGGTGCAGCGTTGGTTCCAGAAGTTTCGCAGAGGAGATTTCGACCTCGAAGACCCAACCAAAACCACACGAGAAATGGCGGTGGAACTCGGAACTCAAAAATTGCAACGTCTTTGCCCAGCATTGATGAATCGGAAGGGGCCGATCTGCTCCACGATAACGCCAGACCACACGTTGCACAACCAACGCTTCGACGACTGCACGAGTTGGGCTACGAAGTTCTCCAACATCCGCCTTATTCACCTGACCTCTCTCCTACAGACTTCCACTTTTTCAGGCATCTGGACAACTTTTTGAGGGAGAAAAATTTTCAAAACCAGGACGACATTGAAAATTCTTTTCGTGATTTCATTGAGTCCAGGGATTCGGATTTTTTTTCTGGTGGAATAAGAAAGCTTGTTGAACGTTGGCAAAAGTGAATTGATTCAGATGGAAATTATTTTGATTAAATATATATGGTTAAAGTAAAGATATGGCGTATTTACAATACCTACTAAAAACCTGCATTAATTTTGCATCAACCCAATATATCCCAGCGTTTAGATCCTGTGCTTAATCTTCAGGGTGAAATGAAAATGTATAAATTTAAAAATTTGTATTTTTTTGTAGCTGTTTCTATACCATCAGATATTTTATATTCCTATAAATTTTAAACATATTGACATAATTAGGGTGAAGTGGATATCATAACAGCTTCAAACACATTGATAGGTCTAGGATTTTATTAAAGGAAGCAAATAATTCTTGGTTTGGCCGTTTTCGGAGGCAACGTAAAATGGTGGTCCTAAAGATGTCTGTCCTAATTAAATCTATAACGCGAAATTTAGGACTCCTAATGTAGCATCCGCCCAATTAGCTTTAGAAGTATAAAGTGACGTTAAATAAATTATCAAACATTTATTTTCTCACTTGTTCTACATGAAACTCTTTCACTAAAGAAAATATTTATGAATTAAATGGGATAAAATTATATAAATATGATTCTTATTTAACCTTGGAGATGAGAGAGCCTCAAAACGTTGTAACGTTGAAAAATTATTGTAATTCAATAGTTTCATAAGCGGAAGAAGAGAAAAGATGTGATATTATTTAACTGTCATTGATCATCTTAAAAGTTACCTATCAACATTTTCATTTGTGACTTTCAATTTTAAAATGAGGGTAGATAACTATTCTGCATTATGCGCGCACATTTTTATAATTGGAAAAAAAAATGTTACATGATGGTCTATTGTTCTTCATTTTGTTTCTCTTAAATAATTCAGTGACTGCTGAAAAGGAAACGGTTGAGAGAATGACAAACTGGATGAATATGGACTGATTGCGATCGCTGGTGCAACCCATTCATTTCAAAATGCCATTGTGTAAATAACTGCTAGTTCATCTATATTTAACATAGTCAAACTAAACAGTAAGACACTGCAATTGAACCGCAACATTGTTACAATTATTTTCCTTTTTTCATGCCGTACATCTTTGTATGCCACAACGGTGGCTCAGAAAATTTACGAATACGGAATATTGTAAAATTACTGAGAACTATTTTCACTTACCTAAATATAAAATACATAGTAAGGGAAAGTATTGTGATAGTAAAAATTTCCGAGTTCCATTTTTCAACTGAAATACACGTCGCGCGCGCGCGCGCGCGCGCGTGTGTGTGTGTGTGTGTGTGTGTTTGTGTGGTAAGTCTAACACAGAAACAAAACACGAAACTGAAGTTTCGTTTTTAAAACAACTATATGCCTGAAATGTTACAGCAACGTTTTTATTAAAATATGCCGACCGAAATGCCACTTTATATTATGCCACCAATTTGAACCTTAACAACGGCACTAACGGTTTTTTATTTAACTTGTTTAATGGGCTTTAATATCATATATATTTTATTCTGATCGAAATAGTCTGATAGGTTTCTAATGCCGAATTCCAGGATTTTCTCGCTTTTAAATACCTTTAATTGTGTAGGTTAGATAAAATCAATGATATCATTTTATTAGTATTGATAAAAACCAGACGAATACATAAGTTGAACGGATTCGATATTTAACTAATTAATAAACTGCAAAAATTTTTTTTTTCATTTTTTGTGCTTATGAACGTAAAAGAGAAGTGTATAGTGTACCATTGGAAAGGCAAAGATTTTCCAATGAAAATTATCATATTTAAAAAGTTCCGAAACTGAATAAACCATTTATATCTAAATTAACTTAGAGTTTATTTAATACTTCTTGAATTGATTTTAACTTGATTTTGACTTTTAACCCGAAGAAAGAGAAAGTTGTGTGTTACCCGCACCAGATTTTTTTATTTAAATTATCAGAACGTTGACAGTACGGATACAGTATAGTTTTGTAATCCAGTTGCTGACTTTGGATAAAAAATAATTTCTCAACTTTCCTCCTCACTACTTTGTATTTTCCCCATGTATTTAGAACTGGTTAATTTTTATTTAAATGAAATGTCGAAGAGTTCACCCATAAAAATAAAATTTTCGGATGAAAAACGTGTATATGTTTTAAATTCCTGTTACGTCAAAATTAACTGGACTCTGCCTCATTTATATAGAATCATTCCTGTCACAAGAAAACTTTCTAACAAACTAAAATTGTTGCTTTGGCTAGGAAAATACAAAGCGTAGAAGGAAGATAACAAAGTTACTAATAGAAACTCTCCCGTCTTCCCTGCCTCTTCTAACTCACTTTATTCTCCTTACCCTTATGTAAACTAAAACTCTTACTCTAAAAACAAACTCCTACTAACTTTTTATAAAATCTAATTTTACAATTCCGAGGTCCTTTTAAAACTTTATTAATATGTACTGGTCATATTCGCAAACTGGAAGAGCTAGTTCCAGGAACTTAATTTAAGAACTTGAATTTAAAAAGACGTGTATCCAATTTGGAAAACGTTTCTGTTTAGTAATCTTGACCAATAAGGGTTCTAGAGAATTGCTGATCCGTATTTTCTGAATATAGTATTAAAAAAAAAAAAGTTATTTTTGTTTCATTAGCATTTACTATCTGGAAGAAATTAAGTAATTTTTAAGATAGAAAATAAAAGGGCTGATTTTTATATCTCTTCCAAAAGACCTTTTATTAACAGTTTTATTAATCAGCTCCTTATTTTCTACCTCGAGAAATTTCTTTCTTTCTTTCAAATAATAAAAATAAAACAATACAATTAATTTTTATGTGGATAATGGAGGCAACCATATGAAGCATATTAATAATTATTTTTGTAAACAACTGAATTAATTACTGCAAAATTATATTGTGCAATTTACAAGTATTTACAGACTGTGTTACATTATAATACTAAGATATATTTCTGAAGATAGGCGAAATACCCTATAACGTTGATTAATGTTTTTTTATTGCAAAAAAAAAATCTTTTGGGGGAAATATGAAGTGGCTCATTCCTTTAATATTACCACAGTAAAAAAGAAAAGTAATATCTTTGGAGTAAGTTTATATCTTATTTAAACCATTTTAAGTCAACTAAAAAAAAAAAAAAAATTGTTTGATGGTCAGAAAATAAATATTTAATATGCTACATTTTCCTGCTTTTTGATATCCGAGTAGTTTAGCTGAGTTATAGTGCAGCCAAGCTATTTAAAATCATTTGAAGTTGTTACGAGCTACAGTTTAGAGAAAAAAAGGAAGGTTTTTTTTTTGCTGCTGTGTAAATGGTACTAGATTTTTTACGAAGATAAAAACTTCTTTGGACAAATACGAACAAAAACTAAAAAGATTTGTTTAGTAGAGCATATTGCACTTACAGAAATATATTCTTTTTTACTTTCACTTACTCATAAATGAAATATATAGTAAGGAAAAGTATTGCAACGTAAAATTTTCGAATTCCAGTTTTAAACGGAAATACACGTTTTAGAGTTCCCTGAATCGAAAAGACCAACTCCCACTGAAAGTGTGTGTGTGTTTGTGTGTCCGTGAGCTTGTGGTAAGTCCAGCACGAAAATAAAAACCTTTTTCACAAAAGTTGGCTCACCCTAGTGGAAGTCCTACTTTATACCAATCATTTTGCACCTTTTTATGGTTTTCTCAAAAACGGCCTAAAAGATTTTGATCGCTATATCAATTTAAAATTGCATGGGCTTTAATATTATGTAGGTTTCATTCTAATTGAAAAGCCTGACAGGGCTAAAATACCAATTTTTGTTTCTTTCGTTTAAGTATCTTTTATTTTGTAGCGTTCGTAACATTTACTATATCATTTAATTATTATTGCAATTAAAAAGTTATAATATATATTATATATATATATATATATATATATATATATATATATAATATATATATCTTGAATCAATTTGATGACTAACTAAAGGAGAAAAGATCAGAAATATTTTGTTATGCACTTTTTTTGGCCTAGCACATCAAAACAGTACTATAGATGTATAATATACCGTTGGAAAGCTAAAGAATTTAGAAAAAATATTATTGTATACGAAAAATTGTAAAAGTTAGAGGAGAGTGATCAAAATCCGATAAAACAAACTGATTATCGTCGATAATAATATAATAGATTATTATTAAAACACATGTTCCTTTTAAAACTATTGGTAATTAACTATTACAAATTTATTTTAAAACAACGGAGTTAAGTGAAAGTTGTGTGTTGCGCCCAGCAGATTTTTCAAAATAAGTATAATGAGAAAACTTGCTAATCTTCTCGTATTCTCAATGTTCGATGGTAATATATTTTTATTGCGGACACTTAAAATGGAACTAATGTTGTAAATAATGAAATAAAATTATTTTCTTTTTGGGATTGGCCAAAAAAATATATCTCACAGAAATAATTTGATATAGTTTCGCCTGGAGGTGTATTACCAGGTGTGTCTCCTAGAACTTCAAGATGACAAAGAAGGCTTTTTGCTCGACTCCTGAACTTGATGTAGAGTAATCGTGAGCGGGAGGGAACATCATGGGCCACGCGTACATCATAACGGGCCACCGTAATTTCTTAGCTCACTCTTCTCTCTTCCCGTAATTTACAAAGCTTTTTTCTTTTTTAACTTTTATTGTTTTTGTTATGTAATGGTACTTTATTTTTAAATTGGTTAATAATGATTCTTAAAGCTAAATTTGTATTACTTAAAGATAATACATAAATACATGCCACATTTATAAAAAAAAAAAATGACGATTAAATTAAAAAATGGAATGATCTTCTTATGAAGAAAAAACAAAACAAACTAAAAATAGATTTTAAAAAATCTGGAGAGGGCAAAACACGAATTTCGCTTACCACGGCTGTTAAAACAATTCACGTACTATTTATTAAACTTAAAGAAAGTATAAAGTTAAGTTAAATAATACTTTTATTCAGTATCCTTGGAATCATATGATTAAGATTTAATAATAGAACGATTTAAAACCTTTTAGAACTTTGTACGTAGGAAAATATATTTTTTCTAAAATCTTTAGCTTTCCAATGGTACATTATACATCTATGTTACTGTTCTTATGTAAAAAAAAAAAAATAATATTTAATACATTAAAAACAAATTAAATTAATACATTTTTCTTTTTTCTTTTCTAGTTGCTTGTCAAATTTGTTCAACTTTTTTTAATTTTGTAACTTTTTATCAACACTTATAAGATGGTAGGATTCTTTTTTTTTTTTAAATCTACAATATAAAAGGTACTTAGAAGGAAGAAAATGAAAAGCCTTTTTAGACTACATCGATCAGAATGAAACCTACATGATATTAAAGCCCATTTAACTTTACATCTTAGTTAGTTTAATCAAAAACTTTGGAGCCGTTTGTGAAAAAATGAAAAAAAGATGGAAAATGCATAGTATAAAGTGGCCTTTCTGGTTATCCGATTCTGATGAAGAATTTGATGTAACATCTCGGGTGTATAGTTTTCTTAAATATGAAAATTTACTTAAATATGAAACACACACACATTCAGATCTTGTTGCGGGATTTGGTTATTCGGACAGAAGGGACCATAAAACATGTAACTTTTTAACGTCAAAAACTGGAATTCGAAAATTTTTACAATCGCAATACTTTCCGCTATTAATCAATAAATTTTATATATAGGTAACTAAAAGTAAAAACAATATGAGTATATATAATCATCCCTAGCCCAAAATATTCCTAATTGTTTCTATTTTTACTTGCGGCGGATGCTTCACACGCTCGCTCACAGATAGAGCTAGCGGCGGCCACATGGATTACCGACCGAATATATGAAGACGAATAATTTAATAATATTGTATAATGTAACTCATTGACACCATTGTAAGTATCTTTGTTTATGTAACTGATTTATAAGAATTAATAAACCTGTTAAGGTAATTTGACCTAGGGACTAAACGCTAGTCTGGTAGCATAGCTCTCACCGGCAATCATCGACATGGATGACTAACATCCCCAAGAACTGGCACAGATTTTCCGATCACCAAACTGGTATCTCCCTAAGTCAGATTAGCTCTGCCTTTGTAATATTATGTGGTCTATCTTCTTTTAACTTCCTTCAAGTACCTTCTTTCCTCCTAACCAACACTACTGTTGTGATACTACCACACAGGGCGATTTCCTTCCTAACTAGTTCCCTCTGTTAAATGGTAGGTGCGGGTTCGCTCCCCTACCTAGCGGAGTAACCTCATACGGTACGTGCCACTACCACGGCGAGCACCATCTCCATCCAACTCTCTTCATTGCATGAATACGCAATTGTCGAGGCCTTCTGATACCCTTTCTTGTTTCCATTATTATTTTTTTTAAACGTTTCCTCACAAATTTTACTGTAACACGATCATTCACTGAATCATCTGGAATTCCACTCACCTTTGTTCCAAGTTCTATTTGTCTTGAAATGGAATTGCCACTGAATATTTCATTGCACTGATTGAAGGAAGCTAATCTGTCGAAGTGTAATAGTGTAATAAAAATAAAATTGTGGGTAATAAACACACACAAGCAATAAAAAATTAGATTGTGTTAGAAGGTGTGTAATAAAATTTACTGTTTATTGTCTGCCTTTATTGAGAGTAATAAAGTAAGGTAGATCAGGGAGTATTGCATTACTTGTTTTAGTCATAATTGCAACACGCCGACCACTAATTTTATCTTATTAAAGTAAATTAATTTTATTGTTATTAATATGGAATGCCATTCTTTATTACATGATACTGTAAATTTTGGGTTATTATTGTCCGTATCGTTAGTTTATGGTAGTAGAAACTTGTGTTCTTTATTACGAATATAGCCTTTACCAGATTAGGTGAAATTTATTGTCAAAATTGGTGAATTTGGGTCTCTTAGACCCCAAACCTAATTTTTTTATTTCTCATTATAACTAAGAAAATACTCTACCAAATTATTTTCCAGTACAATATTTTTTACGAAAATCATTTAGCTTTTTCTGCTTTTTATCAGTCTCCATAACCTTCAACATTTTACGGTGTATAAGTCACTGATATTTTCTAAAATCTTTAATGAAAGTATTGCAAAAGTATGCAAAGCAATTTTTTTTAAGTTTCTGTACATGATGTACAGAGAACTGCTTTGCTCATATATAGCTTTTTTCAGTCAAATTCATAATTTTTTCAGTCAAATTCATAATTTTTTCAATCGAATTCATAATTTTTTCAGTCAAATTCATAATTTTTTCAGTCAAATTCATAATTTTTTCAGTCAAATTCATAATTTTTTCAGTCAAATTCATAATTTTTTCAGTCAAATTCATAATTTTTTCAATCAAATTCATAATTTCTTCAGTCAATTTCATAATTTCTTGTACCCATTTTATACAGTCAATTTAATGAGGTTTTGCAATCAAGAACTTAACATTTTTATTAAATCTTGTTCTTGTTTATCCATTAAACGTTACTTTATGTTACTGTGCTTAATCCGACGGTGCAGCGGGAGTCTTAAGTTTTGCCTATCCAGGTTTACTTAAGATAGGGATCTTTTACGAGTTACACTTTTTAAATCTTTTAAGGGTCACTTGTGGAGCACAAATATAGGGCGATCTGCTGGTTTTGGACTTGCGATCTTAAGCATAGAAGGATGTTATGCTAGCCACTACTCCACAGGTGACCCACAATGTTCCAAAAATCCACAGGTGTTTGAATCTGCCGGGTTTAAACACGTGACCTTGGGCGTATTGATCTTTAACACCTTGCTGATTGCATCTAGGGTCATCTGTGGAGTAGTGGCTAGCATAACAGCCTCTTTTAAAGGACGCAATAACCAAGGATTTTTAATCCCTAACAGCAAATATAGGGCCATCTGCTGGCCAGGGCCAAAAATATAATATTTATTAATGCCATTCTGTAAAAAAAAAACAATATAATGTTTTAAATTTAGGTGTTGGTCTTTATCTCTTATTGTGTAATATTTTTGCATTCAATTACCCATATATTAAGTATATAGTTAGAGAAAGTATTGCGATTGTTGAAATTTTCGAATCTGAGTTTTCACCAGAAATATACGTTTTAGTTTCCCATGAGCACAAGTCCTGCAAGAACGTATGTATGTGTGTGTTTATGTGGTATGTCTAGCGCAAAAAAAAAAAATAAAGTCTTATGAAACTGAAATTTTATATTTAAGACAACTATATGCCCGAGATGTAACAAAAACTTTTTCAACAAAATCAGTTAACTAGAAGAGCCACTTTATACTGTGCATTTTGCACCTTTTTACGATTTTCTTAAACGATTTTGATCAAACTCGCTATTTCGATGTAAAATTAAACTGGCTTTAATATCATGTAGGTTTTATTCTGATTGAAATAGCCTGATATAGCTTAAATGCCGATATTTTGAAATTTCTTCCTCTAAAGTACATTTAATTTTGTAGATTCGAAAAAATTAATCATATCGTCTGATTAGCATTGCAAAAAAACGTATTTGATATCTCACTAAATGAGGAAATTGCAAATATATTCTTTTAATGCAATTTTTTGTTTTTGAACTTAAGAACAATAATATACATGTATAATATACCGCTGAAATGCTAATAATTTTAGAAAAAATATTATCTTATCCATACTATTATATTATACATACTATTGTAAAAGTTAACGGAGAATGATGAATGGCCGATAAAACAAATTGTCGTAGATAATAAGATCATATATTATATAGTAAAACATATGTTTCTATTAAAATTCAAGTTAAATAATTTTTTAACAATTCATTCTCGTTTATAAATTTGTTTAAAAATTCTTGAATTGATATAAATAATGGAGCTAAGTGAAAGTCGTGTATTGTGCGCACCATGTTTTTTTTTGTTATATTCTGAGCAATGAAAACTTTTGTAAAGTAATATATAAAAAATTCCTTATCTTAAAGTTTTTCTAATTTAAAAAACGGAAAATGATGAAATAAATGAAACTTTTACATTGTAAAGAAAGTATGAACAGCTAAAATTAGGCAGTTTTTGCAATAGGAAATAGAACATTGTCCAGAAATATTTTTTTCGCATTTACTACAAACTATAGATGACTTCCCATCCTTGATCCCTGGACAAACATAATCTCTCATTTACTTCGGAGGGGTTTCCTGACAATATGTGTTAGATTATTCTGGGTTTTTCCCCTGATAATAATTGAGCTTTAAACCGAAGCTCCCGGGGAGCCTGGGATCTCTCACAGTCTGATCAAGTAATTCTTTAATAAGGATGAACCCAGCTTCTTAATGAAATAAAAATCTGGTACGGGCAACACACGACTTTCACTTACTTCGATTTTTAAAATCAATGAAAGAATTTTCAAATACAGTTAGAGATAAAAATACGTGAAACTATTAAGGAATTAATCAAATTGAATTTATATAGAAACATGTGTTTTATTAAAAAATCTATTATATTATTATCTAAAATAATCAGTTAGTTTTATCTTCATTTCATCACTCTCTATTAACTTTTAAAAAGCTTGCATGAGATAATATTTTTTCTTAAATCTTTAGCTTTTCAACGGTATATCATACATGTTATATTCCTGTTCTTATGTTCAAAAACGAAAAATTGCATTAAAAAAATATTTTTTCTGTTTTCTCCTTTAGTTGGGTATCGAATTTATTCAATTTATATATTTACCTGTTTTTCATCAGCGTTAACAAGATAATCTAGTTATTATTATTGAATCTACAAAATTAAAGGTACTTTAGGTGAAGACAATTTAAAATATCGGCATTTAAGCCCTGTCAGACCATTTTTATCCAAATAAAACCTACATGATATTAAAGCCCATTAAATTTAACATCGATATAGCGAGTTTAAACAAAATCGTCGGAACTGTTTTCGAGAAAATCGAAAAAAGGTGCAAAATGCATGGTATAAAGTGGCTCTTCTGGTAAGCTCATTTTGATGAAAAAAGTTTTGTCTCGTCTGGGGCGTATAGTTGTCTTAAATATGAAATTTCAGTTTCATAGGACTTACCGTTTCCGCCCGGGAGTTACCACACACACACACACACACAGACCTTTTTGCGGTGCTTGGTTATTTGGACTCAGGGGACCCTACAACGTGTATTTCCGTTGAAAACTGGAATTCGAAAATTTTCACGATCGCAATACTTCCCCTTACTATATATAGTAAGTGAAAGTAAAAAAAAAAAGTTGCGTAAAATAACACAATCACGAGACATTTCTTTCAATTAATCCGAACAGTAATAGTCATGTGGGGTCTTTAGGACCCCAATAGCACTGTCCTAAAGCAATGCCGGATAAAACTGACTGGAAAAGGGTGCTATATTACAATCATCTAGAGACGGGAAATGTCAGGTTTTCACAAGGCGATTTGATCGGGAGAATGAGACTCACAAAACTTAAAAAAGTCCCTGGGGTCCTGTGGACCCCACCTCACCGGTTAAAGGATAGAACATATTTTTATGAGATTAATCAATTGCGACATTTTTAATATCTATTTAGATTTACTTATATTATGGTTATTTTATAGGGAACCTAGTCCTAGAATAAAGTTTTATTCTTATTTATTTAATATGATGGTTTTAATTGTTAAGGGGAAAAACATTTTAGAATTTTTTCCAGGAACAATATAAGGTAAAAAAGTTTAAGCTAATCTTCAAAACTTTCCAGATCCCATTAGACTGAAAGTTCATGTTCCTAAGCGCTCCACAGGCTAAAAAAGAAATGATGGAGTAAAGAATTATGATTAAATTATGTTTTATTTTTTCATTTTAACTTTCTTTACTGCTTTTTGTTTTTTTTACTCATTTAGCGTAATTTTCTGCTAATGTGGCTAATCAGTCAATGCCATAGCAGGAGTCCTAATTTTTTCCTCTCCAGTTTCAATTAGGATAGACATTTTAAATGAGTACCTGACATCGCACAGGTTCGGGATTATCGAAAGATAAGATAACCAAGAAAATCTGATGTTATAGCCACCACAGTGACTCTATTACTTTTCATAATAAGTCATATTAATCCACCTTTTTTCTATTTTACTCCACCTCAAAATTTTTGATTTATCTTTTTAGGATATAAAAGGAGTCTCAAAATTAACGGAGATTAACTCTATGTATATAAAAATCTCCTTTCACAATGTTTGTTCGGGATAAACTCAGATATTACTGAACCGAAATTGATCAAACTTCGTAAGTATCTGTTATTTGTTCCAACTTAAATGCTAGATAGTTTTCATTACTATTCTAAATGTATTTTCTAAAACATAAAACAAAAGTTGTTTAACTGTGGCAACACTGTTTCCCAGTAACCTTACCATATATTTACATATGTAATTACTAATTCAAATATAAGTGTGTGTTGATAGTTTCTATGCGTACTTATTTATAAAATATACATTCACTCCAGAGTTTCCAGTTATAATAAAATACATATCACTACACGTTTCCAGAAAAATTATAAGTATTCATTTGAATGACAATCAAATTTCTAACCATCTGAAAGCAAAATCATCTTAATTGAATTAATTATCAAAGATACTATATTATCAAATTTATAGGAAATATATTTAAGCATATTTAGAATCGTATCCATGTTTTGTGTGTAGGCTACCGTAGGCACATGTTCAATTATTATTAGTTCTTAAAAATAATTCAAAATGTTAATCTTTCGTTGAAATAAAACAACAACAAAAAACATAAAAGGGCTTACATCTGGAACTTAAAAAAAACACGTTTTTTCTGGAGGATGGCTTCTCCCATAATTGAAGTAAATACGCATCTAAGTTGCTAAGGGGTTATGATAATATAGAACGAGGGATCACTTGTAGCTGGGTGGCTAGCGTAACAGCCTCCCATGCCAAAGATCACGGGTTCAAATCCGCAGGTGGTCCTAGGATTTTTTAATGGGAGTAAAAAATCCTTAGTTATGCCGTCCTTCGGAGGGGACGTTAAAAGGTGGTCCCGAGCCTGTGCGATGTCAGGTACTCGTTAAAGATCCCTATCCTAATAAAACCTGGATAGGCAAAATTTAGGACTCGTCCTCGACTGTAGCATCGTCCGATTAGCCATAGTAGTAGTAAATAAATAAATAATATAGAACGGTTATGTTTAAAAGATAAAATGATGTTACTGAATAATTTGGATGTGGCTACTTGGTACTGGTATGTTAATGTAATTTAGAGTAAATAAAATAGATATCTGACATAAAATAAGAATCTTTTATTTATCATAAACAGAGTAGCTCATTGCTATTAACCTGTATTTCTTTTATATAACCTCATTCAGCATAGTCACTATCAACATCTTTCGAAATTTGTAGCAATTTTAATTTAAATTATTTTATTTATCAACTATAATTCGACAAACCGAAAGCAAAGATAATGAAGTTTAGTTTATGTTCTATTTTTTCAATGCATCTCGATATTAGAAATAAGATATTTATAGTTATATAAAATTAATTATAGTAATAGGTTAAGTTGATTTAAAATCATTTTCCTCATCAACCATAATTCTAACTTTAGCCTAATAAGTTGCCATATTATTCTGTTAAATAAACAATAGCGATCCACTAGAAGTATGCATACCCAAAATTACTCAATATATTATAGGTGTAAAGTAATCATGGTATATACGTTTGCAACATAAACGTGATTGATATACATTGGTACAACGAATGTGAATATTTTTTTATACTTCAAAAAAAACTTTGATAAATGTAATTGTTAAACATATAATATTTATAATTCTTGAAAATGTTACGTCTCATAATAATGGAATAGTTTTTGACAGTTTTGACTATATGGTAAAGAAGTTGGTTGAGGGTGCAGCCACAAAGAAAACTCACCAGTAAGAAAAATAAATAAAATTAGTGTGTTTTATTGGTAGTTTATTTGTTACCACATCCCCTAACAAGTGCTCCATCATATGCGTTTTATAGTTACTACTTATAAGCACTTTTATGCAAATTTAAATAAAGAAAAAATAAAATATTCGCGAGTAAAGCCGGGGGTTACAGCTAGTAAAATATAAAACACAGTTATTTAATATATATATATATATATATATATATATATATATATATATATATATATATTATATATATATATATATTTTTTTTTTTTTTTGTACTCGCTTCGGCGGTACATATACTAAAATTGGAACGATACAAAGAAGATTAGCATGGCCCCTGCGCAAGGATGACACGCAAAATCGTGAAGCGTTCCACATTTTTCTCATACAAGACTTAAACGACAAGAAACTGCTCGACGTTTTCAACACTTACTGGACAAACGCTCCAACCTTCCACTTAATTACAAAAGACTTATTTATATGACCATCATAAGGCCGATATGGACTTACGGAGTAGAGCTATGGGGCTCTACTAAACCATCGAATTCTTCTCGTATCCAATCCTTACAATCCAAAATCCTTATTAAAATCCTTAACGCTCCTTACTTTGTCACGAATAAGCTTATCCATAAAGACCTTAATATCCCATATGTTACTGAACTAGCCCGAACCAGGTACCAATCATTCCATGAAAAACTCCATTTCCACTAGTTTCTATCTTATCATCCTCTTCAATTCCTGATAATCCTCCGAGGCGTCTGAAAAGAAGATGGCCCGAGACCTTCTAGTTTAAAATATTTTTAGAGCGCTGCCAATGGGTGGCGTCTCTTCATGTCAGTTTCCTATATCCATCACATTTACTTGTTGTATATAATTATACAGTTGTAAATATCAATAAATAGTTAAAAAAAAAATATATATATATTTTTTTTATTCACTGTCTTTTTGTCACAACTGATGGTTTAGTCTTAGTAAAAATTGATTGTTCAAAGAAATATAATTCTTTAATCGATTAATTAATTTGGTCATTAAATAAAAAAATACATATTATCAATCATGCTATATTTAGTGATCATCAACAGTTGAAGGAGGACGCCAGTGCTTTGCGTCTTCCAAATCGAGGTTCCGGTTCCGAACCGAACAAACAACTTACGGACGGTGCTTTCTCCTAAGGCGAAATTGGCAGAGACAATCTGTTAACCGTCTTTGTAGCGGATTTTCCTTTTTGGAAATAAAAAAAAAATTTTCTTTCATTTTGTGAAATCAAAATACCACTTAAAGATAAGGAATCTTGATTTAAACCAATACATAAAAGCACCTAAACTAATACTTTTTAAGAATACGTAAACATTATTAACCAAGTAAACAACTTATATTACAATCTAATTATATAGAATATTATTTAATAAAAATCAATGTAATAAATTCTTAATTTTTTTTCTAACTGCATTTAAATATTCTTTAATTGATTTTAACCTAAGTCGTGTTGTGCGCGCACGAATTTTTTTCTTGTCATTTGCTTCATCTCTTTTGAAACTCGATTAGTTAGTTCACCTGAATCGATAGCATGGATCCTGGATTGTTAGAAGTGGATTTTCCGGACAATTAAGCTGAGGACAATGGGCGAGGGAATTGGAAGCTCCAACTTTTCCCCGATACCGAACTCTGTCCAATCATTTCGAAATAATTTTATGGAAATGGTGGAAGGGTTTGCGACAAACTAATGGCGGGTGGCGATTTTAAATGACAAGTTTGTCCTTCGTCTTAGGCTCATTATTATGAGTGATTGGAAATTATTATTTATCCATTTTATTAACAAAATGGATTTTACCTGTCCTAATGTCTTTGCTATTATTGTGAAATTATCTCCGAACAAAATGACAAATTAAAAAAAAAAAATGAGATGCTCCGGTGGGAGTCCTAAATCTTACGTTTGATTAAGATAGGGATCTTTAACGAGTATCTGACATCGAACAGACTCGAGACCACCATTTCAAGTCCCCTCCGAAGGATAGCATCGTAAAGAATTTTTCACTACCTTTAAAATAACTTAGGGACTCCTGCCGGGTTTGAACTTGAAATATTAGGCATAGGCGGTTGTTATGCTAGCCATAACACACAAAGGTCGCTTGATATAAGCACTATACTTATAAGCACTTTTATGCAAATTTAAATAAAGAAAAAGTAAAATATTCGCGAGTAAAGCCGGGGGTTACAGCTAGTAAAATATAAAACACAGTTATTTAATATATATATATATATATATATATATATATATATATATATATATATATATTTTTTTTTTTTTTGTACTCGCTTCGGCGGTACATATACTAAAATTGGAACGATACAAAGAAGATTAGCATGGCCCCTGCGCAAGGATGACACGCAAAATCGTGAAGCGTTCCACATTTTTCTCATACAAGACTTAAACGACAAGAAACTGCTCGACGTTTTCGACTACTTCAACACTTACTGGACAAACGCTCCAACCTTCCACTTAATTACAAAAGACTTATTTATATGACCATCATAAGGCCGATATGGACTTACGGAGTAGAGCTATGGGGCTCTACTAAACCATCGAATTCTTCTCGTATCCAATCCTTACAATCCAAAATCCTTATTAAAATCCTTAACGCTCCTTACTTTGTCACGAATAAGCTTATCCATAAAGACCTTAATATCCCATATGTTACTGAACTAGCCCGAACCAGGTACCAATCATTCCATGAAAAACTTGGTTTGCGACAAACTAATGGCGGGTGGCGATTTTAAATGACAAGTTTGTCCTTCGTCTTAGGCTCATTATTATGAGTGATTGGAAATTATTATTTATCCATTTTATTAACAAAATGGATTTTACCTGTCCTAATGTCTTTGCTATTATTGTGAAATTATCTCCGAACAAAATGACAAATTAAAAAAAAAAATGAGATGCTCCGGTGGGAGTCCTAAATCTTACGTTTGATTAAGATAGGGATCTTTAACGAGTATCTGACATCGAACAGACTCGAGACCACCATTTCAAGTCCCCTCCGAAGGATAGCATCGTAAAGAATTTTTCACTACCTTTAAAATAACTTAGGGACTCCTGCCGGGTTTGAACTTGAAATATTAGGCATAGGCGGTTGTTATGCTAGCCATAACACACAAAGGTCGCTTGCCATAAGTGATGTGTATGAGAAAAAATTCTGGTGCCGGCACAACAGGTCATTCACTTGCCTTCATTTTTAAATACATTTAAGAACTTTTTAATTAATTTAGACATGACAAATTTTATTAAATTGAGTTTTGATATATACATGTGTTTTATTTAATAATCAATTATATTATTATCTACAACAATCAGTTACTTTCTTTATTCTTTATATATTTAAGGTCCCTTTATGCTGATCTGGCTAATCGGACGATGCTACTGTGGGAGTCCTAAATTTTGCCTATCCAGGTGTTATTAGGATAGGGATCTTTAACGAGTACCTGACATCGCATAAGTCGGGACCACCTTTTAACGTCCCTTCCGAAGGACGGCATAACTAGGGATTTTTTACACCTGCGGGTTTGAACCCATGACCTTTGGCATAGGAGGCTGTTATGCTAACCACCCAGCTACAAGTGATCCCACAATCAGTTACTTTTATCCGATTTACAACACTCTACATTAACATTTACAATGTATACGATACTATTTTTTCTAAAATATTTGTCTTTCTAACCGTATATTAAACTTATAAATTAAAATTATAAATCTTAAGATTTATGTGTTCAGAAACACAAAATATGTAAGCCCTTTTATACTTATTTATTTTCCCATTTTTATCAATACTAACAAGATGATACTGTTATTTTTTCGAATTTACAATATAAAGGTTCTATTTAATCTAGACTATTTAATCAGAAAGAGAGCTATATACATTAAATCCCGTTAAATTTTACATTGATACAGCGAATTTAATCAAAATCGTTTAGGCCGTCCATGATAAAAATGTAAAAATGCGCAAAATTCATAGTATAAAGTAGCATTACCGGTTAGTCGGTTCTGATGGAAAAGTTGCTGTAACATCTCGGGCTTGTAACTGTCTCAATTATGAAGTTTCAGTTCCGTACGACTTTTTGTTTAAGAGTTAGATTTACCACAGACACACACACTTTCCATCGGAAGAACATATTTAAAGAAGTCATCCAACCAATAACATAACTGGAACCACTTGCCAAAAGCGGATTGGCCTAAGAGGGTCCAATGAAAGTGACCGCATCTCTGAGCCAATAGGAAGATCGGTTTCGATGGAAGCCCATTTGTCCTGCCAACCCTCCGGCAATAGCACTCTTCCAATCCTCTGTTATCCTGATGTTTATCTCTCTCGCAATGGTTACTCATCCTTTTAAGAAAGCAACTTGAGTTAAGATAAAACGTAAAAAATAAGTAATTGAATTATTATCTTAAGTTGTTATTTTACAAGATTTATTTTTCTACAACTAATTTCCATCGTTTTTTTTTTTTTTTCAGGTGAGTGGTGACATGGTTCTGCTCTTATGATAGTAAGAATAAATAAAGTATGTTTTCCATAATTACATTTTATTAGGACTTACTTAAGTTTTTTTTTAGTATATCTAATTATTTCGTTAAGATTTTGTGCCTTATCTCTGTACTCCTTGAAACAAAAGTGAATGTTACATAATGAGTAACTCATAATCGGTACATATCAAATCAGTATTACATTGAAAATTGAAAAATATTGATTTAACTTGATTCAATATGAATACTTTATTTTCGTAGAAATAATAAAATTTAGTCACATTAGTATTAGTACATTAGTGTTAGTAGTAGAGTATCATCTAATTATATTGTGTCAATATATAAATATTATCCTAAAAAAATGCATGTTGTATGATGTGTAACAGCAACCCAATGTAGTTGGGCAGCAAAACTTTGCAAGTAAAAAAGTATGTTTTCTCTACTGATTTTACTATTTAGGAATGGATTGCTGAAGTATAGAAAAAAAAATCTGGTGAGCTCAACACACGACTTCCACTTACCTCCGTTGTTGAAATCAATTGAAGAATTTTTAAATACATCTAGAGATAAAAATAAATTGTTAAATAATTAATTAAATTGAATTTCACTAGAAACATGAGTTTTATTAAATAATATATTATATTTTTATTTACAAAATCAGTTAGTATTATTGGCTTTTCATCACTCTCCATTAACCTTTACAATTCCGTGTATCAGATAATATGTTTTCTCAAATCTTTAGCTGTCCAACGGGTATATTATACATCTATGTTACTATTCTGGATCTAAAAAAAAAAAAAAGTTAAAAGATGCAAAATACATGGCATAAAGTTGCTCTTCTGGTCAGCTGATTTTGATGAACAAGTTGCTGTAACAGCTCTGTAGTGTATAGATGTCATAAATATAAAGTTTCAGTTTCATACGACTTTCTGTTTTTGCGCTAGACTTGTCACACACACACACACCTTCTTGTGGGACTTGGGCTCATGGCACACTAAAACGTACATTTCTGGTGAAAACTCATATTTGAAAATTTTCTCGATCGCAATACTTTCTCTAACTATATATTTCATATATGGGTAATTGAATGCAAAAACATTACACAATAAGAAATAAAGACCAACACCTAAATTTAAAACATTATATTAGTTGTTGTTTTTTTTTATGAATGGTATTAATAAAAATCTGGTGCGGGCAACATACGACTTACCTCTATTTTTAAAATCAATGAAAGAATTTTCAAATACAGTTAGAGATAAGAATACGTGAAACTACGTATTAAAGAATTAATTAAATACATCATGTACAGAAACCTAAAGGAATTTGTTAAAAAACTTATGTTATATTTTAGAAAATTGATAATGTTATCGGGATTAGGCCAGAAAGATCAACCGAACCGTGTACGACGTTAAAGAAAGTTTCACTGTAATCACGTTTTATAGTTATTTCAACCAGTTGATTTCATTAAAGTATATACCGATAATTTTTGCCCTTTTTTTTATTCAATCATTTGAATTACAAATACAAATTTATAAGATTTGAATAAGCGTATAATGTAGGTAAGAAGAATTCATGTTAATATTTCGACATCACCTCTTTCCCTACACTGAGATATAAGTAAGGTTTCAAGTCGCACGCACCAGATTTTTATCTCGGTAGAATCCAAACGGGTCCAATGCGCCCTAAGTGAAGGTTGCAGTTAGTTGAATAGAGTCATAATCGGAAGCTATTAGCCGAACCCTTGGGTTGGAACGAATCAATCATGAAATAGCAAGAAAGCAGTTGCCAGATAATTAGCTGGCCGATCCGTCACTGTTCCTTTCGCTCCGGCAGTATCAATCAAACCTCCACTTTTTGGTACTCACCGAGCCTTTAAGTTAACTTACAGTCTATCAAGAGAACTCAATAATAGCCTGCCAGCAGTTGTGTTCTGTTTTCAATGTCTACAAGATTCATTTAGAACTGTAATATATAATATATATAAATAAATAAAATAGATTGGATAAATATATTTTACACCCAATCTTCACACTCAGAATTTCTACGCAATCAGATTCTTTTTTCGCGAAGCTCTGAATTTCATCAATGTTTTAGTTCAGATTTATTTCATGGACTTCTTCCTAAACGGAGTGTTTACAACATATGGGTCGGGCGTCGTCAGGTTCACTGAAGTGGACCCGGAAGAAAAAGAAGATCCTATGTCGAGAGTGTTTCTAAAAGTTACCAAATGTACCTTCCACAAATACGATCTACGTCTGTGGGCCCCAGCTTCGCCTCTACCTCCTCCGCGCCAGGTCCAGGTTGTCGCCCCAGGGTCAGATAGAGACAATAGCCAAGCACTGCCACCTTGGCGACTGGTTTGTTCTATACCAATCGGGTTAGAATATTGACTCTCTCTATTATTTAAAGAACTAATTGCAGATCTGGCGAAGATGTTTGAAGATAAAGAGTCAGTTTAAGATATATTTTTTAATTGTATTTTTGTAATACTAGTGCCTTAACTATGCCCTCTCGATTAGACATATAAGTAAGGTCTCGAGGCCATCTTCTTTTCAGACGCCTCGGAGGATTATCAGCAATTGAAGAGGAAGCAAGGATGGATTAGAATAGGAGTGGAGTTTTTCATGGAAGGAGTGTTACCTGGTACGGGCCAAATCATTTATATATTCTAAAAGAGAAATGGTTATAATGCTTTGTTGCATCAGTTTCGAACGAGATTCCTTTTCTTTTTTACGATTTTTTTTTTGCTCGAAATGGAAGAGAATAAAATTCATTTTCGTCATTTGACGATTTTTAATTCCCGAAAAGAAAAATCCGTTGCACAGACGGTTAACGACATATGCAGTCTGTATGGCGATGATGCAGAAAAAAGTACCATTTGTAAGTAGTTTGCATGGTTTAGAACTCAGATATTTTGTCTTGGAAGACGCAAATCTCCATTCTGGGAGGACGGAATTAAAACATTACCTGAAAAATGACAATATGTAATAGTTAAAAATGGGCCACATATAATTTATTTAAATTTTTTTGAAGAATCTGAAGTATTTAAACACCACTGAACATCGATTTACAACTGTGTATAAAAAGATAAATGTGCAAAACTATAATTATGGGCTTCATAAAGAAACTACGTAGTGGTTTCACTACAATATTTATTCAAATTTCTCGAGATCATCGTTTTTTCAGCCACCTCGGAGGATTTTTGGAATAACAATAGGTTCATAAGTTACCAGGAAACAACTATTGGTATGCAGGTAGTTTTAAATTAAATTGAATAAATCTCTTTCGGAATAAATCAGCAACAAACAGAACACAAGTATATTCATTAATGATTTTATTGTTGAAATACGGTAGAAAGGCATTTAGGATTTTTTGAAGGATTCCGGATTGTAAGGATAAGATGTGGGAGGAATTTGATGGCTTAGTCGAGTCCCAACGCTAAATTGCTTATGTCCATATAGGTCTGATGATATAATAGAATAAGAAACTTTATTCTGTGACAATGTCCCTTAAGAATAACAATAAAAATATAACTGACCAAAAACAATTATGATAATAGTAAATACATGCAATTAGGTTTAAATAGCAAAATGTTGATGAATAAAAAAAGCAGGTGTGGTAAATCTTTAAAACGTCGCAATAAAGTTATTCAAAGGTATTTGGTGAATATCAATCAATTTTTGAAATACATGAAATGCCTATATCACACTATTTCCTGCCTGCATTGCGGTGGGTAGAAGTATAAAATTGATAGGCCATAGATACATATAAGAATCCTCTTGAAAGGATTTCCTGACCATCCATGCGAAAATATATCCCTATAAAATCTCGGACTTAGGCGCTATTGCATTCCAACTGTATCCGACCAACGGAGCTTTTGTGCCCGATACATTCTTCCAAAGGCGGGCGATATTGAAGGTCATGGCCTAGAGTTAGAGTGAGGTTTATTCAAGAACACACCTCTTAGATTTACAAAATATCACAATAATAAAACTACCTCTAAATAATTTAATCGAATGCAAGGATTCCGGATTAGAATTTTCATTCAAAACAAAGGTGATAAAGAAATGATTCCCATTACTCCGCATTATATGTGTATACGCTAAGTTATCCGTGGAAGCTCAGTTCTTCCAAGTGATAAATCAAATTTAGGGTGGCTCAGTTAAAGAAAATTAATAGAGTGTATAGATTTTAAAAAATGAAATAAAATTATAGTATACGACGAATCACGATTTATTTATCAAACTAAAAATAACATAAGAAACAAAGTTAACCTTGCACAACTAATATAAGAAAAGATAAGAAACAAAAATTACCTAATTAAATACTTAAACAGATGTAAATATAAAGGAATCAAAATTAACCTTTTTAAACAGATTAAAGAAACTAAAATAATTAAGAAATTAGAAAAAAAATAGTATTCTAATAAAGGTAGAAATAAATAAGATGAAAAATAAAGGTTGAAGATAGCCTATAGTAACGTAAACACTGGGCAGTTGGGAGTCGAGTACTGAAAAATGGACCACAGGCCGGCACTTCCAAGTTCCAAGGGGAAAGATGAGAAAAGAAGAACGCAGTGTGTGAAGAGAATACGTTTGGAAACGTTAGAGTTCGTTGAGAGGAGATTTGGACCTATATATACGGCACAGTCTCACTGTTCTGACGTTATTTGAACACTAAACTACTCCGAGTCAGTAATAAAATAATTGAAATACGATAGTCGTTTATTGTTTTTCTTTTTTATTCGTTTTCACATTCGTGGCAAAAACTTATAATTCTATTTAAAATAAGTATTTTATAAACAAATGTAACATAAAGATAAATACAAAAAATGATCTTACGATAAATATCATAAAAAAGCATTTTTGTTTATTTTCAATTAAACGTCTATTAAACCTTATTAGGCCATAAAATATGGTGTAAACAACACATGAAACCGATCAAATTTAACATTTAAGACCACTTTTAAAATTGACGAACCAGAAGAGCCACTTAATACCATTTGTTTTCCACTTTTTAAAATGACCTCAAAAAGTTTTTAAGGATTTTGATTAAACTCACCATATCGATCTAAAATTAAATAAGCTTTGAATTGATGGAGATTTTATTCAGATTGCAATAGTGAGAAAGAGCTTAAATGTCAATATCATAAAAAAATGTTTGTCGTAAGAACTGGGTAACGGGTACAGGTTGAACAAATTTGTTAACTAAACAGCCAAATATATATATGTATGTATATATATATATACACTGCCGGACAAAATTAAAGGATCACTTCAATATTTTGAAATTATTGAACTGTATAGGGTATTTTTGAAAATATTCTTTTTTTTTTGGAAGTCACACTTTATTATCAGGGTAATAAAAAATAAAAAATTATTTTCTAGAAATGTTTAATAGGAAAACAAATCAAAAAATAAAAATGTCCTACAGTCTCAAAATGAAAAAGTAAATCTTTGAAATGAAATGAAATAACAAAACTGAATAAAAAAGAAGAATTCGAGGAAAACGATCAATAATTGGTATTCCTACCTCTAGCTCTGATGATTGCTTCCATTCTCCTGCCCATTCCAGCGACCAGAGCTCTTACATGTTGTTCTGGGATGTTGTTCCACTCTTCCACTAACGTTTCCCTTGAATCTGCCAAATTTTGTGGGACACGTCTTCCAAGCATGTCCCATACATGCTCTGTTGGGTTCATATCTGGACTTCTGGGTGGCCAAACCATAACGTCAATTTCTTCTTGTCTGAGGAAATTTTGCACTGATCGAGCAAAGTGAGGTTGGGCATTATCGTGCATAAAAATAAAGTTACCTGCGATATTTCTGGCGAAAGGTACTACATGTGGCTCAAGTACCTCCCTAATGTACCTGTCAGCAGTTATAGAGCCACGGTTCACAAGAACCAACTCTGTACGGGAGTTTAAATTTATGCCCTCCCCCCCCACCATCACTGACCCACCACAGAACGCAACCCTTGGAGAAAAAGTGCATGGTGCATACCTCTCTCCCCGCCTTCTCCATACCTTTTCCCGTCTATCTGGAGATCGGACACAGAATCTTGACTCATAGCTGAATAATACGAGGCTCCGATCTTCCTGAGTCCAGTTTAGGTGCTCCCGAGCAAACTCAAGCGCTTAACCCGGTGTTCCCTGGAGAGAAGAGGTCCAGTAGCTGAAGGATGGGAGGTCAATCCATAATCGTTGAGTCGTCTTCTCACGGCACGCTCTAAAATTTGCACATTCCTGAACCTCTGGAGGAGACCACGCAGACTGTTACCAGTTGATCGGTGATCCCGAAGAGGATGCAGTTGCAAAAATCTCTCGTCACGGTGGGAAGTTGACCTCGGACGGCCTTGTCCGACTCTTCTTGTATGCCCTCCAGTTTGACGGTGCCTATTATGCACCCTACGAATTGTGGCCGCTGGAGCCGTTGCGCAATATGCCTTTGAGAAAACCCTTCTTCGATCGAAGCAACAGCACGAATTGATTCCTCTTCGGTCAATGCTCCTCTGTTGGCCATCACAACGTTCTTACTAAACTCACAAAAAAAAACTAAAGTCTCTTAAATGTTAGAAAATCTTCAATAAGATGAATCTTTGCTAACAACTAACCATTTACTGATAGGAAGAAAGAAAAGAAGAGGATTAACTGACCCTTTTCTCCATAAACGGGTGGGGATATAAACAGGTAGAGGATTAACTTGGTAAGATACAACACAAAGTCCAGTCTGGGACAAAGGAATTCCTATTTTTATCTCTTATGTAATAATAATATATATATATTTGTAAGTGATCCTTTAATTTTGGCCGGCAGTGTATATATATATATATATATATATATAAGTTTATTTTATTTTAATTTTTTTTTTAACGTAATTATAGTAGCTAATGTAGAAAAAAAAAAAACCCGGTACCTCTGAAACTCATGAAGGGTCTCGGGTTCAGTAGTTATAGAGTTTCTTACTGTTCCGCGGGCAACAACCGTGCGAGGAAGTGATTAAGCCGAGTTTTCACTCAGCCGCCAGGTTTTTTCCCTTCCATCAATTTCGGGTACCTACTTTCTAAAGTCTGGGTATGTGCAAGGAGGATCTCCGTACCCCAGGGTCGCTCCACGGCTGAAATAACAGAAAAATAATTTTGTTTCAGCCGGGATTCGACCTGAGACCCGAACAAGAGCAACATAATACTCAACATAATAATACAATATAATGAAAAGTGCATACAACTATTTGTAAGTGTAAGTTGTAGGCAATACTTTCTATTGCTAGACTATTTAATCTTAATCACAAGTTTCTATCGGATTTTAACACAATTATTAATACACAATAACATTTGTTTACCTTTTGATTTAAATGTTCATTAATTTATTTCAACTGGTTAGGTAAGCGAACTGTGTGCTTCATTCGCACCAGTTTTTTTTTTAGCTCATGCTCTATCGTTGCTATTACGATATTCCCCTACTTTTAGCTGTCTGCGGTCCTTAAACATGTGTTAGACAGACGCAGACACAGGAGTGGGCGGTATGCTTACGAGAACTTCAAGTTCGACTTAAACTTAATCCCAAGGATAACACTGCTATTCCAATAAAGGGCCCAACAACACTTGAGTTTCTGGGTCGACGCTAATTTCCTACTCAGCACTAATTTCGTTTCGTTTTTTTTTTTTTTTTTTCTCTTTTCTTGTTGATTTTTACCTTTTTAATTCTCTGAAACCAAATTGAACCAGTAACTTGTTAGAGTCGAGAAGATCGGAAATTAACCTACAAGGACTTTTTGTTTTGTTAATTTTTATTTTCATTTGTCAACCAATATATAGGCACTTATTTATTATTATGTTTTTTTTCATTTTTTATAAATATTGTGTTTGAAGTTTCTTATATCACTATTAAGTCTGTACCTTATTAGATTACAATGTATTATTACCAAATAAAGTATAAGAAAGTTTAATGATATATACAAAAAAAATCCTTAGATGGCTATTGCAGCCGATCTTGAAATTAAAAAAAAAAATAAATAAAACACAATCCATGTATAAACATCGAAAAAATAAAGATTATTGTGATTCAGGCTATCAAAAAAAATTCTCTTTATCCAAATAACCAAGTATTGCAAACTGTTGTGACTGTATATGTTACAGGTGAGTCTATGTTTTATAAATACGTATATATTTAATAAATTCATACGCAACTGAAATTACAAATAAAATAAATGTGTTTATAATCGGTATGGAAAGGAACTTCTTTTAAAAAAATTGATTTATAACAGTTTTTAATTAAAATAGTATAATATATTACACTTATATATTAGCTATCAAATTATTACAGTTAAATGTATTTGTTAATTTTTGAGTAAACACTAAAGCAAAATGAGGTGTATACAAATAAAATATATATGTAAACCATTTTCAGGGACTTTCAATAAACAACAACATAATATTATAATCTCGTGAGTTGTCCCTGCTTCGCTTGGTTGCAATTTGAATATGGTTTAATTTATCTTTGAAAATTCAACAATTTAGAGTTTATTGCAGAAAGCAAGAATAGCGAGATGATTTGTATACACAGCTAGAAGAGAGAAAAGGAGACTTAGTAGCAGGAATATTTAATCCTATCTTTCATGGATAATCTTACATTTAAAATAATCAAAAAGGTAAATTTATTTGACAAAAAGTCGTGCCTTCTTACTGTAGCAAAGCTATGCTGTGTATAAAAAAAATAAATAAAACGTGCATTTCTGTTGAAAACTGAAATTCGGAAATTATTCACTATCACAATAGTTTCCCTTACTATATATTTTATATATAGCTAATTAAAAGTCAAATAAAAAAAACATAAATAGCAACACTTTTCAGTTAATTTTTATTTTATTTTTCAAATTAACTGTATGAAATACATTTAAAAAGTTTAATTCAGAACCACGTTATAATTTTCTATAGATAGAGAGATATTTTAAAAATAATGTATTATTTACTAAGTTTTAGAGTGTAATTCATAGTGACAAAAAGTGGATCAAATTTATTGATAGTTACAAACAAAATTTTTTAATGCTATTTTATATGAATGTTCACGTCAATAAATAATTTAATTATTTTATGTTTTTCAATTTCGGCTTCAATAAAAATGATTTGGATAAGTGAGGTATGTGAAAGTAGTGTATTGCGCTCTCCAGATTTTTTAATAATGTCATATATGTATATCCATATAGTATTATATTTTTTGGCCATAAATGTTTTAGGAATATTTATACTTTTATACCTTAATAAAAAAAAAGTCCGAAAGTTTAGTATCAAGGCTGTTTAAATTTTCCTGGTAAAGGAAGGCCAGGAATTTCCCGGGTCTGATTGGAAAATGCCAGGAATGCTGCTTGAGTGAAAGTGATTTTTTTTGTCCATCTCGTTACTTTTTTAAAAGGTTTTATTTTTATTTTATCATTCGTAACTGTCAGTAGCAATAAGTGACAATAAGCTAGTGTGCTTATTTAAATATTTAAAACATAGCCAGTGGACATTGTAGGCAAGGGGAAGGAATGTTTCTAGCAGCACCCCTTCTTGGACTTGAATTTAGCAAAGGAGGTCTTTCATTCAGCTTCTTTTTAGCCTTCTTCAAAAAAGGTATTTTAGCTACTATGTCGTTTATAAATCTATGCAGTTTGCTAAGAAAACGCTAATAGAGAGTTCGTCAACTGTTGGTTTTTTTTTTTTTTCCGTATGAAGGGTTTCGTTATTTAGGTACCAAGGAGCTGTCGTTATGAGTCTTAAAATTTTTAATTGAAATTTATTTATTTATTTATATTACAAATGACCCTTAAGACTTGAAAACAAATCCTATTTGGTCAGTGAACAATTTAAAAGAGATGCATGTAGAAGTACAGAGTTATTGGCAGCATTGATTAAAATTAAAGTTTACAATTTGTATTTTTTTTTTAAGAACAGTTCTATCCTTTTTATATTCACTTTGTTCAAGTTGTTTAAAAATTCAGCTTCTTCCTCTTGTTTAATGTCCTGTTCTCTTTTGTATTTTTTGCACCTGAAAACTAAGTGTCGCGGGTCTTCTGGCTGTTCGCAGACTTCACATTTTCCATCTTTTTTTATTTTCATGAGAGCAAGATGCTTATAAGTACACCCGTGGTTAGTCCTCAGTCTTACGATTCGTACGATACTCGTTCTTGTAAGTTGCTGATGCCTAGCAAACCATGGAACACGGCTCACAGTAGGTTGTACCTTATAAAAGTATCTCCCTTTTGATTGTGACTCCCAGTCATACCTATCTTGCCATTCTCTTATTTCTTCTTTCCTTAAGTTTCTTAGGAGATCCTTCATGGGTACCTTAGCGTTCTCTTTCAATGGTTGCGTTGTCCCAGCAGCTCTGTCAGCAGCCTCATTTCCAGATAATCCTACGTGACTTGGAATCCATTGAAATTTGTAGTGGTTGTTGTCGGAGATTATGGAGTTGATTATTTCAAATATTAAATATGAAGTAATTTTTCTGCTATTGATTGTTTTTAGTAGCTTACAAGAGGAGGCGGAGTCTGTCAGTATAACTACGTTAGTACTTGAATATGTTTAATTGAAATTATTTCAGTTTTTGTATGTGTGTCTTTTTTGCTGAACCATAAAACTGTGATGCTTAAGTCCATGTAGGTATGTATATGTATTCAGTTTCTTTCTAATTTTTAGTTTTGATAATTAAGAATGAAGGGAGTACAGTACTTTTAGTCGCTGGTTAAGATTCTTTGTTTTCATCTTGACATGTGGATCTTAAGTCATACTTCGATCGAGTGTCAGTACTAGGTAATGTATTTAGTTGGTCTGAGGAATTTTGTATTCGTCGATAAACATTTTTGGGCAAGTACTTCGTCAAAGTGTGAATGTTTTGACGTTACACATTTTAGTAAAATATAAACTAAAATTATATAGTTGTTTTGAAATATAGTTTCACTTAAAGAAGGAGTGTTTTGTATATACATATGCGTAGTTATAGATGATTTGATAACCACATTAATTTCAAAAAGTTATATGTGTTTATATGCGTATGTATTTGGTCAGTTTAGCTCTAAATGGATAACTTGTATAAAACTGATTTTTTTTTGTTTTACATTATTTTTTCATTTAAAAAAATGCGCTTTATTTATTTCATATTCATGATGTCTGTAAATAATCTTCAGTTGTTTTTATTTTTCTATTTGTAACATATGAACAGTACTGACCAACTTCTTTTGTACGGGGATCACCCAAAAACAAATAAATATTATTTTATTCATTCTATAATATAAAACTGAAACTTCATATTTTAGGATTTTATATGCCTGAGATGTTACAGTAACTTTTAAATAGACCTGAATAGCCACTTTATAGAATGCATTTTGCAGATATTTTCGATTTTCTCAAAAACGGCTCTAAAGATTCTCACTCATTAAATTTATTAATTATGGAGTGGTGTGGTTTAGAAGATGGAGTACTAGTTTACTGCTCCAGGTGCCATGTTTGAATCCCAGATGTGACAAAATATTATTGACCCTGGGGTATACAGACTCTCCTGAGGCATACCCAGCCTCTATAAAGTATATATGTTCAGAGCCCCAAGACCCTTAATGCGCTTGTAATATATTTTTTAATTAGAACTTCCTTCAAAATGTGCAGGAAGAAAATTAAATAGTACTTAAATAAATATGTCTATATATCCATCGTTGACAACATCATTTATATGCCGATGATTTTCATATCTACCTTTCCTTTTATCCCAGCGAGATGTTTGAGGCGATCCGTAAGATGAAGGAAGACATAGATAATAATAACGCATGGGCATTAAATAATGATTTAAGACGGAACGTCGATAAAACTAAGGTCTCAATCATAGGTTCTAAACATTTTGTTAATTCTCTTCCTTATTATCCCTTACTATACCTTAACCTGCTACCTATCCATTTCCATACTACCGTTAGAAATCTTGGTGTCATCTTTGACCAAAACCTTTCTTGGAATCTAATCATGTTTCCTATATCATTCGCAACTCCATTGCTACTTTTAAACTGTTCTCAATGTTCCGTGATGCACTACATTTTAATGTTCGTTGGATCCTTGTTTCTTCCCACGGCTTTCCTGACTTTTACTATGGCATCGGTGGATTGTCTGGTGGACTCGAGATGAAACTGGACTTATGAAATGTTTCATTAGATCCATCTTCGGAGTCCCCAGGCGCACCAGCGTATGACAGGCATGCCAAGTTGAAGTAGCTCAATCCAGTTTCTAGGCGACAGTGTTTCCTGGGAATATTCCTATTTAGTACTTTCAATATCGAATTCCCATTCTCATCCCTGGTTCATTGGTACATTCGTTTAATAAAAGATTCCAGTCCTCTAACCACAATTTTTCTTTTGATCGAACACCGTCCTCTAAAAAATCAATTACTTTGAGTGCCACATCTTCCTGGAATAACATACCTACCTCACAAATAAGCACCTTATTTGACCTCATTTAAAAACAAACTATTGCTTCTTCTCAGCCATCCATATTCCGACTGATTGCAAACGAAATGTTAGAATAATGGTCATATTCCATTGTAAAACGAGGTTCATTACAAATATGTAAACAACTTTTTTTTAAACAATGTTTGTGGTAAACAATAACCACAATTATAATATCTCTTCTCATACACACATATGATTATATAATTATAAATAAATATATTGGGTTGATGCAAAATTAATGCAGGTTTCCTCTATTGCAATATCTTAATTCCAATTGTGTAAACAAAGCTAATCCTAACAGTGATCATTATTATACCAAAACAAACCTTATCTAATACCCTCTCTTTCACCATGAATTTGTTTAGTAAAATCGTTTTGTTCAGTGTGTTCAAAGGTCTTGAATCGAAAATGTCAAAGTGCGATTTTCGTCAAATTTATTTTTACGAATTTAAATTAGGGCGCAGCGCTGCGCAAACGGCTCGTAATATTAATGAAGTGTGGGGTCAGGGGGCTATTAATGAGTGCACGGTGTAGCGTTGGTTCCAGAAGTTTCGCAGAGGAGCTTTCGACCTCGAAGACAAGGAAGGTCGGGGCCGTCATCTTGCTCTGGACAACGACCAGCTGAGGTCAAAAGTGGAAGAAGACCCAACCAAAACCACACGAGAAATGGCGGCGGAACTCGGAACTCAAAAATTGCAACGTCTTTGCCCAGCATTGATGAATCGGAAGGAGCCGATCCTGCTCCACGATAACGCCAGACCACACGTTGCACAACCAACGCTTCGACGACTGCACGAGTTGGGCTACGAAGTTCTCCAACATCCGCCATATTCACCTGACCTCTCTCCTACAGACTTCCACTTTTTCAGGCATCTGGACAACTTTTTGAGGGAGAAAAATTTTCAAAACCAGGACGACATTGAAAATTCTTTTCGTGATTTCATTGAGTCCAGGGATTCGGATTTTTTTTCTAGTGGAATAAGAAAGCTTGTTGAACGTTGGCAAAAGTGCATTGATTCAGATGGAAATTATTTTGATTAAATATATATGGTTAAAGTAAAGATATGGCGTATTTACAATACCTACTAAAAACCTGCATTAATTTTGCATCAACCCAATATTATAAATAAATAAATAATAAATAATAAATAAATTATAAATATATATATATATATATATATATATATATATATATATATATATATATATATATATATATATATACTAAGTAGTCGTATTTAGTTTTTTTATAAATAATAAAGTATATCTTAAGTTTGTATTTCTTTTATGTTTTTGTTTCTGTCCAGACACAAGTCTCAGTTTCTGTCCTTTTCTGTTATTCTTAGGGGACTGAAAATCCCAGAATAAAATTTACTTTTCTTTCTTTCTATTAACAGTTTGTTACCTATATTCTCGGAACTACCCCTCATTGAAACATTTAATATTGACAATCAACTTTAATCGGATCGTTTCCACGACACCTGTTTTGGACCTAACTACGAACGAAGTTAAAATAGCACAAGTTTCGATAGATTTCTAATAAATCTCAATTAAACGTGTTTATAAAACTTTCTTCTGATTACTTTTTTTCTTTTTCAGTTTTATTTTGTTTTGTTTTCTTCTCTAAAGCGTATAGTAAACAACTATAAATACAGGAGAGATAGGACCAAGGCTGAAGGAAGTAGCGAGTGTAATTAAGTGTCAAATAGTTGCTAATGAACAACTAACACAAAGTGACAACTAAATAAATAGAGGCAGGACTAGCTCCAGCTCACTCTAGCGGAACAAATTATCCACTTCCGTTGCAGTTTCTTCTCGTCATTATCTCCCCTTCCTTTGCAGCTTCTTTCTAGTAGTTAAATAGTTTGTTTTTAATTACTATTTAGAATAAACTACTATTTAAATATAAGTTTAAAATATTTTCAATTACGTTCTATAGTTATAAATAGAGTACCCTGTACTAGCCACACTGACTGTACAATATTACTTAATGCTCCTACAAAATTGGTACTCTCTTTAAAATTTGGATTAATTCACTTAACAACAAAACGTGTAACGTTCACAATACGGAAAACACTTTCTCACCGATTTTTATCGGCTACAACCAAATTCCTTAGACGAAATCTGTACATTACCTAGGACTGACACTCGATCAAAGGATGACTTGATTGACTCCACATGTCAAAATTTAAAAAAAGACTCTCCAACAGCGACTGAAAGCACTATACCCTCTTCTGTCTAAATTATCAAATCTAAAAATTGGACAGACACTTAATACCTAAACTTACCTGCTTAGGCCAACATTACAGATTTATGGTTCAGCAAAAATATTCACATAGGAAAAATGCAATGATTTCAATTAAAAACTTAAAGACTCTTAAAGACATTTCTTTCACCTAGCCTACCATGTCTGATCTCACTTTATATAAAGCACATTTGCTTATTTTCTGGTAGCTTCTGACAAGTGCGAATGAATAAATGTGAAGAGAAAAAATATGCTATGCAGCACTACCTCCAAGTAATGGCTGTTACTTGTTCTAAATCGGAGCCATTTTTGACATAGAATAGGCTTTTGATTGAGCCTGACACACATGACTGCGTACACAATTCGTGAATTCCTCCATCCAAGCATACTTTTTCGTTATCCAGTCCTACCACTTGGACAGATCCTTGAAAACATATCACAATCGTATCTATTCATTTTTGCTGAGTATGTTGGTGTTCCTCAAGGCAATATCCTAGGATCCATTCTTCACAGAGCCCTTGCAGCTGATATCATAAACCAGTTCTCCCACCTTTCGTTCCATCTTCACTGATGACACGTTTTCAATCATTCAATAACGATCCAACTACTGCATTTCAATCTACTCAGAGAACTTGAGATATGGTGTCAGAAATAAATTACAACAACTTCCACAAAATAACTTTAGACATTCTGACCTATAATATCAATTAACAATATTTTTTTCGTCTCTGTAGAAGAGATCCGATACCTATGAACCCATTCTGACATCTAGCTTGGAATCCTTATGTAAGACTAATACAACAACAAACTGATATTAAACACTTACTAGACCTTTATCTAACCTACAAAGACTTTTAGGACTAACAAGCATAAGCTTAGGGCTCTACTAAAGCATCGAATCCTCCTAATATCTAATCCTTACAATCAAAATTCTATCGTAGAATATTTTCCATATATTATTTATCTGGCCCAAAACCGGTATCAATCCTTCCATTATGAACTCCATTTCATTTCTAGCCCACTACTTTTAATCATTACTTCTTCTTTAATTGCTGATAATGCTTCTAGGCGACTGAAATATAGTAATTTTCAAAGTTTTCGGGACCATGCCATTTAGTATAGTATTTAGCCATTTGTTTTGAAGTGTTGTAAGCGAATAATTTCACTAGATGTGTATCATGTTTTTATCTAAATATTGTACTAATATCTACTTGATACGGATATTTCTAATTATAGTTGCAAATCTCAATATTTGTATTAAATGCGCTAGTTAAAAAAAAGGAAGATAGGAAGATCCAATTGTAGCATACCGTCTTTCTTAACTCTTTTAGCTAATGGATGTTTCTATGAACTTCAAGAACGAGAGATTGGAGGGAATACATATTACTTAAAACATGTATTATCCATAAATAACGATCCACAGTAACTGAAGAACGGTTTCAAGCCTAAAGAATTAACTTGGCCTGAACCATTAAGAAAAAACAAAACATTTTTCTAACATCAAACGCACCCAATACTTTCAATCCATAGTCCTTCGTACAATAGTTCTTCATCAGTTTGAAGGATTAAAAATAAAGAACCATTTTTGAATTTGTGTTTTTTTATGTAAATAAAAACCTTCTATATTAGTATTAACAATCCTTTTTATTTATTTAAAGTCTATTAAATTTTCGCCTAAATTATTTAATTTATTTTGCCATAATGCTTCTTTAATTTTATTTTTGTTGTTTACGAGTAGATAAAATTAGTTGACCGTTTGAGAATTACTGGAACGAATTGGTCCGGGTGGCGGTTAGTAAATTAAACAACTAAATTGTTTCATCGTGTATTGTTTGCCAACGTTCCGACCCCCATTGTAGGTTACATCAGGGCGATTGAAGGAGTAAAACCCCAGCAATACCATAGGATGAGTGTTGGGTTCTCACTCCTTCAATCGCCCTGATGATAACCCACAATGGGGGTTGGAACATTGGCAAACAATACATAGTTGAAACAATTTAGTTGTTTCATTTACTGACCACCACCCGTACTAATTCCTTCTAGTAGTTTTTTTATTTTATTTAGTAAGTTTATTTAATGTTTTGATAATGAAATTTTATTTGTAGGAATAAAATGAAAAAAAAAAAGTTTCGTAACACTTTCACACACACTGGATCAAAAACGCACAAACCATATATTTAGGGAACTTGGGAACATGAATTTCCGTTGCAATTTTTTCGGATCGCTATTATTTATTAGTAAAATTAGCATATTAATACTGAACTACTGAACATCCATTATTATTTTTTTGTTTTTTTTTTTAAATTGAAAAAGTTCTTACGAAAATCAATACGATTTTAACATTACTTTGTGTTATTGATTGGACTGTTGCAGAGTGTGTGCCTTTTTCAGTCCAATTACGGTAATGCTCGCATGCTGCAGGTGCCCCATCGGCTCTGACGGAGGCTAGGCCCCAGGGAGTCAGGACACGAGTTGGCACAGGGTAAAAATATCTCGTCATTATCTCACATTGTCTGATTTTATGTAACAAATAAAAACTGTTACCGGCAATTTTTCCTAACTATTTTATATTCATAGGTTTCTCGATTCTCATATTAGAAAAAAACAAATAAATGAATTAAGCGATACCTGGAAAACACAGTATTTTAATTTATTTATGGCTTATGTTTTAATTTATGGTTCTGGCTAGGGTATAATAATTATTTGTGTAAGACGTAAAGAACATATTAGAACAGTTATGATGATAGACAGCAAAGCATCAGTAACAGAAGAACGCTAGTTACACCATACAGTACTTGATAATTGAGACGTTGATTTCCAAAATGTACTAAAGAAATGTTTTTTTACAAAATAGTTTTTTTGAAATATTGGTAATCTCATCATTTAATTTTATCTAAATTTTCTAGGGATCACATGTAGCTGGGTGGCTAGTAAAACAGCTTCCTCTGCCTAAGGTCACTGGTTGAAAAACGCAGATGGTCCTAGGCTTTTAGAATAGGAGTGAAAAATCCTTAGTTATGCCTTTCTTCGGAGGGGACGTTAAAAGGTAGCCCGAGTCTGTGTGATGTCAGATACCCATTAAAGATCCCTATCATAATAAAACCTGGATAGACAAAATTTAGGACTCCCACTGTAGCATCGTCCGATAAGCCATAGTAGCATAAAGTGACGTTAAATAAATAAACAAATCTAAATCTTCTGTTTGATTTCATCTAATGAACACTAAAGTCCTTAAAAACGCGATTTAAAAAATGCAATTATTTTCTAAAGGTACTAATTACGTATTTATTTTCATTCTAAATCAGAATAAAACATACGTGCTATAAAAGCCCGTTAAATTATATGTATTTAGACAGTTAAATCAAAATCACTAGAGCTTTTAAAAAAGTGCAAATTTCATTGTGTAAAGTGGAAATTCTGGTGGGCGATTTTGGTCAAAATGTTATCAGTACCTTCTCAGGTATATACGTTTTTTAAATATGAAATTTCAGTTTTACAAAACTTATCGTTTTTGAGCTCGACTTACACTCGATAACTTTCAAGACGTAGTTATTTGTTTTTAAACTTGAATTAAAAAAATTTTAAGATCCCAATACTTTCCCTTAATATACATTCCATACACAGTAAAGGAACGTGAAACACAGTGCAGGGGATATTCAAAAAAATAATGGAACAACAGACAAATTTCTACGGCCGTTGTTCAAAAAATATCAAGAATCTAAATTAGTGTTGAACCCAACACCCTTTGTTGCTTATAGAGGTAAAAAAAAATCAGATTGTATTATAGGTATAGATTTAAAATATATAAGAGGAACTTAGTCATTTACATCGTTTTATAAAACATTCGTAAGATTTCTTTAAGACTTTTAAAGTAAAAAAATCGTGATGTATATTATTCATAGATGCTCGATCGTAGAGAATATATCAGCCGAAATGGAGCAGCGTATCAAGCTTAATAGCATTGGCGTTGCCTTGATACTTTAAGCCGCTTTCTCACCTACATTTCATCTCCTTAGCATCCTCAATACCATTAGAGGAGCTTTTCTTGTATTTGTGGCCTCTTGGTTAAACAGCAACTACTAAGTCCATTATTTAACAACTATTACTAAGTCCAATTTAACCGAATTACCTTTTTGATTAAAATAAATTTAACTCACTTATGTGGTCATAATAACATTTTAAATAGAGGTTCCCCTATATATTCAGATGAGCAATAAGACTGGGTATTGGAAAATCCGTGTTTTAAGCCGTTGAAAAAATAATGTATACAATATTAATAACCTTAGCGAGCCTGAAGGTTCAATGCCCATACTACCAAATGGTACCTGTTGGACACCGAATGGTTCAATGATTACCGTCCAAGCATTAGTCGTCGAAATCAGAACACAATTTTCCCACCAATGTTTCGTCCTACCTCTTGCACGTCTACCAGTCGGCTCATCGCTTATTTAGTTTAGCCTAAATAGGCCATTTTCAGGGTTATAAAACAAAACATATGTTAGATATGAATGAATGAATGAATAAAGCCTTTATTGCAAGGATAACATTTGAAAATTATAATATTTACTTTTAGTTATAAAATAATTTCTAATATAATCTAATAAAAAGTTCTCATATAATTGAAAAAAAATATAATGCTATGTGAAAAATAATAATAATGCATATACTTGTTAAATGAAAAAAAACAAAACTATATAATTAATGTTCCTTAGTTGCTTAAGATATTTACAATATGTTATCCCTACAGGCCTCTCCTTACGGAGGTGATGGTCTAACTTCCCCGGTGACCAAACCTATTGGGAAGTGGTTAGATATGTAACTATCTCTAAATAATGCGAGACAATCTGGACCTTTTTTGTTCATTTTTTTTTTTTTATAGGTGACAAAACGATTCAGAATAATAAAAATAAGGCGCGCGCTAAACACGACATCCGCTTACCTTCGTTGTTAAAATCAATTTTAAATACACTTAGAGAAAATCTGATGCGGGGAACACGCGACTTTCGCTTACCACCGTTGTTAAAATCGATTAAAGAATTTTCAAATACAGTTAGAGACAAAAATGAGTGAAATTAATGAGAAATTAATTAAATTGAATTTCTATAGAAACATATTTTTAATTAAAAAATCTATTAAGTATCCATCTATTAATATTGTCTAAAATTATTTAAAATAATCAGCTAAAATTTTAGTATCCAAAAATTAAAGGAAAAAAACTGGTTCTGAGCGTGATCGAGGCCTGTTCCCCTTATTGAATGGCCGTAAAACAGTAGGAATATCTAGATTTGAAAGGATAATAAAAAATAAAAAAAATAAATTAATCATAAAGTAATACATGATATTAATTTAATGGACGATAATTTCCGAGGATGTTGATAGAGGTCGCAACGTATAAAATTTAAATATGTGCCGCTTTAAGATCTTAACAATTAATGCTTTAGCATTGGAAACATGGGAATGCGCAGGTTGAGGGTCAGAGAAGGTCTTAACCTAGTTGGGCTAGGTTGAATTTTTTTTTTTTAATTTCCTCCTTCATTAACTTATTTATAATCAACAAAGTAGAATTACAATCACAATGGAAATAAAATCAGAAGTGGGTGGCATATTTTACTACCTTTTAATTTAATTTAATTAAAACACTCTAAGGCCACTCAAAAATACGTTTTAGTAGGATCGTTATGTAATAAAAAAATAAAGTGAAAAAAGCCTAAGACAAATGTCCATAAGAACAAAAGTAAATTGCAGGTTTCATGACTGGCACCGTGTGTCCAGATATTTGAACATAAAAGCTAAAACTAAAATTGAGGGGATAAACTGATAAATTATAAACTATTTACATACTAACAAATCAAAATATTAGAATAAAATAAAATATTCCTTTAGAGATAATGAAAATGATACAAAAACAAAGCGAAATTGGTATCTCTGGCAATTTTACTTTGTAGTTATGTCTGATTGGTTGGAAAAGGAAAAAGTGGCTGAAAAGGAGTGATTGAAAGGAGTAATATGTTAACGTTGCTTTTCGTTTCTTGTGTTCTGCAAGATTGCTATTATCTGACTAGTTATTCCTCGGTAATCCATTACATTTTATCTGATCTATTCTATGTTTGTTTATTAATTTAACGTCACTTTATGCAGCTGTGGCTAATCGGACGATGCTAAAGTGGGAGTCCTACATTTTGCCTATCTAGGTTCAATGGGGATGAAGATCTTTAACAAGTACCTGACATTGCACAAGCTCAGGACCACCTTTTTACGTTCTCTCAGAAGGACAGCATAACGAAGATTTCTTTTTACTACCATTAAAAAATCCTTGGGCCATTCTATTCTTTATTAAATGATGTGGTTAATATTTAAAGTCTGAAGTAATGCGACATCACAACATGCGACTCAATAGTAAAGCTCTTAGTACTCTGTTCCTAGGACGATTTTATACCGAAACAATAAAACGAATGGTCCTATCACAAAAGGTTTACTGCCTCCTACAGACAATTGGAAGCATGAAAGGAAGCAGTAAATGTTAAACTTAAAACCGTACTTTCCGAGTAAAATAAAAATTAAGAATTAGGAAGGGAAACAATAGTATATAACATTGTACAAAAGGTATATACATGTTTCAACAGAAAAATTAATTTTTTTTCCGAAAACTACAATAGAAAATGAAATCTATATATATATGTATATAAACTAACACAGGCATTTAATCTCCGTGGCCAGTCATCTATAGCAGCATTCAGCACTTCTTGAGGAAAGCGCTCAACTGCTGGACCAGGGAGTGTTTGAGGCTTTACAAGTAAAGGTGTGCTCTGTGGCGTGCCATCCTCTCTGGTATAGAGCTCATAATCTAGTGGTTTGAGACGAGGGTTTTCTCAGCGCCAATCTGAGCCGGAGATGATAATAATAATGTGTTTTATTGTTTAATTTACATACATAAATTTACTATATAATAATTTATATATATAATTACACACTATGCATAGACTTTAGTACATCTGCAGAATAGCGCGCCTTAACAAAATATTCTTTACAAATATTATATAAATAATAATTATAACATAAAACTAACTGAACATTGTTTTCCACATTTTCCTCCCTTTATTTTAATATTGAATTCTGATATAAGTATATATCTATATTTCCAGGCCCTTAAATGATAGTTATGCAATGCTACCCAATTTTCACCGTTTAGATAATTTATGTATTCCTGTCTGGACAATACTGCCCCGCCAAGCCAACGCATCCTTATTTCTGATAACACAGAGCAGACCCCTACATAATGGTACATATCCTCTATGTCTTTATTATTACATAAACTACAATAATGTAGTTCTTCCGCCCTTGTAACATTACAATTAAGGTACATAAGTTGTCCTCTTATTTTAATTATTGATTTGATGAGTCCCAGGCCGTATCTATCAGAGATATAACTGTTCTCCCCTAAATCACAATTTAATTCTTTATACAGTTGATGGTAAATTAGATTTGTTGACTTTAACCAGTAAACCATTTCTAAAGTCTTCTCTTATATATTCCAATAACCCTTTAAAACATTGCTTCTTTCCATTTACTAAATAATCACTATTTTGCCAGTTATATCTCCGACACAAAGACCGGAAATCATCACACCACCGTACATTTCTTTTAATAATTTCCTTTGACAAAATCTTAGTCAGTCTATGGCTGGGTAACATCAATACTTTTTGAATATATTGAATATTATGGTGCAAAGTTAAACAAAAATATAGGGTAAATATTAGTTTCCAAATATATAACATAGAGTGGTGTACTCTGCGGAAGTGAAAACAATTTTCTAAAAAAATAGGCAGATAATTTCTCTATTCTATCAAAACGCCTGAAATTCTAAACTGGGCTGCATAACATAAAATAGCTCGGGAGACAGCGTTACATACAGATAGCTTAGATGAAAACGGTAATTTATTATTGCTGAAAAAATGTTTGTAAGTGGTGTGGATACTCAAACAAAAGGCGGAGATGAACGCAGGAATGTTCTTTTGCAGCCACTGCTAAGTTAACCTGTCCTTGCAAGCTGGATCGGAATCCTGCTGAAAAACCCAATGATTTCCATTGAATGGAGTATCATCTAGAGGCTTAAAAAGCGTTTTGCACAAAAATGGAGCTTTGTGGTGCCATCAAAGCAAACTCCTCACTTAATAATCACTGAGAAAAGGTGATGATATCTTTCCACTATTCTAATGACTCCCTGGGCTACTTTAGACTTCTGTGGGACACACGATCGTTTTGACCATCAAATATTTCTTGGATTGTAAACATTTTCTCAACCCTAAATAAAATCTTTCGATGAGGACAATTGGTGCAACGGCCAAGGAGCACTTCGCATCTACCCACTCTACAGTGCGGGGACGACTCGGTCGAGGTTTGCCAAATACAGATAGGATCTCATTATATCCATTTATAGTGCGGCACCCGGACATACGGCTGATACCCAAAGGTTTCAAAGTATTACTAATTTCTGAACTACATTCTAAACTTTGTGTAAGGCGACCACAGTTCAGCTATTCAGTTTTCTTTATCACCCCAATCCATGCTAACTGAGCGAAAAAAAAAAAAAACTAACTGGGATTATTTCTCTGACATGTAAAAATAATAATCTGATAGAGATGAGTGTTATTTAAATAACTTTCTAGGATATAAACAAACTTCAACTTTTGTACCAATATTTATGGCAGAACTAGGTATATAAAAAATGATATTTTGAAAACTATCACTCATGCAAATACACTGTACTTATAACCTCATATATACAATAACCTCATATATAACACCATTATACAATACAACAGTGTTACCGATTAGTTAATTATATTTCTTTTCACTGGAATCAAAAGATTACTGTCCGAGAGTGTTTTTAGATATGAGTCTGGCCTTTGACGGAATATGGCACGATGATTTGATCGCTAAGTTAAAAACATTTCTTAGTCCAACGTATTATCTGATTATAAAATCATACTTGAAAGATAGATTTTTCCTCGTTAGAGTAGGTTCAGAGTTCTCTAATATTAAACAAATAAAAGCAGGTGTACCTCGAGGCAGCGTATTAGGTCCTACACTGTTTAATATATATTGCACTGACATCCCACAGCATCTATAAATACTTACAGCAACCTTTGCCGATTATTCAGCTATTCTGACATCGAACAAAGATTTCTGTAAAGCTTCTCATGCATTCCAAAAACATCTAGACGACAAATTTAAAATCAAAATGAATGAATCTAAGAGCCTGTTCGTCACATTTTCTCCTAACTCCTACTCTCAGATCTTTTTCAATAATATACCAATACCAGTTTTGGATACAGTACGTTACTTAGCCCTTCACCTAGACAAACGACGGACCTGGGCCTCAAACGAAAAAGAAAATAATTGAATCAACGATATAAGCTTCTTTCGAGATTACTAGACGAAAATTCAAATTATCATTAACAAACAAATTAACTATTTATGAAGTACTGATAAAACCTATTTGGACTTATAGCATCGAGTTATGAGGAACTGTAAATAAGTCAAACATCAAAATTATTTAATCATTTAATCAAAATTACTTTGATTAAGGAAATTTGTAAATTCTCCTTTTTATGTATTTAACGAGACACTACATACTGACTTGGACATTCCATTAGTCATTGCAACTGCCACTGATCGCTACAATAAATTTCACATCATACTGACCCTAAAATCATACTTGCTGCTACAAACCTATATAATCCCCCAGAAGAATATCGAGGCGCTGGCCAAGAGAACTGATATACCGATTTATTTCTAATAATTATAATGATAGTTATTTATATTAACAAAATGAGATTTACTATATGTTCTAATATAGTAGTTCTAATAATATGCTAACCAATGATATAGAAATGCAAAATACCATCTCTAAAATATATTTTAAAAACAAATGGCTTTTAGTATAACAGATCTCTTGGCCAGCGCCTCGATAGCCTTCTGGAGGATTGTGCAAGTAGGTAGATTTTGAGTCAGCAGGTTTGAATTTAGGGTCAGTCTATCATGAAATTTATTGTAGCGATCAGTGCAAATTGTAATCATGAATGAAATGTCAAGTTTAGTATGTAGTGTCTCATTAGATACATCAAAAAGGGTATAATAATATATTAAATAGAACGTTTTTTTCTTAAATCTTTACCTTTCCTACGGTATATTATACACGTACATCTATACTTTTCTTATGTTAAAACTTTTTACCAACTTTTTTCGTTCAACTCGTATTTTACAATACTTTTCTAAGGATCCATCTATGGTGTAGTTGCTATCATAAACGCCTAAGGTCCTCGGTCCCAACCAGGCAGATGGCCCTCGAATTTTTAATTTGAGTAAAAAATGCTTAGTTAAGCCGTCCTTCCGAGGATACAATTTAGTTTTAGACACAGAGGACCCCAAAACGTGTATTTCTGTTAAAAACTGGAATTTTACAATTGTAATACTTTTCATTAATCTATATTCCATATATAGGTAAGTATTTTATTTCATTATAAAAAAATATAGGTTAGTGAAAGTAAAGACTCGACAATCAAGTAATTCATTGTGAAAAGAAAATGAATTTTTCAAGTAACTCGAAAAAATAACGGGTTTTTGTCCGGTTGTAAACTGCTCTGAGCCGGGATCAAACATGATTAGAAGTTTTATCTTTAGAAAGACTGAGACAAATATACCGTGCCCATATATTTGTATATAAGTAATTAAGAATTATGATACCCTTGCATAAATCTCCATGATCTATTTCGAGTTGGATATGTCAGATTTCTACAAGATAAATTGCGATTCGCGTTTGAAGAAATATTTGCTGATATTTCCTTCTTTTCCTCGTCCAATTTAACCTTGGAATCAATATATCATTTCATCATGACTATCGGAATAGCAAACACAAGCGGCACATCATAAGGATGTTTATTTACACATAAATACAAGCCCACATTGAATCATCTATGAAATGAAGAGGTTTACAGGGGGCTGTTTTCATCGCGAGAGAAGCAAATATTTTCTTAGCTCTGCATAACATTCATTTACTTAATTATTCTCTTATAAATGCTGTATATTCTACCAGCTCACTCAAACTTGCCCGCTCTTAGGTATTCATTCATATCCAGGAATATGATAAAAGGAACCATAATTGTTAATTATATGCACGTATTCCTGAAAGATCCCACTTTTTAAGGACCTTTACGTCTCCTCAATATTTATTTTGTCTTTATCTTCTCTTCCAGTGGCGGGACAGGCCGTGTAGGTCCTGGGCCTCACGGTGTAATCTCCTGGAAGATTGCACTCACGTTTCTCGATGAATTTTAACTGCACCCATGCACCATTTCAATTCGGATTCATTCTTATTTTTCCTATATCACCCCTGAGGACCTCTTTAATTCTATTCGTAAATCCCGAACCAATGACTACGGTCCTGACAATATCCCAATTAAACTAATCAAAGCCTCGCTTCCTTCCATCCTTCCCATATTATATCATATCTATAACGTTTCTCTAGACAGTACAACCTTCCAAACTTTGTGGAAAACCGCACTGGTCCGTCCACTGAAGAAAAATTCAAATCCGGTATCTCCTAAAGTCGTTAGGATTTCCTCCTTTCAAACCTTTCTAAGCCTTAGAGCGTCTGGTCTAATCTCAGTTATCCCTCTACCTCGAGCAAAACAACCTTTTGAACCCCTTCCAGTCTGGATTCCAGCCAGGCTATTCTTCTCACTCTGATCTCTCCCAAATTTCTCAAGATATCCACAAGACCATAGATCAGCATAAAATAACAATCCTTGTTTTTCTTGATTTTTCTAACGCCTTCGATTCTGTGGACCATAATATCCTCCTAACCAAACTCCATAGACTCCCAGTATCCACAGGCGCTCTTCAATGGTTTCAATCATTCCTTACCGGCCGTTCCCAGTATGCTTTAGTTCCCAATAAACCCCGCTCCGACTTACTGACTCTAACAAAAGGTGTATCCCAAGGTTCCTCGTTATCCCTTACCCTTTTCTTCATATTCATAAATGATCTTCCGCTCTCCGTCAAGCACTCCCAATACCACCTCTATGCCGACGATATTCAGATTTATATTTCCTATACCCTAAATGACTTTCCTGATGCTATCTCTAAACTATAGGAGGACATAAACAATATAAATGCTTGGTCAAACAGCAACAAACTCCTGCTAAGTGCTGAAAAAACAAAAGCAATCCTGATAGCATCACCCGCCCTCCGTAAATCCATTCCCAGCTCACCCAACCTTTTCCTAAACAATATTCCTTTCTCTTTTCATTCATCTGTCGATAACTTAGGCATTACTCTTGATCAAACTCTCTCTTGGAAACCGCACATCTCCCAAATTTCCCGCCGAACCGTAGCAACCCTAAAGCAATTCCGTCGCCTTCATCACCTCCTACCATTTAATATTCGTAAACTCCTTGTTTCTTCCCTTGTCTTTTCCCACTTTGACTACGGTTGCGAGGTGTACAGCGGACTTTCAGGTGAGCTCGAAGCAAAACTCTAAGGTGGCTTTACCCTCGTTACAGATGCCAGTATTTCCTAGCTTCCTTCCTCTACCAGGTTATCAGAACTCATTGTCCCAGCTATATCTTCCAATCCCTTCAATTTAAATCATCAATTCTGCCCCGTTCTGCCAGATCCCGTCTTTCTGACCTCTACCCTACTCCTTACCGTACTGCTGCCTTTGACAAGTCCTTTCTAGCCAAAGCAACCTCTCTTTGGAACTCTATCCCTCCTGAGATCCGTCATGTCTTTTCAACCAACTTCTCCTAACCCATTCAAACAGACAAAAACTTTAAACTGCAGATGCTATAAATACCAATTATTATTATTATTTTATTCGATTAATGTTTTGTTTTTGTGTGTTTATATTACCCAAATTATCACTGATGAATTAGCTATTTCTGTTTTGTTTTTTCATTCTTAATGTCTGACATGTAAAGATATACATATATAACGACCTTAATTATTTTTTTAGTTTAGTAATTTGTTATTCTAAGCCATGGACCACATTGTTCCGGTCATCAATTATGTATGTTTATTTTATTCTTAGGGGACTTTATTCCCAGGATAATAAAGAAGTTTTTTCATTTTATTTTGTAGTGTAGGGTCATCATTCCCTATGCCTAATTTTGTGAGTGGCCACCATTTAGCTGACGGGTCTCACATACCCGGGAGAGAGGCTGTGAATAAATCCCCATGTAATTACATCCTTATAAAAGCCCTGCCGGGACTTGCATTCGAACTCACAACCTTTAGCGTGAGGAACTAGCGCGCTAGCAACTCAGCTTTAAAATAAATATTAAAAGTCTTAAATGATTATTTATTTATTCATAGAAGTTTTGACATTACAATGGTATTTGCTATCTAATAATTAAATGATAATAAAATTAATAAATGTATTTAAATTTATAACTCGCGTGCAGAAGAATGTGTTACTACCATAGCCAAAACATATTATATTTTTAAGAATAAACAAAACCAATTATACATTAATATAGTGAGCTTCATGAAAATCGTTCGATTGGCTATCAGAAAATAGTTAAAATATTTTAAAAGCAAGGTATAAAGTACATGTCAGATTTTTTTTTTTTTTGTTTTTTTTGTCGAATGAAGGGATCTTCTAAATTACTTTTTTTATTTTACGTGCAATTAACTTCAAGGTTATTATGCCCTTAGTGAATTTCTGAACATTGGAATCTTCTATAGTTGGCATTTAACTAATCTCGAATACGGTTTATCCGAAACCAGCAAGTACCAGATAATTTATATTTCAAGTACGCCCAAATCTGGATTCGGAGTTGAATAAGAAAGTATAGCACTGGGAACTAAAGACATTTGACAAGTTTGAGACAAAATTTTAGCGGAAATGCAACCGGCCTAGAACAACAAAGCTCAAGGATGTTTATTGTACATGATGAGGGCTATAGACCAAGGATATCTCTAGCTTTACGCCCGTCCGTGGAACACAAAATAAAATTTTAAAAAACCTGTTCCTCTAGAAGGCATGAAGAGACTTGGAAACAGCACATGAAAGATCGTAATGTTTCAAGGCCAAAGGCCGTGCAAAGATGGGATTAGGCCTAGATAACGTTCAGTAGCCAGGTTTTATCCTCAATTTTTGGGTCCCACTTTATAGAGACTTGGTGTGCCGCAGGAGGGTCTCCATACCCCTGTGTCTCCACAGCTGAAATAACAGAATAGATAGTTCTGCCTCAGCCGAGATTCGAATTAGGAGAACAGTGGACTAGTGTTCTAGAGAAGTGGGTAGACCCACTACACCATTACTAATACATATCAAGAAATCATCCTCAAATCTAATGCAATTATTGATCCATTTTTTATTTAAGACCTAAAGAGTATAAATATCAAGGACATGTTTTGGATTATATTACAAAAAAAAAAAAAAAAACTCAAATTATTACACAACGAAATATTATTTCCGAATAATTAAAGTAAGATTTGTAATGCTGTTAATATGCAGCTAATATGAAAAGCAATAAATAATTGAAAGGAAAATATATCACCACTGCTTAATTTCAAAAACCTATATCTATGCTAGTTCTGAACCAACTTCAATGATTCTTTTTTTTCATCTGTAGAAAATTTAATTTTATATGACATTGCACTAAGGACTTTTTCATTTGTTTGGTCAAATTACAAAAGATCATTATTGAAAAAAATAAACCAAAAGAATTTATAGTAGACTTCGTTACTATTTCCTTTTCTTTTCTTTCGATTTTCATTCAAATAATTCAATTAAATTTTCTAATTCCAGAACATCATACAATATTTCTCTATTATAAATAATAACATTTTTAAATAATAACAATATAATTTTTCTTTCTTTCTTTGTTCTCTTTTTTTTTTTTTTTTTTACAATTATTCACGTTATTTTGGTTAAAAAAACAATAATTAAATTTTTCTCAATCTTCGAAAATAACAGTTATTGAATTAAATTACGTTTAATTTTTCCATTTAAAAATAACCAGCTGATATAAACTTCCAGGTGTTAGGACCATCCTTGGATGCCCTCGTATTTTTGTGAAGAATTAAAAAAAAAAAAAATGGTGCATTAGTTTCAGAGAAATCCGTGGACTGCGTACATCAGACAAACGGTTTTTTTTTTTTTTTTTTTTTTTTAATTCCATATTTTGGTTTTACGTATCCTGAAACATTAGCGATTATAAAGGTTCATTATTGAAAATAATCAACCAAAATTGATGTCAGTATAAAAGTAGTATTTTTTTTTTATTTTCAACCCCGCCTTTTTTCAACAAGAACCATTTTCTTTGGCTAATAGCGGACAGACTCGGACCCCCAGATCCATTAGTAGACCTCCGCCATTAATTACAATAAGAGAGCAATCTATCATCTCCTCACGACAATGGCTGTCTCAAGTCTAGGCCGTTCGTCGTCTCAAGGTGAACTCTGCATCTGCTTTAGAGGGAATAATCGGGAAAAAAAAACTCATAAAATCTCTTTTAAAAAAAGTGCTAATAGACCCTAGCGCTACAGATTATTTCTTTTTTTTTTGATTCTTGTATTATTAGAGGTAGAAAACTTGATATTATTTCTTCCAAAAACTTTTATATTTTTCATAACATCAATATACAGTATTTCGGAATCTCACTCCCATCCTCAGAATCCTATGAGTAAAACACAACTTTTTCTAATTCTTATTTAAAAAAAAAAAAAAATGTGAAGTGAATCATTACAATTATTTAAAAAACAAGGTGTCTATTTAAACAAAATCTAAATTATTGCACAAAATGTATAAAATTAATAAGAGTTATCTCAAACACAATTAACAATGTTACACATTTTATAAATTCGTTCAACTTATACATTTAATCATTTTCATCAATGCCAACAAGACAGAAAATTTGATAAATCGGTATTTAAGCCCAATCAGACTATTTTAATAGGAATAAAAATGATGTGATATAAAAGCCAATTCGATTTTGTTACAACGATATAACGAGTAAAATCAAAATCGTTAGAGCCGATTTTTAGAAAATCGTAAACAGGCGCAAAACGCATTTTATCAAATAGCACTTCCAGTCAGAGTTTTCGAATCTTTGTTTCTTGTACCTCTTCTGGTTAAGTGGTTTTGATGCTGTAACATCTCGGGTATATAATCGCCTTAAATATGAAATTCCAGTTTCTTACAAATATTTGTTTTCAAGCTCGAATTACTACATACTCACTCATTTTCGCGCTGGGTTATTTGGACTCAGGAGACTCTAAAAAATATATTTACGTTGAACACTAGAATTTAAAAATTTTCATGATTGCAATACTTATAATTCGGTAAGTGAAAATAAAAGTAGTCAGGACATTGACATAATTCACTAACTTTAGAACTTCATTTGCAAATTTAATTTTCGGCATGTGCAAATTTATGATTAACAAAAAAATATTAGTTTTCTAAAAAATGGAAGTTAGTAAAAGCTCTTTTTAGTGTGTGACAGATTTTTTTTTCAAACATGGGACCGTTCTCTTTGTCAAGAATATCTAGAGACAGAACTCTCTTTTCCCCGACGTGGATATAAACAATATGAGACAGGAAATTGCTGGGACAAGAGAAATGGAAAAGTACCTGAGACGACAAAGGCTTCGACAAACACAAACCCGGAAGGACGGATGATGTTTTAGAAAACACGGCTGTTTCTTAAGGCTTCAATATTGATAAAAATATTTCGAATCGTTGAATCATATTATTTATATTAATTTTATTCAAAATATGCCCAAGACTGTATTGAAGTTAGTATTCTCTAATTATTGTTGAAAAAAATATGACTTGTTGTGGAGTCAGTTCTGGATGAAGGCCCACAATGTAGGCCGAAACTCTGGTATACAAAGAACATTACTTTGTTTTATTTGTAGGGGTTTTCTTGATGACCACACCCTTAACCGATTTCTCAGTCATGTTATTCTTCTAGTGTTATGTAAAGCACAAAGTAAATTTTAGTTAACCACCTAGATTTTTTTATTGTTAAAATGTTTCCAAATATTCACTTAAAAAATTGAGGTGTTGCATTTCAAGAATTTATAAAGAAGTTTAAAAAAAATAATAATAAACCCGTTCGTCATTGTGCTGGATAAATGAATAATTAGTTAAACTTAATAATAAATATTTAAAATCAATACAAAAAGAAAAAAAACACCTAAAAATTACCATACTGAACTTTGTAATTATTATGATACAAAAGGTATATATTAGAAAAAAGTTTATCTGAAACTGGTTAATTAAGTTGAATTTTTTAATAACTCAGAAGCTATACATCTCTACGCACGTTGGTTATTGTTGTACCTGTAATAATTGCTGGTATTTTTTTTCCAAGATCCAAGCAAGGTACCAAGATTATTTGGTAACCGAGAAAGAATCTTTGATAACGGGAACTCATAAACTCTTCTGTATACGTTGCATTCAAAGCCAGTTTCAATTCTTGACATTTTATAGTGTTTTAGAGCTGAATTTCACTTTTATTTTTTCTTTATATTGATTCTATTTTATCTTAATGCGATTTTATCATTTAAATTTCACACATTACGTAATTTAAGAAAAACATCCTACCCAAACACATTTAAATTTTTTTCTAGTCTTTCCATTAAATAAACCTCTATAGTCAACTATACCTTACGCTTTAATAAAAGCCCATTAATCAATTTATGGTTTTGGAACATTTTTTGTAAAAACAACATACATAACAAGATACATAAAGATTAATTAGTTATAGAGGCATCTCTCTGAAATTATCGACAAAACATATACTTTTTATGACATAAAGATAACCTAAAAAAATGTCAATGGTACTATGGTATTAAAAGTGACTTTACTAAGAAACAAAATGACGTTATAATTCCTGATATATCTTAAATAGAACGAGTTTTGTCCTGAAAACGTGAATCGGAACCATCGTACAACGCCTCATTTAAAAAATAATTCCAGTTCCTAAATAGTTTTACTAACATTAGTGAAGATATAGGAAATATCTTTTGCGAACTATTAAAGACCGTGAGAGGAGATTAATCACACACATGATATTTTTGATAAAGAAACATTTTGAAGAGATAAACGCTTGATTAATAATTTGCTTAAGTTTTTATTCAGTTACGAAAAATAACTGTGAAATGATTTTCTTGATAAAGAAATTATTTTAAAATAAATAGAAGATAATGTTTCCTAGGCTGATTCAGTAAGCAACAGATGGCGAGAGCGTATACCGCCTGGGTAGGACAGCATACAATAAAAGAAACACTGTGTCGTCAAGATCAAACGGGGTAGTAACTGAGCAACGTAAACTGCTCCGGCTTGTAAACTGTTTTCTCGTATTTTATTCTCTACATGGGCCATTTTATTACATTTACACTAAAGTTAAAATTTAATAGCTAATGTTCAGTGAATATATATATATATATATATATATATATATATATATATATATATATATATATATATATATATATATATATAAATGACAGATACTAGACATTAGTGAAACAAAAAAGTCCGATTCTTAGCGGCTAAAGGGGATAATCTAATTTTGAGTTTTGGAATGTTATGCATGTTATAAATAAAAAAAAAAACATAAATTTATCTACATGACGACACGTACAGAAAAAAGAGATAAGGAATAAAAGAAGCGAAAATGTGCTAATAGACCAAGAAGCCAAACTCTGAAAAATATGAAAGTAGTGTCTCACAACGTCAGGCGGAAAATTATATTTTAATATTTCTGAAAATATCCTGACATTTTAAGGAAGTGTTACTATTCTTTCGTTAGGTTTTAGATTTTTCGGATCATAGATAAACATGTTCTTTGAGATAGAAAAATTAGGACTGATCTTTAATTTCATTCAAGAAGACACCGATCTAAGACAATGTCTTTTTTAAAGTTGCTAACGCTAATTTTTTTTTTTTTTTAATGAATATTGACGAAGTTAGGGGAAAAAATGAATTTTTCAAACTAGGATCATAAAGATAGGCGAGATGTCCCAAAACATTAATTTATTATGGCACTGTAAATAAAAAAGTCCTTTGGAAAAAGTTAAGAATCAGACTTCTACCTACAAAATTTCTCAATTTCTTACGGATATTAGGAATAAAACTATAAAAACTTCTTCGGTTAATTAGCTTTGAAAATATGCAAAACAAGCTTACCTTCATAGACCAATCAAGAATATGCAAGAATTAAAAATACGAAGGGCCAAATAGAATAATTGTGCTGAATATGTGTCCCTTGTATTTATCTCTACTACAGGTTGTTGTTTTGATTTGTTTGTTGTTTTTGTTTTTTTTAATTGTTATTTTCTTGTATATATTTGAATTTATTTATTTCCGATTTTATGTAATTTGACTTTATCATCATTGTTCTGTATATATTGTATGAATGTGTACTACATCTCTATTACTACTGTTCATTATGTAACAAACTGTAATATTTCTCAATAAAAAAAAAAAAAAAAAAAAAATGAATATGTGTCTGATAAATGTCTTATACTGTGGAAGTTGATCCTGGACTTTAAGTTAAACAAAAAATTCATATGACTCATTGTATGATTGTCAACGGTTAAAAAGGAAATAACATTTTAAGATTTTGAGGTTTTTATTCAACAGCAAAAATCGAAAATTTGATTTTCTCGTCTTGTTATATACTATATATTCTTAAGTCTTGTTTTGGAATATAAATATTAGCTGTACTTCGTAATGTCGATATGTGGTGTTTGTCCGTCATTTTCCATTATCGAAAACTACTGAGTCTTAGTCAATAAAACTTTTGGTTTATGAAGTTATGAGTTCCAATAATAAATTTCCTGTGCGGCTAATTAGAGCAGCGGTTCTGCTACAGGCTGGGCGTGGGTAATTAAAGCCGCTAAATTGAGTAAACGATAAGTGATTAGGGTTCGCTCTAATAGTTTAGTTTGTTCTGATACATTCTTGTTGTTTCCGTTTCGATACAGATTCTGAAAAAAATTTATTAATGACCCAAGAAAAACAATACCTGATTGTCAACGGTTAGGGAGGAAAATCAAATTATGAGATTTTTCGCTGTTCAATGAAAATCATGGGATATATGAAGATTGGATAAATGGATAGCAAAATAATGAAATTAAAAAAAAAAAAAATGATTTACAGTTTTTGAGAAAATGTATATTTTTTGAGTAATAAGAAAAAAAAAATAAACTTCAGAATTTGTTATAAACAATCAATATAAATATTACAAACCCTTAAGTTAAACCTTCATTTGAAATTTCAGCTTCATAAGAAATTTCTTTTCTAAGATAATGCGATCACCGCATACGTGATTGAATAGTAACTTGTTTTTAAATACATACCCATATATGTACTTGAGGGAAAACAAGACTCACACTTACGGTAATATTAGAATTCTCGAAAAAGGAATGAGTTACGCAATCTTAATGGTAATTAAGGGAGCCAATAAAACATAATTAAGAAAACTTCCTGAAAGTTTCCCTTTTCGGTTCGTGAAGCAAGTAAGCTACTCGTTTATCCGACCATGCATAGGATCCTCAGGGTGGGGAAGATTTCCTAAACCAAGTTGATTCCGTACTCCAACTATCTCGGCTAAGCAGGAGTATTACTTAATAAACTCAGTTCAACTTCCTCTAATCCAGTTTTCATACTAATTTCGCTTAGTTTACTCATCATGTTTGTGGCTAAATAATTTATCTAGGTTTGCTTACGCAACAAGCTAAATGAAATCCAGATCGTTTAAAAGTAGTTTAAAATCAAAAGCAGTTAGTTCTTATTTGCCTGTCTCTTTGGTTTTAATGAAAGATTTGGATAAAGGAGATATATTTTTTAATGTAATAGCAGAATGGAAGCGGGGCGGCCTAGTGGATAGAGGATTAGGCAACTGTTCGAATCCCGGCTGAGGAAGAATTATTTATTCTGTTATTTCAGACGTGGAGCGTCCTTGGGGCTTGGAGACCCTCCTGGATCACACCCATTCTATATTTAATAGGTACCAAAAATTAAGAAAAAACCCTGGCGGCCGAGCGTACCATGGAACAGTACTAATCTCTATAAAGTACTGAACCCAAAACTTTCAAGGGTTGTAGAGCTACAGGTGTTAAGTTTAGTTAGTTTCAAAATTCGTTACATTAATAAAGTGCATCCATTAACATGTAAACAGCATATATATATATATATATATATATATATATATATATATATATATATATATATATAATTAATATAATTATTATTATTGTTATTATTATTATTAGAAAAGACGAAAGTTTTTTTCCAAATTATTATTTTTCAGTATTCCATTATGTTGTGCTGAATTATGGTACAATGTATTCCTATCATTGCACAAATTATTCCTTCATAGACCTACAGATAATCACATATCTTATACTTTTTAATTTTTCAAAAAGTCTTTGACAATGTGGATCACTCTTTCCTTCTCTCAAAACTGCAAGACTATCCGTTGTCATATAGTGGCGTGAGCCGGTTCCATTCCTTCTTGTCAGTCTGTTCCCAGACTATCATTATTCCTAACAAACCCCCTCATCACCGCTTTATCACTCTCTAGGTGTTCCCCAAGGATCATCCCTCTCACCGACCTTATTTCCAATCTACATAAACGACCTACCCAAATTTATCCGAAACTCCCCGTATCATATATATGCAGATCAGATGATCTACAAATTTACATGTCCTTCCATCCCTCTGATATCCAAGAAGATATCAATAGCATTAACCTCTTGGCTTTGAAAATAAGCTGAGCCTGAATCCAGCAAAAAGAAACTCCATACTCATCGGTTCAAGACCTTCCTTCTATTCTCTTCCTAAATATTGCATAAATAAACTCCTATCCAGTAGCAAAACTCTAATTAAATTTTTTTATCAAAACCTGATATTAGCCGAGTAAAATAAGGCTAAAATTCAAGATTTTATTAAATTAATTCAAACAAAGCTGGAAATCATTTTAATACTTCTCAATGGTTCTAAATAAAAGCAATCTGAATTTGTACCATCACAGGTGGTGAGATAAATTTTTGGAGCTGAAAACCTCGAATTGTTCGCACTATTTTTTAGTTGTTTACATAAACTCGAAATCGGTGGCACATAAATGAAAATGCGATTTAGTCAGAAATTAAAGAAAGATTCACCTCAGTTATTTAATTCGCTTCAGTAATACTACTGCAATAGTTATGAGAAGTAGGCACTTTGTTTGTTTGTTGTTAAAAACCCAATTTAGTCACTAAGCGAGTGAGGTGTAACACTCAAACAACTATCCAAATCGAAAAAAAAGTTTTATCAAATTTTAAATCTAAAAGCTTCTCTAAACTTCAAATTAGGTTAGTACGGTCCATCAAAAAATAAATAGTTTTTATCGATTTCCCTCTACACGCGTCCTAGAGTTTGCGAGAAATATATGCTTGATACGTCCGATTTAAAACCCTCCAGCATTTTTACTACGATTTATATATATCAAATCCGTACAGTACCTAGGCATACCATTAGACAAATCTCTTACATTCACAGACCATATCAATAGAAAAATCGATAAAGCCAAAAAATTAATATTTAAAATGTTCCCATACTTCAACAGAAAATCCCATTTTAGCTCTCATAACAAATAAATAATATACAAATCAGCTATTCGCCCGTTAATTACATACGCCTCGCCAGTCTGGAGCTCAACCTGCTTGACTAACTGCCAAAAACTTGAAAGAATTCAAAATCTATCAATGCGGATAATTAATAATTACCCCCGCTACACTAAAATATTATCCATTCACTCCAGGACTTACAGCTTCCAACAATTAAACATTTTGTCCATACTCAAACAGCTTCTTACTTCAGTAAAACACCAGCCTCCAAAAATGCATTAATAAAGGAAATCGGTAACTATAATAAAGCATCTCTAAAACGCTACACTCATAAAAGAACTAAACATGTGTTACTAACTTAAGCTAGTTTATTTTAATTTCTAATTTTATATTATCATTTATCTTGTCTGTTTTTATTAGGATTTCGTATAATTTTTCCTACTACCATATATAATCACAATTTAATTTTACCACTAATTATAGATTAGATAATTAGATTACAACTACCAAATGAACCAAACATTTGCTGATTGTAAGGATGTCTCATCCGAAATCATTTATAAATATTTTGTCAATATGTAAAAATGTAAATAAAGTTTATTTATTTTATTTATTTTTTTTTTTGATATACCCTTTCATTGAAGTTAGTCTTTTAATATCCGTGCTACGATACTTTGTAGCTGTTTACCCATCTCCCTCCGGAAAATATCATCTCTAACCACATTTAAACACCATTTATTTCATCACGTCCTCAAAAATCAATCTTTCTCACATATTAAATCATTCTTCACTAAAAAAGTTAAAGTTTTTCATCTGTTTCAATTCGTATATTTTATTTATTTGGGTCTTATATACTTCATTTTCATTAACTGACAGGTTAATTGTGTATCTTGATGAAGCCAGACAAAATATACTGTCTATTCATTGTCAATAATTTTTATTGAACTTAATGTCACAAAATAAGGATTATTTTCATTCAAACAGAAGAAAATACGCGGTATGAATGGAATTGAATTTTAATTTATAATGTTTTAACTCGAATTAGTCAGTTATCAAAAAAAAAAAAAAAAAAAAAAGTGGTAAACTAAAGGATGACCTATTAAATTTTATCGCTCCAGCAGGTTTTACGTTAATAAAGTATTGACCGTAAAATAAACGTAAACTTTACAGGAATAAAGAAAGAGAAAGAAGTTTTAATTAAAGAGGACAGGAAGTTTTCCTTTTTCCCTTCAAAGCAATATTTTTCTTTCCACGATCACCTTGTTCGTGGACTTAAAAAAGAAATACAAGTTCGTGAAAAAATATCCTCCTTTGAAAAAAAACAGAACTAGAGAGGGATGACGTGAAGTGTGGTATTAATTGGGTGTTGCTAGCGCATTAATGTTGGTTTTCCCAGCCCGAGATAAATTGTGACCGCGGACCTCTAAGTCTATAATCATTCTCCCTTTCCACTGGTTGAATAACTTTGATAAATCGTCTAGTAATTGGATATAATTAGCTTCCTATGCTTCAGGATCAGAATAAACACGATCGTCAGGCAACAATAGCTCTCTACTTCATATGATTTTATGAACGTTCATACATACCGTAACTGGCAATACTACGTTTCTTCTCAGGCTGTTTAGTTTTTTTCGAGTCATATTATTAATTTCTCAGACCAAATCTATATTATCTAGGACTGAAATTCGAACAAATAATGACTATCTTTCACATTCTACCTCACAGTTTCCTTATTCAATCATCCATTTTCGATAGATTTCGATCTTTCCTGTTCGGCAGGGCACTGAAATTTCTTTAATCTTACAATTCATGGCAGAAGCACCACAAGGATCGAAACTTGCTCCTCTCCTATACATTGTATAACAATATGACATACCAACCAACTCTGACACAGTTACTGCTACTTACACGGACTATAGTGCAATTTTAACATCATAGAACGATCCTACACTGGCATCTCTGATGGTTCAAAATCAGTTATTGCTCTTACAAAGTTGGTACTCTCATTGCCAAATCCGATTACATCGTGACAATTCAAAACATTTACACTTTGACGAAGTACTTGCCCACCAATATTTATCGTCGACTACAAAATTCCTCAGACCAGCTTTGTACGTTACTTAGGACTAACGCTCAATCGAAAGATGACTTGGTGACCACATGTCAAGATGAAAAGACAGACTCCTTACCACCGACTAATGCATGATATTAATAATGTATTGTATAATAATTTGCAAAAGTATTAATCAAGACTTATTTACTGTTTTCTTTCAATTTTCATTAAAATAATTCAAACAAAAATATCTCATTGCAGATCATATCTATTATTATCTTTATAATCGATAATAACCGAGTTATGGGGGAATCGCATCTCTATTTAGTTGTGGCTAGGCCCTATAAGATTTTTATTTTATTTTTTTTATATTGATTGACAGCATACAAAACTAACTCTCTCTATACATATATACTATTAAAAAAAACTCTGTATCTCTAAAAATAAATAAGCTATCTATTTTTATTTTTTGCGGGTAACTAAGATTCATTATTAAAAAAAAATAACTTAAAAAAGAAAGATGTAATGACGGTTCATTATAACCTGTAAAGATAAACGTTGTATAGAACAAAAGCCCACTACTCCAACTATGAGTTTCTAAAATATTAAAAACAGAAATGTCATATAAAACGACTTAATTGGGTAATTTATTATTTCTTTTCTCTTAACATTTTCATTCTCACTAGTCAGAAGTTCCCTGACTAAAAGAAAATTTTCTATATAAGACGTAAGCAGAAATGCTCTTCATAGAGAAGGATAGTGTCTCTCATCCAGCCTCACTTCAGCTTTTTCCTAACAGGCATTTCAGTTATTGGCAGATCACTTATAAGTCTATTATCGTGTCCGTGTAGCTTACTGGGAAAACGAGAAAAGACAGTCCGTAATTATTAGTCAAATGTTGGTCGTTGTATGTAGGGTTTTGTTTAAGTACCGAGGAGCTGTAGTTACGTGTCTTCAATTTTTTTATTGAAATGATTGCAGTTTTTGTATGTGAGTCTTTTTTACTGAGCCATAAATCTGTGAAGCGTAAGTCCATATGGGTTTAAGTATGTATTCAGTTTCTGTATAATTTTTAGTTTTGATGATTCAGAAAGAAAAGAGTATAGTACAACTTTAAACGTTAGTCCTAGCTCAATCGAAAGATGACTTGGTGTCCACATTTCAAGATGAAAAGACAGACTCTTAACCACCCACTGATAGTACTATACTCTTTTGAATGAACCAATATAAAAAAAAAAAAAAAAAAAAAACAAAAAAAATCCAGCTCAACTATTTTTATATTTTATTTTTCCTTTTTTCGTATTTATTACAATTTGACATAATAGACAATAGTAATAGTGTTACAGGATCTCATTCATACAATATTTACATATAGGCAATAGGAAAGTCAAATTACATAAATAAAATCAAAATAAATAAACGTATACAATAACAAATTTATAGACAAAATAATACAAATAATGAAGTTAACAAATAAATAAACAAAACATGTCACATTCATACTATGTACATATTTACAATCAGCTCGGGAACCTCGGACGGGGCTTGTCTCCCACTTGTGGAAGGAAAGCAGAGTCCAAAGATCCCAGGCTCACTCTCAATCCGCATCAAGGGAAGCCAGCGGAAGCTAAGTGAGGGCGCCACAGCACAATCACACCGCAATGAGAAATTGACCAGTGCCCGAACTCCAGAATAGATTTTTGACATTATGTCTCGGGCTCACTGCCGTTTCATACCTTCTAGGAGGGTTTATGGATGAGTGGAGCTGGATAGGGATTGTGCTAGAGGATTGAGATGAATGGTGTTTGGTGGAATTTGGAATATTTAGATGGAATCAGTGTCTGAAATATGGAACATTAAGTCTGGGTAAGGTATCGTTGGAGACATAATAAGGAGCATTTATATTGTTCAGTAGGACTTTGGATTGAAAGGATTGAATGCGTTTGATGTTAGAACGTTTAGCTGTCCCCACAGTTCAAGTCGTAGGTCCGATTGGCTTCAGTATTGTCTTTGTAAAGTATAATTTGTTGTCAGCTTTTAAGCTTAGATTTCTATTTAGTAGTCTGTTAAACTGTCGAATCGTCTGTTGAGTTCTTTTCGTTAAGTCTTGTATGTGGGTTCCACGTCAAATCTTTTGTCTAGTAGAAAGCCAAGATACGGAACTGTGTTAGAGAAGGAAGCGTATGGAATTGAAATGAACCATTGACGGATTTGCGTCGATGGGTCAAGGTGACGTGGTGCATTTGCTTTCATTAACTTTAATACGCCAAGCATTACACCAGTCCTCGATAAGAAAAGGTCTTTGCAGGATTAAGGATGCTCATTCAGGATCGGAATTGGATGATAGGATGGCAGGTGTCATCTGCAATGTGCCAAAAGGTGTCAGGATTTAGGAATATCAGCAGTGTAAAGAATGTAGAGGACGGGTCCCGACAACTGCTTGAGGAACACGGCCTCAATGGGATAAAAGTTAGAAAATTTACACCACAGCGAACTCGAAGGAGCGGTTTGAGAATAGGATCTTAGAATGAGATTAATAGACTGGGTAAATCGTTTTAAGCTTGAAGAGTAATGGTGTGCCATACCGGTCAAAAGCTTGCGCTATGTCCAGAAATCGCACCAGAACAATACTCTTTGCATTCAAGGGCTGAGGAAATTTGCTACAAACTCGGATCCTTGTTGAAGTGGAATGATGAGCACGGAAACCAAACTGATGGAAAGGAGATTTTGTGATTCTATATAGGCAGAGTTCGTTTTAGAAGGAGTTTTTCAAAGACTTTTGAAAGTAGGGAGTAGATAATAGGTCTGTAGGATGAAGTGTTGCTGAAGTTTATTGGTTTTAGGAGAGAATGATTGTGGAATGTTTTCCACAAGATAGGAAAATAGTGGTCTAGTGATGTAGTTGTAATTAGTAAGGAATATAATAGCTTTTTGTGGGAAGTTACGGAGGATCTGGGGGTAAGAAAATGTCAGGAGATTTACCTAGGTCAGTTTCTGGAGAAGATAATTAACCTCAGAGGGATTAATAACTTTAGGAGGTAGGGAAAGAGGTATCGGTGACAAAAGGAAGTCTTGTACTGCTGCGGTATGTATTGCTTTGGGATTCCGGGTAGGAGTGAAACTTTGGAGAGGTGTGTGGCGAATTCTCGGTTTTATTTCATCAGACGCATGCCCAGGTGTTATCACCACGCCGGAGAGGATTGGAACTTGATGGGATTTTAAAATCAATCTTCGTGACATTCCACAGGGAATTATACTAGCTGAGAGGAGAGGTAGGATTAACGGACTGGGAACGGAAGGTCGCCAACTCCTGCTTCAATGTTACAATTTATAGGAGCGGCGATTTTGTTGGGTTGTCGGGTGCGCTGCCATAATGATCTGCACGCGTTTTGCATGGATTAGGTCTATAAGGTGTTGATCAGCAAATGGTTTTGGTAGGAGTTATATTGAGTGCTTAGGAAGGAGGCAGTCCAGACAGCTTGCTGAATGGCGGTGGTGAAGGAGTAGGACGGAATCGTCAAGGTATTCTGGGTTTTGAGGTCGCTGAGGTTAATATTATCGGTCAGGATTTGGCGAAATAGGTTCCAGTTGACAGGGCCTCTGATAAATACGGTGGGATAGGTTTTGGATTGGAGTGAGAGATACTTTTAGGATCGTGGACTATGGTCTAGGATAGTTCATCAAGTCGAGTACAGATAAGTTAAGGGAGCCTAATCCGCTTGAATGAAGAGGTCAAGGATGTCAGGATTACGGTTGGGATCGTTGGTCAGTAGGTAGGGGAATCAGGAGGTAGGAGATTGAAATGACGGGAGTTGAGTTCAGACAAGCTAAATTTGCAACTTCGTATGGAAGAATTTCGTGGTTCTCGAACCCACTGTTGATGCTTGGCATTTAAGTCTGACCCAGAATGAAATGATTTCCCAAGGAATTTAGAAAGAATACAAATTCGGTGTTGGAAATGAATTTTGGGGCAATATGCTGAGTTAAGGTGCTATGTATCGAGATTATGGGAGGTGAAGAAATATTTTTAAATTGTACAAAATAGCGCAGTTTCCGGGCACAAGCAGGAAGGCTTCTTAGAAGGGCTATACAAAAAATAGACCCCTCCACTCGTACAGCAGGGATAGCGGAGTACCTGGGGAGTCTGAGCTCGGAGCGGAGAGGAAGAGGAAGGAAGTCCAGCCATGTCGGGGGTCAACCAGGAAAGAAATTTGCAGTCATGTTCAAAGGTACTTATATGTAATATGATGTGGTAAATAGAACCTCAGTATTCTCGATGATAACAATGTCTCACTGTACTAAGTTTTATGTGTAATAATAATAAGTGATATTTAATAAATAAATGTATATTTTAAGTAAATTACTTTATTACCCTATATGCCACGAAACATAGTATTTTATGGCATCCAGCTTGTGGGGACGAATTTATCAATTCTTTATTGGTATCGAAAATTTATAAGTTAATTAAAAGTCAATGTTATAAGTGGCATTAGGGTAATATTGTCATATGTATTATATAGAAATCTGATATTAATACTTCATTAATTTATAATTAATTGTTAGCATCTTGTGCGCCTCCCTACTGTTTTAAGGTCTTGAAAGTGGTTAGTTTTTTAAAGTGGTTTTATGAAAGTTGTTAGATGTTTGTTATTTATGCCTTTTGTTCGTGTAAGCGTTTAAACCACCCTTAAAGGTTTTTGAAGATTAGCCAGGGTTTTGTTTTTTATTATTTCGCACACGATTTTTTACTATGGCTTCCAGAGTAGATGAGCTACCAAAGCCAAAATGTTCAGAAGTATCTGATCTGGGGTTGACCGGAGAGTCAGTGATCCCGTGCTCGAATACAACTAAGCCACAGACCAAATTAAGAGGGAAGAAGCTAAACTTCAAAGAAGAAGAAGATATTGAAGAAGATATTTTTTTTAAACGTTTCGAAAATTCAATAATGAATATTCTTGATAGATTCGATAATTGGGTAAAAAATGGATTTGTTCATCTGGAGGAGAATATTGGTAGCATTGAAAATAAGAAAAATAAGAAAGATCCTTTTGAAGATAAAATAGAAGTGAACACCGATGAAAGACTCCCAGAAGAGATTAAAAAAGAAAAATAATTTCATAAATGAGGAACTGCAACCTGAAGAGACCCCCACTCAAACTCCAAATAAATATTTTAATGGCAATTCTGGAAAAACACCATCTACTGAGGTTGAAGCAGAATCTCAGTATGAAGAAATAAATGACCAGGGAAGTGAAAAGAAAGAAAGTAAAAAAGAAGAAGATAACAACCCGAAAATTCAAGAAAAAACTCCATTCTCTAATGACTCCCACTACTCAAAATGAAAATAAAATGTATAGTGAAAAAACGGTTGAAACAGAATTAAATGCAAAACTCGATCTTACCACTAATGAGAAATTTAAAATAATATTGATTCCTCAAGAAAATCCTGAAAAGTTCAAAGAAGAAAGTGTCCCTTATCAGAAAACCTTCCAGACTCAATTTTTAACTCTGAAATCCCTTATTCTATTCCGAAGTCAAGAATATAGATCTAAACTAGTCAGTTTCAAATTAAATACATTTTCGATTCCACTTTCTCCTAGCATCACTGTACATAATGTTTATAGAAAGGTGCCGGTTAAAGAAATAATAATTGTTATTTTGATATATGTAGGTTATAAAGGTTATATGGTCTTGGACCATGTTAGAAAAGGCCTCATAACATATTATTTTGTTATATGGCAGTCTTTATCCGTTTCCAGAGGATAAAAAGGGGTAATTAGCGTCCCCTCCGTATGACGAGCTTACAGTGTTTAGCCTGGGCCATGTTCAGGTTAAACCTTACTGGAAAAATTGTAAATAGATTGTACATACAATGTAAATATTAGGATTAAGTTATTTGTATGTAAAGATTAGGATTAAGATAAACTTTAATTGATATTTTATATGCAAAAAGGAATGGGTCTCAGTTGTTATTAACGTGTTTAATTCAAATCAATAAATAAATAGAGTATCAGGGACATTGTAAATATATTATTGCTTGAATTTAAAAATGACGTCTGCTGTAGAAAGACCTTTACAAGTTTGATGAAAAATAAAATAAATTTAATAAATATAAAGTAGAATAATGAGCATCCGAAAACTAATAGAAAAAAAAATGGCGGATCATTGTATATATGTTTTAATAGTCCTAATGCGGATTTCTTTTAAGTAATAAGGGAATAATTATCCTGTAATTGGAGTAGATATTAGTCCTCCTTATCATTCTGAGATGAGATTTTTACCTTCTAATAGGTTTTTTAATAGGGAAGAACCCTGAATGTGGAGTAGCTGTAGGCCTCCTCTTATCCCGAAGGCGGGAATGATACACGTAGTTATTATTTGTAGACGGTAATGTCTTTTGTGTACACCCAGAGTACTGCTGTTATATTTATATTGATCATGCTATTAAATGTCTAAAATTCTAGTAGGTCTTCCTGATAATTTAATTTTTGTCGTTAAAAGGTCATCAGAAAGTTTAGCTATTTTTATTATTATTTTCTAGTTGTAATCTGAGATTCATTCCACTTTAATTTTGATTTAACATGATTATGGCATTATATTATAAGTAATTGGTGAGAGCTAATTGCCATTGCGCAAGAATAAATATAATTTAAATCATAATGAGAATACTGAGGATGTGTTATTAGTGTAATATGACTATTTGAAAGAAAAGAGGTTTAACAGGTACCTTAGAGACCTAATAGTAGATTCATTTTGGTTTTAATAATTTGCCACATGATAAGAAAATATCCAATGAATATTATATGTTGTATTTGTTACTATTATATTATGTATTCTGCATTACGTTAATCAACTGATTATCAGAAAGGAAAAAAAAGAAAATTAATTTCATAAGCACAGCATTTCATGTAAAATATAATAATTTTAGCATTATGATATTTTTGTGATGGAAGAAGATTATGTATATTAAACTCTAAAGGACTTTGTAACTGCCAAAGTAGATTCAGTGAAAGGTATTGAATACGAACAGTAAATAAATACTTTTATAAGAAAAACTGTATAAAAAAAAGTTCTATTATTATATTTAAATGTTTGTTTATTCTTAGAGGTCATGTTTTATTTAATTCTGACTTAAGATGATGTACAGTATTATAACTAGTTTAATTCCTGTAATTTTATGTTTTGATTATTAAAGAAAAATCAAAAACCATTCGGTTTTTAATTTTTCTTTCCTCGCAGGTTAGGTGAATGCTATGTATCGAGATTATGGGAGGTGAAGAAATATTTTTAAATTGTACAAAATAGCGCAGTTTCCGGGCGACAAGCAGGAAGGCTTCTTAGAAGGGCTATACAAAAAATAGACCCTCCACTCGTACAGCAGGGATAGCGGAGTACCTGGGGAGTCTGAGCTCGGAGCGGAGAGGAAGAGGAAGGAAGTCCAGCCATGTCGGGGGTCAACCAGGAAAGAAATTTGCAGTCATGTTCAAAGGTACTTATATGTAATATGATGTGGTAAATAGAACCTCAGTATTCTCGATGATAACAATGTCTCACTGTACTAAGTTTTATGTGTAATAATAATAAGTGATATTTAATAAATAAATGTATATTTTAAGTAAATTACTTTATTACCCTATATGCCACGAAACATAGTAAAGGATTACCGGAAAGGAAAAAGTTTTGATTACTATGGCTGTGGTTTGTAGGTAATCATAGGTAGGAAGTGGGAGTAAGTGATGAGAGAGGGACTGGTGCACAATGACAGCAGTACCGGGGCTTTGCCGTCTGGGTGGTCCGTACGGTATGTTACGTATTGAGGTATTTTAAAGAACTGTTTAGTGGTTAGTCTAGTTTCAGTAATAAGTGCTACGTCAACGTTTTTGTCTTGCAATAAAGCTGTAAGTTCGTCAGTATGATTTCTAACACCATTCGCATTCCATAGGAGAATGGATAAGGAGTTAGGTGAAGTCATTTAAGGATTTTTTAAGGAAGGGATTAAGTTTGATACAAGATTAGTAAGTAGTGATATTAGCGGCATAACGAGGGATTTGATTTCAGTGATGAAGGATGTCATCAAACTTGTAAGGTATGAGACATTTGATGGAGGAGGAATATGAGAAATTTGATGCGGGTGAGATTTTTGAGGGTTGGGTAAATTTTGAGGAATAGCTGGTTGTGGAACGGGTTGAGGATTTTGAAGTGTGCGTTGTTCCGGCAGGGCCTCGGCCTCTTTTTTCTGGTTCCCACCTCCAAGTAGATGGGCAAATGTTCCATTGGAATCAATTGTTATTGAAGGTTGTCTTCTGCTTCTAATCGGTTCAGCTGTTTCATCCAGATTCTGAGGTTTTTGGTATCTGCTTTTGAGGTTCCTGTAGATTTGACATCCCTTGTAGCTAGCCGGGTGGTCCTTGAGGCACAGAGCACAAACAGCGGGTGTTGATCTTGGTCTTGTACATTCTTTTGACTTATGTTGTTCACCGCATTTCACACAGCGTGGTTTGTGGTGACAATAACTTCTGGTATGACCATATGCCTGACAATTGTGGCACTGAACTATTTCTTTCTTAGTGTGAGGTTTTTCAACTTTTACACAAGTATAGTATAATCTATTGAGGTCATAAATTTTTCAACTCCTGCTGATGGTTCCAAGTCCACAAAGAATAGAGGCAGTGGAATTTTATCTTTTAGGACGTTGGTGACTTGTCACACTTTATAGCCTATCTCTGTCAGTTCTTCTTGGATAGCTGCTGCTGGTGTCGAGGGGTGTAGGTTTTTAATTATAACCCTTAAAGCTCTCTCCTGGCGTAACTGATATGTATGAAAATCAGCTTTGGTCTCAGTCAGATATTTTACAATTTTTCTGTAGGTTTCGGCGGTAGTCGGGGATATTTTAGTATCACTGGTTCTACTTATACAATAATAACTGTTAGGATCGGTTAATTTGTTTAAATGCGCACACAGTAGTTGAAAGTTTTTTAATATTGGTGGAGGTTGTGGTTCTTTTGGTATAGGAGATGATTCCATTGTTTCTTTTTCAATTTGAAGGATCTGAAATGGGTTCGGTGTAAAAAAACGGCGATTCTTCAGTTAATCCTTGTGATGATGTGCTAGGCTGTGGTTCAGATCCTAAAGAGGTAGCTGAAGCAGTCGCTGGTGGAATCATTTTTTTATTATTATCACGGCGTGGTCTCTGTTTTGTGGGAGACGAGTTTGAACCTGCAGATCTAGATCTTTTACTTGTAACTTTCCAGGACATCACTTGATGAAAATATCGCATTGATTAAAAAAAATAAATAGGAATAAATATATAATGGAATAAGAATAAGAAGGGAAAAAAATAAATAAAAGAAAGATAAGGAAAAGAAAAGCAAGCCCGAGCTTGCCGAGCTAGTGGCAATCAGCTGATCAGTGACCCTCCTTTCACTTTTTCGTGATTGTACAAAGTAAATTATAACTTTGCTTACCGAAATTTCTCCAATATTCACTGCTGTAGTATTCCTGAGGTCTAGTGATGTTTTCCAGACTGAACTCAAGCGAATTCCTACTGAAAAAAGCAAAAATCTGAGAGACAAAGTAACGTATGACTGTTATCATCGAGCGCATCAGCTGATCCTCGCCTCAACTTATTAGAGATGTAATTCTCCATAATTCGGCTATTATTGATTATAAAGATAAAAATAGAAATGATCTTCAATGAGATATTTTTATTTGAATTATTAAATTGAAAATTGAAAGGAAACAGTAAATAAGTCACGATTAATACTTTTGCATATTATTATAGAATGCTTTATTATTACCAAAAAACTATGTCAAGGTATAAGAGTTCATGTAAGTATTTAAAGGCAATTAACTAATATGAAAAGTGGTAAATTGATCAAAGGAAAATGCCAAAAGTTAAAAAAAAATTATATCTCTGTTATTTCTTAACCGAACTCAATGATTATTTTTTTGTTTAATAGAAAATGTAATTATACATTGTTCTTCTAATCTGTTCTTTATCTTCAAAAATACACGATATGTAAGGGATTGACGTTTAAATTTTGTATTCATAAATACGATTGGCACGGCGGCAAGACAGACTTTTTCATGCGTTATTAGGGTTTCTGATGCCACCAATTTTTCAACTGCCTTGGAATATGAAGATTTTATAAAAGGGATATATTTTTTTTTTTTTTTTTAATATGAATAAGATAGTTCCAGTAAAATATTAACATTTGGTTTTTCTGATTTTACATGCAATAATAAAGGTTTAGGTTAAAATTTGATATAAAGGCTTAAAAAAATATTGAAAACGTATTCCATATGAGAAATATAAAACAATCCTTTGAATAGAAGTAATACTTGCAAGTGTTTGATTAATGGAGAAACAAGAGGGGGCACAAGGTTCGCATACAGCCCGACATTTGATGAATGGTTCCAATATCCCTAGGCCTATCTGCCAAGGGAGAATAGATTTATCATCCCATCAACGCCACGGCATCCTGTCGGGAATATGTCATCTCTACCTTCAATCCAAAGCCTTTTCTGAAGCACGTGTTTCCAGATCTTATTATGTTTTTTTGTTTGTTAAAACAAAAAAAAAATTATTCTCAAGAATTAGGACTGATATAATTGGAGGAGCAGTTCATATTACACAACAAGAAATTGTTGCACAGTGCTACATTATTTCTAAAGACGTGGTATAGGCAGTGGTTCACAACTAGTATTCATAAGATAATTCATGGGTCACTCCCTGCCTCAAGAAAGTAGGTAACTAGAAATGAGGGAAAAACCTTGTAACTGTTGAATTCTGTAATTCTTGCACGGCCGTTAGACTAGAAACTGTACGAATCTTTGTGTTCTTTACCCAATAAAACTTTAAAATGAGTTTTATAGTTCAATTTTATTTAAGTCATTATATATTATTTACGTAAAATACAAGGTGATTATATACAAATATTTCTTTTATTTCAGTTTATTTTTCGTTAATTTTGTTCTGAATTAGATTTTTTTATTTACATAAAGGAATTTATAAATCGTTTCATATCATGTATTATTATGACGCACTTGTCACAAATGTGTATGTGTAAAAACAAAATAATATTAAGGAGAGGAGGGAGTACTTATATATATATATTATTTTTAATGTGCCCTTCATATCTTCTAACGTACATTTTCGAATGTTAGGGCATCAGACATTTTTTTAAGTATTTTGAAGAAGATTCTTTATTGCAAAAATGCACCAAAATATAGCTCAATCTCAAGATCCTACTATTGTTTATTTATAATATTTGATGAAAGTATAGAGAGTGTGAAAAATATTTTGATTAAGACTTGCAGGCGTTTTTTACTACTAATATTCCCTATTAGTTCTCGATTCTTATTAAGGATTATTAAAATGAATTTGTGAGCGCTGGGATTTCCGGTGTCGCCCCAGGCGCCGTTTAGTCCAATTTGGACTTCTCAGCGAAACTCATCAAGAGAGTTTAATAAGGATCTCAATAAGGCTCCGAGTTGGGAACAACTTCATCCACCACGTGCCACTTATAGAAGCAGTTGATTGATTCCAGAATATTTCTCGATCAACATAGCTAGTTCTGAAACAGCACTGCAATCTTTCAAGTGCCAGGTTCAATATCCGTTCCAGGTAGAAACCTTTACCGTATACCCTCGCTTAAGAGTATTAAGGACTTATTTTATACTGTAGCGGGTAGCTGTTTACTATGCAAGAAACTCAGGATAGATACAACCATACTAATAACAGATTTTTATAAAGTGATTTCGCAACTCTTTGTCGCTATTAATTTTTTTTTTTTAATAATTGTTTTATTTTGACTTAGTACAATCTTGGGCAATGGGTATTAGTGCTATAAGAGGCCATTCATTCTTTATGCACAGTAAATAAAAAAAAAAATAAAAAAATAAAAAAGGAGAATAAGAAAAACCTAAATAAAGATAAAATAATAATCTTGGACTGGAATAACAAAAAGAACAAGTAGTCATAATTGTTTCGAGTTGTCTGACAGAAGGCCTATAACGTGATTAATAATAATAATAATAATAATAATTCTTGGCCACATTCATACATATATACAATATTTACATACTGCCCCTAGGAACAAATAAATCCTTTAGTTGATGTCAGGGCCAAAGGCCAGGAGATCCCAGCACCTCTCAGACAGTATTGTCACCGGTCTAATAAGCCAGTGGAGACTGAATGAGGGAGCTAGAGTCACAGACTCTTAGGCATGAGTGGAGAAGCTGGCCATCGCCAACACTTCAATGACATATTTACAAGAGATCTCGGGGCCACTGCCGCTTCAACCTACGAGGAGGGTTGTAAGGATGGTTGGTACTAGATAGGAATTGTCCCAGGGGATTAGGATGATGAGTAAGTTTTTGGTGGAAGGTTGAGATTTTGGATGGTATTAGATCAAAGACAATTGGGATATTCAGGTCATGATGTAAGGTTTTGTTAACGACATGAAATGGGGCATGGACTATTGTACTAAGGACTTTAAACTGAAAGGATTTGATACGTTTGGTATTCGAAAATTTTGCTGTTCCCCACAGGTTAATTCTGTAGGTCCAAATGGGTTTAAGAATAGTCTTGTAAATTAATAGTTTTTGTCGGTTGAGAGATGAGATTTCCTATTCAATAGTCTATATAGCTCAGCATATTTTCTATTGAGTTGTCGTTTGAGTTTAGTATTGGGGTTCCATGTCACTCTTTTGTCTAAAAGGAAACCAAGGTACTTGACTGCGTCAAAAGAGGAAAGAGAAATGGAGTTAAAATTGACTGAAGGCCAGGATCTGCGGTTAAAGTATTGGATTGTAAAATAAGTTGGTAAGATGATGATAAAAAGACAGATGATGGAGAAAATGGATGAGGAAAATGATTAATAAACGCATGTGGTTACTGTCCAGTGATTATAAAGCGGTATATGATTCTGCCGTTAGGGAAGAACTATACGATTCGAAGGGAGAAATGGACATTCCGGCTAAGCTGATTCGCCTCAGAAAGTCTACAATAAAGGAAACGGTGAGCCGGGTCAAAGATGGCGGGAAAATCGAAGACCCGTTCCCAGTGAGCTCAGGGCTGAGACAAGGAGATTCTGTTGCACCTCTAGTTCTAAATAGTCCTAAATGCAGTTATAAAAAGATCAAGAAGGATATCCCAAGAAACGATCTTTGACGCAAATCATGGTATATGCAGATGATAGTGTCGTTTCAAGAAGGACTCAAACAAAGCATAAAAGAGGTATTCACAGTGCTTGAGATGGAAGAGAGAGGAATGGATCTTTAGATTAATGAAGACAAGACAAAGATCCTCATTCTGAGGAGGAAGAAGCCAGCACACCCACAGACACTCGCTGTAGTTGGGAACTATATATTTGGGTGTGCCAACAGCAAATACTCAGGATCGATGATCAATGATGCCTCAGATGAGGAGGAGGGAATAAGACAAAGGATAATGATAGCAAACCGATCCTATTTCAGTCTATCTAAACTCTTCAGAAGTAGACTGCTCAGTCGTACAACCAAACTCAGACTATATAGAACGCTCGTCCGCGCCTTCTTAACATGTGCATCCGAAACCTGGACTTTGAGTAAAGCAGCTGCTGATCGCATTGACAGGTTCGAAAGGAAGATCCTAAGGCCTATATATAAGCCTATATAAAAATAGCTTGTTTCGACTCCGCAAAAACGCAGAGCTGTGCACACTCTTTGATGACTTGACTGTTTCCCAGTTAATGAGAGTACTGCGGATTAGGTGGCTGGACCACATTATCAGAATGGGCGAAAAGCGGACAGTCAAAAGACTGCACACTTGAAACCCTGATGGAAGGAGGCCTCGTGGATAGCCGAAGGGAAGATGGAAGGACAGCGTCTCCGTGGATCTGAGGAAAGAGGGAGTACCGGTGAGGCGTGCTTAGAGGTGGCTGTGCTGGCCAGAGACTGCTTTATACGTCTTTTGCGCCGATAATGAATGAATGAACATAATTTTATATAAATCTGATTTTAATTAATGCCACGAAAGCCCTGGAAAAGCGAGTTAAAATTATCTATCCAAAAGGTGCGATAATAATATTTATTTCGCTCCAAAGCATACTGAAACATTTCCTTTCATAAAGTAAAAAAATAAATATAAGAAGTTATTAAAATATTATATAAATAATTCTAAATTTCTATGCAAAAATAATCAAGTACATTGGCTTAAGCTAAAATATTTCCTAAAATAGATATAGACCTAATAAAAATAGATATAAATATTAATGATGGACTAACGATTTAGTTTCTTCGGTTTGAACTAAATATTAAAGATAATCCGAGATAGTATGCATACTATGCTAGATCCAGGCTCTAAAAACCGACTAAGATTGAAATATTGTACGCTGAGATTTACTAAAATTTAGAAGCGTAGTAAAGTAACTATTTTCCATTAAATCCTACGCGAAACTTGGTGCATGTGTGCAATATTACAGCGATAAACAAGGCTTACCAAATATATTTCATTAAAATAGTTTATAATAATTTTTCCATGTCCTCTCGCGAACTCCCCGGACATCGTCTCTGGACACCTAAGGGTCCGCAAACCACAAGCTGGCAATCACTGGTCTAAGGCATCATCGTTATTCACACTGCAAATTTTATCAACCGTCTTTAATATATTATTATTAAAATATTTTCCTTTTCGAAATTGAAAAATCATTAAATGACGAAAATGAATGTTTTTCTCTTCGATTTTGGGCAATAAAAATTATGCTTAAAGATAAGTAATATCCGTTTAACTGATGCATAAAAGCAACGTAACTAATACTTTTTTAGAATATGTAAACATTATTGACCAAGTTAACAGGATTTTAAAGATAGATAGGATTAAATTAAAATATTGAAGATTTTTAACGATTATTGAAGTGAAATAAAATTGGGCATACCAAAAAAGAATACCTAATTTTCTCAAGAATCGTATTTCAAAGTGAACTGCTGTTTATCGTGGTTTATCTCTTAAAGGAATTAACATCTATTTTTTCTTTCTTGCTCTAAAAATAAACAGAATAAAATAAATCTGGCGAGAGGAGATACCTGGATGCTATCATAACTTCTCTCACTTAACGATGTTGTACATTCCTTCGCTCCATCCATCTCTTGCTTACTTTTTCAACAGGCGTGGAAATAACTCTGGTTTGTGGCATTCCGATTGTTTTAGCAGGAAATCCTCTGGAAAGTTTATTCTGAAAATTCTCTCTAATTAGAGTTCCAAATGAACATACTTGGAGAAATCAGGTTTCCTTTGGATTGTTTTGTGTAAATATTATTCTTGAAAAACGTTACTATTCCTATCCTAATTACTTCAAAAACAATAACTTGTATTAAAGTACGCTAGGAATAATTACACTATGGCTAATTGGACAATGCTACAGTGGGAGTCCTAAATTTTGCCTATCGAGGTTTAATTGGGATAGGGATCTTTAACGAGTACTTGACATCGCACTGGCTCGAGACCACCTTTTAACGTCCCTTCCGAGGACGGCATAACTAAGGATTTAAACCCGTGACCTTTGGCATAGGAGGCTGTTATGCTAGCCTCCCTGCTACCGGTGATCATTTTGTAATTGATACATAACAGCATAGAATCCCTTGAAATGTTAATGGTGCATGCAGCGCACATAGAAATCTTCCTTAGAACATCTTTGGGTAATAGAAGGACAAATATCTGTGACATGTGTACATATCATATATTTGTGTTGTATTTTGTGTAATTATAAAACCAGAGGGTATGAAAAAAAATACACAATGGTTTATTATTTTCAAATAATTATTTTAGGGTATAACTGTTTATATAGATAATTATATAGGATTAGCTATTATACTACAAAGTTCAAAACGCTACATCTCTGTTATTTCTGAGCAGTTTCAAAATTATTCAGAGTCCTTCTATACTGGTTCAAGGTCCTATACTAAATGTATTTCTCCATTGAATATCACCAACAACAAAAAATCATCAGTTAATGAATTAAGTCATTTTTAATCGACCTCGGTTTCAAAACTAGCAAGACAGATTTTAAAACAGGTAGCAATTAATTAAAATATACATTCAATTTTTTTTTTTAATACAGTAAATTTATTTTTTTAATATAGCAACCTTTAATGTATTATTTGTTTAGTTGTAAATAAATAATAAAATATCGGAATGGTAGTCAATCATGATACAGATGCAATTGAAATTAAAAATATTTATTTTTTACAATTAGCATTCAATAATAATATTTAGAAGTAGAGAAGTTTAGCCAAATAATGAGACAATACTGGCAAGACAAAATGAACAAGAAATAAGAAAATTGAGTCATAAGTGCTTAGCGCCTTTCTTTTAGGGAGATATCGCACTAATAATAATAATAATAATAATATTTAGAAATAATCATTACCTTTCCACGTACTAATACATGAATATATTTATTTTTTTTTTATTTCAGGTACGAACTAACATGGTGTTTTATTATTTATAGCTTTAAAATCAATGCAAGGAAGCTTGTTTTATGTACATCCATTTTAATTGTTTAAGAAATTATTTCCATCTATAAATTAAAAAGTTAAAAGCACTTGTAATGGATACCATTTATGATTTTACAAAAATAAAATAAATTTGTTACATTTTCCTCGAACCTGAGCCAGTTAAAATCCTGATTTTAGTATCTTCACGAGTTACGGTCACATGCGAGTTTGCGTCCCCCTGTGGACCGATACAAGATATTTTACTGTTCATTGGATAAAAAATATTAGTGATTATGTAATATTTAATTAATTTGTTTATTGGTGACTTTGATGTCTGTGGTAATACTGAAACAGTCTGAGTGCCGTGTACGGCAGCTGGTCATCGAGTGGAGGTGCTAGGAAATTTTACAGGGTAAAGGTTTTGTGCTTTTTAAACGAATAGCGTATCTCAATAACTTATAATGCCAGTCGGATCCCTGGAATATATTGAATTTAACTCTCTACTATGTTAACAATCAAATTTACCTCGTATTATTAAATTTTATATATGAAGTGGAATAATGATAAACGCTGCAAATTATTGAAAAATGTTTTATTTTTTATAAATAATTATATTACAGTATAACAATTCATATAGCTGTGTTAGGAATTAACCTATATATATATATATATATATATATATATATATATATATATATATATATATATATATATATATATATATATATATATATATTAATTTATCAAAGACGAATCAGCTACCCTGTCAATTTATAATATACGAAAAATATTCCTTTATTCGCGATATATTACAGATGAAAACCAGATGCCTTTATGTATCAATTACTAAATGATGAATAAAGTGACGTTAAATAAATAAATAACTACCCAAAATAACTAATATTTTTTGTTATAATCCACAGAAGTCGAATTAAGAAATCAGCGGGCGAAAAACGCATTTTATTTAATATATCTGGTACTAGTATAGGTGGAAAAATAAATTTGGGAGTCAAAAGTACACTATTTCAAAGCAATATAATTAAAAAAATGTCTAATAAAAATATTTAAGGTCGATATCTGGTAATCTAAAAATATAAAAAATCTAAAAAAAAAACAGTACTTTTAATAAGGTTTCCTAAAAACTGTTCCCGGATTAAGAGTCCTTTCTAGGAGCGAAGAGCAAAGACGAGACTATTTATATTTTTAGGTTCATTGTCAAGCATAAAATATAAATATTTTAATAGGTCATATTTGAAATTATTCTACTTTTAAATAGGACCATTTTTACAGAAAACGTTTCTACGTCCACTAGAAGATGAGATATTGAATAGAAGGCGTGTTTCGCCTGCGAAATTTCTGATTTTTTTAAAACGACTTCTGGATATCGTTGGCCCTGATTATTGAATGTAGAGTCTCATTTATATGTCTAGTTTTACCTTCAAAACAAAACATGAAAATAAGCGAAACACATCCTCAGGATCCTCTCGGTGTTAGTAGTTCAATCCTGAGAGCAATGAATTCATCCTTACAGGACATGATTGAGGACTAAGAGGCGAGCCCCTACACACATTACGGACCAGACAGTGCAGAGTACACCCTCTGCTAAGCCGGGGTTAATCCTCGCCTTAGCCTGCTAATCCCCTAACGGAGGTTTAGCAAACCCGGCCTCTTCTCTTAACTAGGTTACACACCTTATGGTACAACGCCTAACGTCTGTCTTTCAAAGGGATCGTTGTTTCATGAGAAATCTTTTGAGCCTATTCATTCAACTTGAATAGGGAAACAGAAAGTCGACGAAAACAACTAAAAACAATAGACACAACATTCACTTAGCTCATGAAAGAAGCTTTATTGCATCATGTTCAAAATCAAAAGTAATATCATGTATTTATATATGGGTAAATCCATTTGAAATTGTCCAGATTGGCGCCCAACAATCGTGATTTTAGTAATTGTTTGACAAGTTTCTCTATCATTTTCTTAATAAAAAATGCAGGCAGTAGGGACTGCCGATGAAGTAAACATTATTAATTAATTAATAAATTCCTTATTTTATTCTTTTTTTTTAGTTTCGTTTTATTTTTATCCTCAACCGTTATTGTTAACTTGTTTGATGATTAGGCAATTGCATAATTTTTTCTCTTATCCTATGTCCCTTACACTTCATTTTTTTTCTTTTCCTTCTTTGAAACGAAACCCACAAAAAGAACAGACTTTTTGACTCAAAGGAGGTGATCTTCGCCCTTTATTACTTATATTTAATTTAATGAAAAAAAAAATCTGGTGCGGGCAACACACGACTTTCACTTACCTCCATTTTTAAAATCAATGAAAGAATTTTCAAATACAGTTAGAGATAAAAATACGTCAAACTATTAAAGAATTAATCGGATTGAATTTATATCGAAACATGTGTTTTATTAAGAAATCTATTATATTATTATCTAAAATAATCAGTTAGTTTTATCTTCATTTCACCACTCTCTATCAACTTTTAAAAGCTTGAGTACTAGATAATATTTTGTCTAAAATCTTTAGCTTTCCAACGGTATATTATACATGTATATTACTGTTCTTATGTTCAAAAACAAAACATTGCATTAAAAAAAATATGTTTTCAGTTTTCTCTTTCAGTTGCTTCTCAATTCTCTTTTTTATCAGTGGTAACAAGATAATATAGTTATTTTTATAGGATCCAGAAAATTAAAGGTACTTTAGAGAAAGAAAATTTAAAATATCGGCATTTAAGCCCTGTCAGACCATTTTAATCAGAATGAAACCTACATGATATTAAAGCCCATTAAATTTTACATAGATATAGCTAGTTTAATCAAAATCGTCGGAACCGTTTTTGAGAAAATCGGAAAAAGGTGCAAAATGTATGGTATAAAGTGGCTCTTCTGGTATGCTCATTTTTATGAAAAAGATTTTGTAACATCTCGGGCGTATATTTGTCTTAAATGTGAAATTTCAGTTTCGTAGAACTTACCGTTTCCGCCCGGTAGTTACCACACACACAGACCTTTTTGTGGGACTTGGTTATTTGGACTCAGGGGACTCTTAAATGTGTATTTCCGTTGAAAACTGGAATTCGAAAATTTTTACGATCGCAATACTTTCCCTTACTATATATAGTAAGTGAAAGTAATAAAGATATTTAAAAATATATTTTTAAAATAATGAATATATTTCTTAAGTTCAATTACAAATGTTAACGTTAAAATACATTACCTCCTAGACAAAGTCCTATTAGTTCAAAAGTAATCATTATTTAGGACATATTTTGGAATGTATATGTAGGTGTATAACACAGATGAATGTGCAACAGATAGGTTATCCTCATTGTCTCTTCCAAGTAAAAAATAAAAATAAATATGTGTGTTAGTAATAAAATATACGTTTCGCCTAATTGATATCTATATTATTCAAATTAATTTATTTTTCAAATGTCATATTTCTATTATCATTGCACTACTTGTTGTTATTGTCAAGTTCAGCAAAATTAAAAATTCATATAAGGTAATAAATAAAAAAATATGAATTTTTTATGGATTGTACTTCTTATTTAACCTGATTTAACCTAAGGGTATCCTCTTTATAGAGACTGGGTGTGCCCCAGGACGAACTCCATATCCCAGGGTCGGTCCGTGGCTGAAATAACTGATGGATTTCTGCCACAGCCAGCTTTTGAATCTGAGACTCGGTGAACAGTAACCTATCCATCCACTATACTACTTTCAAATATAATTAATAAAGAAATATAGTAATACATCACTGTGATTAGTCATTATTTATTTTTTTGTTTTTTTATTTCTGGTAATCTATCATGGTCATTTATTTTTTAAACACCTACACTATAGGATGTAATTTTTTAGCCCTGATAAAGACCCACAACATAGATTGAGACGTTGGTTAATATTTTAAATAGTTTTTTTACTAAAACCGCGTTCTGTATTATCATACATTCTTCAAAGTAAAACTAACTGAATATATGTATTTATTATTAACTACTTCAAACTTTAAACGTTCTAAATCATACATACTGATACATATAATTAATGAGTTCTAGATAAATATATAATTATTATGTTTATATTATTTCTTATAAATTGCTTGTTAATGACGCTTATTAAATAAAAAATCTTATATTTTTTTCTCTGAGCCCACTTCGATATGAAAATTATTTTGGCTTGAGTAGTAAAATAGTATAGTAAAATTGATGGCCATTTCACCTGGCGTGAGATTAGGTTACTTTCTCACCACAAAAATTGCTATTGTTATTCTAAAGCTCATTATTTTAATCATTACATCTGTTTCACAAAAAATATGTGCAAAATCGGATGATAATTTCTGGTGCCGTTAAAAAGTAATATGTGAAAGAATGAAGATGATGAAAGGAGGCTAAAAAAGGACACTGGGTAACCGGATCCTTATTGCTTTACAAATCGATGTACGTCACTCACCTCGATTATATGATCGATTGTGAACAAAAATCGCTTTCCTAGAAATCCACCCATCCCTACCCAACCCTATTAGTTCATTCATAAGAAAAAAAACTGAAACAAAAAATTTAATGCAATTTTCATGTTTTTGAACATAAGAACAGTAGTATAGATGTATAACATATCGTTGGAAAGCTAAAGATTTTAGAAAAAATATAATCTTATACACAAGCTTGTAAAACTTAATAAAGAGTGATGAAAAGCCGATAAAACTAACTGATTATTTTAGATGTTAATACAATATTATTAATAATAGTAATATTTATTTATATACAATATTTACAGGTACATATAGATACAAATAATAGTTTTCTTACATGATTTCAGTTATCCTTTCATCATAGTAGTAGTTTCAATCATAGTTCGATTTACTTAATGATAGTAATGCAATGTTTTGCTTGAGACAGTAGGATAAATAACATAAGAAAAAAAATCTACACAATATTAATTTAAAAGTACATGCTTTACTAATATGATTGCTTTTTTGATAAAACACATGTTTCTATATAAATTCCATTTAATTAATTATTTAAAGGGTTTCACTCATTTTACTTTCACTTACTATATACAGTAAGGGAAAGTATTGCGATCGTGAAAATTTTCGAATTCCAGTTTTCAACGTGAATACACATTTTAGGGCCTCCTGAGTCTAAATAACCAAGTCTCGCAAAAAGGTCTGTGTGTGTGGTAACTCCAGGGCGAAAACGGCAAGTCCTATGAAAGTGAAATTTCATATTTAAGACTAATATACGCCCGAGACGTTACTAAACCTTTTTCATCAAAATGAGCTTACCAGAAGAGGCACTTTAAACCATGCATTTAGCACCTATTTTCGTTTTTCTCGAAAACGGTTCCGACGATTTTGATTAAACTCGATACATCGATGTAAAATTTAATAAGCTTTAACATCATGTAGGTTTCATTCTGAATAAAATGGTCTTACTGGATTTAAATGCCGATATTTTCTTTCCCTAAAGTACCTTTACTGTTGTTGATTCTATAAAAATAACTATATTATCTTGTTACCACTGATGAAAAACAGGCAACTACATAAATTGAATGAATTAGATACTCAACTAAAGAAGAAAACATAAAAAATATTTTTTAATGCAATTTTTCGTTTTTGAACATTGGAACAGTTATACACATGTATGATATATCGTTAGAAAGCTAAAAATTTTAGAAAAAAACTTTATCAGATGCATAAGCTTTTAAAAGTTAATAGAGAGCGATAAAAAGCCGTTAAAACTAGGTGGTTGTTTTAGATAATAATATATTAGATTTTTTAATAAAACACATGTTTCTATAGAAATTCAATTTAGTTGCCCGCACCAGATTTTTTTTAATGTTACGGATCGACGTGTATCACCGAAGTAGTTCTATAATTAAAGTAATTCTATATCGCATTAACCTCAATACGTTTAACATAACTTGACAAAGGGAGAGATGACCCAACCAAAAAGGTGGCTGCAGTGGAGGGAAGTCGTTTCCTAATCCAATTGCCTCTTCCAGGTCGGGGAAGTCGTCCCAGGCCACATCATTCCGCTCGCTCGCCTCCATATCGCCTTGACATTCTGCTCTGCTAGTTTTTGACCGCTTTCATTGAGGTCAAAGCATTTGTATGCATCAGGTCTTCCACAAGGATCCTGATTAATCCCGGCATTATTCAATTTATTCCTTAATGACATTAAATAATAAATTTTATATTGTTGATTAATTTCATGGCTGATTATACTAGGATATTCTTCGTCGGGTGTAGTTGTCACAAAAGAGGACTTTTAATTTAGAAATTTACGGTTAAACACCAATTAAAAAATATTTTTATCTCTTCTGTATTTCTGTATTGTCCTAACCCTGATAACATAGGCGGGCCGAATTGTTAACAAAATCAAATAAAATATCAAGACTCCTGATTTTGTTTATAAATACTGACACAAATTAATTAGTACAGCACTGATTGTTAAGCGTCCGAGAGGTAGAACGAGGCGTATGTGGGGAGATTTTGTTAAGTCTGATTTTAGAATTACCTTGCGCTCGGGCAGTGATCATTACATAGAGATTTCGTTAGCAGAGCTTTTCGGTATCGGCATCTTTTATTTGTTTGCTGATTCATCATAATTTAGTTTTATTACCTTCAAGTATGAACTATTTGATTCGAACAAAAAATAAATAACACGAAGAAAACAAAAAACTTATATGGTCGTCACCAACTATAAGACATGTTATTTCACCATAACTCAATTATTTTTAATTACATAGATAAAGTGTTAAGGGATCAGAACACTGAGAATCAGCGTGGCAAATGGTAACTAATTTTATATGCGAATAACTTGACAGTATTAAGCTTAGAAACATATTAAAAAAAATTGTAAATCGATTAGTACTAAGTTAATTAAACGAAAATAAGAAGAAATAGAAAAATCCTATTAAAAATGTTGGGAGGAATGGTGTCAGAACTGGATGATTAAAATAAATCCTAACAAATCCCACCAAATTACCTTTACCCTTCGTCGCAAACCGATGACTTCCTGCCCCACTGTATCCTTTAATAATACCCCACTCATACCTGTTGAACAAATCCGTTATCTAGGACTCCATCTTGACAAATGTCTTACAAGGAATCTCCATACGCAACTTAAACGACAAGAAACTGCCCGTAGATACCGATTACTACAACACTTACTAGACAAACGTTCAAAACTTCCAATTTATTACAAAAAGCTCATTTATGTTACCATCATCAGACCCATCTGGACATATGGAATCGAGCTATGGGGCTCTACTAAACCATCTAATTCCTCTCGTATTCAATCCTTACAATTCAAAATCCTTCGCAAAATCCTAAATACTCCTTATTTCGTTACGAATAAAATCATCCATAATGACCTAAATATCCCATTTGTCGCAGAACTAGCCCCAAACAGATACGCTTCTTTTCATTCCAAACTCCCAACCCACACGAATCCTCTTGTACGCAACTTATCATTCCCATCTATTCCTGACAACCCTCCGAGGCGATTTAAAAGACGATGGCCTCGAGACCTACTTTAATTAAATTGACTTTAAAGTGCTACCACTGGGTAGTTTCTTCACAAGACATTATCACGCCCATAAGTGTCAATTAGCCCATTTACTTGTTGTATATATTGTATGTACAGTTGTAAATATCAATAAAATATTTAAAAAAAAAAAAAAATGTTGGTTCATTTTTTTCAATAATGAACTAAATTACCCAACCAAGAAAAAAAATTAATCTTTCCCCAAAAATTTAAAGTTTCAACATAGTGGATTACCTAAAAAGAAAAAAAATCACCGACTGCTTTCCACATAATTTTTTTTTTTACGAGTGAAAAATCCTTGGTAAAGCCGTCTGTAGGAGGGGGCCTAAAATAATGGCTCCGAGACTCTTTGATACCAGGCACTCTTTAAAGATCCCTATCCTAATTAAATCTAGTTTGGCAAAATTAAGTACTCCGACAGTAGCATCTTTCGATTAGCCACAGTATAATAATATATGAATATGAATTAATAAACAAGGAATTACAATTTTTTTTTAAATATCAATGGAGAATTATAATGTATTACCTAAAAAAAAGAAAAAAAAATGATCGAAGTTTATAGTGATTAAATGATATATTGCGTTTGGAATCTAGCAGTGGGGATTAATTACGTTCTAAAAATATATATGGAAAGTTCGTCTTCTTTTAGCTTTATATAAAAAAAAATAGTATAAGTATAATGATTTATATTGTTTATCATAATAGACAGGTCAGTATTAAATAAAATATATACTAAGAGAATGTATAGTGATCATCAAAATTTAGAATTTGAGTTTTCTCTGAAAATACAGAAATAGCATCTTCTGAGTCCAAGTCCCACAAAATGGGATGTGTGTGTTTTGAATCTATTCCGAAAACGATAAGGTATAACAGCTGACATTTCATACTCCAGAACCGTATATGCCATAGATGCTTCAGCGAACAAGAAGAGCCACGTTATACCATGCATTTTACACATTTTTACGCTTTTCTCAAAAACGGCTTTAACGATGTTGATAAAACTCGTTATTAAAGTGATGTACACTTAATTACGATTTTCTATCATGCAGGTTTCATTCTTATGTATAGTTAAACAGCGCTTAAATGCCAATATTTTACAATATATTTCTTTAAAGTTACCTTTAATATTATGGTTTAAAAAACATTGAAAGTTGAATGAATTTGATTACCAATTAAAGAAGGAAAGAGAAAGAAAACATTTTTTTTTTTTTCCGAACTTAACAATAGTAATTAAGATGTATAATATACTGTTTAAAACTAAAGATTTGAAAAAGAAATGTTATATATATATATATATATATATATATATATATATATATATATATATATATATATATATGCAAAGTTGTGGAAGGTAATGTGAAGTTACGAATAGGTCATAAACTTGAGTGATTATTGTATATAATAATTTATATTATTATTTTATTTATCATGAAACATATATCTAACAAAACTGAACATAGTACTTTACTTTTTCTATTCGGAGCGAGTCTGGCACCCAGGACTGCTGTAAAAAACACGTAAATTCCTCCCTCCAACATACTTCCTCATCATCCAGTCCTACCTCTCTGATAGATCCTTTATAATTAACCATAATCGTTCCTATTCATCCATTTTTACTCAGTCTATTGGTGTTCCTCAAGGCAGTATTTTAGGACCCATTCTTTACACAGTCTGTACAGCTGCTATCCCAACCTATCCTAACACATTCTTTTATATCTATGCCGATGACACTTGTGCTCTATAATTAAATAACGATCCTAGTATTGTCTCCCAAACTCTCCAAACCCAATTAGACTTTAAATTATCGTGTCAGAATTGGAGAATTAAAATCAATTCCATTAAATCCCATCAAATGACCTTTACCCTTCGTCGTAAACCTTTGGCATTCTGCCCTACAGTGTCATTTAATGGTATTGCGGTTGTTTCGGTTGATTATATCGCTATTTAGGCCTCCTGCTTGACAAACGTCTTAAATGGAATCCGCATACTTGACTCAAAAGACAAGAAACTCTAACCTTTCACTTGACTACAACAGACTCATTTACATGACAATCATAAAGCCTACCTGGACCTACGGATTTGAGCTTTGGGGCTCGACAATCAAACTCTTCCCGTATCCAATCCTTACAATTCAAAATCTTTAATGCTCCTTACTTTGTCTCGAATAATATCATCCACAAAGACCTTAATGTTTCATATGTTGCTGTTTTGGCCCGTACCAGGTATCACTCATTCCATAAAAAGCTCAACTCCCACTCTAATCCTCTAGTTTTATTCCTTGCTTCCTCTTTAATTCCTGGAATTCCGCTGAGGCGTCTGAAAAAAAGATGGTCTTGAGACCTTATATATTTACTTATGTTATTAAAACATATAGTTGTAAATTTCAATAAAATAAATAATAATAATAATAATAACGTTTTTTTTTTTTTTTATTTCTCACTTTATTCAATAGTTCTTACATTTTTTTTCACAACCTATGTTACAAAATGTCTTGTGTTGCCCGAGCCAGATTTTTTTTTTTTCAGCTTTGATGTATAGTGAACTTTTCGTTCGTCTTAAATCTCCTTACTGCCTCACTAATATTAAATAAAAACCGATTACCTTTTAATTAACTAAACCAGATAATTAAAAGTAATTGTAATTAGAGTGTTTTCTTTACTAAGTATTCTTTTCCTTGCTCTGTAGAGATACTCTACTTATTAGATAATGGCCGTGACTACAAATACCCTTGCCTCATTAAGTTTACTTCCTTTCTAATCTCTCTTTAGCTCCACTCTAATTACGTTCCGACTTACGGTCGATCTTGTCGTTTTAATAGCGTGGGGATTCGTCTTCTAACGTAACTAATTAACATTATCAAGGGTATTTAAAACAGTGGCGGATATTATGAGTTTTACGTAAATTATTATCTACAATGATATGTACCATGCAAGATTAATTTTAAGCAAAACATGACTTACATTTACCTCCGCAATCAAAATCAATCAAAGAATTTTTATATAAAGTTAGACTTGAAAAAGGGTTAAAGAGTTAAAGTAAGGTTCCATAGAAATATGTGCATAATCAAATAATCTATTATATTATTATCTAAAACTATCAATTAATTTTATTTGTATTATAGCGCTCTCCATTACTTTTTAAAACTTTGTGTTTAAGAAAATATGTTTTTTGTACACTTTATTTGTCTAACGGTATAATATAGATTTATATTACTGTCCCATTAAAAAAAAATAATAATAATAATATCATAGAAAATATGTATGCTCTTTTCTACTAATTGCTCTATTAAATTTGTTCAAATTCTAAATTTAGAGGGTGTTTTTCTATCAATGCTTACTTGATATTTTTTTTTGAATCTACAAAAATAAAGACGCTTACAAGGAATAAAATTTAAAATATTTCTATTTAAGCTCAAACTCTTTAAATCATAATCAATTCATCATTATATTAAAACCCATTAAATCAAGATCAATAGAGCTAATTCCGAGAAAATAGTAAAAATGTTCGAAATACATAGTGCAAAGTAGCACTTCCAAGTCAGATCTAGGACATATAGTTGTCTTAAATATGAAGTTTCAGCTATAGAAGGTTCCGGGGCCATCTCCTTTTCAGGCGCCTCGGGAGATTATTAGGAATTAAAGAGGAAGAAAAGATTCAAACCAGTGGGTTAGAGTGAGAATGGAGATTTTTATTAAAAAATTGATCCTGGTCCGGGACAAATCCGTTACATAGCGAGCATTAAGGTCTTTATGGATGAGTTTATTCGTGACAAAGTATGGAGCGTTCAAGATTTTTGATTGTTGAGCGCATATTTAAGATTGAAAGCTGTATTTCTGTTGAAAACATTGTTTCAGAAATTTAAATGACCTCAATAATAATTATTACGTATACAATAAAACGTAATATAGGAGAATAAAAAGTAAAATTATAATTTTGGTAAATATAGAAGTAATAATTTTTGTATCATATGCATCTGTTGACAAAAAATCAAATAAATATTATACAAAATCGCGGATATTCCTTCCTCAAAAATAACACTAATTAGTTTCATTGAATTTTTCGTCCTTCTTTTTGAGTTACTGTGACTAGGTATTAGAGCAGGGAACCATAAAAAAGTGCTGAAGATTAAAAATACCGTAAATACCGAAAGCAACATGTGCTATAACATTATCCAACAGTTTAGAAACAAAACCATTCCCGTAATTACACAGTTGCGTGATTACGTGTCCTACCCTGACGTGGTGTGACACTGACACCAGGCAGTTTGTGTGCCTATCTGTAGGCAACGATATGGAAGAATACATCTCAGTCCTCATTCATTCACATATGTCCTAGATTAAAAGCTCGATTATTATTACACAATAAATTACATTTTTATAAAGTGTCGGGACATGATTTGTCTCTGAGACTTGAAAAGCTATTATGGATTTTATGATGTCGATAAAACACATAATAACAAATGCCCTTTTATGCCCAAGGTCGTTGGCTCAAACTGGGCAGATGGTCCTAGAATATTTTAATAGGAATAAAAATTTTTATCTTCAGATGTGACGTAAAAAGGTGGTCTCGATACCATGCGAAGTCAGGAACTCCTTAAAGATCCCTATCCTAATTAAACCAGGATAGACATAATTTAGGACTCCTACTGCAGGTCAGTCAGATTGGCCAGAGCTCCATAAAGGGACGTTAAATGAATATTGTGTTGAATATAAATACTGACAGACTATTTCAATTCAGAATAAGATCTACATGATATTAAAGCCCCTAAATTTTACATCGATATAGCGAGTTTAATTAATATCTTTACAGCCGTTTTTGAGAAAATCGCAAAAAGGTGTAAAAATGATAAAATAAATTTTCCAATTTTGATGAAAATGTTGCTGTAACTTTTAATTTTATAAAAATTATAGTGAAATTGAGTGGTTGACTGTGTGTATATATAGGAGAAGTTTGTGGAGGGTGCAATAAACGCACAATTAAGTATAAACTTAATTTAATAGTGCCTACGTTTCATTATTGGACTCTCACTCCTTCTATCGCCCTAAAAAAAGGCATACAATTTAGGCCGAAACGTCGGCACCATTAAATTAAGTTTATACTTAATTGTGTGTTTATTTGACTGCACCTTCAACTAACTTCTCCCATATACAACTTACAATTTTTGAGATAGACTCACACACACATACCTTTTCTGAGTGACTTGATATTTTGGTTTAAGGGGAACATAAAACGTGTATTCGTGTATATGAAAACTGGAATTCTGAAAATGTTACGATCGAAATACTTTCCCTTACTACATATTTTATATGAATATATATATATATATATATATATATATATATATATATATATATATATATATATATATATATATATAAGTGTACACGTATTATTTTAAAAGATATTACTTGCTTATAATAAAAATAAAATATTTTTTTCTGAAATTATCATTTCCTCTAAAGCTTCTCACGTCTCAGATACAAAATCGTTCCTCGACAGGTAATAAAAATGTTATAAACAGTGACGTGTGCTGTAGCTGCTCTTTTATAATATTTTATTCTGGTTTCTTAATACCCAGCAATATGCCTTTTTTATACGTCAGTTTTAAGGTTTGAGTATATTTATTTTTTTATTACTTTCCAAGTAGACCTGTATGAGACCATGTTTTATGATCTTAACCTCAAGTTTCTTTATACCTAAAAAGTTTAATATAAAAATATTTATGACTGGTACTATCGGGTCAAATATTTTTTTTATTAAATTAGTGCATATTTGGTCATTTCCTTTGAAAATTGTTTAACAAATAACAAGTATGAAAAAATTCTCTACCCTAATATGATTCCAACTTTTATTATTTCAGAAACTTCGAAGTTAAGTATGTTTACCTTATCAGTCCTAAAACTTTTGATAGTTGAGGGAATATTTTACAACAAAGGCTTAAGATTTTAGGTTAGTTAGTAAGGGCTTAATTTAATTCTTCGATTCTGACCCTTTAATGTTATGTATTGAGGATATTAAGGGAAGTGAATTCATTATTAGATTACATTAATATTAATCAAATAAATATTCATAATCCTCCGAGGCGTCTGAAAAGAAGATATCCTCAAGACTGTCTATTTTAGAGTATTATAAGAGTGCTGCCGATGGGTAACTTCGCTACACGTCTTGTTCATGCTATGTTCTTTTAGCCTATTTACTAGTTGTGTTGTACAATACAGTTGTATATGTCAATATTTTTTTTTTAATTTACACTATTAACTTTTTTCAACCAAAAGCGAAAATTGGACTATGATGACAAAATGAAAATAAAAGATACAATGAGAAAACTTTCTTCAATTCGGAGCTCGAGAAATAACAGCCTGCAATCTCCTTTCTCCGAGGAGGAGGAGCCAGCCGGATCTAAATGCGATGGCATACATTTAGTTTCCTTGAAATAAATTCACTCTTTTCTCTCATTTAAAAGTAAAATAAAGAAAGTTAGCATGTTTATTTACAGTTCAGAGTAGTAGTGTTTAGTGAAGCAAATGGCATTTATGTTAGCCGAGAAGTGTTATATAGCCTTTGGAGGACTGGTACAGTCCAGAAGGGAGGTTTATATTTATCGCTTCCAAGGAGTTAACGCCTAATACCTTCCTCCCAACGAAAGAAACTAAAGTGTTCTCCGTTTTAGGGAAAGTAATCTTGGAGAGAATTAGAAACCTTTCCTGCTTTTCTAGATGTTTATCTATAAGTTGTTTTCAAAACTTCCATAACCTCTTAGGCGTATCTGCTTTCTTTTTACTTTCATATATATGAAATGTATATTTAGGGAAAATACTGCGATCGTCAAAATGTAAGAATTCGAGTTTACACCACAAATACAAATTTTATGGTTCGCTGAGCCTAAAGAACCAGTACCATACCAAAAAGGGCTGAATGAGTATATGTGGTCTAGCTCATAATCAATAATTTTTATAAAACTGAAATTAATATTTTAGAAGCCTGAGATGTTACAGCAACTTTTTCAACGTGATCGGCGAACCTGGAGAGCCACATTATAAAATTTTGCATCTGATTGAAATCGTGTGACTCAGGTCAAATCCTGATAATTTATATTTACTTTTAAAGTCTCTTTTTTGTAAATATGTAAAAATTTTCATCTCTATATATATATATATATATATATATAAAACTCATTCAGCTTGTATATTTACTTGTTTTATATCAATGCTAACCAGATGAAATATTTATTCAAATCTACAAAATTTTACAGTGTTTTGATTTTCATCAAATCAAATTTTTAAAATTTCAAAACTTCAATATATATATATATATATATATATATATATATATATATATATATATATATATATATATATATATATATATATATATATGCAAGCAAAAGTAAAAATAGGATTCCTTTCCCAATGAAACCAGTTCTAAATAAAGTTGTTATTTCAGATTTTAGTATAAAATAATATTTTACATTATTCTCTTTTGTACGACTTTTTATAAACGGCTTTTACGATTTCGATTAAACTCGCTACTTCAATGTAAAATTTAGTGTTCTTCAATGGTAATTGCATACAGGTTTCCATCCATCTCATAAAAATACAGTCTGAGAGAGCTCAAATGCTGATGGTTAAATTTTTTTACCTCTAAAGTGTCTTTAATATCGTACATTCCAAAATATTAACCCCATTGTCGTATTAGCGTTGATGAAGAACGGCTAAATATATCGGGTTGTTTCACATGAAATGTCCGTTATTATAGTCTCTGAAATACATAAAGGATTTTGAAGGTCTCTGTTGTTTCCTTCCGAATGTTTACATATTTAAAGTAAACAGTTACTAATCCTCTACCTTTGTATTATAAACATTAGCTTCCCAATCAATTACCCACTTTTTAGTATACCTCCAAATATGAACATGGAAACACGCGATTTTCGAGTAATACTTTTGTACGAGTTTAAACTCGGCCATTCAGCAGCAGAGGCCGCTAGAAATATTTGCAATGCGTTCGGGGAAGGGAGTGTTAATGTTAACGGACCATTTGCCGTTGATTTGCTAAGTTTCCAGCTGGGGATACCGACTTGGAAAACTTGCTCCGACGAAGACCTCCATCCGTAATAGACAACGATGTCCTCAAACATACAGTAGAAGGAAACCCCTGCCAAACGTTTAAAAAAATCCCAGCACAACTAAATGCAAGTGCATCTACCATTTCCAGACATTTAAAGTGTATTGGGAAAGCAAAAAATCTCGACACATGGGTACCTCATGATCTCACTGAGCGGCAGCAATTGAAACGCCTGGACACCTGCGTTTCTTTGCTTGTGAGGTTAAAAACCGAGCCTTTCCTTGAGTAAAAATGATGAAAAAAAAAATTGATGAAAAATAATTGCATATGACAATCAGCGTCGGTAAGGGTAGTGGTTGAACATCGACGAAACCCAGGGGCAAATGCTAAAACCGAATTCGCATCGCAAAAAATTGATGGTTACAGTATGGTGGTCCATATGTATTCCATATGGTGGTCCATGGCTGGTATAATTCATTATTCCTTTTTGCCTAGAGGTAAAACCATTACCTCTACAACGTACTGCAATGAAATTGACCAAATTCACTGAAAATCATTAAAAAATCAACCTGGATTGGTAAATCGGAAGGGTCCTATATTCTTACACGACAACGCTAGACCCCAAGTTTCAAACCATACCGTGCAAAAATTGAAAGAACTGGGTAACGAAGTTCTTCCGCACCCACCTTATTCTCCCGACTTGTCTCCAACAGATTACCACCTGTTCAGTAATTTAGACAACTTCGTAAAAGGAAAACTTTTTGAAAATGATGATCAAGTGAAAAGTGCGTTTTCAGATTTTGTTTCACTTCAAAGCTCAGAGGTTTTCAGTTCGGGGATGAAAAATTTGGTGTCACGTTGGGAAAAATGTGTAGAAAAACACATAAGATATATTTTTGGGCAATCCCAAAAGAAGTTAATTTATTTTTTGTATTTTACAACGTTTCGTTATCTAGGCTATTTTTTGTCATGTCATTTTTGTCGCTTTCATCATTTCTAACAATATAGCATGTTATTTTTTTTTTTCAAAACTAAAAAATTAAATTACTTTAGAGAAAGAAAATATCGGAATTTAAGCTCTGTCAGAATATTTCAATTAAATGAGACCAAAATGAAAAGCATTAAATGTTATAACGATATATAGAGTTTAATCAAAATCGTAAGAGCTGTTGTTGCATAGTATAAAGTAGCTCTTCTGGTTTAATGAAAAAGTTGCTGTGTTACATCTCAAGCGTATAGATTACTTTAATATTATATTTCAGTTTCGCACGAATTCGGTTTTTATGCTAGACTAACACACAGATCTTATAGTGGGACATGGTTATTAGGACTAAAAGTATCTTATAATCTGTATTCCGTTGGAAACTAAAATTCGAAATTGTTCTACGATCGAAATACATGCAAGGGAAAGTAAAATGTATTATTTTGAATGCAAGTAACTTCCTGGGCAAAATAAAGACGTATCTTGGCCGAAGATTAACGAGGAAAGTTAATAATAGGCAGTGGGTGTGTGTACTCGTAGTCTTTATGAAGGTTATCATCTTTCACCTAAAAAATAATAAAATTGCGTGTAAAAGAGAATTTTTAGGAAGGAGGGTGATAAAGTTAACGAGGTTTTAGAAAAGCACTCAGTCCCTTAAAAAAGTAGAACCCCAAGTCACAAAGTGGCCGCTTACTTTCTTCATCAAAAACAAACAGTTTTAAAGAGGTTTTTAGTCCTCATTATATATTTATTCACATATGTTACATCTGAAATGCTATATTTCAAGTTATCTCATTTCGATTTATAAACACATTCCGGGTCGATCCATTTAAAATCATTCAATTGTAATAAATTTTTCCTCTTATTATTTTTTTTACTAGTTATTGTCTATTTTTTTCTGGGTTTATAACCTTTGATAACCCAAATAAAGTAAGTAAAGATGACTTGCTCTTTTATAATCTTTTAACTCGCTAAAAGTATGGATTTCAATTATTACTTTCACTTACTATATATAGTAAGGGGAAGTATTGTGATCGTGAAAATTTTCGAATTCCAGTTTTCAACGGAAATACACGTTTTAGGGTCCCGTGTTCCGCTGATGAAAAACAGGTAAATATATAAATTGAATAAATTCGATACCGAACTAAATGAGAAAACAGAAAAAATATTTTTTTAATGCAATTTTTCGTTTTTAAACATAAGAGCAGTAATATACATGCATGATATACCGTTGAAAAGCTAAAGATTTTAGAAAAAATATTATCTCATACATAAGCTTTTAAAAGGTAATAGAGAGTGATGAAAAGAAGATAAAACTAACTGATTATTTTTGATAATAATATAATAGATTTTTTAATAAAACACATGTTTCTATATAAATTCAATTTAATTAATTCCTTAAGAGTTTCACGTATTTTTATCTCTAACTGTTTTTTAAAATTCTCTCATTGACTTTAAAAATGTAGATAAGTGAAAGTCGTTTGTTGCCCGCACCAGATTTTTTTAGATTATGCCACAGTACAGTATCGTACAGGTTATATTTTCCATACAGTACTAAAGATTTGATAAAAAATATTACTTATCAAATCGTACATAACTTGTTAAAATTGAAGAAAAGTTGTAATGAAACATCATGGGGACCACATGGGGAAACATCATGAAACTAAATGGGACTCACATGGAAACTAAATTAAACTGTGAATTATATATTTCGGAGAAATTCACTCAAAATATAAAATAATAATAAACCAATAAACTGGGCCCTATTCTGATTTTGGTTAATTATTTTCAATAATGAACCTTTGTCATCGACGAACAAAAAAAAAACTACCCTCCCTCCCTCAAAATTTGAGGGCTTACCTTTCAAGATGCGTAGAATCATCATAACGGATATAAAAAAAAAAAAAAATCCTTTTGTCCGCCGTCCGCGGTATTTCCCCGAAATTAGGGGACCAAATATATTTTTTTTTTTAAATTCGTAACAAAAATACTAGTCCATACAACGATAATCCTAACAACTAAACGTTGACGTCAACTGGTTATTTTTAAAATTGCGGCCAATTAAAATTTATTTACTTCAATAACTCAATTATTTTTTAATATAGAGAAAAAACTTATTTGTGTTTATTAGCAAAAAAAAAAAAAAGAAAAAAAAACGCGAATAATTATAAAAAAAGTTAAAATTTTAACCATAAATACTCCCATTATTCAGTAATTTTTAAAGATAGTGAAAAATATGTAGAGAGTTTTAGAATCAGTAAATCGAAATAAACAAAAAACAATAAGGAAATGTGGAAACAATGGGAATCTTGCCTATATATACGTTACTCAGAATCAGTATCTGCATAAAATCAGTAAAGTTCGATAAACTAAAAAAAAAAAAAAAAAAAAAAAAAAAAAAAAAAAAAAAAAAAAAAAAAAAAAAAAAAAATTGAGGACCTACGTTTCAAGATGCGCAGAATCCGAATGGCGGATAAAAAAAAAATCCGTTTCTCCTAATAAATAAATACCATAATTGTTGATCATAGAAAAGAATATGGAAGAACAAAAGAATGGAGGTGGTTGAGACCCATAGAACTCTTCACGAAAGCAGGCTCTTCTTCTAAAAGGTGAATGAATGAAGGGAGGTCGGTTTTTAAAAGAAAGGAAGAAATCCTAGAGAGATGGAGGCAGCCCTTTGGATAAGCACAACAGCGTAGTTCGCGTCCGAATCTTTTGACACGAATTGTAGTGTGAGACAGGGTGATGCCCTTGCATGCCTTCTCTTCGATTTGGTGGTCGAGAGAGAGAGAGAGAGAGAGAGAGAGAGAGAGAGAGAGATTTTATTTACCTTTTAACATATTTACAATTTTACATTTTAATGCTCTGAGACAATGGAGTCTCCTTGAGCAATACAAATAAGTATAATATCATATCAGCCGACAGTTTTTACAAAACAGTAATTATAAGTAAATGAATAAAAAAATGTAATGAACATAAAATGAATAACTGTTGAATTTTAAATTAATTAATAAAAAAAAAATAATCAAATAAAACTTTTCTTTCACAAATAAAAATATATAATTATTCTGAAAAACTTAAAATTTCACAAAATTGAAGCTAAAAATATTTACCTATAAAGAAAAATTGTCAACAATATCTATAAATAAGAAAGTATTTACTTGTTAATAACTCAAATTATGCAAACCAGATAGAAAATTTAAGCTCAAAAATTAATAATCAACATAAGAATCAATAAAAACAATAATCATTAATAGAAACAAAGTCAGAAAAATGATGAAAATAAGATAACTATTTGTTGAATCTCAAATTTTTCAAGTATTTCTTTATACCAAATCAAATAAAAATTGTTCTTTACAAATAAAAATGCATAAATAATTGTGGAAAAACTAAAACAATTACAAAAAGAAACCATAAATATTTAACTTTAAATAATTTTCTCAAGAATATCCATAAATAAAAAATGTAAATACTTGTGAATAACTTAAATCTTACAAACCAGATAGAAAATTTAGACTCAAAAATTAGTAATCAATATAAGAATCAATAAAATAATAATCATAAATAGAAACAAAATCAGAGAAACAATTTACATAAAATATTGAAATCTTAAATTATTCAAGTATTCCTTTATACAAACTCAAATAAAACTTTTCTTCACAAATAAAAATACATAAATAATTTTGAAAAATTCAAACTTCACGAAAATTATACTAATAATATATTATAAGAGTATTATAAATAAATTAAACAAATACTTGTGAATAACTCGAATTTCACTAAACCATATAGAAAATTTTCAAATCAAAATGTAATAATCAACATAAGAATCAATAAAAGTAATAATTAAAAGAAAGTAGAAAAATAGTGAAACATAAAATACAATTTTAATCACCAATCCATCAAAATCACAAATGATTTCAAATATTTAATCTTACAGAACAAAATTAAAAGTTCCCTTTATAAAGAAAAGTACATAAATACTTGTAAACAACTTAAAATTACACAAAAACGAAACTAAAATAAAATTCAATTTTAAACATAAACAGAAAATTTACATGTTTTATTCAAATAATAAACCAAAATACAATTTTTAAACACCGTCTTACTAAAATTATTTTTTTTTGAAAAAAATTAAAGTAAAATAAATTAAAACGTACATAGAATTTTATACCCCCTTACAAAACTAGGCAGAGCAATATTGCTAAAGAAAATTATGGAACCGATAAAAAAAACTTACAACAAAAGATCAATTTACGATTTAAAAAATTCAGAATAAAGAGTGATAATAAAAAAACAAATCAAATTCAATTTTAAATTAAGAAACTTGAGGCAGAAAGAATATAAATATATATCATTGTATTTACTGTTTAACCAATCAATACTCAATATCGAATTTAATAAAACCAGTGAAAAAAAAAATAATTGGAAGCCTGTGTCAACGAAATCAATGGTGGAGAAAGGGATCAATATTATGAATCTAAAAGTTCTTTGTAGTACCGATTTTTGAAAATCGAAAGGGATTTTGATTCTTTAATGATATGAGGAATTTTATCCCATAAATGTATACTGCTTATTAATAAAGATTTATCGTATCGGGTTGTACGGTGTACAAGTATATTGTATAAACTGTGGGTGTCTCTCATCGGACGCGTTGGAAGAGACAAGTGATTTTCGAAAAATTCCAGGATATAATTCGGAGTTCTTTTATTAAAAAGTTTGTATAGGAAAATTCCTAACAAATATTTTCTTCTTTCGGGAATTTTTAGCCAACTGAGTATTTTAAATGAGGGTGTTACGTGATCATTAATTTGTAGATCGAAAATAAATCTTACACACGCATTTAACGCTCCCTGTAAAATCGTTATGTCTCTATTAAACATATCAGTAAATAATATGCTGCAGTAATCAACGTGCGGTATTATAAGTGTGGAAACGAGATGTTTTCGAACCTGTACAGGCAAATAATCTCTGTTTCTACGTAAATAGCCTAATTGTTTAAAAATTATTTTTGATATATTTACAGCGTGATCTTGCCAGTCAAGAGTACTAGAGAAGGTAACACCCAAAAGCTTTAACGATTCAGAGTATTCAATATATGTTTTGCCTAAAATTATTTTTTGGGGATTTCTTTCCATCACCGATTTTAAATAGAAACGACTGCCAAAAATTATTGTCTTTGTCTTTGACGGATTTAAAACAAGTTTTAATCTATTTGACCAGACCAAGATTTCATCTATGTCTCGATTTATTTTGTTTACATTTTCGTTGAACTCATGTACGGATGAAGACAAATAAATAACGATATCGTCGGCATAAACGTGATACTTGCATGATTTCAAAACCGAGGAGATTTCAGAAATGTATAAAAGAAAACAAAAGTGGACCAAGAACCGATCCTTGAGGAACTCCTGAATGTATCGGAAGAAATTCGGATAGAGAGCCATCACTATCGATTACCGCTTGGCTTCGATTTTTTAAATACGATTCGAACCATAGTACAACGCTACGGGAAAATTTGAACTTTTTTCTCAACATTTGCAATAAAATATTGTGATCCACTAAGTCAAACGCCTTTTTAAAATCAAAAGATACGAGGATTGTTACATGTCGTCGATCCATTGCAAGTCTAACATCTTCAGTTAGTCTCAATAGTGCTGTTTGAGTGCTGTGTCCAGAACGGAAACCGGATTGATATTTGTCGAAGAGATTTTTAGAGTTTAAATAATCAACGGTTTGATCGTATACAACACGTTCCAGAATTTTTGAGAGTGAGCAAAGTTTCGCGATAGGCCTGTAATGTTCGACATCAGTCGGGTTTGAATTTTTAGGTAGAGGGGTAACTAAAACGTTTTTCCAGAGTGACGGGAAATTTGAAGATTGTAAAGAAAAATCAAAAATATTTAAAAGAATAGGAACTATCTGTGGTAAGAATAATTTAACGAATTTTAAAGGTAGACGATCGATTCCAGAAGAATGCATATTCGATTTTTGAAAATTTTTAAGAAAAAGTTCTAGGCTGACGTGGGCGAAGAAAAAATCATTGGAATCGAATTCACTATCAGCGCGAAGTAGTTCCGAAGAAGAAGAAAAACGATAAGATAATGGATTTACGAAATATTTATTTAATTCAGATTTTGAGACAGTCAAGGGTAAAGCCTCACGATTTTTTACTAAGCCAAGACTACGGATAATTTTCCAAAGTTTTTCTGGTGTTCTAGAGGAGGTTAAATTTTCAATATAATATTTTTGTTTATTTTTACGAATTTCTGAGGTAACTTTATTTCTATATAGTTTGAACTGTTCAAGGAAAACGGGATTTTTCGAGAACTTATAATTTCTCCTAAAACGGTCTCTAATTTTCATTAAATTTTTTATTTCAGGATTGAACCAAGGAGCGGGTTTCTTTTTATAAGTTACGGATTTATAAGGAGCATACTTATCTAAAAAATAAAAAAGTTTCGAATTTAATAGTCTAATTTTATCATCAATATTATTTGAATTAGCTATTTCTTCCCAGTCCATAGTGTCCAGTTCATCATTAAATTTGCTATGATTAAAAATTTTTAAGTCTCGAAAAATCACATTCCTAAATATTTGAGATTCCCCTAGCCGATAACAAAAAAATATAATGTCATGTTGGCGGCAAAAAGGAACTGATAGTTGACCCGATGTGATTACTCTGTCTATATTTTTTACAATCGACCACCATAATATCTAGCCAAGTATTATTTGTTTTAGTATGACAAGTAGGGTTAAATTTTACGAGTGACAAATTAAAGCTGCGAAAAAGGTTATTTAAAATTTTTGAATCATAAGAAATAGTTGAAAAATTAACATTCAGATCACCATTTAAAATTATATTGTCATACGTTGGAACGAATTTTTCTAAAATTGAACGTAAATCCACATAAAAATTATTACTCGGTGCTCTATAAATTGTAATGAGTAAAATATTTTCAAGGCCGTGCCTAGTCTCTAAAATTAAATATTCGAATGAGAACGACTGGTGGGTCTTTGAAGAATCCAAAACTTTACAAGACAGGGATCGATTTACATAAATACATACCCCACCTCGATCTTTATCTTTCCGGTCAGACCTATAAATACTATATCCGGTTATTGAAACAAAAAAATCTCCAATACCGTGATTTAACCATGATTCGCTGACACAAACCACATCATAATTATTTTCAAGTACATATTTTTGAAAATGAGACCAATGTCCAATAAGTGATTCAATATTTAAATGACATACCTTAAGTTCTTTATGATTTTGTTGAGAAATAATATTATGATTTTCCATGATAATTAAAAATGTTTAAATTATTTTCTCCTTTTCGATTTAACAAAGAGATGCTAAATCATTTTTATTTCTTATGAAAATAATTTTTGAATTTTCATCCTTCCTCATACAAAGCGTTAATCTTCTGTTAAACCATACGAATTTGTAATGTTTTTCATTTTTAATTATTTTAGCGTCTCGTAAAAGTTTTCTGTTGAAATACGTTAAGTTATTGTTTACAAAGATACGGCTTGGTTCCCCATCGATAATTCCTAGATCTCCTGTTGTGATTGATGCTTTCTTCCTAGCTCTGTAGATAAACTCGTCCCTTATCCTTTTGCTTACAAATTTAGCTACTATAATACCAGGCCTTGTTGTTTCCGCAGGTGGCCTTAACCTATAGCACTCACTGATATCCCTATCATTAATTTCTAAGTCGAGTACACCTCCGAGCTCTTGAACAATTTCTGGTATCATTTTGTCCTTAATATGAGTCACGCCATGAATTTCTAAGTTGTTCGCTGCCATGGTTTGCTCTAAATCATTATTTTTAACTCCAGTTCTATTATTTTATTTTTTAATTGAGTATTTTCGATACTTAATTCGTTAATCTGATTAATCATACGATCAAATTTTTTATTATTATCTTCAACGGCTGTAGATAATTTTTCAACCACTTCAGAATAATGGTTAAGAGAACCATCCATACTTTTTTTCATGGTGTTAATTGTTTCTTTTAACATTTCTATAGCAAAAAATTATTTTAGTAGTGTCACCTGATTGAATAGCTTTTTCTATTTTTTCATTTTGATCACTTTCCTCTTGACATAGTGAACATATCCAGTCCTTTTTTTTTTCTTTTAAAAGTAAATAATCACTTTTTGTGATATCAGCACATGGCAGATGAAAAAGTTTTACACATTTCACGCACTCTACACGAAACGCATTATGGGAAAAACCCTTTAAACATTTCTCACAAGAAGGCATAATGGAGGTCTGCACCGGTCGGCTGTAGGAACAATACTCTTCAATTTGGTGGTCGAGAGAGCAGTTCGTCGATCGGAAAACCTAACAAGGGCCACATTATTCAACTGTACGGTTCAGATTGGGATATTTCGGGCTAGCGAAATTCTTTATAATTAGGCACCTCTCAAACAAGACCAAAATATGTTTATATAAGACTGTTGTTCGTCCGGTTCTTACATACGGATCAGAGGCCTGGGCCTTCACCAGAACATGCTTCAATTGTTTAAGAGAAAGATATTAAGTCGAATTTTTGGCCTGGTTCGAGAGTGAGATACCTGGAAAAGGAGGAAGAACCAGGAACTCTCAAGGTTCTATAACAGTCCCGATATAATAAAGTGAATTAAAATTGGAAGACTCCGATGGGATGAAGGAGAGTGAGATTCCCAAGACCTTGTTCGAGGAGCTTCACAGCAAACGAAGAGTGAGCGGGCCAAATGTGAGGTGGGCTGACTCCGTCGCAGCGGATGCACATGTTCTCCTGGGCGTTAGGAGCTGGAGAGCTGCAGCACCAGACAGAGCCAACTGGCGGAAACTTTTGGAGGAGGCCTTGACCCGGTAACGGGTTGTTGCGCCAAATATGCATGTATGTTGATCATAGTGCTACATCCTAGAGAATTAAATGTTTTACAAAATGAAAAAAAACCCAAAAAAAACATGAAATTAGCAGTGGTGATATGCCATTGTCCTGTGAATTTTTTATTTATTTATTACTCAATTTTCTATCAACAGCTATATAAACAGGTATATCTTTAACTTGTTATTTTTAAACAATAAACAATTGTGTAATAATATGCAGCCTTTTTTGACAATCGATGAATAATTATAAAAATGGCCACTTTTTTTACTATTCAGGTAATTTTTTCTGAGAACGAAAGATTTAAAGTACATCCTTACCATATATTCAGTTGTGGATTCTTTGTCAATTCATTTAATATCGTTTACGTTGCTTTGGCTGATCGGATGTGTTACAGTGGGAGCCCTCAATTTAGCCTATACTGGTTTTATTAGGATAGGGGGTCTTTTACAAGTACCTGGATCTCACAGGCTCGGAATTATCATTTCATTTTTCCTTAAAGAACGGCATAACCTAGGACTTTTTATACCTATCTATCCTAGGGTCACCTGCAGGGTTCGAGCCCATACATAAAAAGATTTTTTCAGCAAACATTTTCAGCCGTGAAGCTGATTTAAAAAATAAAATTTTAGCCAAAAGAATATTTCATATACGGTGTTATAGTCAATCAACGATTGAATATAACTGAGAATTATCATGGAAAACTAAAATTTAGAGCGGTATTGTTTCGAATGGATTGAAGCATATTCTTTTTATATTCACTTACCTATCACTTTTTATAATTATTCATCGATTTTCGAATTCCAGTTTTCAACGGATATAAATGTTTTAGGGTCCCCCCAAGTCCAAAAAACCAACCCGCAAAAAGGTCTGTGTGCCTATGTCTCTGTGTGTCCGTGTGCCCGTGTGTCCATGTGTTTGTGTGTGGCAAGTCTAGCGCAAAAACGGTAAGTCGTACGAAACTGAAATTTCATATTTAAGACTACCAGGATGTTACAGCAACTTTTTCACTAAAATCGGCTGACCGGAAGTCCTATTTTATCCCATGCATTTAGCACCTTTTTACGATTTTCTCGAAAACGGCTCTAACGATTTTGATTAAACTCGCTGTATCGATGTAAAATTTAATGGGCTTTAATAGCATGTAGGTTTCATTCTGATTGAAATAGCCTGATGGGGCTTAAATGCAGATATTTTATATTGTCTTCCTCTAAAGTACCTTTAGTTTAGTAGTTTTTATGAAATTCACCATATCATCTGATTATTAAATCTAAAAAGCAGGTAAATATGTAAGTTGATTGAATTCGATAACAAACTAAAGGAGTTAACTGCAAAAATATATTTTTTTTTTTGTTGCAATTTTTAGTTTTTCTACTTTATAACAGAAATATACATGTATAATATACCATTGGAATGCTAAAGATTTTAGTAAAAATATTATCGTATAGCCGATAAAACCAACTGGTTGTCGTAGATAATAAAATGACAGGTTATTTAATAAACCACATGTTTCTTTTGAAATCTAATGTTAATAATTCTTTTATAATTTATTTTCGATTCTAAATTTGTTTTATGATTCTCAAATTGATATCAATAACGTAGGCAAGTGAAAGTCGTGTGTCGCACGCACCAGATTTTATTCTGTTTTGTTTGGTTTGCTAAAAAAGAGTTAAAATTATTAATCTTTTATTATGCTTTCAACGAAAACAAAAGTTTTCAATTATATTCTACACTAATAAATGGCCGGTCGTGAAACTTAAATAACTAACGTAAATGTACAATTTTGTGTTATATATTTCTTGTAATAAGTGACATGGTTGTGAACTAGAAATACTGAAAACACTTTAATAGGGAAAGTTTAAGTGCATCCCCCGCTATAAAAAAGTTTGCTCACAAACTGTAACTTCTTATGAAACGCCTTCCGTCGAGACAGTTTTGTAAACTTATACTGACTTTAATGTCAAGGTTATTACAACTAATTGTAATTAAATAAAAGTTATTTTATTATTCACATATTTTTAAGAATATGGTTTATTCATTACTTTAATTTATGATTCGTATTCCTTGTTATTTGATAATCTAAAAATCTGGTGCGGGCAACACACGATTTTCACTTACCTCGACTGTTAAAATCCATTAAAAAGCTGTTCAATATAAGTAGAGGGAAAACAGGCGAGCTGGTGCACTTTTTTGAGGAGCCAATCAGATGCCAGCATTTGGTCACGTGACCTATGGCGGGAGATTTGAATTTGAATTTCCACCACGACCTAACCTTAACCACGATGGTTCGCGCCATCGACTTAACCTAAACCACTAAGCCACGCCCCTTTTTAGTCACGTGACCCTTCATCAACCTAACCTAAACCACTAAGCCACGCCCCTTTTTGATCACGTGACCCCTGTTTGAGAGTATTAAGTCTTTATAAAGCATGAGTCTACCCGGCGTCCATTTTCTTTTCCCTACGTTTTGGGCTAATTTAGTATTTATAAAGCATGAGTCTACCCGGGCGCCATTTTCTTTTATGACGTCACAATTTACAAAGCATGAGTCTACCCGGCGTCCATTTTCTTTTCCCTACGTTTTGGGCTAATTTAGTCTTTATAAAGCATGAGTCTACCCGTCCGCCATTTCTTTTATGACGTCACAGTTTACAAAGCATGAGTCTACCCGACGTCCATTTTCTTTTCCCTACGTTTTGGGCTAATTTAGTATTTATAAAGCATGAGTCTACCCGGACGCCATTGTGCTTCCCCCACTCCTTCAATAGTTAACCAATCAGAGTGCCTAACTTGAGAGTTCCTCCCGGCTAGGTCCGATGGTCAAATTGTAATGTGTGCTTTTACAAAACCTTTCAAACTGTGACATAACCTTACTATTGTTTACATTTATTGAACCTCCCTTACTGTTACATAACCTTCTCATTGTTTACATTTTGATCCCCCTCCTCTCCCCCCCCCTACTCCTTCAATAGTTAACCAATGAGAGTGCCTAACTTGAGAGTTTATAAAGCATGAGTCTACCCGGCGTCCATTTTCTTTTCCCTACGTTTTGGGCTAATTTATTCTTTATAAAGCATGAGTCTACCCGGCGTCCATCTTCTTTTCCCTACGGTTTGGGCGTGTTTAGTATTTATAAAGCATGAGTCTACCCGGACGCCCTTTTGTTTTTATGACGTCACCATTTAAATAATGTAAACCTGTTCGAGCATGCACCGACATGTCGAATCATGTAAAAACAGGTTAGCGAAAGTACAAACAGGTTTGAATCATGTTGAAGCATGCAGGTATGTGAAACGGAAACATGGACTTTGAACCTTCTTAATGCCTTTAATATAAACATCGTTATAGGGCTTCTTAATCCTATACAGCTTTGAACTTTGATCTTTAATCCTACATTTTAAGTAGTGATAAAAAGTTCCTTAAGCTTAAACGTAAACATGGACTTTGAACCTTCTTAATGCCTTTAATATAAACATCGTTATACGACTTCTTAATCCTGTACAGCTTTGAACTTTGATCCTTAATCCTAATATTTAAATAGCGATAAAAGGTTCCTTAAGCTCTTGGACTACGGTCTATTATCTTCCTATGTGTAATGAATTTTAATCCTATACAGCTTTGAACTTTGATTCTTAATCCTACTATTTAAATAGCGATAAAAGGTTCCTTAAGCTCTGAGACTTTGAAGCATTATTATATATATATAAATATAATGCGGACCTTGTACGTTTCATGTCTTAGTATAGTAAATCCCTAAAGATTTAATCGTAAAAAAGATAAATTTAAGACGTCAATATCAACTTTGTACTGATAATTGCTTAAAGTATAAATATTCCTTAAGCTCTGAGACTTTGAACCATTACCCTCTTAAGTATATATATAAATATAATGGGATCTTGTACGTTTTATCTCTTAGTATAGTAAAAAGATTTAATCGTAAACAAGATAAATTTAAGACGTAAATATCAACTTTGTTCTAATAATTGCAGAAAGTATAAATATATAATAATATAAAACCTGTACCTATTTCGGTAGGCGAATATAATTTTTTTTATATATTTTTTCAACCGTTTTAATTGTTTTCTCAACTTCTTAGACCATTTTTTACCTTTTCTATGTATTATTTACTCATCATTAACAATCCTGCTTTAGAATTGCTATTTCGCGATGTTTTCGGAAGAGTTCGTCTAGGCCGGCTTCGGTCTTCTACCTCACCTAGTTGGACAATCTCTAATCCTTCCGAAAGAAATAAACAATGATATCGTTAATTCTATCGAAAAAACAACTAACTAGTGTTATCTCTTGCTAAGGTATTATCAATAATATAGTCGTGAATAATGATACACTACATCGTAATTATTTCGTATTACACGAGTTTATCGCATCATTATATAGTCGTTAAGTAATCAAAGTTTAGAACCTTTTTCAGTTCAATATTGAGCCTTCAGCTCTTTGATTTTGAATTTTTAATCTTTAAAAACATAATAAAAATAGTACGTTATGACAGAAAATTTCAATAAACACCTCTATCTAACTTTAACTAGTATACGACGCCCACTATTAATCACGTGACCTATGAACACATCCCCTTATTGTTCATGCCTTTTTCTAATCAGCTAATCAAATTGCTCCATTTTATGGATTTGAAAGTTCCTTCCGGCTAGGTCCGGTGGTCATCGCTAACCTACTAATTGTATTTATATAAATTCAATCAACATTTCGACCTAAACTTAACTAACATACAATTCCCTTTTTAATCACGTGACCCTGGGACCCTGTTCTTATCATTCATACCCATCTCTAATCGGTGCTCTATTTTAAGCATCTGAAAGTTTGATCCGGCGAAGTCCGATGACACTTGCTAACCTACTCATTGTACTTATATTTTACGCATGCAAAAGTTCCTCCCGGCTAGTTCCGATGGTACTCGCTAGCTTACTCATTGTACTTATAATTTAAATATCCGAAAGTTCCTCCCGGTTAGTTCTGATGATACTCGCGGACCCATTGCCAAGTTTACTTTCTTTTTTTCTTTTTTTTTTTAAGCCTTCCTAACTGTTACATAACCTTCTCAATGAATGAAAATTTTGTAGCATGTTCAATAGTATAATTTTCGGTAATATTTCTATACCTTTCTTTTTTAATTTAATTGTCTCCTAACTTAGTCGCAGAACACACATTACTTTATAAAATATCCGCAAGAGCGCAGCACCCACTCTATTTTGTAATATGTCCAACAGGGCGAAGCTCCTATTCCTTTGGGATTGTATATGTTATCCTCCCAATAATGTTTTGTAGAGGCTGAGTGTGCCCAACCGCCATTTTTTTTTTATGGCGCCACCATGTTTGAAGCATAAATATTTATATACACAATGATATAAAACTTCATTTTCGACCTATTACGGTCGGAAATTTGTTTTTTATACATAATATTTTCAGCATTTACAATTGTTTTTGCGCCTTCTCAGACGGTTATTTACCTGTCCGGACGATTACTTAATTTTAATTAACAACCATGGTCTGCCCAGATCTGGATTACCCTCATACTCGGAAAGCTTTGGCCTTCCCCCACTCCTTTTCATCCCAACATCGGTACACACCTCCTAATCCTTTAAGCCTTGGACTTTGAACAGATAATTCCTAAATTTTGTAAACAAAGGAGACTATAAATAGGATGGTTTTCTAGGCCTCTTTCTCATTCTCTTTTACAGCCTCTTGAAAGATAATTTTAAACGTGTCAGTACTGTTTTATTGAACTGTTTTTCATTTTGGCTTTAAATTGTAGATCATTATAAGTTTTTCAACTATTTTCCATTTTTCTTTTACCCTTCGGATTTTCTAATTTTTAGAAGAAATTTATTCATTTATTATTTGCTATTTGTTTTTGTTTTACGATTAATATTTTGATTATTTCATTTATTTTTAAGTTTATTAATTATATCGCATTTAATTTTTTTTTTTATCATTCGTTTTCAATAATGGCATCAAGTAACAATAAGTGTGGATATTGTGATAGAAATTTCAGCCGAAAAGATAGCAAAGTACGTCACGAAAAGTCATGCTTGACGACTCAGAAACGGCGTACATGTGTTTCTTGCGGAGAGATTTTTTCGTCTCTAAACCAACTCATGAATCATTTACGTCGTTGTCAGAGAGAAACTCCCCTTGTCATGACGAAACGAAGGCGGTTGGAAATGGCTATAGGGCCTTTATTTGAAATCGAGACAGCGTTTGGAGGGGATATTAAGACTTTTTACCTTCCATGTTCTGAACCAATTGATGCTGTGGAATTTCTCTGCCATCAGACTGAAACATTATATCGATTAATTACAGAATTTTGGCGGAATCAGATGCTCCTCTAAAATTCAATCTAGTTCTAGAGGCCACTTATGAAAATATTAGAGGGGAGACGTGCGATAGGGCGTTTAAAACCAAAAACATAACAATATCCGAAAGTTCTTCGGTCTTGAACAGTCTCAGTGGAAGCTACTCGAAAATAGCTACCGAGATGGAGGATATGACAATAAAGGGGAGCGGTTGGTTCCTTAAAAGTCTAGACGGACTTCTTCTAAGAGTGAATCGATTTAGGCCTCTAGGTGCCTCAAGTCATGATAAATAAAACTAATTATTTAATGATTAAATTAAATGAATACAAACCAGTTTCTCTTCTTTTCTTTATTATAAGAACATTGTTATATTTTTATTTACTCAAGTGAAATACTACTTTTGTCCAAGAGAAAAACTTATTATTTTCTTTCTTTATTTATTTTTTATTCAATAAAGGTTTAATTTATCACTTGTTAAGGTTTTACATAATTTTTTTTTTATTATTTTAAAGTAGGGTATTCTTTATTGGTAATTTATATTTATTTAAAAAATATACACACCTTAAAATAGGGGCCAAAATGAAAAAAGGGTTTAAAGAAAAGTTTTATATTATTTATCGTTCCGGATGCTGTTTAAGAGAGCTTTTTTTTTTATTTTAATTTTTGCTGATTTTAATATTGTTGTTTTTATTTTTAAACCAAAGTATGTATGGTGAGGGAATGGATGGGGTCCCTGGCGTGGCTCTAAAGGCTCCTAAACCTAAAAGGAATGAGTGTTGTGGTTCCAAGAGAGGTTTACCAAAAACCTGGAAACCTTAACAAACAGATAAAATAAATATTGTTAAAAAAATATTTACAACGATTTTTTTACCAGCACACCTTCTCTATGCACTAAACACCTTGACGAGGTGGGAAGGCTTACTTCTAAATTATATTTAGAAAACCAAGATGAGTGTAAAAAAAAAAAAAAAAAATAATAATAAAAAAAAAAAAAAAATTTAATAAATAAATTCATATGTAATTCACTTAAAAACAACTTAATATTTGTTAAGTTTTTTACATTTTCTGTCATGAACTTTGAACTTTTTAATCCTTTTATGATATCAGGATAGTGAAGGGGCCTTTGGAACCAGTTAATTCTCAGCCATCAAACATTGTTATTATTTCTCTATATTTTTAATAATTTTGACTTGAAAAAATGAGGAATCATTTTTTTTTATAAAATTTTATAGGTCTTTATTAATAATTTAATGATATAATATTTTAGTAACCACTATTGAAAATGGGTACAAAGGGGAAATAAAAAAAAACGGCATAAGGAAACAAAAAATATTTATTATATCCAAAATAATGTTATGTACAGCAAATAAAACACCATTAAATAAATAAAATTTTTCAAAAAAAATCTTTAAAAAATCTCCTTTATTATTAATTAACATTATATTTTTGTTAAACTACAATTCTTATGTTTAAAACTTTTGGAAGAAATATTTATAAAAACAATCCCATAAACTAAACCCTTTAAACTAAATTTTCTTAAATGTCCAATTCCCAAAAAAAGGGATGGCCCGCCCGTTTATAATCTTCGGGAATTTTACAATGAAAGAAAAAACTATGTTTAAAATGATTTTTTCTTTTTTAAGCCCCAGAGCTTGGAAAAAAAAACAGGAGGAAAATATGGGAAAAAATCTTTTAAAAAAAATATTTAATGGAGCTTAAAAAAATATTCTTTTCAACATGACGATATAGAGATTCTTAAAAAAAATGTAAAAAAATCTCAATGAATCCCCAGGACTCCAAATTTAAAATTTTTTTTGTGTTATCCCCGTAAATTTCATGGCTAAAACCCCCTTTTTTTTCCAAATATCCTATTTTTACACATGTTTTTTAAAAATCATTTAGATTTCAATTCATTCATTTAAAAATTAATTTTTTTTAATATTTTGTATCTTCCTTTTTTCTCTCACATTTTTTTTCCTTTCGAAATCTAATTAAATTTTTAAATTAGGAAACCCCTATTAGAATTGACGGAAAATATATAAAAATTCTTCAAAACTGAAAAATCTTTCTTCCCAATTTAAAAAGACTTCATTACAAAATTTTTCCCTTTTTTTAAAATTTTTTTTTTTTGTTTTTTTAAAAAAAAGAAAAAAAAATTTTTAAAATTTCAAAATTTTTTTAAATTAAGGTGTTTAAGGAAAAATTTAAGGGGGGGTAAAAGGGGGGGCGTAAAATAGGAAAAAAAATTAATTTTAGATTTTTTAATTTTTTTGTCAGGGGAAAAACCCCCCCCTGGGGGTTTTTTTTTAAAAAATAAAAATTTTTTAAAGTTATTTTTTTTTATTATTGCATACTCTTTATTATTTTATTTTATTTATCTCAATTTTGGTTTTTTTTTTAAAAAAAAAAATTTTTTAAAAAATTAAAAGATAAATTTTTAATTAATTTTTTAATTTCTTTTCATTTTTACCCCTTTTAAAATTGTGGAATTTTATAATTTTTAAATTTTTTAAAAAAAAAAAGAAAATTTTTTTAAAAATTTTAACAAAAAAAAAAATTTTTAAAAAAATGTATTTTAGAAGAAAGGGCTTTGGGTTCAAAAAAAATTTTAATAATTTAAAATTGGTTTTTTAAAAAAAAAATTTTTTTTTTAATTTTTTTTATTTATAAAATTCCCTTGGGGGAAAAAAATTTTAAATTTTTTTAGATTTAAAATTTTTCAATTTTTTAAAAAACGATTAAAAAAAATTTTTGCCCCCATTTAAATAAAAAATGAGGGCCAAAAAAAAATTTTATTTAAAGGAAAGTTTTAAAGGGAAAAAATTTATAATCCAAAAATTTTTAACATTTTTTAAAGTTTATTTTTGAAGAGATTTTAAAAATTTTTAAAAAATGAAATGCCCGTTTTTAAAAATATTTTTTTAAAAAAAAGAGGGTCCCTTCATTTTGGTCCGCCACAAAATTTTTGTTTCTTAGTAAAAAATTTTATTGAATAGGGGGTTTTTTTTTGCTATTTTTTTTTTTTTAAAAATATTTTAGGGTTTTTATAATTTATTTTTAAATAAAAAAATTTTTTTTTTTTTTTTTTTTTCTAATTTTTTTTTAAAATTTTTGTTTCTAAATTAAAAAGGGGTTTTTAAAGGTTTAAACCCTTTTTTTAAAATTTCCTTTTTTATTTAAAAATTAAAAAATTGGAAATTTTTTAAATTTTTTAGTTTTTTGAAAAAAAAAATTAATTATTTTTTTTTTATTTTGTTTCATCAACTTCCAAAAAAATTTAAAATTTTTAGAAAGCTTTAACCCCCCTTTTTAAAAATTATCCAAAAAAAAGGAAAAATTTTTTTTTAGAAGGGGGGAAAAAAAATTTATTTTTTAAAAAAAATTTTTTTAAAAAAAGTTTTTGTTTTCCCCTTTTTTTTTTTTAAACATTTTAAAAAAAAATTTTAAAACCAAATTTTTTAAAAACCCCTTTTTTTGTAATTTTTTTCTATTTTTTTAATTTAAAAAAAAATTTAGGTTTTTTAAAAATATTCTTCATTTATAGTACCTTTAATTTTGTACATTCTAAAAGATAAACCATATTACCTTAGTCAAGGACGGCTAAATATACAATTTAGACGAATTCGATTACTAAAAAAAGGATAAACTTTTTTTTATGTAATTTTCGTTTTGTTTTATTTTAAAAAGAGTGGTATATAGTCGAAAAATATACCGTAGAAAAGAGAAAGATTTAGAAAAAATATTATCTGATACACAAAGTTGTAAAAGGTAATTTAAAATGACGAATAGGGAATAAACTTATTACTGATTAACAATTGAATATAGTTATATTATTTAATCTTAATCATGTTTCCAAAAAAAAAAAAGACACGTGTTATTAAAATCAACTTTTTTTTTCTCTCTCTTCATATGTTTATTCGCACCTGTCAGAAGCTGTCTGACAATCAGCAAATGTGTTGGACAAATGTAAAACCAGACATGGTAGGCAAGAAGAAGTAAAGTGCCCAGCAGTACCCCTTCCAAGGCTTTAATTTAGCAGAGGAGGTCCCTCATCCAGCTTCTTTTTAGCCTTCTTCTGACCGGAATTTCAGCTACTGACATGTCGTTAATCAGTCTATTGTCGTGTCCGTTAAGTTTACTGTGAAAGCGAGTATTGATTGTTCGTATATGTCGGTCAACTGTTGGTTATTGTGAGTCCGTATGTAGGGCTCTGTTGTTTATGTACCAAGGAGCTGTCTTTATGAGTCTTAAAATTTTAGATTTAAATGTTTGCAGTTTTTGTATGTGATCTTTTTTGCTGAACCAAAAATCTGTGAAGCGTAAGTCCATATTGGCTTGAGAAGGTATGTGTATGTATTCAGTTTCTGTCTAATTTTTTTTTTTGAAGATTTAGATAAAAGTGAGTGTAGTACTTTCAGTGGGTGGTTGAGAATATTTCTTTTAATCTTGACATGTGGGTCACAAGTCATCCTTGGATCGAGTGTCAACCCTAGGTAATGTACAGAGTTAGTCTGAGGAGTTTGCTTGTTTCGATAAAAGTTGGCGGACAAGTGTTTTGTCGTAATAAGAACGTTACGTGTTTTGATTTGACATGATTCAAACGAATTTTCAAAAGATTGTACCAATTTTGTAGTAAAATTATGTGATTTTGAAGAGTCAGTGAGGCCAGTATAGGATCGCCGTTTGATGCAGTATTGTCCGCGTAAGTAGCAGTCAATGTGGTGGGGTTAGTTGGTATGCCATATGTGTATAAAATGTATAGGAGAGGAGCAAGTATCGATCCTTGCGGTACTCCTGCCAACACTGGTTGGATTGAAGAATTTTCTGAGCCCTGTCGAACAGAGAAAAACCTATCGAAGAGAAAAGAATGCATAATAAGATAATACGTGTAATGTAGTACGTTCTTAAGTTTCAAGAGAAGCCCCTCGTGCCAGACTTTATCAAACGCTTGGGCAACATCCAAAAATACCCCAGTTGCGTATTGCTTATTTTCTAGTGCTCCTGCAATGAAGTCAGTAACTCTGTGTAATTGTTGTGTCGTTGAGTGTGACGTTCGAAAACCGAATTGATGGTCAGGTATTAATTTTTGCTCAGTCAGTATGTCAACCAATCTTTTGTAACTTATTTTTTCAAAAAGTTAGAGCATATCGGAAGGAGACTAATAGGCCTGTAAGAGAAGGGTTTGTACATGTCTTTATGTTTTTTATATAGCATTTTTATGATTAAGTATTTTCACTGTACCGGGAATTTAGCTGTCCTAAATACACGATTGTATATTGTCGTAAGGAACACTAGAGCTTTCTTGGGCATCAGTTGGAGCGCCTTGGCAGTTTTTAAGTCATAATCTGGGGCTTTTCTTTGAAGTAAGTTTCTGATTTGTTGTGCGACTTGTGAAGGAGTGAAGGATATAGGAGGTAGTGTGAACTGTAACAGAATGTCCTGAGTACTTTTAACTATGTTTTTATGTTCTGTATTAGGGTAGTCAGTCGGTGGTATAAAAACAGAGAAAAGATGATTAGCAAAACTTTCAGAATTTTCTCTACCTGACACGGCCCATGCCATCTTCTTTTCGCAGTGGTACTGACACCTGTCGTTGTTTCAACAATTTCTTAGTATGCTTCCACAAGCTTCCATCGTCAGTTGATAATCAACTTAAAATATTTTTCAAATAGAAGTATATTTAATAGTACGTAAATTGATTTTAACAGTCGAGATAAGTAAAAGTCATTTGTTTCCAGATTTTTTTCCTTCGTAATATGTCATCAATGTTTTGCGGAGTTCATATTTATCTTTTTCTTCTTCGTGATATTTCAAAATTTCAGAATTCAAACTATTTCAATTATGATAAATTAAGTAGATAATGCCGGCAATTGAATTAAACGGCAATCGATACACATTTATTTTAACAGCCGAGGTAAGTAAAAGTCGTGTGTTGCTTAAATGTTCCTCGTCTACAGAGCTTCATTTCTGCCCTTGGTCCTACCTAAACCCACACATTTACAATACATTCATTATTTTTTATTTATCAATCAAAAAACGTTTGTCGCGTCAGCTAGTATTTAATAAATATAAAATTTATATATATATATATATATATATATATATATATATATATATATTATATATATTTATGTATATATATATATATATATATATATATATATATATATATATATATATATATATATATATATATATATATATATATATATATATATATATATAAAAGTAGAAACTCACTCAGTTAAATCTGAATATTATTCTGTGGAAGCAAAAAATATTGTACATTCATTCCAAAATATGATGTAAGCGTCAAATGGATAATGCTCAACTTGAAGTACATTGAAGTGAAGTAGCCCCGGGACTGAAAACATCTAGAATTAGAGAGACGAAAATACACTCGACAAAATACCAAGAGCCGGAGGCGATAATTAATGAAGGAACTTGCTAAAGATGAGATGTCAACTTAACAGCTTTCACTTGTCTTTGAGGTGAACTTCTAAAAGTTGTCTCATAGGCGAGCTAACTTCACTAACGAGTTTGCAAGTTTACTTTGTAAGTGTGAGTAAGCAAGCCTCATAACAACTAGGCCTTAACGATTCATTTAATAAATATTTCTATTTTTCTGTCTATCTGCTTTCAAAATAATTTAGTAGGTTCATCAAAAGCATATATTATATACGTTAAGTAATCCCAAAAATAATTCATAATGACAGGTTTTGAAGAAAATCTTATATTGAATAGAATAGAATAGGATAGAAAAATAATTTTTATTCTGGGACTGGGTCCCTTAAGAACAATATGATATGTACAATTAATATATACAATGTGTCTGGCCACAATACCAAAGGATTATAATTAATTTTTATTTACAAAGCGTTAAGATGAAAAGTAGGATACAATAAAACAAAAGAGTAAAATAACTAAAAGAGTAAAATAAATGAACAACTTCTGATATGTTGAACAAAACTTAACATTGAAACTGATTTATAATAATTGATCGATATAGAAACATGAACAATAAATAATAATTTTTTTTTTTATTTGAAAATTCAGGCTTGTGGAGCGTCTGTTTGAGATGACAATAGGTACTCGAACAGCTGGGACTTGAATGATGGTAGGGAAGAAGCATAGCATAGCGGATTTGAGTACGTAGGGAATTCCAGAGAGTAGTAGAGCGGACAAGAGAGGAATGTTCAAAACTTGTAGTTCTGTGGGCAGGAATATAAAGGTCAGAATGGCGCGATCTTGTTTGGAGCGAGCGGACGGAGATTTAAATTGCAGAAGTTTGTGGATATAGGGAGGTAGCTGGGAGTTGGTAGTTTGGTAAAGGAATGATCCAAGGAAATATTGTCTGCGGTTTGAGGGAAGGAGCCTCTTTAACTCACTGTATAAATGAGTCACATGAGACCTCTTCGGTCGAGAGGCCACCATATACCCCGCAGCAGTAGTCAAAGTGGGGGAAAATAAGTGAGAAGATGAAGGTTTTTAATTATGATACATGGTCGAAGGTGCCTTCAAAGGAGAGGAGGAGGCAACCCGCACCTACCAACTAGCAGAAGGAACTGGCGCTTGGACGGAATGGCCGAAAGGTAGAAGCTCTTTATAGGAGATAGGACACCTCGTGCCAGAGTAATAGCCATATGAGGAGGGTAGAGAAGGTATGAGAGAGAGAATGTAAACGAAGGACAAGAAATAATAATAGACTATCTTTAGTAGTACAAAGGCTGAGGTATTCTGCTCTACTTAGTATCTGAACAGCTGGGCTATTTTATGGGGTGGTAATATCGCCATAATTATAATTGATAGTAAGAGCTTTATATTAGGCGCCGGTGGCGCTACTTGTTTGAACCGGCTACTATTTGTATCTGCTACAATTGCATCAAGTAAAGTTGAAAAAAATGTAAACAATGACATGATGCACATTTCGAGAAACTGACCTTTGACAACGCTGAAAAAAATATTCTAAAGGAGGTCTCCGGGCTATATTCTTTAAAATCGAAACTCTAAGAGAAAAAAAGGATAGAAACTAGTGGGTTACGGTGGAGATGGAGTTTTTTATGTTCGAGGTATTACCTGGTTAGAACAAAATTAGCTTATTAAACATCAAATTCATTAAGGGAGAATTTATTCGTTACAAAGGAACATTGAGAATTTTCGATTGTAAGTTTTCGAAGGCTTAGCAAAGCCTCAAACCTCAACCCCGTAACTCCAGAATGGTCTCTAAATTACAATATTAATTAGTCTTTTGTATTTAATTGGAAGGTTTGAGCGTTTGTACATAAGGTGTTGAGTTGTAAATAAAAAGCTGAATGAGGAAGCAAGGATAGAAAATAGTTAGTTAGAGTGGAATTCAGCATTTCTTGAAAAGAATGTTACTTTATGGCCAAACTAGGGAGATTAGCAATCCTTTTGTTTGATACAAACAAAAATAAAGTTTTTTCATTGTACTATTTTAGATCACATGCACCTGAATTGACTTTTTACTGAGTTTAATAAAACTAAAAAACGCTGCAACTTATTACATAATGTTTTATGATCACCCAATAGTTGGTTATGTCATAAAAATTTACATAGCTTTATAAGCAACACTCTTGAATTCAATGATTCATTTATTATGATTCCCTATAAATAACAGCGGTGTCGTAATTCTAAAACTTTATTATTTTCTTTTTAACCAAAAAAAAAAAAAAAAAAAAAATGAGATGTTGAATTCAAAATATTTTTATTGATTAACATTTTTAAGCCATTTGGCTGGTGTCATCGTCTGATGCTCTCATATTTTATGCCAAATTTTAAAACATCGGTCAAGTAGTTTCAAAGAATAGCCATGGACTGCGGATATACGATTTTTTTTTTTTTTTTTTTAATTTTGATTCTACTCATTTTCAAATAAAATTCAAGCGAAATCAAGTATTTTGTTTTAAATATTCATTATAAAATTTAAGTAACCTTTTACACTCTAATTAAGTAAACTTTTGTACTCACTGATTTCAAGACATTCAAAATTATAACTTATACAAATATTAAACACTTACTGAAACCTATTTGGACTTACGCTTCACAGATAAGACAGCCAAAAACACTCACATATTTAAAATTCAAATTCTCCAGCCTATAACCTTACGAACCATAACGAATTCTCCCTGATACGTTAGAAACAAAACCCTACATACAGACCTTCACATACCAACAGTCAACGAACATTTTCTGACCCTTTACGAATGTTTTCACAACTTACATGGACACACTAACACACTAATAAGAACATGGTCACTAGTAAAATAACGGGTAATACTTGAAGAAGGCTGAAAAGAAGTTGGAAGAGGGACATTTTGATTGAAAGGCGTAATAGGAATCACGCCTGGAAGAAGTGCCGCAGGGCATCTTCTTTTCATCATTCCTACCGCGCCTAAATATCAAAACCTTCCTGAAATATAATAATTTTCAAAATTTATTGACAGGTGTGAATAAAATTCGAAGATAGAAAAAAAGTACCCAAAAATTGATCTAATCAATCAAAACTCAGAGAGACCAGTGTTCCTAAAATAAGCAGTAAAAAGATGTCCCGATAAGATTTAAAATATACAATTAAATATATAATATTTAATAATAAAATTATATAAAATAATTTAGAGAAGAGAAAGAAAGAGCGATAATGAAATATTGAAGGAGCACTTGAGCCGAGGCTTGGCCTTTGTGATATTTAAATGTAGGAGGAGAGACTTCTCTTCCGCCCTCCCAGAATGTTATTAAATTGGGTCCTCACATTTTTTGCCGGCAAGAGTTGTTCTTTTCTGAGGGCTCTGGCGGAGCGATAAGGTTTGGGAAATTTTAAAAGTTATAAAACACGAAAGGAGAATATAAAAGAAATATCTAACACTTCACTGTAAAAATTAAGGGATCGAATACGCTTTGAGTAGGCATCACAGAATTAATGTAATGTTGTACTGTTGTTGTTAATACAATGTTTACAATATTGTTATTGTACTGATTCGGAACCTCCAAAACTTGTTTACAATTCACACTCAACCTGCGAACGTGGTTATAGAAATTGCATCACCTATATTTTAATTTTTAACAGCAATAAATTTGATCCATTCTAATATTTTTATTTTTATCTAGTTATCTATAGTTGATAGTTTTTTTTAAATATATATTTATTGAAATTTACAATTGTAAAAATACAACAATTAAATATGATAAAAGAAAAATGACATGATACAGAGTTGTAGAAGAACAACCCAATGGTAGCACTCCTGTAATTATTCTTAACTAGAAGTCTCGAGGCATCTTCTTTTCAGACGCATCGTAGGATAGTCAGGAATCGAAGAGAAAGCAAGGATTGAAACTAGTACGTTAGAGTGGGAGAGGAGTTTGTTATTGAAGGAGTGATATCCAGTTCAGGCCAGATCAGCAACAAATTGAACATTTAGGTCTTTATGAATGAGTTCATTTGTGACAAAGTAAGAAGCGTTTAGGATTGTACGAAGGATTTCGAATTGTAAGGATTGGATACGGGAAGAGTTTGATGGTTTAGTAGAGCCCCAAAGCTCAACTCCGTTGGTCCAGATAGGTCTTATAATTGTCATGTAAATTAGTCTTTTGTAGTTAAGTGAAAGGTTAGAGCGTCTGTCTTGTAAATGTTAGAGTAGCAAAAAACGTCGAGCAGTTTCTTGACTTTTCAGTCCTGTATGCCGATTTCATTTAACGCATTTGTCAAACAGGAGTGCTAAATAGCGGATCTGTTCAACCGGGACAAGCGGAATATCATCAAAGGACACGATGGGGCAGGATGTCACAGGTTTCTGACGTAGGGTAAAGGTAACTTGTTTGGATTTATTGGAATGATTTTAGTTATCCAATTCTGATACTATACCTCAAGGCATCTGATGTGGGAATGGAGAGTTTGAGAGGTAATTGTAGGATCGTTATAAACTGATAACACGCAAGTTTCATCGGCATAGGTAGAAAGGAATGTGTTAGGATGGGTCTGGAATATCTGATATATACACTGTTTAAAGGATGGGTTCTAAAATACTACCTTGAGGAATCCCAGTAGACTGGGTAAAAAGAGATAAATAGGAACTATTGTGGTTTATTTTGAAGGAACTATCAGAGAGGTAGGACTGGATGATTAGGAAGTATGTAGGATGAAGGAATTTACGGAGTTTGTACAGCAGTCCTGGGTGCCAGACTCGGTCAAAGGAAAAAAGTTTAAAAAAAAAAAAAAAAATAGAATAACGTTTCTACTATGAACTATCTTGGTTAGTATTTTTAACTACTACCTGAATATTTTTTTAATTATGTCGAATTTAAGGCAATTTGCAATCAGAAACGATTAACATTGTGACATTACATAAAGTAAAACAATTTTCACGGGCAACAGCTGTGACAAAAATCATCAGTGGGCATAGTTTTGAAAATTAATATTCAAATTTATTACAAAACTTTTATTTTTTTTTCTATGATTTTTTAGTGCTTTTCTTTAATTTTCAGTATATAACATTTTTTTTGTATAATTAGTATTTCTTAAAAAACATGCGGTTATGTTTAATTTTAGAAACTTTTTTTTATTTTTTTATTGAGTGATTGAATTTCAATCACCACGACTGTTTATGCCTCATAACACTTGCTGAAAATCAGTTGTCACCATCCAACCTAATAAAATAAATGGTAATTAAAGAACGCCTGGAAGAGATGCCACTGGTCGTCCTCTCTTCACTATGTCTATCACGCCACATATATTGTTTGTACAATTTTTTTAATATTTTTTTTGTTTGGGGCAATCACCTCCAGCTTGATGTCAAACTGTATACTCTTTTGGAAAGTGGGTTTCATGAAAATTAGGTAACAAATAATTCAACAGAAATTGTACCAATGTAGATGTAAATGAAATATGATTAATAAAGATAATAAACTTTTTTTTTTTGTTTATTATTTATCAAAACTTACAACTATATTGACTAATACGTCTAGTAAATAAGCTAAAAGATAAAATAAATGAAAAAGACAACCAATTGGCAGCTCTCCAGTAGGTAATCAAAACTAGAAGGTTTTGAGACCATCTTCTTTTAAGGCACCTTTAAAAATTGTCAGAAATAGGAGCAAAAGAGGAAGAAAGGATTAAATCTAATGGGTTGAGCTAGAGTGGGAATCGAGTAATTTATAGAAGAAATGATTTTTAGCTTGTGCTAAATAAGCAACTTACGGAACATTCATTTTTCTTTATGAATGGGTTATTAGTGGAAAAGTAAGGGCTATTAAGAATTTTACGAAGGATTTTTGATTGTAACGAAGGATTCGATGGTTTAGCAGAGCCCCAAAATCTATTCTGCAAGTCCAGATATTCCTAATGATAGTCAAGTAGAGGTTATAGCGCCTGTCTAGTAAGTTTTGAAGTAACCGAAAGAGGTGAATGTTTCCTTTCGTTTCAGTCTTGTAGAAGCAGGAGCCCTAAATAGCGGATCTGTTCAACCGGGACAGCAGAATCTTATTAAAGGATACGGTAGGGAAGGATAACAAAGGTTTATCAGGAATTTAATAAATTCTCCGATGGTTGGACAGAAAAAGGGGTTATGGTTTAGTGTGTTATAATTTTGAACTTTTAGAAATTAGAGTATAATTCAATAGCATATGATGGATGCTACATTGTAAAAATACCGATCTGCATGCTGTCTTGTTCTGAGCGTTTATCTTTTATTCTCTTCCCATTGCAAAATGTTATCGCCGCCGCCATTTAATGTGCCTAACACGCGATGTTCTTGATTCGGGTTTCCCGGAAATCCTAAAACGTGAATTTATCCAGTTACAGAGCGAGAGGTTGCAGGGCTTATTCCAATTGCCTGCTTGCAGAACCGAGGCTTTGAATGCTTTCCGCGTCGCAGCAGGAAGAAAGCTCAACCAGCTTGGATGCTGACTCGTCGAGAGAGTTTTGAAGTTCTGAGCAAAGGTGTGGATGTTTTCTTTCCCTTTCCAATATTCCTTTGATCCTTTTGCTCAATGTTTTTTCTTTATATTTTTCCTCAGTGTTTATTTTTATTAATAAATATTATATATATTTTTTTAATATAATTTAAAATATTTTATGTTTTACGTAAAAAAAAACTGTTATGCATGTATTGTTTAAAAATCTTTTTTGGCATATTTATGGTTGTAAAAATTATTATTTTATCCGTAAGAAAGGGCCTTAGGCGCTATGACAATATCTAATCTCCTCCGAATTTTCTACAACATGATTTGTGAACAACAAGGGAAGAAAAGACAAATAGATGGCTGACCTAGCCAGAACTTAACTGGAAACACTGTATTTCCTGTCGTTGTGTGAGTTCTTGAATTGGCCACAAGGTGGCAGCATGGTTGATGCACGTTTCTATTTCGGAACCTGAAACACTTATTTCTCTACTGTTTTTCTAAATTATTCAAAACGTCCTTGAGCCTGGTTAAAAGCTTAACTACGGATTCCCTTAATTTAATACACTCGTGATAGATTGGCCATTTTACCCGCAGTTTATTATTACATTATAAGGATTAAATTTTTGTGGAAGGGGGCGACCGTTAATGATATTCAGAGCCCTATCCTCACTGATTGCTTCTCCTCTCCCCCCTCCCCTCAATATCCTCGGGGAAATTGCTTTAAGAGTGACATAGTCGATTATGGCATCTCTTTTAATGAAACGAGTTGGAAGGAGTTGACACCTGTCATCTTCAAATAATTACCGAGTTATTTGTCAGGTCCCGCATAAGCTATCGGACTAATACGTCGAGGTAAGAAATTTTGAAACCTATAGGATGATATGAACATTGAAGCGTTGCCAGGTGCAAATTTCGAAATAATCGGTCTAGTCGTATCGGAGAAGAAATAAAATAAAATAAAAAAGTGACGGCGGACAGAGTGATTTTTTTTTATTGCATATTTGATGGAACTCCCAATTTTGAGGGTGATTTTTTTTTCTTATTTGTCGATTACTATAGTCCCTTATTGAATACAATAAATAATAAACCAATCATGGTTTCATTCAATTGTTTTGGTAAAAATCAAGTTTACCAACTTCAAGAAGCATGCATGCTATCGGGATCAAAAGTTCTCTATGCAATAAATCTAGGTAGTAATTTAAAAAACATCCACTTCATCCATAAATTTTCGCTTTCAAGATCTTTCCTAGGTAACCGAGTTTCGATTATTTACTTTTTCGATTTTAATACCAAACTTTTTTTTTTTCTTTCAAAATTCCATCGGGTTAAAATTCCAGGTTTGTAGGTTTGTGGGTAATCTCTTCTACTGTACACGGTACATTTTTAAGAGAGAAAAGGATGCTTTTAATAATTCACGTATATCAAAAACATTTGAATCTAAACAATTTACGTGGAATATCGTACTTAAAACGAATGTTAATATTTTTTTTTATTTGTAGGTTAATTATTTTCAATAAACTACCTTATGTATGAATGAAAACGAATTTAAGTTAATTATAATTTGAGGGCTTACGTTTCAAGATACGTAAAACCTGAATAACGAAAAAAAAATCCGATAGCCCGCCGTTTAAACTAATAAATACCAAATATTTTTGGCCAATTTTGTTTAAGTTTGGCCCCAAAATAAGAAGATCTTCTAACGATGATCCTATGATTTTGATTTCAGCCAGTTAGTTTTATTTAAAATAAATAAAATTGAAATTCCGGTAACGTTTAGAACACCTGAATAAACTGGGCACACCGAAAATATACTATATATCCATACAATAAAAATATAGTTTGATGCCAGTTAAAACTGAAATGACAAAATTCCAGTATCAAAAAAATGAAATAAACCTCAGTATTTAGAAGCTTCTTTATATACCACTGAGAGGTACAGGAAACCTAGCTGTGAAGGTGTACATTTATACACACATACACTCCTTCGTGAAATCGTGTAATGAATTTTTCCACTCTGTAATCCTTTCCTTAGCATTATTTAAAAAAACTTTTTTAATCATTTAAAGAGTTCTGCGCATGCGTATGAGTATAGCAGTCATCTTTCAAATCGGCTCTTGGATTTCTTGCTTTTTCAGTTTGAATTCTCTTCAGTGCGATCTTGAAAACATCACCAGACTTCAGGATAACAATAGCAGTAAATATTGGAGCAAACAAAAGTAAGTTTTGTTACAATTTACGGTTTAAAGTGAATGCTGGGTAACCTCTTCACATCAGCTGATTGCCAATAGCTCGGCAAGGCCGGGATTGGTTTTCTTTTCTTTAGTCATTGTTTTATTTCCCACATCTAGTTATTATCTTATTACCTTCTTCACATGAAATGCGATATTTTCACCAAGTGATGTCCTCCAAAGCATCAACTAAAAGATCTAGATCTAGTAGTTCAATCACGTCTCCCATAAAACAAAGACCCCGCCGTGATACTAATAAAAAATTAAATCAACAAAGAACCCCTTAAGGTACTAATACAGAATCTGAACCACAGCCTGGCACATCGTCACAGGGGATGACTGACGAATCTTCGTTTTTCATCCCAAATCCTTTTCAAATCCTACATAATGAAAAAGAAAACATGGAATCTGCTCCTACACCCAGTGAACCACGACCTCCACCAATATTTGTCAAAAATATTAAAAATTTCCAGTTGTTGTGTGCGCAATTAAACAAGATTACCGACTCCACCAGCTACTACTGTATGAGTAGAATTAATGACACCAAAATATCACCGACCACCGCCGAGGCATATAGAAAAATTGTGAAATACCTAACTGAAACAAAAGCGGATTTCCACACTTATCAGCTACGGCAAGAAAGAGCTCTTAGAGTTGTGATCAGAAATCTACACCCTACAACACCAGTTGACGCTATCAAAGAAGAACTCATGGAGATGGGTTACAAAGTGCGACAAGTCACTGATGTCATAAAAGATAGAGTTCAACTGCCTCTATTCTTCGCTGACTTGGAACCATTAGCAGGAGTAGAAAAAATTTATGATCTAAAAAGACTGTATTATACAAGTGTAAAAGTCGAAAAACCTTATACAAAGAGAGAAATTGTTCAGTGTTACAATTGTCAGGCGTATGGTCACACCAAAAGTTACTGTCATCACATACCACGCTGCGTGAAATGCGGTGAACAGCACAAGTCCGTGGAATGTACAAAACCGAAGACAACACCCGCTGTATGTGCTCATTGCCTCAAGGACCACCCGGCCAACTACAAAGGATGCCAAATCTATAAGGAACTAAGGACCAGGTATCAAAAACCCCAAGTACTGGATGAAACAGCAAGACAGGCAAGAACTAGAAGAGAACCCTCAAAAATAATCGATGCCAATGTATCATTTGCCCACTTACTTGGAGGTGGGAACCAATGTACTGAAGCCGAGGCCCTGCCGAAACTACAAAATGTACCTCAATATCCTCAATCCATTCCACAAATACCTCATCCTTAAAACGTAATCAATCCTAAAAATCCTCATCCACAACAAATCTCTCATACCCCCCCTCCTTCAAATTCCACAGACCTTACCAGTTTGATGACATCCTTCATTTCCGAAATCAAATCCCTTGCCATGCCCCTAATAACAATCCTCACCAATCTTGTATACCCACTTGTGGAGGGAGCAGCCGAGTCTAGGGTCCCTTTAGCAGATTGTATATAGTTAAGTTTGCTTGTATGATTTTTATTTATTTCCCAACTTGTATTTATCTCTACTACAGGTTGTTGTTTTGATTTGTTTCTTGTTGTTTTCTGTTTTTATTAATTGTTATTTTTTTTGTATATATTTGAATTTATTTATTTCCGATTTTATGTAATTTGACCTTATCATTAGTTTATGTATATATTGTATGAATGTGTACTACATCACTATTACTACTGTTCATTGTGTAAAAAATTGTAATATTTCTCAATAAAAAAATATATATATATATATATTTAAAGAGAATTCTTCGCTCTAAAAAAAAAAAAAAAAAAATCTGTCATGTGTTAAACTGGCCTTACAGAGTTTTTGTTTTGCTTCCACTTTACCAAAAGGTTGGGTTGGTAGCTCTGTGTTCAAATTGATAGGGATTTTTAGGGTATAGGGATCTCTAATAATAATGTTTAAAAAAGCATATCAATAAATAGATATATTTTAATAGCCATTTATTTCAAAAGAAAATATAAACATCTAATTTTTGTAATAATACTAATTATATATGTATGATGTTAGCCTGCAGATAGCATATTAACCGAAACTTTTTATTCTAAGAAGTGAAGCATATTTACAACCCCCAACTCTATATTAGACTTTGCTCTGCACCTTTAATTACCTATAATTTATTATTATATTATTTTAAAGCTTTGATTAAAAGATGAGACTACTAAAAGTAAAAAATCAGCAACAAATAGAATACTTCCAGGAAACAGGAGCTCTTCCAGATCTGATTTTAGAACAAAATACATATACTTAAATAAATGAACAGACTAAATATTTATAAAGATATTCTCTATAGATTGAAATATGCTCTTTGGATTTTTTTTCACTGAACATTTCAATTTTCTATCCCATTATGCTAAAATTTTGTATTTTTGTTGTTATGTTTATCCGACTTGAGCAAGACGAATCCCAACATATTACTTTCACCCTTCGACATAAAACCTGCCCTCCAGTATATCTTGACAACGTCCGAATTCCAGAAATTGACATAATGAGCTATCTCGTTTTGACATAGAACAGAAAAATTATATGGGGCCCCCACATCAAGAACAAATATATAACGCTAAGCAAAAGGCTAAAACTCTTTTACTCATTACTCTCAAGTCGTTCAAAATTAAAACTTAAAAATGAATTGAGCACTGACTTACTGAAGCCGAATCGGACCTATGCTTCCCAGAAAGACGGGCCTGCCAAAAAGACATACGTAAAATTCAAATTTTTCAATCAAAAACATTTAGAACTTCACCATAGTACGTTAGCAACATTACTCAACATACAGACCTTGACATGACAATACCGAACGAATTGATTCGGATCTTTTATAAACGTTTTCACGAAAACTTACACCGACATACAAACACATTAATACAAAACATGGCCACTACCAACATGTGACACAACACTCGCAGGAGGCTGAAAAGAAGACCTCTGTAACCATCTAAATCATTCTAAATGCCAATTAAGAAACATGCTAGGAAGGGGGTTCGCTGGGCATCCTGTCTCTATCATGCCTATCACGCCACAACCTTAATTTGATTCTACTTCGCCATTCACTTCGTCAACAACATGACAGGTGTAGATATAAATATATCAAGATAAAAAGAAATATATGTTTATTAACCAGCCTTTTCCCACCCTTATTTATTAATAAATTACTATAATTTTTCAATTAAATGACTATAATAATAGGCCTATTTAATTACAGTGGAGTACTTAAGGAGCCCTAGCTACAGTATACAGTACTGCCGCTGTCCTGGCTCTAAGGTAAATACCAATTCCGGACTCCGCGGATTGATTCAATTCCAGGGGCAGAGGCTCTGCAATCCCGCAATACCTTCTGGTCTCTCTGGCATAGCCTAACCAACACCCTCACCTATTTTAATAGTGTAATCAAAATTATTGACTCTAGAATATTTTTAGTTGATTTTTAAGACATATCGTAGGTTTTATTAAAGTAAATAGAATATTTATTACTCAATATATATGAAGTGAATTTAATTATCTCAAGTAGATATGTGATGACAACAATCGTATAGGCACATTAACGTTTTATTATAAATTATTTTAAAAACACAAATATAACCTACCTGATAATATTCATTGGATGATTTATTATTAGTTTTCATTTGTGAAAAGATAAATGTAAGTGAGTCGTAAATGTTGCCTATCTATGTTTAACATAGATAATAGTTTTGACGAGTACCCATATGCATGGTCGTGGGTTAAAATGGTCGAAAACCTGCCATGTCAGGCACGCGAAAAAGATATATATCCTAATTTAACCTGGATTGGTATCATTTAGGAATCCCATAGTAGCATAGTCCATAAAACGAATAGTTAAAGAAAAGAATTAAATGATATCGCCCAAGCTTTGGAACACCGTTGTACCTTCCCTCTACAGAATGGCTTAATTAAAGACTTTTACTTTCTTTAAGAAATAATAAGGCCATCTGCTGGGTTTTATGTGCAAACTTTAGCATAGAAGGCTGTTATACAAGCCAATATACCACAGGTGACCCCTAAATCTTGTTATACAACTCTGTTAAATTAAATATTTTGTTCCATATTTAATTTTTCTTTAAAATTAATTATATTTGTCTTCTTTTTCAGGTATGAAGCTGTTGGGATATCTTTGGAATATTGATGTATTGAGAATATTAGTGAGTTTTTAGTTCAACTACTTTTAACGATATAGCACTGTATATATTTTGTATTTACAGTTACTGTGTGTATCAACAATAAAAATTATCATTGTTTAATTGTCTGAGAGTTATTTATAAATATTAATAGATTTTTTTTTATAAATTAGAAATTAAATGGCCTGTGAAAGAGGATTTCTATCGTAGCTTTATCTATTGCCCGCTAGATGGAGTATGGCCTTCGATGACTTCCTCCACTATGCGCTTCACTTGTCACATATTCTTCTATTGGTTTTTCCCTCATCCTCTTTCCTCTTTCCTTCTCAATGCTTTGAGCCTCCTATCAATGCTTTAGATCCTCTACCGTTGGGCTACTCTTGGGTGAACATTTTCTCTTTCAACATTCTTAATTCAATGCTCGCTTCTAAGTTTATGCAATATCAATTTACTGACGTTATTTGCATAAATCATACATTATTAATCCCATTTATCGTAAAGAATTAATGTGGGTTAATCCATTTGAAATCGTCCAATTTTCAATAATATTGCCGCTCGACAATTTTAATTTTCAAGATTTTTGACCAGTTATTCTTTGTCCTTTCGTAAGTATAAAACCATATATAAAATTTTCTTATTGCAACCTTTTTAAGTCAGCTCCACGGGCGAAAACACGCGATAAGAAAACCTTTTCTAATTCCTGTATTTTTTAAGATATCAAATAAAAAAAAAAAAACTAACAATAAGATAAGGACATGTTTCGTATTTTTTGTCCTCACAACACATTACCTAAATAGTAAAGAAACCTGTTTAAAAATTTCTCTAAAATTAATAATAAACGTGATTTTTAAAGAGATAAAAGTAAATAAAGAAAAAGAGACTCACTTTTAATTATTTTTTTTATATATCTTAGTCAATCCCTACTTGCTGTAAAAATTTCGATCTTGAGAACATGGCCCTTTTTCGTATTTGAATCTTCAATATTATTAAAAATTAATGTTTCGCGATGTTTACACGGAAATATCACGTAAGGGACTGAATAAAAAATTATAAAACTTATACAGATTACTTTTCTAGACGATATGCTAAAGTAATAAAAATTTAGACTTTGAAACTAAGCTGTTTCCGGAGTTATACAATTCTTTTCATTTTTTAAAAAACATTCTCTTTAAAAAAATTAACCCTGGTAATTTTGCATATTTAACAACCAAACAAAAACTAGAAAGATGAAGAGATCATTTTATATATTATTTTTGTACTTACAATAAATTACCTTAGTAGCCAAGAAATTAACCATTTAATGGTTAAAAAAATCACAAAACATTTCCTCAACTATACTTTTGGCGCGTTTTGACAAGAGAATTGTGAAGACAAAAATACATGTCCTTAACTTATTGTTAGTTGTTTTATTTTTTTATTTGATTTGAATTATAGAAATTAGAAAGATTTTTCCATCTCATGCTTTCTCCCGTATACCTGACTCAAAACGACTGCAACACTAAAAGTACTGGAATGAATTTTTTTTTTATTTATGGTTTTATTCTCACGAAAGGGTAGAGAATAGCTGGTCAAAAAATAACGAAACTCAAAAATGTTGAGCGGCAAGGTTTGGACGATTTCGAATGTATTGAATCATATTTTTAAAAATGCTACCACTGGGTAGTTTCTTCACAAGACATTATAACGCATAAGTGTCAATTAGCCCATTTACTTGTTGTATATATTGTATGTACAGTTGTAAATATCAATAAAAAAAAAAAAAAATGCAAAGGAAGTTTTTTTCAAGATTTCGAAAATTAAAATGTAGACCTATAGTAAAAAAAATGGTGCGGCAACACACGACTTTCACTTATCTCCATTTTTAAAAATCAATGACAGAATTTTCAAATAGAGTTAGGGATAAAAATACGTGAAACTATTAAAAAAAATAATTAAATTGAATTTTTATAGAAACATGTGTTTTACAATATAAAAACATCTATCGGCTTTTTATCACTCTCTATTAGCTTTTAAAAGCTTGTGTATGAGATGATATTTTTTCTGAAATCTTTAGCTTTCCAACTGTATATCATACATGTATATTACTGCTCTTATGTTCAAAAACGAAAAATTGCAGTAAAAAAATAATTTTTCTGTTTTCTTTATTTGGGTATCGAATTTATTCAATTTATATATTTACCTGTTTTTCATCAGCGTTAACAACGGGACTTGGTTATTTGGACCCAGGGGATCCTAAAACGTGTGTTTCCGTTGAAAACTGGAATTCGAAAATTTTCACGATCGCAATACTTCCCCTTACTATATATAGTAAGTGAAAGTAATAATTGAAATCCATACTTTTAGCGAGTTAAAAGATTATAGAAGAGCAAGTCATCTTTACTTATTTATTTGGGTTATCAATGGTTATAAACCCAGAAAAAAATAGACAATAAATAGTAGAAAAAATAATAAGAGGAAAAATTTATTACAATTGAATGATTTTAAATGGATTGACCCGGAATGTGTTTATAAATCGAAATGAGATAGCTTGAAATATAGCATTTTAGATGTAACATATGTGAATGAATATATAATGAGGACTAAAAACCTCTTTAAAACAAAACAAAAAACAAATATTGTTGCAGTTTCTCCATAAGTTGTAAATCCGATTCATTCAACTTACATATTTCGCCGTTTTTTACCAATGCTGACAAGATAATATAGTTATCTTTATTGAATCTACAAAATTAAAGGTACTTTAGGGAAGATAATTTAAAATATCGGAATTTAAGCCTTGTCAGACCATCTCAATCAGAATGAAACCTACATGATATTAAAGCCCATTAAATTTTACATCGATATATTGAGTTTTATAAAAATCGTCGGAACTGTTTTCCAGAAATATGCATGGTATAAAGTGGCTCTTCTGGTAAACTCATTTTGATGAAAAAGTTTTTGTAACGTCTCTGGCGTATATTTGTCTTAAATATGAAATTTCAGTTTATAGGACTTACCGTTTCCGCCTGGGAGTAACCACACACACACACACACACAGACCTTTTTGCGAGATTTGGTTATTTGGACTCAGGGGACCCTAAAATGTGTATTTCCGTTGAAAACTGGAATTCGAAAATTTTCACAATCGCAATACTTTCCCTTACTATATATAGTAAGTGAAAGTGAAAAAAAAATAGAATTGTAATGAAACATTCCTACGCTAACTCTTGGAATACATGTTTTTAAAATATATTTATTGAGATACAGGAGTGCTATCATTGGATAGTTCTTCTTCAAGTCTGTTTCATGCCATTTTTTTTATTATATTTACTTTTTGTATTATGGAGAACTATTTTAAATTTCGATAAATGATGTTGAAAAAAAAAATTTATTGAGATTCGAACTGGAATAAAATTTTACTTGTATTAACAATTTATAATCGGAAATTGTTAATCAACCTTCCTAATTTAGAAGCCGATTAATTAAATTATATTGAATTTTGATGAAAATATGTATTTTAGATTAAAAAATCGGACAATACAACTTATTATCTCCAACTATCATTTAGATTGATAAGGCGATGGAGAGTGATGAAAAGCGGGTGGTTTTCATTACTCTCTATTATCTTATACAAATTTTATATAAAACATGTTTGCCTAAAACAATTTGCATTTTAATGGTATACAAAATATACGTATTACTATTCCTATGTCCTGAACAAAACATTACCTAAACAATTTTTTTTTCTCTCCTTTCCTTCAGTTGGTTATGAAGATCTTTCATCTTATATATTTATTTTTTGTTTTTTTTTCTATTCTTTCAATATGAAATCATTGTTGTTGTTTTTTTTGAATCTGCTAAATTATAGGCACTTTGGAAAAAAATATTGAAATCATCAGCATTTAAGCACTATCAGATTATTGCAATCAGAATGAATGGTTTATATTTTTATGAGCTCAGATCAAGAGGGACAAAAGAAGAACTAATTATTACCAGACTGAGAGTAGGCATACATAGACGTGTTTTCGAATTCTTTACCAATGTATTAGAAACAAAAACAAATATTAGTTTTTAATAAAACTAAATCTATTTGCATATTTTTGAATATATCTATCCGCAAGAGTCATTGGTGGTTCTTTGGCATTTAGAACTTAGTCCTTTTCCAAAACTCCATTAGTAAATTTATCTTCTTGTCGGAGTCCTGAAGTATTTCACGGACAGTATGCCCTATATTCAATTGCTTGTTTAATAAGTTATACTCAAGGCAATCCTCTAGGAGGAAATTCCAATTTGGATCTGCTGCTCAACTTCGCTAAGTTGCTATCAGTACACAGCATACCGCATCAATCCCGAAGACAATCTTAAAGAAAAAATAGAGAGAGATTCCGCCAAATAGGAAATACATATATTTTACTAATTTTGAAATCGATCACGGACATATGAAAATCCAGACCAGCCTCAATATATCTGGTGATGCAGGATTCCCAGTGAGCCCAAGATCATGGTCTCCGCCATGTTTTGCATCTCATTTTTTCCGAGTCCATAGTTCTCTAAAAATAATCCAGTGGCTACTGGGATGGTCCCCCTGCTTCTGTGATTAAGTGTTGTAGTTAATTGTTCTTGGGGTACCACATTTCGAGGAGACACAGGTGAGATAGTCATATTAGAATTTGCAATGTCGAAACCTGAAAGCGACATGATATTTTTCCTCCCTTCTTTACTTGCTAATGCTTGTCATCCATTTAGTTTTGAAGGACTGTTTCTCCAGACTTCATTCCATTGCGTCATAAGGAGGGTTGCATTTAATTTACCCAAAACGTTTTAAGAAGTAGTTTTCCAATCTTCACGGGTCGTTATTCGAGTCAACTGGTATGAGGTGTATGCATTTGCTTTTAGTGTTATGCCGCAACGGAAGTAATATGGCTGTCTTGTGTATGAGAATTTCATAAAAAGTTCATCATTTCGGATATTGTGGCGTGCCTAGATGTTTAGCTCCTAATAGCGAACAAGACACCTCATTAGGTGAGTATATTTTATTGGTAGTTAGGTAATAGAGCTTCCTCGACATCAGCAACTTCTCCTGTAAAAACTGAACTGGCTTAAAGTAGTTCGAAAAGTAAGGATTGGGTAACTATTTTAACTGCACAAATCTAACTGGAGAGTTTCCGCATTTCGAAACGTCGGTATAAAAAACGCTGCGTCCTTCCAATTGTAACAAATATTATTTCTGTGATTCGATAGGACTAAACAGATTTTTGGAAATCTTTAGGAGAGACAAAATTATGACGGCATTGTAATATTGGCAGGGAGCTTTTGCGGTCTTATATGGCGTCTGAATACGATACATGTTAGTAGTTCCGTGACTAGCTGGAACGAATTCGACAACTTTTCGTTAAGGAATATTTGATAGGACGCTATAATCCTTTTTGGGTTCGGACTCAACAGGTGGTTGTAAGTAATGCTAGTTTTCATGTATATTTAGCAAATAGTTACACATTATAGATAGATAGATAGACAAATAACTGTGTTTTATTTTAGTGAGCATATTTCAACATCAAAACAAATATTAAAATATATTTAAAAAAACATTTATTGAACTACAGTCTTTCAGACCGTTAGTCCGGCGCCGATGTATAAAAGTTTGCAAATTACATAATTTTCAAACATAAGTCACTCGCTGATTCTCCTCAAATTCTAAACGTATTAACTTATAAAATAACAGAAAAAATATCAATAATTAATTAATTGTATGCATCAGAAAAAAAATAATTATAATTAAATTCCTTAACTGTGTTTATAAAGCCATGCCATATAACAAAACATGCTAAGATATTAGTGCGGGTGTGTGTGGGTGTGATAAGACGCGCAAAAACGACAACTATACACTCGAGATATTACAGAAACGATTTCATCAAAAATGACTAACCAGCAGAGCCACTTCATTCTATGCATTTTGAACCTTTTTACGATTTTCTTAAAAATGGCTCTAACGATTTTGATTAAACTCCCTATATTAATGTAAAGTGTTATTGTTTTGAATATCACTTAGGTTTCATTCGGTTTCAAATATTCTGAAATGGCTTAAATGCTTATTTTTTGTAAATTTTTCTTATAAGGTCACTTTACTTTTTTAGTTATCAAAAATTAACCATATGATCTTATTAATATTGAAATCAAACGGTTAAATCTATAAGTGTATATTACCCTCAAAATGATTGATAATAGATCAATGTGAACTCTAGAGGAATTTATGATAAATTGAGAATGAATAGAGAGAAATCTATCCTTAAGTGAATGTTTCTAACGAAAATGAATACACATTTTATAATAATCAATAACATATTTTTACTTAAATTAGATTTCCAAAAAAAAATATATATGATTTTTTTAAATATACATAACACATATTTCTATCGAAACTGAATGTAATGAATTCTTTATTGTTTTACTTTCACCTACCTATATATGAAATATATAGTAAGGGAAAATATTGCGATCGACAAAGCTATACCGTTGGAAAGCTAAAGATTTTAGAAAAAATATTATCTATTATACACAAGCTTTTAAAAGTTAATAGAGAGTGATGAAAAACTGATAAAACTAAGTGATTATTTTAGATAATAATATAATAGATTTTTTAATAAAACACATGTTTCTATTGAAATTCCATTTAACTAATTCTTTAATGGTTTCACTCCTTTTTGTCTTTTACTGTATTCTTTCATTTTGTAAAATTCTTTTATCTATTCTAAAAACGGGGGTAAGTGAAAGTCGTGTGTTGCCCGCACCAGAATTTTTTATTTTAGATGAAGAAATAAGATAAAGTATGATTCATAACATCAATATCGTAATAAAAAAAAATCTTGAGTAATTTTTGGAAACCTGGGTCACTATTGTCTTTTTAACATACTGAATAGTTCTTTTTTTTAAACTTCTTTATCAAGTCCTAGCGTGGCAGACATACTTTTCTCGCCTTTGTCTTCCGATGTGAGAGATTTTTCCGAAAAAATATAAACGTAAGGTGCAGAATAGCAATTTTACAATTGGAATATAAAAGACTATTTTGTCCCTTTATAGCCGTGTTTATTGGCGATGCATAAGCTCTCATCTCTGAGATAAATCAGAGCTATCGCTAAGGATAAAAGCATACAGCAATTTGCCTTATAGGCCACTACCTTGGATATAGGGATCAGCAGGGAGGAATAGAACGCATTCACTCAATAAGATCTGGTTTATTTTATACCCTTCCCAATGGATTTTATGTCTTATTCACGAATTACTGCCTGTGAATAATATTGTACTAAAAATCTTTAAAATGGGCGTGAATTTATCCATTCAAAATCATGCAGATCAAACCGCTCAACATTTTTGATTTTCATGACTTTCTTACTAGTTATTCTGTATGTTTACCTTAACATTAAACCGTGAAAAAAACTTTCTTTTTAACGATTTTAGAGTTTTAGCCGATTTAATTCACTTGGTAAAACAGTATATCCTGGGAGTATTAATATTTCGCATTTTGAATACAAAGAATCATTTTAAATGCATTACCTATTATACTCACAACTCTCAAGACGTTAAAAATTAAAGCTTAAAAATAAATAAATACTTACACTTACCAACTGAAGCCCATCTGGGCTTACGCCTCACATATATACGGGAGAGCCAAAAAGTAAAATTTAAATTTTCCAATCCAAAACTTCTAAAATTATTAAAAACTCACCATGGTACGTTAGCAACACTACTTTACAGCCAACAGTCAACGAACAAATTCGGACCCTCTAAAAACGTTTTCAAAACAACTTACACGGACATACTAACACATTAATACAAAGCATAGCCACTAGTAACTTGCAGGACAATACTCACAGAAGGCTAAAAAGAAGTTGTATGAGGGACCTTAGTAGAGGGAAAACAGGCGAGCTGGTGCACTTTTTTGAGGAGCCAATCAGATGCCAGCATTTGGTCACGTGACCTATGGCGGGAGATTTGAATTTGAATTTCCACCACGACCTAACCTTAACCACGATGGTTCGCGCCATCGACTTAACCTAAACCACTAAGCCACGCCCCTTTTTAGTCACGTGACCCTTCATCAACCTAACCTAAACCACTAAGCCACGCCCCTTTTTGATCACGTGACCCCTGTTTGAGAGTATTAAGTCTTTATAAAGCATGAGTCTACCCGGCGTCCATTTTCTTTTCCCTACGTTTTGGGCTAATTTAGTATTTATAAAGCATGAGTCTACCCCGGGCGCCATTTTCTTTTATGACGTCACAATTTACAAAGCATGAGTCTACCCGGCGTCCATTTTCTTTTCCCTACGTTTTGGGATAATTTAGTCTTTATAAAGCATGAGTCTACCCGTCCGCCATTTTCTTTTATGACGTCACAGTTTACAAAGCATGAGTCTACCCGACGTCCATTTTCTTTTCCCTACGTTTTGGGCTAATTTAGTATTTATAAAGCATGAGTCTACCCGGACGCCATTGTGCTTCCCCCACTCCTTCAATAGTTAACCAATCAGAGTGCCTAACTTGAGAGTTCCTCCCGGCTAGGTCCGATGGTCAAATTGTAATGTGTGCTTTTACAAAACCTTTCAAACTGTGACATAACCTTACTATTGTTTACATTTATTGTAACCTCCCTTACTGTTACATAACCTTCTCATTGTTTACATTTTGATCCCCCTCCTCTCCCCCCCCCACTCCTTCAATAGTTAACCAATGAGAGTGCCTAACTTGAGAGTTTATAAAGCATGAGTCTACCCGGCGTCCATTTTCTTTTCCCTACGTTTTGGGCTAATTTAGTCCTTATAAAGCATGAGTCTACCCGGCGTCCATCTTCTTTTCCCTACGGTTTGGGCGTGTTTAGTATTTATAAAGCATGAGTCTACCCGGACGCCCTTTTGTTTTTATGACGTCACCATTTAAATAATGTAAACCTGTTCGAGCATGCACCGACATGTCGAATCATGTAAAAACAGGTTAGCGAAAGTACAAACAGGTTTGAATCATGTTGAAGCATGCAGGTATGTGAAACGGAAACATGGACTTTGAACCTTCTTAATGCCTTTAATATAAACATCGTTATAGGGCTTCTTAATCCTATACAGCTTTGAACTTTGATCTTTAATCCTACATTTTAAGTAGTGATAAAAAGTTCCTTAAGCTTAAACGTAAACATGGACTTTGAACCTTCTTAATGCCTTTAATATAAACATCGTTATACGACTTCTTAATCCTGTACAGCTTTGAACTTTGATCCTTAATCCTAATATTTAAATAGCGATAAAAGGTTCCTTAAGCTCTTGGACTACGGTCTATTATCTTCCTATGTGTAATGAATTTTAATCCTATACAGCTTTGAACTTTGATTCTTAATCCTACTATTTAAATAGCGATAAAAGGTTCCTTAAGCTCTGAGACTTTGAAGCATTATTATATATAAAATATAATGCGGACCTTGTACGTTTCATGTCTTAGTATAGTAAATCCCTAAAGATTTAATCGTAAAAAAGATAAATTTAAGACGTCAATATCAACTTTGTACTGATAATTGCTTAAAGTATAAATATTCCTTAAGCTCTGAGACTTTGAACCATTACCCTCTTAAGTATATATATAAATATAATGCGGATCTTGTACGTTTTATCTCTTAGTATAGTAAAAAGATTTAATCGTAAACAAGATAAATTTAAGACGTAAATATCAACTTTGTTCTAATAATTGCAGAAAGTATAAATATATAATAATATAAAACTTGTACCTATTTCGGTAGGCGAATATAATTTTTTTATATATTTTTTCAACCGTTTTAATTGTTTTCTCAACTTCTTAGACCATTTTTTACCTTTTCTATGTATTATTTACTCATCATTAACAATCCTGCTTTAGGATTGCTATTTCGCGATGTTTTCGGAAGAGTTCGTCTAGGCCGGCTTCGGTCTTCTACCTCACCTAGTTGGACAATCTCTAATCCTTCCGAAAGAAATAAACAATGATATCGTTAATTCTATCGAAAAAACAACTAACTAGTGTTATCTCTTGCTAAGGTATTATCAATAATATAGTCGTGAATAATGATACACTACATCGTAATTATTTCGTATTACACGAGTTTATCGCATCATTATATAGTCGTTAAGTAATCAAAGTTTAGAACCTTTTTCAGTTCAATATTGAGCCTTCAGCTCTTTGATTTTGAATTTTTAATCTTTAAAAACATAATAAAAATAGTACGTTATGACAGAAAATTTCAATAAACACCTCTATCTAACTTTAACTAGTATACGACGCCCACTATTAATCACGTGACCTATGAACACATCCCCTTATTGTTCATGCCTTTTTCTAATCAGCTAATCAAATTGCTCCATTTTATGGATTTGAAAGTTCCTTCCGGCTAGGTCCGGTGGTCATCGCTAACCTACTAATTGTATTTATATAAATTCAATCAACATATCGACCTAAACTTAACTAACATACAATTCCCTTTTTAATCACGTGACCCTGGGACCCTGTTCTTATCATTCATACCCATCTCTAATCGGTGCTCTATTTTAAGCATCTGAAAGTTTGATCCGGCGAAGTCCGATGACACTTGCTAACCTACTCATTGTACTTATATTTTACGCATGCAAAAGTTCCTCCCGGCTAGTTCCGATGGTACTCGCTAGCTTACTCATTGTACTTATAATTTAAATATCCGAAAGTTCCTCCCGGTTAGTTCTGATGATACTCGCGGACCCATTGCCAAGTTTACTTTCTTTTTTTCTTTTTTAAGCCTTCCTAACTGTTACATAACCTTCTCAATGAATGAAAATTTTGTAGCATGTTCAATAGTATAATTTTCGGTAATATTTCTATACCTTTCTTATTTAATTTAATTGTCTCCTAACTTAGTCGCAGAACACACATTACTTTATAAAATATCCGCAAGAGCGCAGCACCCACTCTATTTTGTAATATGTCCAACAGGGCGAAGCTCCTATTCCTTTGGGATTGTATATGTTATCCTCCCAATAATGTTTTGTAGAGGCTGAGTGTGCCCAACCGCCATTTTTTTTTTATGGCGCCACCATGTTTGAAGCATAAATATTTATATACACAATGATATAAAACTTCATTTTCGACCTATTACGGTCGGAAATTTGTTTTTTATACATAATATTTTCAGCATTTACAATTGTTTTTGCGCCTTCTCAGACGGTTATTTACCTGTCCGGACGATTACTTAATTTTAATTAACAACCATGGTCTGCCCAGATCTGGATTACCCTCATACTCGGAAAGCTTTGGCCTTCCCCCACTCCTTTTCATCCCAACATCGGTACACACCTCCTAATCCTTTAAGCCTTGGACTTTGAACAGATAATTCCTAAATTTTGTAAACAAAGGAGACTATAAATAGGGATGGTTTTCTAGGCCTCTTTCTCATTCTCTTTTACAGCCTCTTGAAAGATAATTTTAAACGTGTCAGTACTGTTTTATTGAACTGTTTTTCATTTTGGCTTTAAATTGTAGATCATTATAAGTTTTTCAACTATTTTCCATTTTTCTTTTACCCTTCGGATTTTCTAATTTTTAGAAGAAATTTATTCATTTATTATTTGCTATTTGTTTTTGTTTTACGATTAATATTTTGATTATTTCATTTATTTTTAAGTTTATTAATTATATCGCATTTAATTTTTTTTTTTTATCATTCGTTTTCAATAATGGCATCAAGTAACAATAAGTGTGGATATTGTGATAGAAATTTCAGCCGAAAAGATAGCAAAGTACGTCACGAAAAGTCATGCTTGACGACTCAGAAACGGCGTACATGTGTTTCTTGCGGCGAGATTTTTTCGTCTCTAAACCAACTCATGAATCATTTACGTCGTTGTCAGAGAGAAACTCCCCTTGTCATGACGAAACGAAGGCGGTTGGAAATGGCTATAGGGCCTTTATTTGAAATCGAGACAGCGTTTGGAGGGGATATTAAGACTTTTTACCTTCCATGTTCTGAACCAATTGATGCTGTGGAATTTCTCTGCCATCAGACTGAAACATTATATCGATTAATTACAGAATTTTGGGCGGAATCAGATGCTCCTCTAAAATTCAATCTAGTTCTAGAGGCCACTTATGAAAATATTAGAGGGGAGACGTGCGATAGGGCGTTTAAAACCAAAAACATAACAATATCCGAAAGTTCTTCGGTCTTGAACAGTCTCAGTGGAAGCTACTCGAAAATAGCTACCGAGATGGAGGATATGACAATAAAGGGGAGCGGTTGGTTCCTTAAAAGTCTAGACGGACTTCTTCTAAGAGTGAATCGATTTAGGCCTCTAGGTGCCTCAAGTCATGATAAATAAACTAATTATTTAATGATTAAATTAAATGAATACAAACCAGTTTCTTTCTTTTCTTTATTATAAGAACATTGTTATATTTTTATTTACTCAAGTGAAATACTACTTTTGTCCAAGAGAAAAACTTATTATTTTCTTTCTTTATTTATTTTTTATTCAATAAAGGTTTAATTTATCACTTGTTAAGGTTTTACATAATTTTTTTTTTATTATTTTAAAGATATGTATTCTTTATTGGTATTTATATTTATTTAAAAAATATACACACCTTAAAATATGGCCAAATGAAATAAGGTTTAAAGAAAGTTTTATATTATTTATCGTTCCGGATGCTGTTTAAGAGAGCTTTTTTTTTTTATTTTTAATTTTTGCTGATATAATATTGTTGTTTTTATTTTTAAACCAAAGTATGTATGTGTGATGGAATGGATGGGTCCCTGGCGTGGCTCTAAAGGCTCCTAAACCTAAAAGGAATGAGTGTTGTGGTTCCAAGAGAGGTTTACCAAAAACCTGGAAACCTTAACAAACAGATAAATAAATATGTGTTAAAAAATATTTACAACGATTTTATACCAGCACACCTTCTCTATGCACTCACACCTTGACGAGGTGGGAAGGCTTACTTCTAAATTATATTTAGAAAACCAAGATGAGTGTAAAAAAAAAAAAAAAAAAATAATAATAAAAAAAAAAAAAATAATAATAAATAAATCATATGTAATTCACTTAAAAACAACTTAATATTTGTTAAGTTTTTACATTTTCTGTCATGAACTTTGAACTTTTTAATCCTTTTATGATATCAGGATAGGTGAAGTGGCCTTTGAACCAGTAATTCTCAGCCATCAAACATTGTTATTATTTCTCTATATTTTTAATAATTTTGACTTGAAAAAATGAGGAATCATTTTTTTTTATGAAATATATAGGTCTTTATTAATAATTTAATGATATAATATTTTAGTAACACTATTGAAAATGGGTACAAAGGGGAAATAAAAAAAAACGGCATAAGGAAACAAAAAATATTTATTATATCCAAATAATGTTATGTACAGCAAATAAAACACCATTAAATAAATGAAATTTCATCTTTAAAACAAACTCTCCCTTTATATATTAATTATATCATCTCATTATTATTGTTGAAAGCTACAATCTCTTCATCCGACATCTTAAATCTTTTAGGAAGATATACTCTGATAGTATTATCATGATCCTTCAACGTGGCGACCAACGCTAACCCTAATTTGGTCTTAAGATGCTCCAATTCCGCTATGATGTATGGCCGCCCGATTTCAATATCCTTCAGTTTACACACTAAACGAGCGTCATCGTTTAAATGATTCAATAACTTTTTGAAGTCCCTCGCAGAACTAAAAATAGAGAAAAAAAACAAAACAGGTGTTTAGGATAAATATGGTAAGAAAAAAACTCTATTAAAAAAAAAATAATAATAATGAGATATCATTAAAGTAATAAATATACTTACGAATTCATGACGATTGATATGATGATGATTTAAAACAATATGCTACGATCGGATGCTAGAACGAAAATGAATCCCTAGGTACTCACTCGTCAAGGACTATTAGTTGTGTGCATGCACGCTAGTTGCGCATGCGCTAACCCCCTCCCTTCTTCCCCCTCCACCAACCTCACTCCTACTCTTACCATCACTCGTCCAATTTCAAACAATCATTTTCACGATTGTCAATTCTCTGTCACTAATTAGGACATTATTTTTTGTTAATATTCATATTTGATATACTCTCTCTCTCTTTCTCTCTCTCTCACTCTCTCTTTCTCTCTCTCTCTCTCTCTCGAAATTCAATAATTCATTAAGTTATTGGAAACATCAAGACTCTCATGTAGAATTAGATCGTGAAGGTTTTTATTTCTCCCGATATCTGAACCTCTCTCTCTATCCCTGACCATCCTTAACCACTTTTGACCATCTCCCATCACCCATAACTAACTCTAACTTCCACGACCGGCTGATATCGTCCTGAAATATAAATATAAAAAAAAAAAATCCTTAAAATATACAACTAATGTGTTCATATAGACGACTAGCGTTCGTTTCACGGGTGAGCCAGGGAGGTGGAGGGAGGGGGGAGGGAGAGGGTGAAGGGGGGAAGGGCAGGTACAGGCACAGGTGAAAATCAAAATCAATGAACAACAGTCCCTATCCTAAAATAAAAAATTGTTTCTGTTTCACAAAAACAAGATCTGAGTTTCCTAAAGGTGATTACACTAGTACTTCATTTATTTATTCCATTATATGAGGAAGACAGATAGCGTACCTGATAATTCATGTGAATGTAAGTTCCTGATCTTCAATATTAGGAAATTGTACCTGTAAGACCACGAACCTCATAGAATAAGGTTATAGAACTTAACCTTGTATAAATCATCCCCAATCGTTCGTACCTCTCAACAGTAGTGAGATAATAATAAGAATATCCATTAATAAAACCTTAGAAAATATAAAAACATGCATTATTTTAAGAACGATTTCGCAATCGTTGGACAATAATGCTATAAAAGTGTAAATATTAGGAAGATTGGATCATATTGACTATCAAATAGTTGACAAATTTTCATCTGATGAATTCTCATCCTATCTCTCCGCTGGACTTTATGCTCTTCCTTATTTTTACTAACAGTTTCATGATAATTAGTGGTTATTACATTTCCAATTAGCATCAAATGCTTATACGGTGATGTTTAGCAACTTATATTTCTGGAAGATTTCCTAATCGCGATATGCTGAATAAAAACCTTCACGATCTAATTCTACATGAGAGTCTTGATGTTTCCAATAACTTAATGAATTATTGAATTTCGAGAGAGAGAGAGAGAGAAAGAGAGAATGAGAGAGAGAGAGAGAGAGAGAGTATATCAAATATGAATATTAACAAAAAATAATGTCCTAATTAGTGACAGAGAATTGACAATCGTGAAAATGATTGTTTGAAATTGGACGAGTGATGGTAAGAGTAGGAGTGAGGTTGGTGGAGGGGGAAGAAGGGAGGGGGTTAGCGCATGCGCAACTAGCGTGCATGCACACAACTAATAGTCCTTGACGAGTGAGTACCTAGGGATTCATTTTCGTTCTAGCATCCGATCGTAGCATATTGTTTTAAATCATCATCATATCAATCGTCATGAATTCGTAAGTATATTTATTACTTTAATGATATCTCATTATTATTATTTTTTTTTTAATAGAGTTTTTTTCTTACCATATTTATCCTAAACACCTGTTTTGTTTTTTTTCTCTATTTTTAGTTCTGCGAGGGACTTCAAAAAGTTATTGAATCATTTAAACGATGACGCTCGTTTAGTGTGTAAACTGAAGGATATTGAAATCGGGCGGCCATACATCATAGCGGAATTGGAGCATCTTAAGACCAAATTAGGGTTAGCGTTGGTCGCCACGTTGAAGGATCATGATAATACTATCAGAGTATATCTTCCTAAAAGATTTAAGATGTCGGATGAAGAGATTATAGCTTTCAACAATAATAATGAGATGATATCATTAATATATAAAGGGAGAGTTTGTTTTAAAGATGAAATTTCATTTATTTAATGGTGTTTTATTTGCTGTACATAACAGTATTTGGATATAATAAATATTTTTTGTTTCCTTATGCCGTTTTTTTTTATTTCCCCTTTGTACCCATTTTCAATAGTGTTACTAAAATATTATATCATTAAATTATTAATAAAGACCTATATATTTCATAAAAAAAAATTATTCCTCATTTTTTCAAGTCAAAATTATTAAAAATATAGAGAAATAATAACAATGTTTGATGGCTGAGAATTACTGGTTCAAAGGCCACTTCACCTAATTTCATTAAAAAAAAATGTTTACATTAACATTCATCTTCATGATTCTGGATTTTTATTTCTATATTATATCCGTTGTTAAAAAAATTGTCACTTTGTATTTTACCAGAAAAATAAAAAAAGTCAGAATATGCTGAAGGTTTCGAGTACAAACCTGGTAAGGTGGCCCTAGGATTTTTTAATGAGAGTAATATTTCCTTCGTTCTGCCGTCCTTCAGAGGGGAATTAAAAAGGTAGTCTTGAGCCTGTGTGACATCTCGTTAAAAATCCCTACCCTTATTGAAACTGGATAGGCAAAATTTAGGACTCACACTGTAGCATCGTCCGATAAGCCACTGTAGGATAAAAGTGACTTTATAGAAATAAAAAATAAAATAAAATTAGAGTTGAAATAAAGTAATTAAATCGAATTTAGTTAGAAACCCATGTTTCTTTAAATAATATATCGTATTATTTTCAGCAAAATCACTTAGTTCTGTCGGCCCTTATCATTCCCGATAACAATATAAAACTCTGTGTAGGTATAACATTTCTTTGAATATCTTTAGCTCCCCAATGGTATACTATACATCCAATATGTATTATAATTCTAATGCTGGAAAAAAAAAAATAGTCATAATATGTATATCTACTAGCGAGTTTAATAAAAATCATTAAACGCCACAACATGCTAGTATAATGTGGCTCTACTAGTTCACGAATTTTTATGAAAAAAGTTGCTACATCACAGGTATGTTAGTGAATTCTTCTTCTTCTTCTTCTTTCTCTAACTCCTTTGTACCGTTAAGCGTGGAGTTGCAGTCTCTGTCCATTGAGCCCACTGGCTTCTGTCCCTGGCAAGTCTTCTCAGCTCCGGGATGGTACGTCCTCTCGCTGCTCCAAGTTTTCCAATGCAGTCATTATACATAGATCTGGGTCTGCCACGAGGTCGTCTGCCTTCCGGTCTAGCTTTTAAGTACCACCTGGCTTTACGGGTATCGTCCATTCTACAAACATGCCCATACCATTTAAGTTGTCTTTGTTCCAGAATGTCACAGACTGATCTGACACCCAAATCCTCACGTACTCTCTCATTCCTGATGCGATCCCTCCTCGTCTTTCCTACTACTCTTCAGAGGAATCTCATTTCAGCAGATGTGATTTTACTCAGATACTTGCTGAGGGTTGTCCAGCTTTCAGCTCCGTACAGCAGCACTGGGAGAAACACAGATTTAAATAACCTCACTTTAGCCTCCCGACTAACTTCCAGCTTGCCTATGATTGTTTTTAAAATCTGGTAGTATAGTCCATTGGCCTTCGTCACTCGATTTAGGACCTCCTGATCTATTTTACCATCACTATTTATAATGGTCCCAAGGTACGTATAATTATTCGTTGATTCTAGGGGTTATCCACTACATAAAATCACAGGCTCTGCATTTTCTCTTCTAGCACTCATCACTTTGCTTTTAGTTGGGTTTATATGCAGCCCTCTTTACTTGAGTTCCTCTTCCCATTCCAGCTATGATGACTGGAGAGCCTCCTGGGAGTCAGCTATGAGGACTATATCATCGGCATAGATCATGGCTTGTGCCAGCACTGGTATTAGGTTCCAATAGCCCACCACTGCTCTTGGGGTCCTCCTTTTGCACACCTTCCATATCTCGTCCATAATAAGGATAATAGCAGGGGACTTAGACTATCTCCCTGCTTTTCTCTTTTATAGAAATGGAAATTCTGTGACATTTGGCCATTAATTCTCACAATACCCTTTGGATCTTGGTACACTGATTTGATAGCGCTCACCAGATTTGCCGGTACTCTTCTTGTTATCAGCGTGTCCCATATCTCCTGTCTTAGCACTGAATCGAAAGCTGCCCTCAAGTCAATAAATGCTAGATATATAAGTTTCTAAAATATCAAATTTCAGTTATATAGAACTTATTTTCGGAGCTTCACATACCACACAAACAGAACTCTTTGCGGGACAGGTAATGGACACAGAGGATCCTAAAACTATTTGTGATTTTCAAACGGTGGAAATTAGAATTCGAATATTTTCACTATAGCAATACTTTCCCCTATTATACAATTCACATATAGGTAAGTGGGAGTAAAAACCGTTGATTCTTCTCTTAAAGAGCTTTTACGACCTAATCTCATTCAGGGAAAATGTCAGATTTTGTAATGGAAATACTTGGAATCATCATAAGAATTAATTCTATTTAAATATTTCTATAATAAGTTATAATTTTAGCTAAAAACCAAATTTGATGCATAATTGCAATTTTATATTTGAAGTAAGAATAGTCCTGGAGTTTTAATGATTTAAATCATAAATTTAAGAATTTACTAAAATCGACTAATCTCATCTCTCAATTTGTATATACCAAAGAACGAATATTAGATAATTGTTTTCAATACTTCTAAAACAAAACTGAAAAAAAAATCTTATTCTGTATAGATCTAAATATAGAATAAATGCTCTAAAAAGCTAATAAACTAAAATTTTTTTTCTCCAAAAAATAAAAAATTAATAGAATATTCCATGACAAATAAAAAAGTTGCCAAAGATTCAGGATTTACGAAAAACCAAAACTCGTATTAATTATTTCCCTAAAATCATCCTTCAACGCGTTCAAGGAAAATGTGACAAGGATAAAAAAAAAAAAAAAAAATTGAACTTTCTTGCATTCTTGGATGGAATGGCATAAGCCACCATCTGTTTCAAAACACTTAATTAAATATATATTCAATTATACAAATGTTTTAAAATAAAGGGCATGGCAATTCCTGAACAGAGATAAAACTGTTTGGATATTTAGAAAGATTATTACAGTATAGGTACGTTATTGCTTAAATATGTGTATACATACATTATGTATTAAAAAAAGTTGTTTTTATATTATAAAAAACATTTTTTTTTACATTTTTGTTGGTTTCTTTTTATGTTTCGGTGAAAATTACTAGACTATAAGGATAAGATTTATAAATGACTAATCATGTAAGTTTAAAAAAGCAACGTTTGACAGATTTAGAGTCCATCAGATTGGGATTTGAAGTTTTTCTTAACGAAAAGAACATTTAGCAAGAAAATATAGTCACTTACTAGTAACAACTATCTTACTTTTATCTCGTTCAGTCTGGGAAGATCGTAAACGACCAACCTTATTCAGTGGGTTACAAATTTCCATCGCACCTAGACGCCTTAAAATTCTTGAATTATAAGTTAAATCAGTTTTCATCTTATTTTAGTTGAACTACTATGGAGAGGAAAACGTATTTTTCGATTCTAGTTTGGAGAGCGTACAAGAGTTTTTGCACATAATGTTACGAAGAAATAGCATCAAAGCAAGCAAATATATAATATATATATATATATATATATATATATATATATTTTTTTTGTAAATCAAATTATTTTTTTTAAATTGTAAAAAGAGTTGTTTTTTTTTTACGAGTTCTGTTTGTTCATTTACATATTGTTTTAATTATTTTAATGACTTTCGATTCTTACAATACCTTATTTTTTTTTTTTATGACAGCCGTTAGAAATTATCTTTTCCTTACACAACTTAATCAAATCCAAATGTTTATTTTTTGTTAGAAACTATCATTTTGGTTGATTATAAATAATAATACGGGAGCGGGATGATTTAGTCGATAGAACACTAGTCTACTGTTCTCCAGGCCTTGGATTCGATTCCCAGCATTGGCAGAATATTATTTATTCTGTTAATTCAGTTGGGAGGCGACCCTAGGGTATGGAGATCCTCTGGGGCAGACCCAGCCTCAAAAAAGTGGATACCCAAAAATGGGGAAAAACCAGGCGGCTGAGCGTGATCCAGGCCTAATCACCTCATTGAACTGCCTTGGTCTAGAAAGAGTACGAATTTCTATATGTACTGAGCCCAAAACGCATCATGAGTTTAGTTATAGAGGTTCTTTTTTTATATACATAAAATAATAAGCAATGCTATTAAAATTAACCCTTAAAAAAGTTTAAAGTTATTTCAGAAATTAGCGGATCCACGTACGAGTCTACCCCCACCTCACCTTGTACGAGTTTGAAATTCACCTTAGCTACGGAGGTTTAAAGTTATCCGTTCTTAAAAAAAACAAGTGATGTGTAGGATCTTTGGAGCAAGTTCTACCCCTAGATATATAGAAAAGGGTGGGAAAACAGGGCCATAAAGATCCCAGCCCTGCCCGCCCCTTATCGTCGGTATTGAAAGCCTGTGGTGGTTCCAGCAAGATTCCAAAAGCCCCTGGCACTGAAGTAAACATATTGGCTATCTCCACTACTCCACTCTTCATATTTTACAAACATTATCACCAATCAAAGGCACTTTATATCTGAAGAAATCATAAAAGCTTTTTAACCTAGACAAGGATTCGATCATAAGACTAGTTTATTGAAAAAAACTACAATGTACTATTTCTTTTTCTCATCATTGTCTTAAGTGTTCTTTTGGTTCAATATTTTTGCGATATATATTTGGCCGCTCTACAAAAGATGTCTTTGATACATTTTTTTTATTTATTTAATATTTTTAGACATCGCAACGTTTCATCCTCTATGGCCATTTTCAAGCATCTGAAATCAATTGAAAGTTTTTATAGCATTTATACATTTTTAACATCTGATGTAAAAATTTCAATAAATATATAATATATAAAATAAATTGTATAAATTGGGACAATAAGTCATATTATAGACAAACGTCACAATGGCTTCAAAAGATAATACAACAACAATAAAATAAACATAAACAAAATTTTGATTTTTACAATGTATCAGTCCCACTTAAGGAAGATAATATAAATAAGAGGAGGATCATTAGAGGTTAGTGGCGCATGAGAACATCTACAAGACGGCCAAACTGTTGAGTAAGTTAATAACAAAAATTTTCTTTTCTTATCAAATGAATAGATTTTTCCATTTTTGGATTAAGTGATGCAATATATTATAATCTTTTTGAAAACAGATGCTTTTAAAAATTTATAATATTAAAAATTATGACGATACTGCTAATGAAGGGGTGAAATGAATATATATATAACATGGATATGCATGGTGGTAACGCATTAATTAAAATGCTGAAATCAGATGTTAAAAATGTATAAACGCAAAAAAAACTTTAAATTGATCTCAGATGCTTGATAATGGCCCTAGCTGAAACGTCGCGATGTCTAAAAATATTTAATAAATAAAAAAAATGTATCAAAGACTTCTTTTGTAGAGCGGCTAAATATACGAGCCATGTTGTTTAAGTAAGTACCGTTTAGAATTAAAAAAAGACGTGCAAAGATATCGCAATAATTTTATTTTTACATGAAATCCTGTACCAAAAAATGGTGCCGCGTTATGACAAGTGCCTCAAAATTCATGGATATTGTGTAGAAAAGTAGATTAAGGAACAGCCTTTCATGTAAAAATAAAATTATTGCGATATCTTTGCACGTCATTTTTTAATTCCAAAACGGTACTTACTTAAAAACCATGCCTCGTATATCGCAAAAGTACTATTTAGCTGTGTTCTAAGCCGATGCAATGAGATTTGATGACCCTAATCCTCGCTTATATGTGATTATATATATTATATATTACAATGCACAATTTGAGGAGCTCCAGCGTCTCTTCCGGAATTTTTAATAAATAAATTTATCAGAATTTATGTAAAGAAGAAAATATAACTAGTGTTGTAAATATAACTTAGTCTATTTATCTGGCTATTATTGGAACCATATACCGGAAGTATTATGCTTATAGAAAGTGTGTTTTAATTACCATCACTTACCTGTATATAAAATGTATACTGATTAAATGGTTATGCGATCTTTTTATTGTTGTTGTTGTTTTTCGAATTTTTAAAAGAAATAAAAGTTTAAAGATCCCCTGAGTCGCAATGACCAAGCTCCGAAAGTTAGCTAGAATATGATTAGCAATAAACATTTATGTCCCGAGAAAAGGTTTACACTCAATGAATTGTAAAAACATTTTCTGGTGATGGGAGTATATGTAGCCGATTTTAGTAATTGTTTTAGGTTTTTGAACTTTATTAAAACATTTCTGTTTACCGAATCAGGAACCTTGTGTGAAAGATATCTAGTTTAATATATGTATATATACATCTACATCATCTTCCTCATCTAATAAAAAAAATGTAGGTATGCAATAAGAAGTTATTTTTATCAAAAGATTATTACTTAAAATTGTAGGATAATGATAAATCCACTATTGTACACCAAATACTAGTAACTGAAAACCAATTAATTACAAGAATATTTGTTCATTTCCATATTAGTTCTAAAATACATATACACACACACACACACACATATATTTTATATATAATATATATATATATATATATATATATATATATATATTGAGTTGTAAAATAAGTATGCGTGCGTTTTTCTTGGTGATTTAATAAAACTTTCAGATTCTTGTAAATATTATTAATCAATTAAGTGTGACCCATTTTGATTTGTTATTCCTTTGAGGTATTTTTTATTTTTTATCATTATCCACAGTTGAACCACAAAAGTAAGCTGAACGGTACTTTATTTTATTTATGTGCATTAGGATGCTCCATTTTAGCCTATTTTCATTACAAATTACCCACTTATTTACAGTTTTAAAACTGTTTTCTTCATTGCCAACAGTTAAATTCCAAAGCTATAAACGGATCCTACATCTTGTAATCCTCTTTCGTTCCGTCTAATTGCAAGCTTCGAAGTTAAGACCAGTCTTTAATTAGAATTAATTTGTCGTTAATTAGACCAGTCGTTTTGAGAGAATATTTAGCGGTGTGGTCCAAAACTCAGCGGTATTATTTTAAATGGTATTTACTATTGTAATTTTTTTTATAATGAAAATTAGACGAATATGATGTTCAAGCAGCACCGACATAGCTTTTTTAGCAAAAAGTTCCATTAATTCAAAAATATTAACATCCTTGCTTTTATTTTAATGCAAAACAATACAACCACTAATGGGAAGTTTCTATTGGGTTGTAAAATTAGTGTGTATCGTTCTTTCCTGGTGATTTGAATAAATATGTATTTCAGCGAACCACTTACGGACGGAACCACTTTTTTAAAAGGCATCATCACTATACACCCTGCGAATTTCCCTAACCATCTGTGTAGATCATTTTTCTTTACGGAAATAAATATCATTAAATTACGAAAATGATTTTTCTCTTTTTCATTTTGAGCAAGCAACATACCCCTTAAAGATAAGGGATCTCGAATAAAAGCGATACATAAAAGCACCTTAACTCATGCGTTTTTAGAATATGCAAACATTATTAAATCTAAGTAAACAAGATTTTATAAACACAGAGAGGATTAAATTGAAATATTGGAAAACGCTACAAGCTTATTTTACAACCCAATATATTAATATACTAATTATCGAAGACCCGAGGATTTGTTTGTACTATCTATCGGTAGCAGCCACATCTATAGACTATGTACATGCTGATACAACCTCCTGGTATACTGAAGATTCTGAGACCCCTTTTATAGGTAAATTAATTGGCAGGGGTAGAGGGAAAATATATGACATTTTGTAGTATAGGGGATGCAGGACCCTAAGGAAGGGTATGACAATAAACTAATTAAGCACAACCTTCTCCCCACCCTACCTTGGGTACCCTAAGGACTAAAACGATATTGTACAGGACATGTACGGCCAAAGGGGGGAGAATATCAGGAGTCCTCTCATATATGGAAGATATTCAAATTATATATACCGCTCGACAATTTGATTTTCGTGATTTTTGACGAACTATTCTATCCCTTTGTGAATTTAAAACCATAAATCAATTTTTTTTTCCGGAAAATAGTTTTAGTGTTGCAGCCGTTTTAAGTCCGCTTCGCTGTTGAAAACATGTCTTTTTTTTGTCCTTTATAAACCTTTAACTCAAAGTCTCGCTTTTTATTCATTTTCATATTATTTTTTTTACTAATTTTTCACTGTTTATGTAATAAGTTGTAGGGTCAAAAAATACGAATTATGCCCTTATCTTATTGTTAGTTTTTGTTTTGATTAGATATCTAAAAAATTACCACATCGCGAAGCTGAGTTAAAACGGGTGTAATACTAAATATATCACCAGGAAAAATTTATTTTTTTTGTTTTATATTCACAGAAGGTTTTCACCTGACATCTTATCAAAATAATTTTGCGAATTTTATTTCAAGATATTCATTTATTGCAATGTTCCAAAGAGGGGAGTGTTGAAAAATAGTTTAAATTTTTTCAGAACATATCTTGCTTATAAATCGGGAATATTAAATCGTTATTAAACTTCTTTTGTTTTTTCGTTTGATTGAGCAATGCGGTTTAGAAAAAAAATCATCAAATCCGATACACTTTTCAGAGTTGAAATCCATTCAACGAATATATTAATCAACGGAACATTTTGATTCTTTTTTTAATGTAAGCTTGATAAAACGATGCGAAAAATCATCTGAGATGAAAAATTCTATACCGTAAAACTTGTGGACTTAATTGAAACCTTATGAATAGTTGGACTTAGTGCCGCACGCTGACTTATTAAACTCTCCGCTAAGAAATTTAGTCGAGGCCAGCCAGCTGTGACCTCCGCATGTTACACCCGCCCCGCTCTCTATCCACTCATGCAATATGTTCGTAGTTCTAGATCTGATGGAGGATTGTAGTGCAATATTAATTATTGATCAACATTAGACATTATATCAAAAGTCCCTGCATATCATAACACAATCCTTTAGAATTTCCAAATTTTGAAAACTTCTTTAGGGGTAAAAGCTTTGAATCCGTAACCATGGTAACGTCACCAACATGCGCTCTATGTGTACCTGTCTATTAGATATAGGATAACGATATCAATTTTCGTGAACGTTATCGATATTACACCGGGTAATATCGGCAAAAAAACATCGATATTAATAATACTTTATTTTAGTATTTAATTTAATTAAAATCAGTTGCTAATGAATAAGTAAAGACACAGTAGATGAACTATGTCTTAGAACGTATCTTTTACTGCATATAAAGTTAATATCAATTCTCTTGACTCTAAATTATCGATATTTGTAAATATTATTAAAACATTACTTTGCATGAATACATTTAAACATACGAAGCAAAATCATGATAAACTTACTGTCAATATTTAAATCGTAGTAAAGCGAAATAGAAAAGAATATCTTGATCATATAAGCATAGAAATGTTACATTTCATTATTAAATTCATTTTAATAATATTTATTTCAATTAAGCACAATGTATATTTCATTACATACTAAAACGAATGTTTTTTATTTACTTGGGAGAGAAACTGAGGTTATAAGAAACAACTATAAAGCTTATTCTTAAATGTCATGATTTCCTTGAAACAAATGGCAAGTTCATAAAAAAAAAAAAAAATGTTCTATGTGTACAACCAACTCATACAGTCATGATAATCTCTATGATCTATATGACAGGGTGATGATGTTTTACAATTGAATGAAACAACAATGTTTAACAAACATGCATTTTTTTTCTATCACCAAGGGAGTTGGGGTTGGAAATCGGAAATAGAGAAAGGAATATGGGATCTCTTTTTCGATAATTCTAAAGAGGATACGAAACTTTTCGGTATATGGAGCGAATGGAACAAACATGCATTCTCAACATAAACGACTTTAAAGAACGTAATCTTTTAAATTCCCGAAAATTTAAAAAAAAAAAGGTTTTCTTTTCTATCGCAGTCCTTATGACTGACTGAATTATAATTTTTTTATCTGTATATCCAAAGTATAATGATGCTAACAATCTAAAAAATTGATTTTATCAATGATGTACGTTAAAGTCGTGTGTTTTGAGGCACGATGTTTTTTAGAATATAATCGCATTGAATAAATATATCAATTATAATTAAAAAATAATTAATTTCATTCCAGGATTTTGTATTGTAATGCCTGGTCTATTTTGGACCTAGGACAAAGAGAATTTTTTTCCTTTGACGGAAGAGACTCGTTCATTTTTCAGTTAGAGGAAACCCGGGGCCATATTTCAAAGTTTCGGAGGCGGCACCCACCGCCAAATATATAAAGAAGGATTGCAATTCAATCCCATGATCCATCTTGCCAATTCAAAAACAGATCCTACAATTATCGGAAAATTTATAACCTTTTACCCATAAATCATTTATATTCATTGTATTTATAAAAAAAAAAGAAGTTTTTTACAGGGTTCAAGATTTATAGGATTTAAATTAAGTCAGTTAGAACCGCATAAAATTCTTAACGGTTCCATTTTTGTAAAATCCGATACGTACAAATCAGTGAACAACCATTGAAGCTTTTAGGTCTTAATTTTATTATGAGTGCAGGAAAAGGCCAGTCTGGGGTTCCTTTAGCAAATTGTAAAAATTGTATAAAGTTATGATTGTGTGTATGATTTTAATGTATTTATTACTTCTTTATTTCATTTATTCGTATTTATCTCAATTATAGGTTGTTGTTTTTTTGATGTATATTATATTTTTATATAATTTGACTTTATCTTTTTGTATACTGTATATATTGTGTGAATGGGATCTTATATCACTATTACTAATGTTCATATAGAAAAAAATGTAATATATCTCAATAAATAAATTTAAAAAAAATAAATATATTATGAAAACACAACTGTTACTGTTTATGATAGAGAAGACCTTCCAGGGTACTTTAAACATTATTAATAATTATGAGGTTGGTTATTTAAAAAAGAAAGTGGACTTCAATCAAATACTTTTTCTATACTGTTATAAACTGAATACATTGGCGAAGAATATTTATTATGGTTAGTATGTTAAGAATTTTTACTTAACTTATTTTAAATAACGATTAATGAAAACATTTTTGGTCCCTCATTTTAAATAACAAATGAGCGGCAGATACAATAATTTTATTTAGTCTGTTTCTCTATACGTTAAGGTTTAAAATTCCATATTTATATATTCATCACAACTTGTTTGCAACATTGTTGTTAATTGATTATTTTTGAAGAAGACGTATTTTATATTTAAAAATGCCCAGTCACGCAGCACAGTGTGCCAAACGTACTTTTTTGGCACAAAAATCTGCACTGGTCGTTTATTCAAGATGTATCAGCCATTTTAACTTGTAAATTAACTTTTATGGTAGAATAGGATTTTTTTTTTTAGCTCATTTTTATGTCAAAAAATATATAGGTTTTTAAATAATTTCAGATAAATGTATCTGTACTATTAACTCATATATATATATACTCATATTATATATTTATATATTTTAAAATAATTAATATATATATATATTTCTGCATTAATTTAGTTTACAATCGTTATAGAAAGTCTAAGAAACTTTGGGTTTCGGATTACGACGTAATTTTTTAATAATTTTCGTTGTATAAGCTATATAAAGAATTAAAAATTGCTTGGAAATTTTATTTATTTTTCCTAGTTTTTACAGAAAAAAATTCAAAACCGTTAATTAATTTTTTTTTATTCGCGTACGATCATTAGCTTTAGCCAAAAATAATTTTAATCTCTTAGAGGACGAATGCTCTCTAACCCAGCCTTATTGCACAAATCTATACGGCAAGTAAAACCTGTGTTAAAACTGCTATTTTAGAGTTGATGCGATGACCACAAAAGTAATAATTAAATAGTACTTTATGTAATAAATATAGATTAGGATACTAAGTCTTAAGATATTTGCATTACAAATTATCCACTCAATTACAGTTTTAAAACTAATGGTCAAATGCCAAAGTTACAAACGGATCCTGTATTTTGTAATCCTGTTTCGTTCTGCCTAATTACAAGCTTCGAATTTAAGACCAGTCTTTAATTAGGATCCCTTTTTGAGAAAATAGGGAGTTGTGTCGTCCAGAGATGGATGCCTTTACTACTTGTCTCGTATCAAAACAAAGTTAAAAGAAGAATAATTATTTATTTTGTTATATCAGATGTGAGCCTTCTTCTAACCATGTTAGCTCAATAAACCTCTACTTGATTTCAATGGATTTTTTTTTGTAAAATAATAGACCTTTATCCATAGGCACTACATAATATTAGGCCTAAGCTTCCCAGGAGTCGCTTAAAGGGATCGGAAAGTTTGTGGGTGAAAAAACATTATATTTAATATTTCTTGTTCTAGTGTAATTAGAAAAAACGTTTAGTGTCAAAATTTACCCTATTTCAAAGTTAAAAATAACCTATTAAAATATTTAAGTTCTATACTTAGTTATAACACTAAAAACATAAATAATCTCGTTACAACAGTACTTTAATAAGGTTTCTTAAAAACTGTGTATCTCACTCCTAAAAAGAAATCTTAATCTGAACACAGATTTTAAGAAAACTTCTTTAAGTACTGTTTTGACGAAATCATTTATATTTTTAGAGTTATTGCTAAGCTAAGCATAACTTAAATATTTTAAAGGCTTATTTTTTTAGTTAATTTAATTTGAGATAGGGTAATTTTGACACCAAACTTATTTTTCTACCCTCGCTAGAACCAGATTTTTAAAAATAAAATGTGTTTTTCGAGCACAAAGTTTCCGATTTTTTCCGGATCTCCTGGGGAGCACTAGCCTCTAATATTTTGCAGTCTAATGGTTCAACGTTTAATTTTATCATAAAAGAGACGCATTTGGGATCCTCCCCAAGTAATCACTTCGAACAAAACTAGAGAAAAACTTAGAGCTATGGTATGGGCCTTACTTACTTCCTTATAACCCTTCTCGTAGGTTGAGGCGTCAGTGGCCGAAAGAATTCATAGACTGGTAATGCGGCTGCCTGAGATGCGCTGGGAACTCCTGGTATTGTGTCTCTCCATCCACTTGTAGGGGTTTGGAGTTCCATGGGGCAGTATGTAAATATTGTATATAGGTATGAATGTGGCCAAGATTTTATTTTATTTTTTTTTTTTTTCTATTTGTTATTTAAGTTTACTCACTTTATTTCATTTTATATATATATTTTTTTTTACTCTGTAGATGTGAAATGAATGACTTCTTTTAGCTCTAATACTTATTGCCCTCGATTGTTACAGATTTTATTATTTCTCAATAAAGCAATAAATAAAAAATAATAAATAAAATATATATATATATATATATATATATATATATAATATAATTTAATTAATAATATAATTATTATACATAATTATAATAATTATAATTAACTATATACTATTAATTAATGATTAATTAATTATCGATACTAATTATAATTATTATTAATAATTATTAATATTATATTATATATATAATATAATATAATATAATAATATAATATAATATAATATATATATTATATATATACACCAATTTGTAGAGGTATATCATCTTAAATTATGCTGTCGTAATTTGAATGTGACGTAGGCTGTATGAGTTAGTGGTATGTATGCTATTCATACATAGCACAATGTTTTTTTTATTTTTATGGACCTACCATTTGTATCATGGAAATTCGAAAGATTGATCTATCTGTGAAAGTTGACTTTTTGCCTGTGTTGATGTAGACGACTTATATCTATACCGCCGTTTTTTTTTTTGTTTTTTTTTCTATACGAAGCTTTGTTTTTTCATTTCTTCAACTTTTATTGTTAATTTGTTAGTTGATATGGAAATCTGTTGATAATTGATTGATGATGAGACTATTACATAATTTTTTTCTTATTTCTGTATTGCTTTAACCTATATTTATTTTTTGCTTTTGAATTGATATTTTCAAATACAACAGGATTTTCGACTCGAAAAAGAAAATCTTCTCTCTTTATTTCTTATACATAATTTAATGAAAAATGAAGATTTTTCCACTGCACTGAGTTAGTTTAGAGCATGTTGGTAACGTAACCATAGTTACAAAATCGAAGCTTTAACCCCTGCTAAAAATCGCACAACGCGCCTAAAGAAGTTTTCACTTAAAATAATAGTTTATATTTAACTTCTGATTAAATTGATGGCCGTGTTCTTTCATTTTAGATAGAGTTATAGATCCTTAGTTCACCAATCGTTAAAGATTCCTATCATAGTTAAACCAGGCTAAATTTAGCATTCCCACTGCAGCATCAAACGATTAGCTACAATAGCATAAAGTGACGTTGAATGAATAAACACTTGATAATAACCTTACAAAATACAGCGATATTTTTAGAGTATTTAGAAGGTATTTCATAACATGAGAATATCATAGCTCCGAATTTAATCTGATTTCGTCCATCTTCAAACATCATTTTTAATTAGGGAGATTACACATACGAGTGTATTAGGGGAGTCATGTTCGAAATACCGAGAAGGCGTGGGAGTAAGATCAATTTGTGTTTTGGGTGGCTTATTACCACCACCCTGTTCTCCGAATAATGTACCTCTATCCAGGTCAGCGGGCCCACGCAACTCATCCACCAACACATTATCTTCTTGCTCATTTGAAACGTTGCGTTTCAAAACTAAACAGTGCTTTGTTAAAATAATGCTTCTTGATATATTTAGGGTGTATGGTCAAATAATGATATTATAATAGAAAGAAATAATGAGGAGTTTGTCTACGATCTTTTTAAAACTTTTCAGGCGTTTCGGCCCAATCATATGAGCCATATGAAGGGTTAGAAACAATTAGAGAAAAAAATAGATAAAAATATTACTTTGTTCTTTACGATGATTTTAATAAATATGACATAAAAATTTATAAGTAACTTGTAAATGTATTATGCCTATACTATATATATATTACGTAAAATTAATTTAGACAAATATTGTATGTTGACCTTCTCAAAATAATAAAGTTAGTGTCGCAAAACGTCATGCAGAACATTAAATTTTAACATTTCTATGAATATTTGGACATTTCAAGGAGCTGTTACTCTTCTATTAGGGGAGCCCGTCGCTGAGTGGCTAGCGCTAGTCGCTCATGCTATAGATTGTGAGTACGAAGCCCAGTCCCAGCAGGACTTTTATAGGGATGTAATTAAATGGGGAATCACTTACAGCCTCTGCCCTGGGTATGTGAGACCCGTCAGCCAAATGGTGGCCACTCACAATATTGGGCATGGGGAGTGATGACCCTACACTACAAAATACATCGAGAAACGTTGGTGTGAATCTCCGAGGTGATTACACCACGAGGCCTTGGGCCTACACTGCCTGTCGCGCCATTGGAAGAAGTTACTCTTCTATTATTTAAATTTTCCGGCTCTCGGAAAAACTTTTTCATTTCATAAACTTTTAAATAGTACAAAAAAAATACATCCATTGGCCCATCAACGAGGTACAATAAGAACAAACAATACGAGGAGGCAAGAATGTAAAAAAAAAAAATACCAAAAAAAGAATTTGTGTTTAATATGTGCATCATTAAAGTCTAGTAATATTGCGGGAGCCTATGCTAGGCCTTAAGGGAAACAAGAACGTTTATGTATGAGAAAGTTTATTTTCGCAATTCAATCAAAACCACGGATAACAGCTAAATTTGATTTTCCTCCCCAACCGTAAAAAATCGGGCTATGGGTCTTATGTGCTTTTTGGTTCCTCTTAAAGCCTAATACCTGTTCTCGAAACGAGAAACTTACGAGGAGACACCATGTATAATATAATAAATGGAAGCAAGGAATGATTTACAATTTATCATAAAGTTGAGTCCCGATATTTCAAATCCCAATGAGTGGTGTATCTCGATTGTTCTTATAGATCTACCGTACTCTTTAAATATCCAAGAAATCTTTATAATTTATAGGTTAATTTTTTTTAATAATTAAAAATATTATATAAATCATATAATCTAATAGACTAAAAGGTTTGGACAAATATAAGTCTTAAATAATCTACAACTTGGTTTCTCTAGTTAGCCCAATAGCCGAGTTTAATGCATTTTTTTAAGATGTTTCTACTCAACAGACCAACGGACTTCTAAGGTAAAGATATAAAGTTAGTTAAAAAAAAACACACAAAAAAACAATACTTATCATCCCACATAGTAAGAGATTCTTGAGTTTAACTAATTATCTTTTATACAGATTTCTCACTGAGAACTTCTCACAACTTTGGCAGTCGAGAAATCAACAAATCAAACTAAGAGTAAAATGTATCCTTGCCATTATTTATTTTTATCACGTTAGAAGTCTAAGAAGTAAATAAATTTATTCATATTTAATTATTAATTATACCGCTTACTACAACACTTACTGGACAAACGATCAAAACTTTCCACATACTACAAAAAATTAAATTATCTTACCATCATTAGGCCTATTTGGACATCTGGGATTGAGTTGTGGGGATCCACCAAACCATCCAATTCTTCCCGCATTCAATCCTTGCAATCCAAAATCCTTCAAAAGATCCTAAATGCCCCTTACTTTGTCACCAATAAAATAATTCATAAAGACCTAAATATCCCATTAATCGCAGCACTAGCCCGAACTAGATATTCCTCCTTTTATTCCTAATTACCCGTCCACTCCAACCCACTCGTCCGCAAACTCTCCTTACCATCTATTCCTGATAATCCCCCGAGACGGCTGAAAAGGCGATGGCCTCGCGACCTACGACATTAAATAAACTTTGAAGTGCTACCACTGGGAAGTTTCTTCACATGCCTGTATCACGCTCACTTGATCTATTAGCACATTCACTTGATGTATTTTTTTGTATAATACAGTTGTAAATTTCTTTAAAAAAAAATATCCATTATAATTATAGAAGAGTTTCTTCTCTTTCTTTATATTTGTATTTATTATAAAATAAATAAAACTTAATTATGACGTTTCGAGGTAATTACTTGGCCTCATCTCCAGATAATTCAATAATTATCTAAACTACAATTTAATATTATAAACAAATCTTCAAAAACAACAACAAATATTATTAACATTTCGAATTATCATTATTATATTTTAAAATCAGTTTCTAAAATAACTGTATTTAAATTGTACTTACTAATATTTCCATATTGCACTATAAAATTGGTCATATAATCATGATATCTTATTTATATAGGAATCATTCCGTCATCAATGAAAAAATATTGTTTATTTCCATATCACATAAAACAAATTGTTTCAACATTTTTACTGCTAATTAAATGCATCTATGAGGCAGACTAAAGTAACCTTTAATCTAATTCTATTCTTGTACTAGTTATTATTTATAATGTTGGCTTTGGTCTCTTAACATATGGTTTCCCATTTGATTGTAAATAGTGTAAAGTGTAACCACAATAGACATTTGTTCACTTACTACCTACTAGTTGAAAGACTGACGTTTAATTTAATTATTTTATACAGGTATTAATTTATTAATTGTTTGTATTTTATATCAATCTCTCGTTTTAATTATCTTTATACTTTTATACAGAAAATAAAATCACGTTTTTAGAAATTAAATTAAATTAAATAGTGTAAAGTGTAACCACAATAGACATTTGTTCACTTACTACCTACTAGTTGAATGACTGACGTTTAATTTAATTATTTTATACAGGTATTAATTTATTAATTGTTTTAATTGTTTGTATTTTGTATCAATCTCTCGTTCTAATTATTTTTGTACTTTTATACAGAGAATAAAATCACGTTTTTAGAAATTAAATTAAATAGTGTAAAGTGTAACCACAATAGACATTTGTTCACTTACTACGTTTAAAGACTGACGTGTAATTTAATTCTTTTATACAGGTATTAATTTATTTCTTGTTTTAATTGTTTGTATTTTATATCAATTTCTTGTTCTAATTATCTTTGTACTTTTATACAGAGAATAAAATCACGTTTTTAGATGTTTTTATATATCCAAAAAAAATATTATCCAGTATAGAAATTAAATATACTTGTTTTACAAATTAAAATTAGAAATTTAATTTATTAATTATGTGTGCATAATTTTGACTTATTTTTTTAAAATCTATTTTGTAATTGACTGTATTTATTACAGTTTTAGTTATATAGATTGACTCTAGTATCTTTCATTTTATTTCTTGTTATTTACGATATCGACAAATCTTTCTTACACCTGATTAGCAAATTTGTTTAAAAATATAAATAATAATAAGATATCTATATTTTATTTAGGTAATTCATAATTTATTGAATTTTCTCATGCAAATAATTTTACTAAAATAATATAATATACAAGGAAAACACACTTAAAATTTTTTGGTGAGAGGAAGGTGTAGCCTTGAAGGGCACTCAGCCTGCATGCACACACCCTCCCTCGGGAACAAACACTGGGTATCGATTCTGGAAGGACATTGGATATTCGATATACAGATCACGTGGCGTCTTAGGTCCGTCATGGCACGGCGCTCAGGTAGGTCACCTCCTCTACGGTATTATCGATATCTGCATAATTGTCGAAACGAAGAGAGGGTTCATTGTTTTGTCTTTTAATAGAAAAATCTGGTGCGGGCAACACACGACTTACCCCTGTTGTTAAAATCAATTATAGAATTTTCAAATACAGTCACATTACAGATAAAAATTAGTGAAACTATAAAGAATTAATTAAATTGAATTTCTATAGAAACATGTGTTTTATAAAAAAATCTATTAAATTATTATCTAAAACAATCACTTTTCACCACTCTCTGTTAACTTTTAAAATCTTGTGTTTGAGATAATATTTTTCTAAAATCTTTAGCTTTCTAACGGTATATCATAGATGTATATTACTGTTCTTATGTTCAAAAACAAAAAATTGCATTAAAAAATATTTTTTTTTTCAGTTTTCTCCCTAAGTTGGGTATCGAATTCATTCAATTTATATATTTACCTGTTTTTCATCAATTGTAACAAGATAATATAGTTATTTTTATAAAATCAGCAAAATTAAAGGTACTTTAGAGCAATAATATTTAAAATATCGGCATTTAAGCCGTCAGATCATTTTAATCAAAATGAAACTACATGATATTAAAGCCCATTCAATTTTACATCGATATACCAAGTTTTATGAAAATCGTTAGAGCCGTTTTTAATAAAATCGTAAAAAGGTTCAAAATGCATGGTATAAAGTGGCTCTTCTAGTAAGCTGATTTTAATGAAAAAGGTTTTGTAACGTTTCGGGCGTATATTTATCCTAAATATGAAAATTCAATTTTACAGAAATTTCCGTTTACACACACACACACTCAATGAAGACACACACATACCTTTATGCGGGACTTGGTCATTTGGACTTAGTACACCCTAAAATGTGTATTTCCGTTGAAAACTGGAATTCAAAAATTTTCACGATGGCAATACTTTCCCTTACTACGATATATATAGTAAATGAAAAACAGCCGAAAATTTAAATTTAGGCTAAAATAAAAGTAAGTTTACGGACATTTCTATAGTTAGAGGTTGTAGATCATTTAATTCAAGAAAGAAATTAAAGATAAATCATATTGAGAAAAAAATGTATGCAATTATCCCAGTTTTAGCCTTATCCTGCCATCATATTTCATAATGATCACATTTAATCAAACTTCACAATATATTATTTTTACTTTCATTTGCCCATATATGAATAGTAAAGGAAAGTATTGTGATTGTGAAAATTTTCGAATTCCATTTTTTAGCGGAAATACACGTTTTAGAAGCCCAAATGAAGCCAAAAGTCCTGCACGAAAACGTGAACTAGTTCTACTAAACTGAAATTTTATATGTAATACAACTACACTCCTGAGATATTACAGTAACTTTTAAATCCAAATTAGCTAACCAGAAGAGCTACTTTATTCCATTAATTTCGCCCCTTTTTTGATTTTCTAAAAAACGGCACTAACGATTTTGATTGAACTCCCCATATCGATGTAAAATTTCATTGTTTTTAGTATCACTTAGGTTTCATTCTGATTGAAATAGTCTGACAGGATTCAAATGACGGAAATTGAAATGCCGAATTTTTAAAGTGTTTTCTGATAAGGTTCTATCACTTTTTTACTTATCAAAAATTATCCACATCATCTTATTAATATTGATAACGAACGGTTAAATCTGTAAGTGTAAATTACCCTCAAAACGATTGATAATGGATTAATGTGAACTCTGGAAGAATTTATGATATATCGAGAATGTATAGGGAGAAATCTATCCTAATGTGAAGAAATCCACAGTAAGATTATCAAGGTTATTTACTGTTTTTGGCAAATTATAATATAGGGTGTAAATTCTAATTAAACATCCTAACAACGGCTGCATGATGTTGTTATCATGTTGAGACCTTACTTTTAGATTTCCCGCTAAGAAACCATGTAACGATTTTAAGTCTTATAAGACGTTCCGCCAGAACTCCAGAAAAAGCTCTTAGAGAAATATTACTCAACACTTGCATGTAGCGAACTCTATTTTCTTGGTATGCGGGACATTGAGCGAGAAAATGGAAGCAACATTTGAATGCCCCATCACAAGCTGGGCACGGCTTCGATATATTTTTTTTTTTTAAATATAAATTTATAACATACATACATCAACCATTAAGAGGCAAAAGTAAGACGACCATGCTTTTTCTAATTATTCGTTCCATTTTTAGATCTATAGAAGGATAAAATATTAAAAATACAAGGTCTTGAAAAAGGTCGGAGAGATAATATCGAAGTTTCGTTTGCCGCTCTTAAGCCACTCGTTTTAGATATTTATCTTTTAAAAGAAAACTTCAAAGTCTAAAAGATAATTTTCTAGAGCCTTTTGAAATGAGAATTGAGAGAGGAGGCTATTGAGTAATGATCTCAGAAGATATTGAAATTTTTGAGGAGGAGATGAGCTTTCGTTATTATCTTCAAAGCAATAAACACAGAACGTCAATATTTCAACAGAAATAGAGGATTTAAACAGCAGTGATAAAATAGGCTTCTGAATAAAATACCTTTTAAGAAAAGATTACAGCTGTTATTTCAGAAATAAAGCTGAAGGTAAAATATAAAGGAAGATTTCAAATTCTTATTTTTTGCATGATAAGAATTTATTAAAATAGAAACTATTAGTTCTTATAAAAAGATAATAATGTTGATAGCACTAATTCTGAAACGCTTTGAAATCGTTGTGAATTATTCAGTTGCATGTCATTAACAAAAAAAAAAAAAAAATCAATAACAACTTATTACGTTCGAAAAAAATAAGTTTATAGAGTGTCTACATGATAATATCCCCATAGGAGTAGCCTTAAACTATATTTCAACTTTTACTTATCGGATTTTTTTTCACTTAAGGAAAGGTTTCGCCTTATCATTTTCACTTATCTATATATGAAATATATAATAATAGAAAATATTGCGATCGTGAAAATTTTCGATTCCAGTTTTCGACGGAAATACAAGTTTTAGGATCCCCTGAGTCCTAATGACCAAGGTGTGTTAAGTCCAGTACGAAAATGTAAAGTTTTACAAAACTGAAATTTTATATTTAAGCAATTATACTGCAGAGATGTTACTACAACTTTTTCATCGAAATCAGCTAGCCAGAAGAGCCACTTTATACTAAGAAATTGTTGAAACATCGACAGGTGTCAGTACTACTGCGAAAAGAAGGTGGCATGGGCCGTGTCAGGTAAAGAAATACCTGAAAGTTTTGCTAATCATCTTTCCTCTGTTTTTCGCTTTTCTCAAAAACGGCTCTAACGATTTTGATTGAACTCATATGTAAAATTTTATGGGTTTTAATATAATTTATTTTTCATTCTGATTGAAATAGTCTGACAGGGATTAAATGTCTGTATTTTATATATTCTTCATTTATAGTACCTTTAATTTTTTACATTCTAAAAGATTAACCATATCATCTTAATTAAGGACGGCTAAATATACAATTTAGACGAATTCGATGACTAAAAAAAGGATAAAAGGATAAACTTTTTTTTATGTAATTTTCGTTTTGTTTTATTTTAAAAAGAGTGGTATATAGACGAATAATATACCGTCGAAAAGAGAAAGATTTAGAAAAAATATTATCTGAAACACAAAGTTGTAAAAGGTAATTTAAAATGACGAATAGGGAATAAACTTATTACTGATTAACAATTGAATATAGTTATATTATTTAATCTTAATCATGTTTCCAAAAAAAAAATATACCCGTTATATTAAAATCAACTTGTTTTTTCTCTCTCTCTTCATATGTTTATTCTCACCTGTCAGAAGCTGTCTGACATTCAGCAAATGTGTTGGACAAATGTAAGATCAGACATGGTAGGCAAGAAGAAGTAAAGTGCCCAGCAGTACCCCTTCCAAGGCTTTAATTTAGCTGAGGAGGTCCCTCATCCAGCTTCTTTTTAGCCTTCTTCTGACCGGCATTTCAGCAACTGACATGTCGTTAATCAGTCTATTGTCGTGTCCGTTAAGTTTACTGTGAAAGCGAGTATTGATTGTTCGTATATGTCGGTCAACTGTTGGTTATTGTGACTCCGTATGTAGGGCTCTGTTGTTTATTTACCAAGGAGCTGTCTTTATGAGTCTTAAAATTTTAGATTTAAATGTTTGCAGTTTCGTATGTGAGTCTTTTTTGCTGAACCAAAAATCTGTAAAGCGTAAGTCCATATTGGCTTAAGAAGGTATGTGTATGTATTCAGTTTCTGTCTAATTTTTAATTTTGAAGATTTAGATAAAAATGAGTGTAGTACTTTCAGTCGGTGGTTGAGAATATTTCTTTTCATCTTGACATGTGGGTCACAAGTCATCCTTGGATCGAGTGTCAACCCTAGGTAATGTACAGAGTTGGTCTGAGGAGTTTGCTTGTTTCGATAAAAGTTGGTGGACAAGTGTTTTGTCGTAATAAGAACGTTACGTGTTTTGATTTGACATGATTCAAACGAATTTTCAAAAGATTGTACCAATTTTGTAGTACAATTATGTGATTTTGTAGAGTCAGTGAGACCAGTATAGGATCGCCGTTTGATGCAGTATTGTCCGCGTAAGCAGCAGTCAATGTGGTGGGGTAAGTTGGTATGTCATATGTCTATAAAATGTATAGGAGAGGAGCAAGTATCGATCCTTGCGGTACTCCTGCCAAGACTGGTCGGATTGAAGAATTTCCGGAGCCCTGCTGAACAGAGAAAAACCTATCGAAGAGGAAAGAGTGTATAATAAGATAGTACGTGTAAGGTAGTACGTTCTTGAGTTTAAAGAGAAGCCCCTCGTGCCAGACTTTATCAACGCTTGGGCAACATCCAAAAATACCCCAGTTGCGTATTGCTTTTTTTCTAGTGCTCCTGTAATGAAGTCAGTAACTCTGTGTAATTGATATGTCGTTGAGTGTAACATGCAAAAACCGAATTGATGGTCCAGTAATATTTTTTGCTCAGTCAGTATGTCAACCAATCTTTTATAAATTATTTTTTCAAAAAGTTAGAGCATATCGGAAGGAGACTAATTGACCTGTAAAAGAAGGGTTTGTACATGTCTTTATCTCTTTTGTCTCATTTTTACGATTGAGTATTTCCATTTATTAGGAATTTAGCTGTCCTAAGTATGCAATTGTATATTGTCGTGGGAAACACTAGAGCGTTCTTGGGCATCAGTTGGAGCGCCTCGACAGTTATTAAATCATAACCTGGGGCTTTTCTTTGAGGCAAGTGTCTGATTTGTTGTGCGACTTGTGAAGGAGTGAAAGATATAGGAGATAGTGTGAACTGTAACAGAATGTCCAGAGTACTTTTAACTATGTTTTCATGTTCTGTATTAGGGTAGTCAGTCGGTGGTATAAAAACAGAGAAAAGATGATTAGCAAAACTTTCAGATTTTTCTCTACCTGACACGGCCCATGCGATCTTCTTTTCGCAGTGGTACTGACACCTGTCGTTGTTTCAACAATTTCTTAGTATGCTTCCACAAGCTTCCATCGTCAGTTGATAATCAACTTAAAATATTTTTCAAATAGAAGTATATTTAACAGTACGTAAATTGATTTTAACAGTCGAGACAAGTAAAAGTCATTTGTTTCCAGATTTTTTTCCTTCGTAATATGCCATCAATGATTTGTGGAGTTCATATTTATCTTTTTCTTCTTCGTGATATTTCAATATTTCAGAAGTCAAACTATTTCAATTATGATAAATTAAGTAGATAATGCCGGCAATTGAATTAAACGGCAATCGATATACATTTATTTTAACAGCTGAGGTAAGTAAAAGTCGTGTGTTGGTTAAATGGTCCTCGTCTACAGAGCTTCATTTCTGCCCTAGGTCCTACCTAAACCCACACATTTACAATACATTCATTATATTTTATTTATCAATCAAAAAACGTTTGTCGCGTCAGCTAGTATTTAATAAATATGAAATTTATATATATATAAATAAAAGTAGAAACTCACCCAGTTAAATCTGAATATTATTCTGTGGAAGCAAAAAATATTGTACATTCATTCCAAAATATGATGTAAGCGTCAAATGGATGATGCTCAACTTGAAGTACATTGAAGTGAAGTAGCCCCGGGACTGAAAACATCCAGAATTAGAGAGACGAAAATACACTCGACAAAATACCAAGAGCCGGAGGCGATAATTAATGAAGGAACTTGCTAAAGATGAGATGTCAACTTAACAGCTTTCACTTGTCTTTGAGGTAAACTTCTAAAAGTTGTCTCATAGGCGAGCTAACTTCACTAACGAGTTTGCAAGTTTACTTTGTAAGTGTGAGTAAGCAAGCCTCATAACATGCTATGTATCGAGAATATTGGGAGGTGAAGAAATATTTTTGATTTGTACAAAATAGAGTAGTTTCCGGGCGACAAGCAGGAAGGCTTCTTAGAAGCGCTATACAAAAAATAGACCCCTCCACTCGTACAGCGGGGATAGCGGAGTACCTGGGGAGTCTGAGCCCGGAGCGGAGAGGAAGAGGAAGGAAGTCCAGCCATGTCGGGGGTCAACCAGGAAAGAAATTTGCAGTCATGTTCAAAGGTACTTATATGTAATATGATGTGGTAAATAGAACCTCAGTATTCTCGATGATAACAATGTCTCACTGTACTAAGTTTTATGTGTAATAATAATAAGTGATATTTAATAAATAAATGTATATTTTAAGTAAATTACTTAATTACCCTATATGCCACGAAGCATACATAGTATTTTATGGCATCCAGCTTGTGGGGACGAATTTATCAATTCTTTATTGGTATCGAAAATTTATAAGTTAATTAAAAGTCAATGTTATAAGTGGTATTAGGGTAATATTGTCATATGTATTATGTAAGAATCTGATATTAATACTTCATTAATTTATATTTAATTGTTAGCATCTTGTGCGCCTCCCTACTGTTTTAAGGTCTTGAAAGTGGTTAGTTTTTTAAAGTGGTTTTATGAAAGTTGTTAGATGTTTTTTATATATGCCTTTTATTCGTGTAAGCGTTTAAACCACCCTTAAAGGTTTTTGAAGATTAGCCAGGGTTTTGTTTTTTATTATTTCGCACACGATTTTTTACTATGGCTTCCAGAGTAGATGAGCTACCAAAGCCAAAATGTTCAGAAGTATCTGATCTGGGGTTGACCGGAGAGTCAGTGATCCCGTGCTCGAATACAACTAAGCCACAGACCAAATTAAGAGGGAAGAAGCTAAACCTTAAAGAAGAAGAAGATATTGAAGAAGATATTTTTTTTAAACGTTTCGAAAATTCAATAATGAATATTCTTGAAAGATTCGATAATTGGGTAAATAATGGATTTGTTCATCTGGAGGAGAATATTGGTAGCATTGAAAATAAGAAAAATAAGAAAGATCCTTTTGAAGATAAAATAGAAGTGAACACCGATGAAAGACTCCCAGAAGAGATTAAAAAGAAAAATAATTTCATAAATGAGGAACTGCAACCTGAAGAGACCCCCACTCAAACTCCAAATAAATATTTTAATGCCAATTCCAGAAAAACACCATCTACTGAGGATGAAGCAGAATCTCAGTATGAAGAAATAAATGACCAGGAAAGTGAAAAGAAAGAAAGTAAAAAAGAAGAAGATAACAACCCGAAAATTCAAGAAAAACTCCATTCTCTAATGACTCCCACTACTCAAAATGAAAATAAAATGTATAGTGAAAAGACGGTTGAAACAGAACCAAATGCAAAACTCGATCTTACCACTAATGAGAAATTTAAAATAATATTGATTCCTCAAGAAAATCCTGAAAAGTTCAAAGAAGAAAGTGTCCCTTATCAGAAAACCTTCCAGACTCAATTTTTAACTCTGAAATCCCTTATTCTATTCCGGAGTCAAGAATATAGATCTAAACTAGTCAGTTTCAAATTAAATACATTTTCGATTCCACTTGCTCCTAGCAACACTGTACTTGATGTTTATAGAAAGGTGCCCGTTAAAGGAATAACAATTGTTATTTTTATATATGTAGATTATAAAGGCTACATGGTCTTGGACCATGTTAGAAAAGGCCTCATAACATATTATTTTGTTATACGGCAGTCTTTATCCGTTTCCAGAGGATAAAAAGGGGTAATTAGCGTCCCCTCCGTATGACGAGCTTACAGTGTTAAACCTTACTGGAAAAATTGTAAATAGATTGTACATACAGTGTAAATATTAGGATTACGTTATTGGTATGTAAAGATTAGGATTAAGATAAACTTTAATTGATATTTTATATGCAAAAAGGAATGGGTCTCAGTTGTTATTAACGTGTTTAATTCAAATCAATAAATAAATAGAGTATCAGGGACATTGTAAATATATTATTGCTTGAATGTAAAAAATGACGTCTGCTGTAGAAAGACCTTTACAAGTTTGATGAAAAATAAAATAAATTTAATAAATATAAAGTAGAATAATGAGCATCCGAAAACTAATAGAAAAAAAAAATGGTGGATCTTTGTATATATGTTTTAATAGTCCTAATGCGGATTTCTTTTAAGTAATAAGGGAATAATTATCCTGTAATTGGAGTAGATATTAGTCCTCCTTATCATTCTGAGATGAGATTTTTACCTTCTAATAGGTTTTTTAATAGGGAAGAACCCTGAATGTGGAGTAGCTGTAGGCCTCCTCTTATCCCGAAGGCGGGAATGATACACGTAGTTATTATTTGTAGACGGTAATGTCTTTTGTGTACACCCAGAGTACTGCTGTTATATTTATATCGATCATGCTAATAAATGTCTAAAATTCTAGTAGGTCTTCCTGATAATTTAATTTTTATCGTTAAAAGGTCATCAGAAAGTTAAGCTATTTTTATTATTATTTTCTGGTTAAAATCTGAGATTCATTCCACTTCTTAAGACTACCCTGATTGTGACGCTAAAATCTCTTCTATATTCATACCATTCATTTAACACTGTTATAGCTTTATATTATAAGTATAATTTAAAAAATGATGAGAATACTGAGGATGTGTTATTAGTGTAATATGACTATTTGAAAGAAAAGAGGTTTAACAGGTACCTTAGAGACCTAATAGTAGATTCATTTTGGTTTTAATAATTTGCCACATGATAAGAAAACATCAAATGAATATTATATGTTGTATTTGTTACTATTATAGTATGTATTATGCATTACGTTAATCAACTGATTATCTGAAAGGTAAAAAAGAAAATTAATTTCATAAGCACTGCATTTCATGTAAAATATAAAATTTTAGCGTTTTGAAATTTTTGTGAGTAAAGAAGATCATTTATATTTAACTGTAAATAACTATGATACTGCCAATATAAACTCAGGGAAAGGTATTGAATAAAAATAGTAAAGAATTACTTTTATATGTAAACCTGTATTAAAAAGTCCTATCAATATATTTTATTGTTTGTTTCTATTTCTATTTTAGTTTATTCTAACATAAGATGTTGTACAGTATTATAACTAGTTTGAAGTATTTCTAGTAAGTTTATGTTTTTGATAATTTAAGAAAAATCAAAAACCATACGGTTTTTTATTTTTCTTTCCTCGCAGGTTAGGTGAATGCTATGTATCGAGAATATTGGGAGGTGAAGAAATATTTTTGATTTGTACAAAATAGAGTAGTTTCCGGGCGACAAGCAGGAAGGCTTCTTAGAAGCGCTATACAAAAAATAGACCCCTCCACTCGTACAGCGGGGATAGCGGAGTACCTGGGGAGTCTGAGCCCGGAGCGGAGAGGAAGAGGAAGGAAGTCCAGCCATGTCGGGGGTCAACCAGGAAAGAAATTTGCAGTCATGTTCAAAGGTACTTATATGTAATATGATGTGGTAAATAGAACCTCAGTATTCTCGATGATAACAATGTCTCACTGTACTAAGTTTTATGTGTAATAATAATAAGTGATATTTAATAAATAAATGTATATTTTAAGTAAATTACTTAATTACCCTATATGCCACGAAACATAGTAAACAACTAGGCTTTAACGATTCATTTAATAAATATTTCTATTTTTCTGTCTATCTGCTTTCAAAATAATTTAGTAGGTTCATCAAAAGCATGTATTATATACGTTAAGTAATCCCAAAAATAATTCATAATGACAGGTTTTGAAGAAAATCTTATATTGAATAGAATAGAATAGAAAAATAATTTTTATTCTGGGACTGGGTCCCTTAAGAACAATATGATATGTACAATTAATATATACAATGTGTATATATTGTATCTGGCCACAAGATCAAAGGACTATAATTAATTTTTATTTACAAAGCGTTAAGTTGAAAAGTAGGATACAATAAAACAAAAGAGTAAAATAACTAAAAGAGTAAAATAAATGAACAACGTCTGATATGTTGAACAAAACTTAACATTGAAACTGATTCATAATAGTTAATCGATACAGAATCATAAACAATAAATAATAAATTTTCTTTTTTAATATATATTTGATTTGAAAATTCAGGCTTGTGGAGCGTCTGTTTGAGATGACAATAGGTACTCGAACAGCTGGGACTTGAATGATGGTAGGGAAGAAGCATGGCGGATTTGAGTAGGTAGGGAATTCCAGAGAGTAGTAGAGCGGACAAGAAAGGAATGTTCAAAACTTGTAGTTCTGTGGGCAGGAATATAAAGGTCAGAATGGCGCGATCTTGTTTGGAGCGAGCGGACGGAGATTTAAATTGCAGAAGTTTGTGGATATAGGGAGGTAGCTGGGAGTTGGTAGTTTGGTAAAGGAATGATCCAAGGAAATATTGTCTGCGGTTTGAGGGAAGGAGCCTCTTTAACTCACTGTATAAATGAGTCACATGAGACCTCTTCGGTGTGCCATGGACAAATCTTAAAAATGTATTCATAATTCGCTTTAGTCTGTCCTCGAGCACAGTCGAGAGGCCACCATATACCCCGCAGCAGTAGTCAAAGTGGGGGAAAATAAGTGAGGATACAAGGATCTTACGGGTGGATAGTGGAAGAAAATGGCGGGAGCGATATATATATATATATATATATATATATATATATATATATATATATATATATATATATATAATAACTATTTTCGTAAATAATAATTGTCTCTATTACTTTCAATGCATACGCGTTAGCGGCTTTTTTATAACCGTTTGAACAGAATATGTAAAAGGTTTATATTATTCAGACTATATTTAAAAAAAAAAATTATATTTAATGAAGTTTACAATGGTATTATTAAATGCATTGTCAAGGAGGTTATCGATATTGACAGAGGGTCAGAGAAGACATGCGAATTCAAACTTAGAAGAGAGTAAGAAGATGAAGGTTTTTAATTATGATTCATGGTCGAAGGTGCCTTCAAAGGAGAGGAGGAGGCAACCCGCACCTACCAACTAGCAGAAGGAACTGGCGCTTGGACGGAATGGCCGAAAGGTAGAAGCTCTTTGTAGGAGATAGGACACCTCGTGCCAGAGTAATAGCCATATGAGGAGGGTAGAGAAGGTATGAGAGAGAGAATGTAAACGAAGGACAAGAAATAATAATAGACTATCTTTAGTAGTACAAAGGCTGAGGTATTCTGCTCTACTTAGTATCTGAACAGCTGGGCTATTTTATGGGGTGGTAATATCGCCATAATTATAATTGATAGTAAGAGCTTTATATTAGGCGCCGGTGGCGCTACTTGTTTGAACCGGCTACTATTTGTATCTGCTACAACTGCATCAAGTAAAGTTGAAAAAAATGTAAACAATGACATGATGCACATTTCGAGAAACTGACCTTTGACAACGCTGAAAAAAATATTCTAAAGGAGGTCTCCGGGCTATATTCTTTAAAATCGAAACTCTAAGAGAAAAAAAGGATAGAAACTAGTGGGTTACGGTGGAGATGGAGTTTTTTATGTTCGAGGTATTACCTGGTTAGAACAAAATTAGCTTATTAAACATCAAATTCATTAAGGGAGAATTTATTCGTTACAAAGGAACATTGAGAATTTTCGATTGTAAGTTTTCGAAGGCTTAGCAAAGCCTCAAACCTCAACCCCGTAACTCCAGAATGGTCTCTAAATTACAATATTAATTAGTCTTTTGTATTTAATTGGAAGGTTTGAGCGTTTGTACATAAGGTGTTGAGTTGTAAATAAAAAGCTGAATGAGGAAGCAAGGATAGAAAATAGTTAGTTAGAGTGGAATTCAGCATTTCTTGAAAAGAATGTTACTTTATGGCCAAACTAGGGAGATTAGCAATCCTTTTGTTTGATACAAACAAAAATAAAGTTTTTTCATTGTACTATTTTAGATCACATGCACCTGAATTGACTTTTTACTGAGTTTAATAAAACTAAAAAACGCTGCAACTTATTACATAATGTTTTATGATCACCCAATAGTTGGTTATGTCATAAAAATTTACATAGCTTTATAAGCAACACTCTTGAATTCAATGATTCATTTATTATGATTCCCTATAAATAACAGCGGTGTCGTAATTCTAAAACTTTATTATTTTCTTTTTTAACCAAAAAAAAAAAAAAAAAAAAAATGAGATGTTGAATTCAAAATATTTTTATTGATTAACATTTTTAAGCCATTTGGCTGGTGTCATCGTCTGATGCTCTCATATTTTATGCCAAATTTTAAAACATCGGTCAAGTAGTTTCAAAGAATAGCCATGGACTGCGGATATACGATTTTTTTTTTTTTTTTTAATTTTGATTCTACTCATTTTCAAATAAAATTCAAGCGAAATCAAGTATTTTGTTTTAAATATTCATTATAAAATTTAAGTAACCTTTTACACTCTAATTAAGTAAACTTTTGTACTCACTGATTTCAAGACATTCAAAATTATAACTTATACAAATATTAAACACTTACTGAAACCTATTTGGACTTACGCTTCACAGATAAGACAGCCAAAAACACTCACATATTTAAAATTCAAATTCTCCAGCCTATAACCTTACGAACCATAACGAATTCTCCCTGATACGTTAGAACAAAAACCCTACATACAGACTTGCACATACCAACAGTCAACGAACATTTTCTGACCCTTTACGAATGTTTTCACAACTTACATGGACACACTAACACACTAATAAAAACGTGGTCACTAGTAAAATAACGGGTAATACTTGGAGAAGGCTGAAAAGAAGTTAGAGGAGCTTTGATTGAAAGCGTAATAGGAATCACGCCTGGAAAAAGGTGCCGCAGGCATCTTCTTTTCATCATCCCTACCGCGCTAAATATCACAAACCTTCCTTAAATATTAATAATTTTCAAAATTTATTGACAGGTGTGAATAAAATTCGAAGATAAAAAAAAATAACCCAAAAATTGATCTAATCAATCAAAACTCGAGAGACCAGTGTTCCTAAAATAAGCAGTAAAAAGATGTCCCGATAAGATTTAAAATATACAATTAAATATATAATATTTAATAATAAAATTATATAAAATAATTTAGAGAAGAGAAAGAAAGAGCGATAATGAAATATTGAAGGAGCACTTGAGCCGAGGCTTGGCCTTTGTGATATTTAAATGTAGGAGGAGAGACTTCTCTTCCGCCCTCCCAGAATGTTATTAAATTGGGTCCTCACATTTTTTGCCGGCAAGAGTTGTTCTTTTCTGAGGGCTCTGGCGGAGCGATAAGGTTTGGGAAATTTTAAAAGTTATAAAACACGAAAGGAGAATATAAAAGAAATATCTAACACTTCACTGTAAAATTAAGGATCGAATACGCTTTGAGTAGGCATACAGAATTAATGTAATGTTGTACTGTTGTTGTTAATACAATGTTTACAATATTGTTATTGTACTGATTCGGAACCTCCAAAACTTGTTTACAATTCACACTCAACCTGCAAACGTGGTTATAGAAATTGCATCACCTATAATTTAATTTTTAACAGCAATAAATTTGATCCATTCTAATATTTTTATTTTTATATCTATAGTTATAGTTTTTTTAAATATATATTTATTGAAATTTACAACTGTAAAAATACAACAATAATAAACAATAATTTGTACAAATTAAAATAGTGACCCCATTGGATAAAGATTGTATGAAGAACAGTAACAAATAGTTAAGAAACGGTACCAATGTAATTAATATATTTTCTAAAGAATCTGTTTGGATTTTCTTTTCAACTACCGCATCGTAGATAAGTACAAGATAAATCTGAAAAAGACAACGCAATTGGTTGCACTAGTCGGTTAAACTGAGGGAGACACTTTTTAGATTTAAAGAGTGAAATCAGTTAAGAGCAGATAGCAACAAATTGAAACATTTATAGGTCCTTATGAATGAGAATGATTTTGTTGTGACAATAAGCAACGTTTAGGATTTCTTAGAAGATTTATTGTGAAAAGGAATTGGAATATCGGAAGAGTTTGATGGTTTAGTATAGCCCCAAACTCTAATCTGCAGGTCCAGATATTCCTAATGATAGTCATGTAAATTGAGCCTTTGTAGTTAAGGTGAGGTTATAGCGTCCTGTCTAGTAAATGTTGAAGTAACGAAAAGTCGCAGGTTCTTTATTTTCATCCTTTCGTTTCAGTCTTGTAAACAGGAGTGCTAAATAGCGGATCTGTTCAACCGGGACAGCAGAATTTATAAAGGTACTAGATGGGGCAAGGTGTCACAGGTTTAATAATTTCGTGGTGAAAGGAAAATGGTTTGGTTTATGATGTTATTTTACAATTTTGAAATTAGAGTATAAGTCATCTGATGTGGGAATTTTAAAAGATTGATGTGGTTGATTGTAGCGTTTTTCTTGATACCTCCCAGCAAAGTTTCGCTCGGCATATGTGCTAAAGCGATGTTTGGATGGTTTTGGAATCCTAACTGATATTATACCAGTTTAAAGGAAGTGGGTTTCAATTAGCACTCTTGAGAATCCAGTTAAGACTGGTGCAAAAGAAAGTAACATGATGGACTATCGAGAGTTTTTTGAAGAACTGAGCAAAGGTAGCTGGATGTTTTCTAGACATTTAGATATGGTTTTGATCCTTTTGTCAATTTTTGCCAGACTTTTCATCAGGATTAAATTTTAAAAAAAAAATTATATAGATATTTTTTAATTATTTAAAATATTTATGTTTTAGTAAAACTTTTAATCATGTATTTTTTAAAATTTTTGGGCATATTTAAGGGAAAATTATATTTTATCTAGAAAGCGATTATCATTGTGGCTTAACATAAATAAAACTCCAATTTTCACCTGGGCAACAGGGAAAAAATCATAGATGGCATAGCCAGAATAATAATATTCAATTTATTACCTTCGTTGTTGTATTTTCAATTGACAGGTTGGCAGATGTTTCTTTAATTTTCGACTGAAACATTTTTTTGTATAATTGTTTTTCTTTATAAAAACATGCGGTTATGTTTAATTTTAGAAACTTTTTTTTATTTTTTTATTGAGTGATTGAATTTCAATCACCACGACTGTTTATGCCTCATAACACTTGCTGAAAATCAGTTGTCACCATCCAACCTAATAAAATAAATGGTAATTAAAGAACGCCTGGAAGAGATGCCACTGGTCGTCCTCTCTTCACTATGTCTATCACGCCACATATATTGTTTGTACAATTTTTTTAATATTTTTTTTGTTTGGGGCAATCACCTCCAGCTTGATGTCAAACTGTATACTCTTTTGGAAAGTGGGTTTCATGAAAATAGGTAACAAATAATTCAACAGAAATTGTACCAATGTAGATGTAAATGAAATATGATTAATAAAGATAATAAACTTTTTTTTTTTGTTTATTATTTATCAAAACTTACAACTATATTGACTAATACGTCTAGTAAATAAGCTAAAAGATAAAATAAATGAAAAAGACAACCAATTGGCAGCTCTCCAGTAGGTAATCAAAACTAGAAGGTTTTGAGACCATCTTCTTTTAAGGCACCTTTAAAAATTGTCAGAAATAGGAGCAAAAGAGGAAGAAAGGATTAAATCTAATGGGTTGAGCTAGAGTGGGAATCGAGTAATTTATAGAAGAAATGATTTTTAGCTTGTGCTAAATAAGCAACTTACGGAACATTCATTTTTCTTTATGAATGGGTTATTAGTGGAAAAGTAAGGGCTATTAAGAATTTTACGAAGGATTTTTGATTGTAACGAAGGATTCGATGGTTTAGCAGAGCCCCAAAATCTATTCTGCAAGTCCAGATATTCCTAATGATAGTCAAGTAGAGTTATAGCGCCTGTCTAGTAAGTTTTTGAAGTAACCGAAAGAGGTGAATGTTTCCTTTCGTTTCAGTCTTGTAGAAGCAGGAGCCCTAAATAGCGGATCTGTTCAACCGGGACAGCAGAATCTTATTAAAGGATACTGTAGGGAAGGATAACAAAGGTTTATCAGGAATTTAATAAATTCTCCGATGGTTGGACAGAAAAAGGGGTTATGGTTTAGTGTGTTATAATTTTGAACTTTTAGAAATTAGAGTATAAGTCAATAGCATATGATGGATGCTACATTATAAAAACACCGATCTGCATGCTGTCCTTGTTCTGAGCGTTTATCTTTTATTCTCTTCCCATTGCAAAATGTTATCGCCGCCGCCATTTAATGTGCCTAACACGCGATGTTCTTGATTCCGGTTTTCCGGAAATCCTAAAACGTGAATTTATCCAGTTACAGAGCGAGAGGTTGCAGGGCTTATTCCAATTGCCTGCTTGCAGAACCGAGGCTTTGAATGCTTTCCGCGTCGCAGCAGGAAGAAAGCTCAACCAGCTTGGATGCTGACTCGTCGAGAGAGTTTTGAAGCTCTGAGCAAAGGTGTGGATGTTTTCTTCCCTTTCCAATATTCCTTTGATCCTTTTGCTCAATTTTTTTTCTTTATATTTTTCCTCAGTTTTATTTTTATTAATAAATATTATATATATTTTTTTAATATAATTTAAAATATTTTATGTTTTACGTAAAAAAACTGTTATGCATGTATTGTTTAAAAATCTTTTTGGCATATTTATGGTTGTAAAAATTATTATTTTATCCGTAAGAAAGGGCCTTAGGCGCTATGACAATATCTAATCTCCTCCGATTTTCTACAACATGATTTGAGAACAACAAGGGAAGAAAATACAAATAGATGGCTGACCTAGCCAGAACTTAACTGGAAACACTGTATTTCCTGCGTTGTGTGAGTTCTTGAATTGGCCACAAGGTGGCAGCATGGTTGATGCACGTTTTTATTTCGGAACCTGAAACACTTATTTCTATATTGTTTTTCTAAATTATTCAAAACGTCCTTGAGCCAGGTTAAAAGCTTAACTACGGATTCCCTTAATTTAATACACTCGTGATGGATTGGCCATTTTACCGCAGTTTATTATTACATTATAAGGATTAAATTTTTGTGGAGGGGGCGACCGTTAATGATATTCAGAGCCCTATCCTCACTGATTGCTTCTCCTCTCCCCCTCCCCTCAATATCCTCGGGGAAATTGCTTTAAGAGTGACATAGTCGATTATGGCATCTCTTTTAATGAAACGAGTTGGAAGGAGTTGACACCTGTCATCTTCAAATAATTACCGAGTTATTTGTCAGGTCCCGCATAAGCTATCGGACAATACGTCGAGGTAAGAAATTTTGAAACCTATAGGATGATATGAACATTGAAGCGTTAAGGAATTGCCAGGTGCAAACTTCGAAATAATCGGTCTAGTCCTATCGGAGAAAAAATAAAATAAAATAAAAAAGTGACGGCGGACAGAGTGATTTTTTTTTATTGCATATTTGATGGAACTCCAAATTTTTAGGTGATTTTTTTTTCTTATTTGTCGATTACTATAGTCCCTTATTGAATACAATAAATAATAAACCAATTATGGTTTCATTCAATTGTTTTGGTAAAAATCAAGTTTACCAACTTCAAGAAACATGCATGCTATCGGGATCAAAAGTTTCTATGCAATAAATCTAGGTAGTAATTTAAAAAAACATCCACTTCATCCATAAATTTTCGCTTTCAAGATCTTTCCTAGGTAACCGAGTTTCGATTATTTACTTTTTCGATTTTAATACCAAACTTTTTTTTTCTTTCAAAATTCCATCGGGTTAAAATTCCAGGTCTGTAGGTTTGTGGGTAATCTCTTCCACTGTACACGATACATTTTTAAGAGAGAAAGGATGCTTTTAATAATTCACGTATATCAAAAACATTTGAATCTAAACAATTTACGTGGAATATCGTACTTAAAACGAATGTTAATATTTTTTTTTATTTGTAGGTTAATTATTTTCAAAAAACTACCTTATGTATGAATGAAAAAGAATTTAAGTTAATTATAATTTGAGGCTTACGTTTCAAGATACGTAAAACCTGAATAACGAAAAAAAATCCGATAGCCCGCCGTTTAAACTAATAAATACCAAATAGTTTTGGCCAATTTTGTTTAAGTTTGGCCCCAAAATAAGAAGATCTTCTAACGATGATCCTATGATTTTGATTTCAGCCAGTTAGTTTTATTTAAAATAAATAAATTGAAATTCCGGTAACGTTTAGAACACCTGAATAAACTGGCACACCAAAAATATACTATATATCCATACAATAAAAATATAGTTTGATGCCAGTTAAAACAAATGACAAAATTCCAGTATAAAAAAAATGAAATAAACCTCAGTATTTAGAAGCTTCTTATGTACCACTGAGAGGTACAGGAAACCTAGCTCTGAAGGTGTACATTTATACACACATACACTCCTTCGTGAAATCGTGTAATGAATTTTTCCACTCTGTAATCCTTTCCTTACATTATTTAAAAAACTTTTTAATCATTTAAAGAGTTCTGCGCATGCGCATGAGTATAGCAGTCATCTTTCAAATCGGCTCTTGGATTTCTTGCTTTTTCAGTTTGAATTCTCTTCAGTGCGATCTTGAAAACATCACCAGACTTCAGGATAACAATAGCAGTAAATATTGGAGCAAACAAAAGTAAGTTTTGTTACAATTTACGGTGTAAAGTGAATGCTGGGTAACCTCTTCACATCAGCTGATTGCCAATAGCTCGGCAAGGCCGGGATTGGTTTTCTTTTCTTTAGTTATTGTTTTATTTCCCACATCTAGTTATTATCTTATTACCTTCTTCACATGAAATGCGATATTTTCACCAAGTGATGTCCTCCAAAGCATCAACTAAAAGATCTAGATCTAGTGGTTCAATCACGTCTCCCATAAAAACAAGACCCCGCCGTATACTAATAAAAAATTAAATCAACAAAGAACCCCTTCAGGTACTAATACAGAATCTGAACCACAGCCTGGCACATCGTCACAGGGGATGACTGACGAATCTTCGTTTTTCATCCCAAATCCTTTCAAATCTACATAATAAAAAGAAAACATGGAATCTGCTCCTACACCCAGTGAACCACGCCTCCATCAATATTTGTCAAAAATATTAAAAATTTCCAGTGTTGTGTGCGCAATTAAACAAGATTACCGACTCCACCAGCTACTACTGTATGAGTAGAATTAATGACACCAAAATATCACCGACCACCGCCGAGGCATATAGAAAAATTGTGAAATACCTAACTGAAACTAAAGCGGATTTCCACACTTATCAGCTACGGCAAGAAAGAGCTCTTAGAGTTGTGATCAGAAATCTACACCCTACAACACCAGTTGACGCTATCAAAGAAGAACTCATGGAGATGGGTTACAAAGTGCGACAAGTCACTGAATGTCATAAAAGATAGAGTTCAACTGCCTCTATTCTTCGCTGACTTGGAACCATTAGCGGAGTAGAAAAAATTTATGATCTAAAAAGACTGTATTATACAAGTGTAAAAGTCGAAAAACCTTATACAAAGAGAGAAATTGTTCAGTGTTACAATTGTCAGGCGTATGGTCATACCAAAAGTTACTGTCATCACATACCACGCTGCGTGAAATGAGGTGAACAGCACAAGTCCGTGGAATGTACAAAACCGAAGACAACACCCGCTGTATGTGCTCATTGCCTCAAGGACCACTCGGCCAACTACAAAGGATGCCAAATCTATCAGGAACTAAGGACAAGGTATCAAAAACCCCAAGTACTGGATGAAACAGCAAGACAGGCAAGAACTAGAAGAGAACCCTCAAAAATAATCGATGCCAATGTATCATTTGCCCACTTACTTGGAGGTGGGAACCAATGTACTGAAGCCGAGGCCCTGCCGGAACTACAAAATGTACCTCAATATCCTCAATCCATTCCACAAATACCTCATCCTTAAAAACGTAATCAATCCTAAAAATCCTCATCCACAACAAATCTCTCATACCCCCCCCCTCCTTCAAATGCCACAGACCTTACCAGTTTGATGACATCCTTCATTTCCGAAATCAAATCCCTTGTCATGCCCCTAATAACAATCCTCACCAATCTTGTATACCCACTTGTGGAGGGAGCAGCCGAGTCTAGGGTCCCTTTAGCAGATTGTAAATAGTTAAGTTTGCTTGTATGATTTTTATTTATTTCCTAACTTGTATTTATCCTCTACTACAGGTTGTTGTTTTGATTTGTTTCTTGTTGTTTTCTGTTTTTATTAATTGTTATTTTTTTTGTATATATTTGAATTTATTTCTTTCCGATTTTATGTAATTTGACCTTATCATTAGTTTATGTATATATTGTATGAATGTGTACTACATCACTATTACTACTGTTCATTGTGTAACAAATTGTAATATTTCTCAATAAAAAAAAAAAAAAATCATTTAAAGAGAATTCTGCGCTCTAAAAAAAAAAAAAAAAAAAAAAAAAAAAAAAATCTGTCATGTGTTAAACTGGCCTTACAGAGTTTTTGTTTTGCTTCCACTTTACCAAAAGGTTGGGTTGGTAGCTCTGTGCTCAAATTGATAGGGATTTTTAGGGTATAGGGATCTCTAATAATAATGTTTAAAAAAGCATATCAATAAATAGATATATTTTAATAGCCATTTATTTCAAAAGAAAATATAAACATCTAATTTTTGTAATAATACTAATTATATATGTATGATGTTAGCCTGCAGATAGCATATTAACCGAAACTTTTTATTCTAAGAAGTGAAGCATATTTACAACCCCCAACTCTATATTAGACTTTGCTCTGCACCTTTAATTACCTATAATTTATTATTATATTATTTTAAAACTTTGATTAAAAGATGAGACTACTAAAAGTAAAAAATCAGCAACAAATAGAATACTTCCAGGAAACAGGAGCTCTTCCAGATCTGATTTTACAACAAAATACATATACTTAAATAAATGAACAGACTAAATATTTATAAAGATATTCTCTATAGATTGAAATATGCTCTTTGGATTTTTTTTCACTGAACATTTCAATTTTCTATCCCATTATGCTAAAATTTTGTATTTTTGTTGTTATGTTTATCCGACTTGAGCAAGACGAATCCCAACATATTACTTTCACCCTTCGACATAAAACCTGCCCTCCAGTATATCTTGACAACGTCCGAATTCCAGAAATTGACATAATGAGCTATCTCGTTTTGACATAGAACAGAAAAATTATATGGGGCCCCCACATCAAGAACAAATATATAACGCTAAGCAAAAGGCTAAAACTACTCATTACTCTCAAGTCGTTCAAAATTAAAACTTAAAAATGAATTGAGCACTGACTTACTGAAGCCGAATCGGACCTATGCTTCCCAGAAAGACGGGCCTGCCAAAAAGACATATACGTAAAATTCAAATTTTTCAATCAAAAACATTTAGAACTTCACCATAGTACGTTAGCAACATTACTCAACATACAGACCTTGACATGACAATACCGAACGAATTGATTCGGATCTTTTATAAACGTTTTCACGAAAACTTACACCGACATACAAACACATTAATACAAAACATGGCCACTACCAACATGTGACACAACACTCGCAGGAGGCTGAAAAGAAGACCTCTGTAACCATCTAAATCATTCTAAATGCCAATTAAGAAACATGCTAGGAAGGGGGTTCGCTGGGCATCCTGTCTCTATCATGCCTATCACGCCACAACCTTAATTTGATTCTACTTCGCCATTCACTTCGTCAACAACATGACAGGTGTAGATATAAATATATCAAGATAAAAAGAAATATATGTTTATTAACCAGCCTTTTCCCACCCTTATTTATTAATAAATGACTATAATTTTTTAATTAAATGACTATAATAATAGGCCTATTTAATTACAGTGGAGTACTTAAGGAGCCCTAGCTACAGTATACAGTACTGCCGCTGTCCTGGCTCTAAGGTAAATACCAATTCCGGACTCCGCGGATTGATTCAATTCCAGGGGCAGAGGCTCTGCAATCCCGCAATACCTTCTGGTCTCTCTGGCATAGCCTAACCAACACCCTCACCTATTTTAATAGTGTAATCAAAATTATTGACTCTAGAATATTTTTAGTTGATTTTTAAGACATATCGTAGGTTTTATTAAAGTAAATAGAATATTTATTACTCAATATATATGAAGTGAATTTAATTATCTCAAGTAGATATGTGATGACAACAATCGTATAGGCACATTAACGTTTTATTATAAATTATTTTAAAAACACAAATATAACCTACTTGATAATATTCATTGGATGATTTATTATTAGTTTTCATTTGTGAAAAGATAAATGTAAGTGAGTCGTAAATGTTGCCTATCTATGTTTAACATAGATAATAGTTTTGACGAGTACCCATATGCATGGTCGTGGGTTAAAATGGTCGAAAACCTGCCATGTCAGGCACGCGAAAAAGATATATATCCTAATTTAACCTGGATTGGTATCATTTAGGAATCCCATAGTAGCATAGTCCATAAAACGAATAGTTAAAGAAAAGAATTAAATGATATCGCCCAAGCTTTGGAACACCGTTGTACCTTCCCTCTACAGAATGGCTTAATTAAAGACTTTTACTTTCTTTAAGAAATAATAAGGCCATCTGCTGGGTTTTATGTGCAAACTTTAGCATAGAAGGCTGTTATACAAGCCAATATACCACAGGTGACCCCTAAATCTTGTTATACAACTCTGTTAAATTAAATATTTTGTTCCATATTTAATTTTTCTTTAAAATTAATTATATTTGTCTTCTTTTTCAGGTATGAAGCTGTTGGGATATCTTTGGAATATTGATGTATTGAGAATATTAGTGAGTTTTTAGTTCAACTACTTTTAACGATATAGCACTGTATATATTTTGTATTTACAGTTACTGTGTGTATCAACAATAAAAATTATCATTGTTTAATTGTCTGAGAGTTATTTATAAATATTAATAGATTTTTTTTTATAAATTAGAAATTAAATGGCCTGTGAAAGAGGATTTCTATCGTAGCTTTATCTATTGCCCGCTAGATGGAGTATGGCCTTCGATGACTTCCTCCACTATGCGCTTCACTTGTCACATATTCTTCTATTGGTTTTTCCCTCATCCTCTTTCCTCTTTCCTTCTCAATGCTTTGAGCCTCCTATCAATGCTTTAGATCCTCTACCGTTGGGCTACTCTTGGATGAACATTTTCTCTTTCAACATTCTTAATTCAATGCTCGCTTCTAAGTTTATGCAATATCAATTTACTAACGTTATTTGCATAAATCATACATTATTAATCCCATTTATCGTAAACAATTAATGTGGGTTAATCCATTTGAAATCGTCCAATTTTCAATAATATTGCCGCTCGACAATTTTAATTTTCAAGATTTTTGACCAGTTATTCTTTGTCCTTTCGTAAGTATAAAACCATATATAAAATTTTCTTATTGCAACCTTTTTAAGTCAGCTCCACGGGCGAAAACACGCGATAAGAAAACCTTTTCTAATTCCTGTATTTTTTAAGATATCAAATCAAAAAAAAAAAAACTAACAATAAGATAAGGACATGTTTCGTATTTTTTGTCCTCACAACACATTACCTAAATAGTAAAGAAACCTGTTTAAAAATTTCTCTAAAATTAATAATAAACGTGATTTTTAAAGAGATAAAAGTAAATAAAGAAAAAGAGACTCACTTTTAATTATTTTTTTTATATATCTTAGTCAATCCCTACTTGCTGTAAAAATTTCGATCTTGAGAACATGGCCCTTTTTCGTATTTGAATCTTCAATATTATTAAAAATTAATGTTTCGCGATGTTTACACGGAAATATCACGTAAGGGACTGAATAAAAAATTATAAAACTTATACAGATTACTTTTCTAGACGATATGCTAAAGTAATAAAAATTTAGACTTTGAAACTAAGCTGTTTCCGGAGTTATACAATTCTTTTCATTTTTAAAATAACATTCTCTTTAAAAAAATTAACCCTGGTAATTTTGCATATTCAACAACCAAACAAAAACTAGAAAGATGAAGAGATCATTTTATATATTATTTTTGTACTTACAATAAATTACCTTAGTAGCCAAGAAATTAACCATTTAATGGTTAAAAAAATCACAAAACATTTCCTCAACTATACTTTTGGCGCGTTTTGACAAGAGAATTGTGAAGACAAAAATACATGTCCTTAACTTATTGTTAGTTGTTCTATTTTTTTATTTGATTTGAATTATAGAAATTAGAAAGATTTTTCCATCTCATGCTTTCTCCCGTATACCTGACTCAAAACGACTGCAACACTAAAAGTACTGGAATGAATTTTTTTTTTATTTATGGTTTTATTCTCACGAAAGGGTAGAGAATAGCTGGTCAAAAAATAACGAAACTCAAAAATGTTGAGCGGCAAGGTTTGGACGATTTCGAATGTATTGAATCATATTTTTAAAAATGCTACCACTGGGTAGTTTCTTCACAAGACATTATAACGCCCATAAGTGTCAATTAGCCCATTTACTTGTTGTATATATTGTATGTACAGTTGTAAATATCAATAAAAAAAAAAAAAAAATGCAAAGGAAGTTTTTTTCAAGATTTCGAAAATTAAAATGTAGACCTATAGTAAAAAAAATGGTGCGGCAACACACGACTTTCACTTATCTCCATTTTTAAAATCAATGACAGAATTTTCAAATAGAGTTAGGGATAAAAATACGTGAAACTATTAAAAAAAATAATTAAATTGAATTTTTATAGAAACATGTGTTTTACAATATAAAAACATCTATCGGCTTTTTATCACTCTCTATTAGCTTTTAAAAGCTTGTGTATGAGATGATATTTTTTCTGAAATCTTTAGCTTTCCAACTGTATATCATACATGTATATTACTGCTCTTATGTTCAAAAACGAAAAATTGCAGTAAAAAAATAATTCTTCTGTTTTCTTTATTTGGGTATCGAATTTATTCAATTTATATATTTACCTGTTTTTCATCAGCGTTAACAACGGGACTTGGTTATTTGGACCCAGGGGATCCTAAAACGTGTGTTTCCGTTGAAAACTGGAATTCGAAAATTTTCACGATCGCAATACTTCCCCTTACTATATATAGTAAGTGAAAGTAATAATTGAAATCCATACTTTTAGCGAGTTAAAAGATTATAGAAGAGCAAGTCATCTTTACTTATTTATTTGGGTTATCAATGGTTATAAACCCAGAAAAAAATAGACAATAAATAGTAGAAAAAATAATAAGAGGAAAAATTTATTACAATTGAATGATTTTAAATGGATTGACCCGGAATGTGTTTATAAATCGAAATGAGATAGCTTGAAATATAGCATTTTAGATGTAACATATGTGAATGAATATATAATGAGGACTAAAAACCTCTTTAAAACAAAACAAAAAACAAATATTGTTGCAGTTTCTCCATAAGTTGTAAATCCGATTCATTCAACTTACATATTTCGCCGTTTTTTACCAATGCTGACAAGATAATATAGTTATCTTTATTGAATCTACAAAATTAAAGGTTATTTAGAGGAAGATAATTTAAAATATCGGAATTTAAGCCTTGTCAGACCATCTCAATCAGAATGAAACCTACATGATATTAAAGCCCATTAAATTTTACATCGATATATTGAGTTTTATAAAAATCGTCGGAACTGTTTTCCAGAAATATGCATGGTATAAAGTGGCTCTTCTGGTAAACTCATTTTGATGAAAAAGTTTTTGTAAGGTCTCTGGCGTATATTTGTCTTAAATATGAAATTTCAGTTTATAGGACTTACCGTTTCCGCCTGGGAGTAACCAACACACACACACACACACACAGACCTTTTTGCGAGATTTGGTTATTTGGACTCAGGGGACCCTAAAATGTGTATTTCCGTTGAAAACTGGAATTCGAAAATTTTCACAATCGCAATACTTTCCCTTACTATATATAGTAAGTGAAAGTGAAAAAAAAATAGAATTGTAATGAAACATTCCTACGCTAACTCTTGGAATACATGTTTTTAAAATATATTTATTGAGATACAGGAGTGCTATCATTGGATAGTTCTTCTTCAAGTCTGTTTCATGCCATTTTTTTTATTATATTTACTTTTTGTATTATGGAGAACTATTTTAAATTTCGATAAATGATGTTGAAAAAAAAATTTATTGAGATTCGAACTGGAATAAAATTTTACTTGTATTAACAATTTATAATCGGAAATTGTTAATCAACCTTCCTAATTTAGAAGCCGATTAATTAAATTATATTGAATTTTGATGAAAATATGTATTTTAGATTAAAAAATCGGACAATACAACTTATTATCTCCAACTATCATTTAGATTGATAAGGCGATGGAGAGTGATGAAAAGCGGGTGGTTTTCATTACTCTCTATTATCTTATACAAATTTTTATATAACATGTTTGCCTAAAACAATTTGCATTTTAATGGTATACAAAATATACGTATTACTATTCCTATGTCCTGAACAAAACATTACCTAAACAATTTTTTTTTCTCTCCTTTCCTTCAGTTGGTTATGAAGATCTTTCATCTTATATATTTATTTTTTGTTTTTTTTCTATTCTTTCAATATGAAATCATTGTTGTTGTTTTTTTTGAATCTGCTAAATTATAGGCACTTTGGAAAAAAATATTGAAATCATCAGCATTTAAGCACTATCAGATTATTGCAATCAGAATGAATGGTTTATATTTTTATGAGCTCAGATCAAGAGGGACAAAAGAAGAACTAATTATTACCAGACTGAGAGTAGGCATACATAGACGTGTTTTCGAATTCTTTACCAATGTATTAGAAACAAAAACAAATATTAGTTTTTAATAAAACTAAATCTATTTGCATATTTTTGAATATATCTATCCGCAAGAGTCATTGGTGGTTCTTTGGCATTTAGAACTTAGTCCTTTTCCAAAACTCCATTAGTAAATTTATCTTCTTGTCGGAGTCCTGAAGTATTTCACGGACAGTATGCCCTATATTCAATTGCTTGTTTAATAAGTTATACTCAAGGCAATCCTCTAGGAGGAAATTCCAATTTGGATCTGCTGCTCAACTTCGCTAAGTTGCTATCAGTACACAGCATACCGCATCAATCCCGAAGACAATCTTAAAGAAAAAAATAGAGAGAGATTCCGCCAAATAGGAAATACATATATTTTACTAATTTTGAAATCGATCACGGACATATGAAAATCCAGACCAGCCTCAATATATCTGGTGATGCAGGATTCCCAGTGAGCCCAAGATCATGGTCTCCGCCATGTTTTGCATCTCATTTTTTCCGAGTCCATAGTTCTCTAAAAATAATCCAGTGGCTACTGGGATGGTCCCCCTGCTTCTGTGATTAAGTGTTGTAGTTAATTGTTCTTGGGGTACCACATTTCGAGGAGACACAGGTGAGATAGTCATATTAGAATTTGCAATGTCGAAACCTGAAAGCGACATGATATTTTTCCTCCCTTCTTTACTTGCTAATGCTTGTCATCCATTTAGTTTTGAAGGACTGTTTCTCCAGACTTCATTCCATTGCGTCATAAGGAGGGTTGCATTTAATTTACCCAAAACGTTTTAAGAAGTAGTTTTCCAATCTTCACGGGTCGTTATTCGAGTCAACTGGTATGAGGTGTATGCATTTGCTTTTAGTGTTATGCCGCAACGGAAGTAATATGGCTGTCTTGTGTATGAGAATTTCATAAAAAGTTCATCATTTCGGATATTGTGGCGTGCCTAGATGTTTAGCTCCTAATAGCGAACAAGACACCTCATTAGGTGAGTATATTTTTATTGGTAGTTAGGTAATAGAGCTTCCTCGACATCAGCAACTTCTCCTGTAAAAACTGAACTGGCTTAAAGTAGTTCGAAAAGTAAGGATTGGGTAACTATTTTAACTGCACAAATCTAACTGGAGAGTTTCCGCATTTCGAAACGTCGGTATAAAAAACGCTGCGTCCTTCCAATTGTAACAAATATTATTTCTGTGATTCGATAGGACTAAACAGATTTTTGGAAATCTTTAGGAGAGACAAAATTATGACGGCATTGTAATATTGGCAGGGAGCTTTTGCGGTCTTATATGGCGTCTGAATACGATACATGTTAGTAGTTCCGTGACTAGCTGGAACGAATTCGACAACTTTTCGTTAAGGAATATTTGATAGGACGCTATAATCCTTTTTGGGTTCGGACTCAACAGGTGGTTGTAAGTAATGCTAGTTTTGATGTATATTTAGCAAATAGTTACACATTATAGATAGATAGATAGACAAATAACTGTGTTTTATTTTAGTGAGCATATTTCAACATCAAAACAAATATTAAAATATATTTAAAAAAACATTTATTGAACTACAGTCTTTCAGACCGTTAGTCCGGCGCCGATGTATAAAAGTTTGCAAATTACATAATTTTCAAACATAAGTCACTCGCTGATTCTCCTCAAATTCTAAACGTATTAACTTATAAAATAACAGAAAAATATAATAATTAATTAATTCTATGCATTTGCATTAATTTTAAAAATGCCTTAACGTTTTATAAAGCCTCCATATAAAAATGTAATATTAGTGCGGGTGTGTGTGGGTGTGATAAGACGCGCAAAAACGACAACTATACACTCGAGATATTACAGAAACGATTTCATCAAAAATGACTAACCAGCAGAGCCACTTCATTCTATGCATTTTGAACCTTTTTACGATTTTCTTAAAAATGGCTCTAACGATTTTGATTAAACTCCCTATATTAATGTAAAGTTTTATTGTTTTGAATATCACTTAGGTTTCATTCTGATTCAAAGATTCTGACATGGCTTAAATCTGATTTTTTTAAATTTTTCTTATAAGGTCACTTACATTTTTAAGTTATAAAAAATTAACCATATGATCTTATTAATATTGATATGGAACGTTTAAATCTATAAGTGTATATTACCCTCAAAACGATTGATAATGGATTAATGTGAACTCTAGAAGAATTTATGATAAATTGAGAATGAATAGAGAGAAATCTATTCTTGAGTGAATGTTTCCAACGAAAATGAATACACTTTTTATAATAATCAATAAAATATTTTTACTTTACTTAGATTTCCAAAAAAAAATATATATGATTTTTTTAATATGCATAACACATATTTCTATCGAAACCAATGTAATGAATTCTTTATTATTACTTTCACTTACCTCTTTATGAAACATATAGTAAGGGAAAGAATTGCGATCGAGAAAGCTATACCGTTGGAAAGCTAAAAATTCTAGAAAAAATATTATCTATTATACACAAGCTTTTAAAAGTTAATAGAGAGTGATGAAAAACTGATAAAACTAAGTGATTATTTTAGATAATAATATGATAGATTTTTTAATAAAACACATGTTTCTATTGAGATTCCATTTAACTAATTTTTTAATGGTTTCACTCATTTTTGTCTCTTACTGTATTCTTTAATTTTGTAAAATTCTTTAATCCATTCTAAAAGTGGAGGTAAGTGAAAGTCGTGTGTTGCCCGAACCAGAATTTTTTATTTTAGATGAAGAAATAAGATAAAGTATGATTCATAACATCAATATCGTAATAAAAAAAAATCTTGAGTAATTTTTGGAAACCTGGGTCACTATTGTCTTTTTAACATACTGAATAGTTCTTTTTTTTAAACTTCTTTATCAAGTCCTAGCGTGGCAGACATACTTTTCTCGCCTTTGTCTTCCGATGTGAGAGATTTTTCCGAAAAAATATAAACGTAAGGTGCAGAATAGCAATTTTACAATTGGAATATAAAAGACTATTTTGTCCCTTTATAGCCGTGTTTATTGGCGATGCATAAGCTCTCATCTCTGAGATAAATCAGAGCTATCGCTAAGGATAAAAGCATACAGCAATTTGCCTTATAGGCCACTACCTTGGATATAGGGATCAGCAGGGAGGAATAGAACGCATTCACTCAATAAGATCTGGTTTATTTTATACCCTTCCCAATGGATTATATGTCTTGTTCATGAATTACTGCCTGTGAATAATATTGTACTAAAAATCTTTAAAATGGGCGTGAATTTATCCATTCAAAATCATGCAGATCAAACCGCTCAACATTTTTGATTTTCATGACTTTCTTACTAGTTATTCTGTATGTTTACCTTAATATTAAACCGTGAAAAAAACTTTCTTTTTAACGATTTTAGAGTTTTAGCCGATTTAATTCACTTGGTAAAACAGTATATCCTAAGAGTATTGATATTTCGCATTTTGAATACAAAGAATCATTTTAAATGCATTACCTATTATACTCACAACTCTCAAGACGTTAAAAATTAAAGCTTAAAAATAAATAAATACTTACACTTACCAACTGAAGCCCATCTGGGTTTACGCCTCACATATATACGGGACAGCCAAAAAGTGAAATTTAAATTTTTCAATCCAAAACTTCTAAAATAATTAAAAACTCACCATGGTACGTTAGCAACACTACTTTACAGCCAACAGTCAACGAACGAATTCGGACCCTCTAAAAACGTTTTCAAAACAACTTACACGGACATACTAACACATTAATACAAAGCATAGCCACTAGTAACATGCAGGACAATACTTACAGAAGGCTAAAAAGAAGTTGTATGAGGGACCTTCTAAGCTGAATACGCAATAGGGAACACGCCACTGGGCATCTTCTCCCCATCATGCCTACCACCCCAGACTATCATTCCTTCATGAAATTCGCTGATTGTCAACATTCATTGACAAGTGTGAATAAAAAAGTTTGAAGAAAAAAAAAAGGCACTACCCACCCATCACTTGTTCATCGGTACATTCGATTAACACAAGATCCCAGCCCACTGACCAATATTTTTCTTCTCATCGAACTTCCTTTAAAAATCCTTTACCTTACGTGCCACTCGTTCTGAATTTCCATATCTACCTGGAAGTATTCCTAAAAAACCTCTATGCGTAAAGAATCTCCTTTAACCTCATTTAAAAAACAAATTATTCCTTCCTCCTCCCGTCCATCCATCTTCCAAATAATTTTGAACAAAAAGTTAGAATAATAGTAATACTCCATTCCTAAATGAGGACCACGACAAATATGTAAACAAATTTTTTTTTTCCTATTTATTAGATTTTATGATGTTAGTGAGAAGTACAATAATAATACCCCTACATACACATATCTTTATAATTATGTACACCTATCTAGATTACTATAATTCTATTCACTACCTATAAAAATAATATAAGTATATCCTTATTTTTTTTTTGTCATTGTTTATGAGCCAGACACAGGAGTCATTTTGTGTACATAATTGTTATCATAAGAAGACTGAAGATCCCACACTAAAATTTAAATTTATGATTGTTAGAAAAATATTTTTGATTCGGGCTATTTTCATAGTATCAAATTAAAACAAAAGCTAACAATATAACAAGAATATACTTTATATTTTGTCTTTGCAACTCATTACATGAATAGTGAAGAAAGTGGTTATTGTTCTATAAATTCTAGAAAATTGACAAAACGAGACTTATAGCAAGGTAATAGTTTTAAAAAGTTAAAAGAGACCCAATTTTGATTATTTTTTTATTTAGAGTTGGGGACTTCCAACAGCACGTCATCTTACAGACCTATTAACCTACTTCCGATCCTCTCAAAAATTTTCGAAAAGCTCCTACTAAAACGAATCCTAGATAAATTTAAAAATTTTCCTTCGCATCAGTTTGGATTTCGTTCTCAACATTCCACAGTTCAGCAAGGACTCCGAGTTGTGGATCACATTTCCTCTGCCCTTGAGTGCAAGGAGTATTGTTCGGGTGCCTTTCTGGACATAGCTCAAGCTTTTGACCGGGTGTGGCACCCGGGATTGCTCTTTAAGCTCAAAACCCATTTACCTCAATCCTTATACCTAATCCTCCGATCCTATTTATCAAACCGCTCCTTCCGAGTTCGCTGTGGTTCCGAATTTTCCAAACATTATACTGTTGAGGCCGGTGTTCCTCAAGGCAGCGTCTTAGGACCCGTCCTATACATCCTCTACACCGCCGATATCCCTACCGATCCTGATACCTTTCTGGCAACATTTGCTGACGACACAGCCATTTTATCATCCAATTCCGATCCTGAAGTAGCATCTCTAAATCTCCAAAGGCACCTTTCCCTTGTCGAAGACTGGTGTAAGGCTTGGCGAATTAAGGTGAACGAAAGCAAATGTACACACGTCACCTTCACCCTTCGACGTAAATCCTGTCCAACAGTTAAATTCAATTCCATACCGCTTCCTTCCTCAGACACAGTCCGGTACCTTGGCTTTTTACTAGACAAAAGACTGACGTGGAACCCACATACGAGACTTAAAAGGATAGAACTCAACCGCAGATTCGGTCGGTTATACAAATTACTAAACAGAAAATCTCATCTTACAGTCGACAACAAATTACTAATATATAAGACAGTACTGAAACCTATATGGACCTACGGACTTGAACTATGGGGGACAACTAAACATTCTAACATCAAACGTATCCAATCCTTCCAATCCAAAGTCCTCCGAACAATAGTTAATGCTCCTTATTACGTTACCAACTGTACCCTACACCATGACCTTAATATTCCATTTATTTTAGATCTGGTACCATCCAAATTCTCCAAATTCCATCAGAACCTTCTTCATCATCCTAATCCTCTTGCTCAATCGCTTTCCAGCTTCACCCATCCCTACAATCCTCCTCGAAGATTGAAACGGCAGTGGCCCCGCGACGTTTTGTAAACATTTATCTGGAGTTCTGACACTGGTCAGATCCTCCACTCATGTACTGTATGTTTGTGGCTATTCCGCTCTGGCTCGGCCTCCACTGGCATACACCAGTGAAGTGCTGAGTGGGAGGCGCTGGGATCTCTTGGATTCCGCTTCTCCCCCCACTTGTGGGGGAGCAGCCGAGTCTAGGGTTCCTTTGGCTGATTGTATATATTGTATATAGTTAAGTATGCTTGTATGATTTTTATTTATTTCCCAACTTGTATTTATCTCTACTACAGGTTGTTGTTTTGATTTGTTTCTTGTTGCTTTTTTTTTTTTTGTATATATTTGAATTTATTTATTTCCGATTTTATGTAAATTGACTTTATCATTATTGGCTGTATATATTGTATGAATGTGTACTACATCTCTATTACTACTGTTCATTATGCAACAAATTGTAATATTTCTCAATAAAAAAAAAAAAAAAAAAAAAAAAAAAAATGGTCATGGCGACAACTGAAGTTATACCTTAATATCGCTCTCGGTTTGTCCTGTGATAGTCTTAGTATTAACTAATGTTTTTGTTGTCAACACTTATAAACAATGAATGTTTGTGATTGAGAACACGTTAGAACTACATTTGTTAGGTGAGTGCATTTAATAGACCTAATAACTGTGATTATTAGTGCACGCTAGGAGCTAGATAGGTCTCCACGTGGTAGACGGGTCCTGTCCCGCTTCCTGCTCGGCACTGGCCATCATTAAGCAGTAGCAGCTTTCTTATCATCGCTTCGATAGCTCAGTTGTTCTGTGCACGGCCACCGGCGCTCTGAGTTCTCATCGTCACGAGTTCGTAGCCCATAGACTCTAAACTTTTTTTTTTTTTTTTTTTTCTCTCCTTTCTCTCTTATTAATTGTAATAATTTTTATTAATTTATTTATAATATTTCATTTATTTTTATATAGCATAAATTTTTTTTTTCTTCTCCTTTGTTATAAAATGACTTGTTTATTTTCTTTATCTGTTTATGTAAATAATTTTTAAACTCCAGAAGTTCAATTTTATTTTATTTTTTTATTTTACTAAATCCATATAGATATATATATATATATTTTTTTTTCTCTCTCTTTTTATAAAATGGGTGAATCTTCGGGGATAGAGACGGAAGAGGAAATGACTTTTTCAGAAGTCAGCGAAACTGACTCCCAGTATTTAAAAAGAAGAACACTTCAGAAACGTCAACGTAATATTGTTCCTGGGGGATCTGGTGGATCTCCTAACAAGAAAAAAAATAAAAATAGTAAAAAACAAACTATCACTCGGAGCAAATCCATTGTCAACTTACCTGGTCCATCACATGAAACCACCACAGCCGAACAAGTCACACCTACAATTCCTGTCAGCAATAAATTTTCAGCCCTCTCAAATATCCAAACTGAAGACACAAAACCAAGTCATTCAGAGCCTGAACCACCACCAATCTTTGTTGCTCACGTCACCAACTTTGTAGCCTTCGCAAAGGAAATATCGCAATTAATCGGGCAAACTAATTTCAAATGCTTTTCCCGGTTAAAAGACATAAAAATAAATACGACCAACAAAGATCATTATAAAAAATTAGTCACATACTTGACAGAAAAAAAATTTGACTTTCATTGCTACCAGCTTAAGGAAGATAAGTCGTACAGGGTTGTTCTGAGGGGACTTCACTCTACTACTTCCACTTCAGCCATCAAGCAGGACCTAGAAGAGCTGGGCCACAATGTTAGACAAATCACTAATGTACTGCACCCAGTAGAAAAATATCCACTACCTCTTTTTTTTGTCGACCTGGAACCAGCAGCCAACAATAGCGACATATTTCGAGTCAATAGACTAGTATATTCCTGCATAAGATTCGAAGAGCCGAAGCAGAGAGTGGACATAGTACAATGCGCCAAGTGCCAAACCCTCGGTCACACAAAAGCCTATTGTCACCACCAAGACAGATGTGTCAATTGTGCTGGACCGCATGCGACCAATACATGCCAGAAGCCGAGAGATACGCCAGCAATATGTGCACTATGTGGTGAAGGGCACCCAGCTAATTATAAGGGTTGTACGGTTTATAAAACCATGCAGCGCCGAAGGCAAATAAATACTGCATTTAAAACACAAACCAACGCTGTTGGATACCAAAACTCAGCTCCTTCAGCGAAGCATGAACGAGCTACCTCTGGAAACCCTTTCTCCAACGAAAACACACGTCCCACGACCTCCAACATCAAGACTAATTCGTTCTTTAATGTCACCAGGAAAGAGATGGACAATCAACAGGAACCAGAAGCTTCCTCTAACACCCATTTTCTGCCTCAACCAGCCCATCCTCTTCAGCCTAAACCAGCCCATCCTCTTCAGCCTCAACTATCCTATGACCATCCCCAGCTTCAACCATCCTATCACCAACCTCAGATTTCCCGTCTACAGCCTCAGACGTCCCAACCCCTCCAAAATACTCCTAAAAACGATTTACCTACCAAAACCGTCTTAAGGGTCAAGTTACCACCCCAGATCAGTCCTAAATTTTCCTCTTCTTTGCAGCCTACTCCTCAAGCAATACCAACAGCAACAGCTCCGTTAAACATGGAACCTCCTCAACAACCTCGACGGAGTACCCAATCTTTACCTAGACACTATAATCCTTCAGTCAACCAAGCTTCCGTCTATTCGTATCCTTCACAAAATACATCCGACATTACATCAATCCTGTCATCCTTCCTTTTGGATCTTCAAAATACCATAAGACCTCTCATCACACTCCTTACCAGACTCCTATCTGAAGTTCCTTTCCATATCCCGCAATGAATAAAAACTTCCTAGCCATTCTTTTGTGGAATGCAAATGGTTTACTGAATCACCGTGACGAACTGGACATATTCCTACACGACAATACCATAGACATTGCACTTGTGACTGAAACCCATTTCACTACACGCTCGCACTTTTACATACGTGACTACATCACATACCGATCAGATCACCCAGACAACACATCTCACGCTGGCTCATGTATCCTCATCCATAAATCCATTCCTCATTCCATGATTCCTTCTTCTCCATCTGACACCATTCAATCAACCTCTATTACCTTATCTTCCCACCCATTTAATATGACAATCTCAGCTGTATACTGCCCTCCCGGTAATTCACTCTCCATTCACCACCTTGAATCCTTATTCCGATCTCTTGGTCCGCGCTTCATTGCTGGAGGAGATTACAACGCCAAAGACCAACGGTGGGGATGCCGAACGTCCAATACTCGTGGCAGGATCCTTTCCAGAGTCACAACCTCCAATAGTTATTCCATTTTGTCACCCCAGAACCCTACGTACTGGCCTACATCTCATAAAAAACGTCCTGACATCCTTGATATTTTCATTACTTCCCAAATCTCCTCCACCCAATCTACAATAAAATCCTTAGATGACCTCTCCTCTGATCATAGCCCGGTTCTGCTTCAACTGCATTCCAATCCTATTCATAAGCCTCCTTTACTTTCTCTGATTAAAGGACAAGTCAACTGGGACAATTTTCGATATGACTTAGAGAACAATCTGGACTTGAAAATTTTGTTAAAAACTAAACAAGACATAGACTCTGCCATTGAAGAACTTAACAAATCAATAGAAACTGCCATACAGACCAACACATTACAATATACAAACAGGAAGGCACAAGAAACCAACCTGCCATATTATATTCGACTATTACTAACTGAAAAACGCCGAGCAAGAGCGAAGTGGCATCGAACACGATACCCTTCGGATAAAACCATTTACAATAAACTGACGAACAAACTCAAGATAGAAATAAGAAAACTCAAAATTCAAAACTTTCAAAACTTCACAGAAAACTTAAGTACAACAGACAAATCATTATGGATAACAACCGCAAAACTACTGAAATACAAAACCTTTAATCATCCACTCCTCACCGACTCAAAATCCTGGACAAGATCCGATGATGAAAAATCTCAGCTGTTCGGAGAACACCTTTCCAAAACGTTTGTCCCTCACCCTGATATCCTTAATACAATCCATATCGACCGTGTTGAATCAGAACTCACTGTTCCTCTCCAAATGACCCTTCCTCCTAAGGCCTTTCATCCATCAGAAGTCATCAACATAATTCAAAATTTACCTTCCAAAAAAGCTCCTGGCCATGATCTCATTACATCCCACATCCTAAAACAGCTCCCCAGAAAAGCCATATTATTCCTCACCTATATATATAATGCTACTCTCCGTTCTACCTATTTTCCAGACCACTGGAAACTGTCTATTATCAAAATGATACCTAAACCAAAAAAACCTCTTGAATATCCATCCTCTTACCGTCCTATCTCCCTCTTGCCCATTATGGGCAAAATTCTCGAAAAACTTCTCCTCAAACGTTTATACCCAATCCTCGAATCCAACCACGTGATTCCTGACCACCAGTTTGGATTTCGGACATCCCATTCCACTATACAACAGTGTCACCGTGTGGTGGATGTCATATCTTCCACATTGGAGCGCAGAAAGTATTGCACTGGAGCCTTTCTCGACGTAGAACAGGCTTTTGATCGAGTTTGGCATCCGGGTCTGCTATACAAGCTCCGTCAATTCCTCTCTCCAGCGTACTTCCTATTAATTCGTTCCTATCTCTCTGATAGAACCTTCAAAGTTAACCATAACCTTTGTTACTCATCCATATTCACTCAATCAGCCGGTGTACCGCAAGGTAGTATCCTGGGTCCGATCCTTTACACGGTGTATACAGCTGATATTCCCTCCCATCCTAGCACTATCCTTACTTCCTACGCCGATGACACATGTGTGTTATCTGTGAATAATGATCCTGTTACTGCATCACAAATCCTACAGCACCATCTATCAGCCATTGAAGAATGGTGTCAAAACTGGAGAATCAAAATAAATCCTAATAAATCCCATCAAATCACCTTCACTCTACGTCGTAAGCCTATGACTTCCTGCCCCACCGTATCCTTTAACAATATCCTACTTACTCCTGTTGAACAGATTCGGTACTTAGGACTCCACCTCGACAAACGCCTAACATGGAATCCTCATACTAGACTGAAACGACAGGAAACTGCTCGTAGATACAGATTACTACAACACTTACTTGACAAACGTTCAAAACTTCCTACTTACTACAAAAAACTCATTTATATCACAATTATCAGGCCTATTTGGACCTATGGCATTGAGCTATGGGGGTCTACTAAACCATCGAATTCCTCTCGCATCCAATCCTTGCAGTCCAAAATCCTTCGTAAAATCCTCAATGCTCCTTACTTTGTTACTAATAAAATCATCCATAAAGACCTAAATATCCCATTAGTTGAAGACTTGGACCGTTACAGATATACCTCTTTTCATTCCAAACTCCCTGCCCACTCAAACCCGCTTATCCGTGACCTCTCCTCCATATCTATTCCCGACAACCCACCGAGGCGCCTTAAAAGAAGATGGCCAAGAGACCTTCTAACATAAGACATTGGAGTGCTACCAATGGGTAGTTTCTTCTCAGGACTATCATGTGTACTAATCATATATAAAGCCTATTTACTTGTTGTATTTATTTAATACAGTTGTAAATTTCTTTAAATAAATAAATAAAAAAAAAAAAAAAAAAAAAATAATAAAATAAAAAAAAAAAAAAAAAAAAAAAAGTTTGGTCATTGTCCTAACACCTGTAAAAATTTATATCTCGAAAACGTAGTCTTATTTGGTTTATGAATTTCCAAAATGGCAAAATTTCATTTTTTGCGATGTTAACCCGGAAATATCTTAAATGACGTATCTAAAATAAGGTTCACCTTTTGTGTAGTAGCCAGCATAAAATGCTGCTTGGTCTGTGGTCGTGGGTTCAATCCCGGTAGATGACTCAAGGATTTGTTAATGGGAATAAAAAATTCTTCGTTTTGCTGCCCTGCGGAGAGTACGTTAAATGTTGATCCCAAACAAATGCGATATCAGGTGTTCGTTGCAGAACCCAAACCTAATAAGACCTGAATAGAAACAACATAGGACTCCTTCTGTAGCATCGTCCGATCAGCCATTGTAGAAAAAAATGAGTTTAAATGAATAAAAAAACACTAGTATTAATAGCATATTATATTTAGCGTGTGCAAATAATAATTTATTTTTTTACTTAGGGAAAAGTCCTTTTAGGATAATACAAAAAAACACTAATGTAAGATTCAATGCCTTAGAGTAAGAATATAAAAATAAGAAATAAATAAATAATGCAGAATGATGAACTTCTCTAATACTAGAATTCTAATAACATTTAAAAAATGAAATAACGAATAGTGTAACTGGTCTTAGATTCTAAATTTTCTAAAATTAATTTTAGGGTGCAACATAATATTTTTTTTTAAATATTACTTCTTTACTTAAATCAAATTATATTATTTTTTACAGAGCAAGTAGAAGTCACTAGGGCAATCACATGATTTATTTTTCAATTTGGTTTATAAAAATCAATTAACCATCTCTTGATATACTGATACCAATGTAGAGAAATAAAATATGAACGAATTTTATAACGAAGCAAACAAAATAAATGTTATTAATATATTTTTAGGCTATGCTTTTTATATAGGCTCATTAATTTAAAAGATGGAAGATGTAGCGGTAATTTCAAAACGTCATTGTTGAAATGTCTCGACAATTGAGACTTTGAGTTCCAAAGGTACTATATCTACTTTTAACAATTTCACAGGAAACGCAAAAATCATTCTTTTTTTTTTTTCTTTTCATTTTTACCTTCACTTTTCTATATATGAAATATATAGTACGGGAAATTATTGCGATCTTTCAATCGAAAATTTTCGAATTTCAGCTTTCAACGGAAATACGCGTTTTAAGGTCCTTTGAGTCCAAATGACCAAGTCCCACAAAAAGGTATGTGAAAATGGTAAAAAGGTAAAACCGAAAATTCCTATTAAACCGAAATTTCATATTTAACAGAACTTTACGCCCGAGACGTTACAGAAACTTTTTAATCAAAAACAGTTAACCAGAAGAGCCACTTTATGCCATGTATTTTGCATCTTTTTAGGATTTTCTCAAAAACGCTTCTAACGATTTTGAATAAACTCTATATATAGATGTAAAATTTGATGGGCTTTAATATTATGTAGTTTATATTCTAATTGAAATAATCTAACAGAGCTTAAATGCTGTAATAAAGTTTAATTTTTTAGAAAATAAAGATATAACAATATAATCTAGTTATCAACGATAAAAACAGGTAAATATATAAGTTGAACAAATTCGTTCTTTAACTAAAGGAGAAAACTGCAAAAATATTTTATAATGCAAATTTTCCTTTTTGAACATAAAAACAGTAATACAGATGTGTAATATACCGTTTGAAAGCTAAAAGGTTTAGAACAAATTTTATCTTATACACCAGCTTGTAAAAGTTAATAAATAGTGATGAAATGTTAATGAAACTAACTGATTGTTGTGGATAATAATACAATAGATCATTTAATAAAACATATGATTTAAATGAAATTCAATTTAATTAATGCTTCAACAACTTATTTTTTGTCTCTAAGTGTATTTAAAAATTCCTAATAACTATTTAAATTGATTTAAATAACGGAGGTAAAAGTGAAAGTCACACGTAACACACCCGCCAGATTTTTATTTATTACTAGATCAATTTACTGGATTCTTTTTTTTTTAAACCTAAAGTTGAGTTGTTACTGTATTAATAACTTATTTTTTCCAATTATAGCACTTTTCATATGACTTTTTTAACAATATAATATGGATAAAGTACTTTACGGAATGAAACGTGAATATAGTATTATTTAGAACCAATTAAAAGGGATGTAGTACTTTTTGGAAGAATATAACGCGAGATAACAGTCATCATAATCTTCCTCATACATCACTACTCATAACTAACGCCTTTATGATTTAATTTACTGATTTATGTATATTTTTCTATTCTCAATCTAAGAATTAACTTTCCTTGTTGGTTAACTAGATTTTACTGTTTATTCTTCATAAAGAAAGCGAATATTCCAAAGACCTCTTATATATTTTTTTAACCATAATTAGAAAGTATGTAATTAAGAAATTTATTTTGAACTTTAATAACGTGTGAACAATATTTAACCATAAAGACTGATAAATAAATAACATTTAAAATTAGGTATTTTATTTTTTTCCAAAAAAAATTTCTACATGGTTAGATCAGGCACGGTTTTTTTTTTCTCACGTTTGACAAGGTCAGAGAATACTATTGGGTTGATGCAAAATTAATGCAGGTTTCCTCTATTGCAATATCTTAATTCCAATTGTGTAAACAAAGCTAATCCTAACATTGATCATTATTATACCAAAACAAACCTTATCTAATACCCTCTCTTTCACCATGAATTTGTTTAGTAAAATCGTTTTGTTCAGTGTGTTCAAAGGTCTTGAATCGAAAATGTCAAAGTGCGATTTTCGTCAAATTTATTTTTACGAATTTAAATTAGGGCGCAGCGCTGCGCAAACGGCTCGTAATATTAATGAAGTGTGGGGTCAGGGGGCTATTAATGAGTGCACGGTGCAGCGTTGGTTCCAGAAGTTTCGCAGAGGAGATTTCGACCTCGAAGACAAGGAAGGTCGGGGCCGTCATCTTGCTCTGGACAACGACCAGCTGAGGTCAAAGCTTTCTCAATCGAGGTGAGACTATAACTGCTGACAAGTACTGTCAAGAAATTGACAGCATGAATCAAAAATTGCAACGTCTTTGCCCAGCATTGATGTATCGGAAGGGGCCGATCCTGCTCCACGATAACGCCAGACCACACGTTGCACAACCAATGCTTCGACGACTGCACGAGTTGGGCTACGAAGTTCTCCAACATCCGCCTTATTCACCTGACCTCTCTCCTACAGAGTTCCACTTTTTCAGGCATCTGGACAACTTTTTGAGGGAGAAAAATTTTCAAAACCAGGACGACATTGAAAATTCTTTTCGTGATTTCATTGAGTCCAGGGATTCGGATTTTTTTTCTGGTGGAATAAGAAAGCTTGTTGAACGTTGGCAAAAGTGCATTGATTCAGATGGAAATTATTTTGATTAAATATATATGGTTAAAGTAAAGATATGGCGTATTTACAATACCTACTAAAAACCTGCATTAACTTTGCATCAACCCAATAATTCCAATCATTTTCTAGATAAAATACCATTATTATATTAAAATGTGGATTCTGAAAAATTTTATATTTAACTTATATGGTTGCAAGAAGAAATACTATGAAAAAACTAAATTGAATTGACAACCTATGAGAACTGAAGTGACTCAAATAATTTGTTTAGCACATCCTAAAAACTGAAAATTAGATTAAAATAATAGCGGTTGATAAATGAACGTATAAAAATGCATAAAATAAAAAAAACATTAAATTAATGGTGATACATTACTGGAATAGCTGCTTCTACTGTTTAATAGGAAATATCTAGTACCTTATAGAAGGAAATTAAAGTAAAGATTATCTGTTTGCAGAGGATATAGTACGTTTTAGAAGGACATGAAATTTTCAAATACGATTATTTAGGATCTTGATGCTTTTTAGATAAAGTCTGATGAAGAATTTAGGAAAACTAAACCATTAATTTGCGAATATGTCAAAACATCAATTTAGATTTCCTTTAGTACCTTTTGGAAATAAAGGTCTTTATTGCCTTCTAGAAATGTAAGAAAATTCGTATTGTATGTATTTTCCCTCTTCACAAACTATTTCTCGTGCCTGTAAGATCGCCTTTCGGAAACTTAAGGATGAAACCCGACCCCGCTCCTCCGGCAATCTTAACTATATCCTCTGAGAGGGAGAAGGAAGGACCCTGGACAAAGCTACGTGGTTGGAATCCAATACGGACCCTTTTGACGAAGAGAAGAGAATAGAGAAATGTATTCCTCCTTGGACCAAGCTGCCCCGTCGTTAGGGGCTTATTGACAGGCTCCGGGGGTAATTGGGCCCCTCCGCAAAAATGAATTAATCATTCCCGACTTTTCCCCTCCATTTGTTTTTTTCGCTCTTTTCCCTACTTCCATCTTTCTCTCTCGTTGAATACTTTTCCACTTTTCATTCTCTTTATTTCCGGTGTTTATCTTGTAACTTTTTTTCTGAAATTTGTTATTTAGGTCCTTTGAATAATTAATACGGAAAAAATGGACATTTGTTTCTGTGGCCTCATGCACAGTATAACCGATAATAATATATGGTGCCCGTACCATATAAATTTTAATTATGACAAAGGTTTAAAAAATATCTGGTGCGCTCAAAACACGACTTTCACTTACCTCTGTTATTAATATCAATTCAACATTTTTTAAAAACATTTAGAGATGAAAATAAATCGCTAAAGAATTAATTACATCGAGTTTTAGTAGAAACGTGTGTTTTATTAAATAATCTATTATATAATTATCTAAGGCGATCAGTTTGTTTATATTATGGTATATTATACATCTGAATTACTAATCTGGTGTTCTAAAACACAAAAATTACATAAAAAAATATGTTTGCACTTTTTTCCTTGAGTTTTTTATCGAATTCCCCCAACTTGCAAAATTAGCTGTTAATTATCAATGCTAACAAGATGATGTGCCTAATTAATATATCGGCATTTAAGCTTTGTCAGACTATTTCAATTAGAACATAAACTACATCATATTAAAGCGTACTAAATTATAAGTCTATATAGCGAGCTTAATAAAAATCTTAAAAGCCATTTTTGAGAAAAGCGTAAAAAGTTGCAAAATGCATGGTATGAAACGGTTCTTGTGGTTAGCTAATTTTGATGAAAAAGAAGCTGTAACATCTCGGGCGTATAGTCATCTTAAATATGAAATTTCAGTTCCAATCGAAATTTTCGTTTTCGCACTGGATTTACCATACATACACACATTCAGATCTTTTTGGGTGACTTAGTCATTTCGACACAAGGGACCCTGAAACGTGTATTACCGTTGAAAACTGGAACTCGGAAATTTTTATGATCGCAATACTTTCCCTTACTATATATAGGAATGTAAAAGTAAAATTTACATTAACACTAAATACAATGTTTTATATACTATTCAGTTAGATGATATCAATATAATATCCATTATGGTAAAAATATTATCATATTGCATAGGCAAAATTCTTAATATACTTAAATTAGTGTATGATTAAAAAAATTGTAAACCAACAGGTTCTCTTATTTTTATGTGAAAAGCCGTTTAATTGTGGTTTAGTATTAATGTTTTATTATCGATATAAAATTCTCTATTAACTAGACTGGTTTATACTATCTTGAATTACACAGGCTTTTAACCAATAATAAACTATTAAATATGTCGATTTAACGATCAAAGAGATATTAGTGTGAGATCAATAGTCATTTTCTTTGGATCATTTCCTTCAAGATAGGAAGTTGTAAAAAATGGGGACATATTACCGTCTTATATGACCATATTTTTTTATTTTAAGATACTTGTTTAATATACACTTTATAAAGTAAAAGTGCATATAATATAAAGTTAGTTATAACATTTCCATCCTTATGTTATTAAATTCGAGATAAGCTTATCCATTAAAGAGATTATTACAAATTGTATACGATGCACTAAATGTAGAGTAATTTATTTAACGACTGCAGAACTAATATCTACTTTTAACATTTTTTTTATGGAGATATAAATATAATTGCATCTATAAAAATAATCATTTCTATCGGGGATATCTTACAGTCGTTTATTAAAAGTCAGTAATTTCTATAACATCCAAACCATAAAATTTTATATCCTCAGAATGTATTTACATAAAAAATTAGTCCTGGGATAAACCATGTGAGTTTTTTCTTCTAATACATCCCAAATGAAAGACAAAACGCTGTAAATTATAACTTAATGATTTATTATTTCTAAATAACTATACATATCTGAGTTTTGTTTATTAGTTATCCATTATTTTTATTATTGTTATTTTTTAATATTACATTTATTTTAAGAGCATTGGCAAATCTTTGTGAGAATTTGTATTAGTTGATTATTAATATAAATTTAAATATAATATATATAAATTAATATAAATTGTTTTGGTTATTGCTAATCTGAACTAATTTTTTTACGATTTATTTATGTAATCTATATAACAATATATATAATATTAGGGTATAACTGTTTATATGCTAATATGAAAAGCAATAAATAATAACTAATAGGAGAATAGAATATCACCGATACTAATTTAGAAACGCTGAATTTCTGCTAGTTCTCAACATATTTCAATGAATTTTTTATATATAGGAGGATAACCAAATATGGGCTACTATTTTGTTTTTGCCTCAGAAATAAAGAAACTATTAACAAATTAACCATTTATTGACGTCAAAAAAATCACACATACATTTATAATGAGTAATTACAAGTAACAATCTTATGTTTTTAATATCATAATATATTATTAAATTGGACATTAAACAAAATATCAAAATAAACGCTAAATATGGAACAGGTACTCGAATATGGGCTACAACTAGAAACGTATAGTATCTTGTACGAAAACAACAATTATAACTATTATCTTATAAGTAATCTAATTACTTTGGTTGATGAAAGAAATCACATAAATTACTAACAAAAATCACATATCTAGGTGTAAAACTCGGGCCCAGCACAGTCACTATATGCACAGAACTTAATGAATATTTAATAAATAAATTATTCATTATTAATAAATAATACTTAAGCGTAATTAATTACCTTTTATTGTTAATTAACCTTAATTAATTAATTCACCTAATGATTTTGCAAATTGTTACGTTTGCCATTGTGCAAAGATCAGCCCTTGTCAATCCATGAAATTTGCTTTCCAACATTAAAATATATATATTTTACTAAAACGTTTTCTAGTCGTGTTTATTGTTTATCTACCTAATGTCGTGGCCAGTAACGTACTTGGGACTAATCTTTGACAAAAGATTGACATGGGGCCCACACGTCAAAACAAAACGCAAAACTTTCAACTTAGATTATTATATTCAATACTACATAAACACTCTAAATTACGCAATAGACAGAAGCTTAACGTATATACTTATTTATTAAAACCTATATGTACTTACGCATGCCAAATTTACGGACCTGCTAAAAAGATACACATTAAAAAAATAAAAACCTTTCAATCCAAATTTTTAAGACTGACAACGAACTCACCACCTTATGTTTCAAACGATACTCTTCATACCGACTTACGCATTCCGACTACAACAAACCACATTCGAATGTCGTACAAAAGATTTTACGATCAACTACATGGACACACAAACCAATTTGTTCAAAATATGGCTACAACTGACATCCCTGACATAACTCGGCGTAGACAAAAAAGGAGTTGGATGAGGGACCTCCTAGCCTAAAATAATAGATCCTGTTTGAATGTCAGGAGGATGCACCACTGGGTGCTGTCTCCCTCATGCCTAACCATGCCATGTCTCCTTGTTTATAAAATCCCATTTGCTTATTGTAAACATTTTACAGGTGCAAATAAAATCATTAATAACAGAAAAAAAATGTAGTGGCAGCCGCTTCTTCAGGACTAAGGTTTCGTTTTCAGGCTTAAGCGTTGCCATTTCGGCTAGCCCATATTTAGGACCATAGTCATAGCCCATATACGAAATTCTTTACTAAAATCAACTCGATCGTGTACTTTGCATATCATATACATCAAGTAATAAAATGACCAAAAATGATACAATGGAACTGACATTCTGCTATAAAACACATAGTTACAGTATTTAGACCTAATTTCATTAATTAATTAACGCATTGATACGTACCGCAGTAAATTTTTCGAAAGCAGCAACACAAGTATGGCTGGAGACTGGCGACAGCTCGTGCGCGAATGACGAGAATGAATGTGTGCAATGATAGAGCTAATGAATGCTATCATCTATATTTGTTGCGAAAATTAAAGCACTAGCCCACATTTAGTTACTTTCCCCTGCCTATAGTTCTTTTTTTTTTTTTAATGTTTATCGTGCTTTAATGGTTCCAAAACTCCATACATATTTTTCTTTCTCTTTAAAAAATTACTTATGAAAAAAAAAAACTTATAAACTTTTTTCTCTATTTTCAAAAATAACTGAGTTATGAGCGTATTTATAAGTAAAATTTAAATTGTTTTCTTTTTCTCTTTTTTATATAATTATTCGCGGATTTCGGTTGAAAAACACTATTAAAATAAATGAGTTATTGAATTAAATATCTCTTAAACGGCTACAATTTTTTAAATAATCACCCGATATCAACGTATAGGTGTTAGGATTATCGTTACATGCCCTGGTATTTTTGTAGGGAATGACAAAAAAAAAGTCCAGTAGTTTCGGAGAAATACCATGCATAGCGGACGAAAGACAAATGTTTTTTTTTTTTTTTTTTTTTTTTTTTTGTATTCATTATTCGCTTCTACGTATCTTGAAACTCAAGGACTTAAATTTTGAGGGTATTTCGGTCGATTACAAATGTTCATTGTTGAAAATAATAAACCAAAATTTATAATATTTTCTTATTTTGACTACCTATAGACATTTATGTATCGACTTAGGCCCTGTTTATACTTAATCTGAGAGTAGAAAGTACGAGTCTCAAAGAAGGCACAGATTAGATTTTCAGCTTTTGGAGGGATTTGTTTCTATTAACATTTCTTTGTTGGCTATTGTAATTTTAAGAAATATTCAAGGAAAATTGTTACTGACAAGCAGAAGATCTCAAATGTGTCTTAACGATTTTGATGTAATTTCTTTTGGTGAAACTAAACATTAAACGATTAAAATCTGCGAAAAAAAATCTTAACTTGGTGCGAAAAAAACACATTTTATTTAATATATCAGGTTTTTTTTAAAGGTAGAAAATAATCGTGGCGTCAAAATTACCCTATTTTAAAGCGAAATGAAATATTAAAAATAAGTAAAAGTTATATGCTTGGTTATAAATATATATATATATATATATATATATATATTTATATATATATATATATATTTTTTTTTTTTAAACATATTCATTGATATTTACAACTGTATTTTATACATCAAGCAAATGTGATGGACATAGTAAACGGATATGAAATACATGTAGAGACGCTACCCGTTGGCAACACTCTAAAAATATTCTGAACTAGAAGGACTTGGGGCCATCTTCTTTTCAGAAGCCTCTTAGGATTATCAGGAATCGAAGAAGATGATAGGATATAAACTAGTGGATTGATACCTGGTTCGGGCTAATTCAGTAGCTTATGGAACATTAAGGTCTTTATGGATGAGTTTATTCCTGACAAAGTAAGGAGCATTAAGGATTTCGAATTGTAAGGATCGGATACGAGAAAAATACGATGGTTTAGTAGAGCCCCATAGCTCTACTTAGTAAGTCCATATCGGTCTTATGATGGTCATATAACTAATTCTTTTGTAATTAAGTAGAAGGTTGGAACGTTTGTCCAGTATGTGTTGAAGTAGTCGACAACGTCAGGCAGTTTCTTGTTTTAGTCTTGTAAGGAGATTCCAAGTTTGTCAAGGTGGAGTCCTTGGTCCACCTTGACAACCAAGTGGAGTGTCGTTAAAAGATACTGAAGGGCGGCAAGTCACTGGATTATGACGAAGGGTAAAGGTTATTTGGTAGGCTTTGTTAGCATTAATTTTAATCCTCTAATTGTGGCACCATACTTCAAGGCCACGAATTCAGGATTGATGAGTGTGGGAGGCAGTAACAGTTAAGGGTTTAGGAATCATATTTACTATGGATAATATTCAGGAGAAAGGAAAATAAGTAGTCGTTTTTTCTTTAAATTATAAATTAAATTTTAATCAGCAATTTTTTATGAGTGAGGTATCTGATTAAAGGTTTTGAGAAACCTTATTAAATGTGCTGTTTTTACAAGATTATTTACATCGTTAAGGTTATAACAAAGCATATAACTTAATATTTTTATTAGTATGAAATAGGGTTTTTACGACACCAAAATAATTTGTCTACCATCACTAGAACTTCCTGGCATGTTTCCTAATACGCATTTATTATAGGTTTCCATCCAGCTTCTTTTCATCCTTCCGCGAGTGTTAGGAGGGATGTTGCCTACAGCCTTGTTTTGTATTAATGTGTCCGTGTAAATAATCATGAAAACCCTTACAGAGGGTCCAAATATCTTTGTTGACTGTTGGCATGTGTAGAGTCGGTTTAAGGTGTAGAGGTTTGTGTGGAGTAACGTTGCTTCCATTGTAAATTTGTTTATTCATTTGGCGTTATTTTTTGCTGATGTGGCTAATCAGGCGATGCTGAATTGGGAGTCTAAACTTTGGTCTATCCAGTTTTAATTAGAATAGGGATTTTGGACGGGTACCTGACATCAAGCAGGCTTGGGGCCACATTTTTACGTCCCCTCCAAATGACGGTATAACTCTAATATTGGGACACCTACCCTCCGATCGTGTGCATAGGATGATGTGAGTTTATTGTATAGAACTTTTAAATTAAGTTAAAATGAAGAAAAATACATTTAGAACAGATCGATAAGAATAATAATCATTTAATTTTATACACCTTTTGTTACGCAGTATATTCTACAATTTTGTAAGATAGCTAACATTTCATCTCAAATCTTCATCTTTCTAACGGTATATTATGAGCGTGTTATCTTTCTGTTGGCTATTTATTCATTTATCCATCTTTTTCATATTGTAACATTAATCTGGAATAAAAGTTTTCACCCGAATCTTATTATTGTGCTTTATGTTCATTCAAAATTTACCTTCAAATAATTAAGAAATTAACTTAATTGAAAGTTGCATGTTGCGCCGACTAGATAATTCTGATAACATTTCTCGCTTGTCAAACAAATGTCCATTACGACTAACCTATAACCTATTGGTAATCATATCGGATCTTGTCACTAACCTCTATTGGATTGAGATTGGAACCGAAGCAATTAACGGAATGGGGACAATTCAGTTGATGGCCACTAAATCAGGGATGATAGTATCCATTCTTTCCGTATGGTGGAAAGCTTTATGACTCTGTTGTCCGAATGGTGTTTCGGAAAACAACAGCGAGAAGAGGGTATGCTAAATTGCATTTAAATGTTTGTTTGTTCGAGTTTAAACTCGTAAAACAAGCATTTTAGCTGTTGACTCTCGAAATCTATGGTCAATCTATATGGGTATTAGTAATGCGTATTTAGATGTTGTGTAACAGATGTCGGCACTAATAAAGGTGACGGAAAGCGCACAAACCTAAATGGCTGTTGTAAATAATGTATTGGTTTCATTAATTTCACGTATTTATTTATGAAATTTATGGTGATGAAATGTATTGAGATCGAATTTCAGTTTTCAACGGAAATACACGTTTCAGGGTTCTTTAATCCAAGTAACTAAGTTGTATGAAAAGTTTTGGGTGTGTTTTAAGTCTTGCAGCAGAAACTAAAAGTCTTATGAAACTGAAAGTTCATATTTAAGACAACTATAAGCCAGTGATGTTACGGAAACTTTTTAAAAATGAAAATCAGTGAACCAGAATAGCCATTTCATATCATTTAATTTGATTTGATTTAAAAGTTCTTTAATTAATTTTAAATATATAAGAAAGAGAAATTCGTATGTTGCGCATTACAAATACTTTGGTAGAAATCACATTTTTAAAATATTCTGAAAAGGTTTCAAAGAAACATTACCTTTATTTGTAAAGTTTAAGAAGTAAATGGTAGTTTCTATCTTCTAAAATAAGCAACTTATTTTTTTTTTTTTTAAGATGATCTATTCTTTATTAAAAAAAACAAACAAAAGGAATAATAAATGATTTCTGATGATGAGTTTTATTTATGAAGTATACTCTAGAGAGGAATGGAATACCAAGGAAAGAAGATAAAATAAAGAAAATAATTTAATTGAAAATCATTTGAGTGGCTTTAACCCTTCAATCAAGTGCCTTTGACGGGACGGCATCAAATTTTATTTAGCATTTATAAGAGAAATAAAATGTTATCTCTACGTTTTTATATATTTTTTTTCTTCCATTTTTTTATTATTTTTTTTTTTAGGAGTACAATCATAATAAAGTGTAAATATAAAACTAAATCATTCAAGAATATGAATAAAAGAAAAAAATATATTTATGTGTACTTGGAATATTATTGATATAATATTCCATATTTTAACCTCAGATGTGGCTGAGTAGATACTCATTAAATAATTATTTACTCTTTAGCCACGCCAGCTTCTATAAAGTGGTTACCTGAAATTATGGAGAAACCTGAAGGCTAAGCATGACCTAGACCTAATTACCTACTTGTACGGCCGTTGGCTAAGAAACGATATAAATCTCTTTATGTACTCAACCCCAATACCATTCATCAGTTATTATAGGAACATGCTATGCTGCATTTGTCATATCTTTTATCCATAAATCAAAACAATAAAAAAAAAAAAATGTGTGAAAGTAACCTTTACGCTCGATTGTAAATAGTTTGTTTTATTATCTTATATAATGAACCTTTGTAATAAAAAAAATTTAAGATACTTAGAATTCGAATTAAGATGAAAAAGTAGATATTAGTATATGCTGATGACACATGTGTGTTATCAGTCAATAACGATCCTGCTATTGCCTCTCAAACAATCCTACCTCTGAGATCTTGGAATGTGGTGTCAGAATTGAAGAATAAAATCTTCCACTTATACACAAAAGGCTCATCAACATGACTATCATTGCTAGACTTGCGAAATTGATGTTTGGGGCTCTACTAAACCACCAAACTCCCCTCTTCTCCCAACCTTACTCTCCAAAATCCTTTATAAAATCCATTATGCTCCTTACTTTATCAAGAATCAGCTCATCGAAAATGTTCGTAATGTTTCATATCATCTTCTCTCATTTACTTGACGTATTCAATAATAGAGTTGTGAATTTCAGTAAATATTGAGTGGTAAACATTTTTGGAATTGGGTCATCATCAACAATGGAGGCGTTGATTTCCAAAATGTACTATATCCATTCTAGGAAATTTTACAGGAAGCGAGAAAATCTCTCATTACTTTATTATTAAACTACCTAATTTTGGTCTTTTCGCATTAAAATCTAAAATTGTATTTTCACTATATTAATAACGTCATATTAAAGTGAAATGAATTTTTTTAGTATGAATTGGAACGAAAGTAAATGCGTAATTAGTACTTTTAGAAAATGGCCGAATTTCTAAATCGCTTTTTTAGGGACTTGAGAGCTCATTAGATAAAATAAAATAGAAGATTTAGATTACAAAAAGTGATGAGAATACAAATATGTAAAAAAATGTCCTTTAGTACATCATCAGTATTAGTAGTCCTTTAGTACATCAGTTTCTTAAAAAATGTCCTTTAGTACCTTTTGGAAATCAACGTCTCAATTGAAGGTCGAACCGAGCTCTTTGCGTCTCCAAATCAAAATTTCAGGTTTTGAACCTAGCGAAGCACTTACGGACGGTGCTTTTTCCAAAAGCATCATCGCCATACACACTGCAAATTTTGTTAAACATCTTTGCAAAGGGTTTTTCTTTTCAGAATGAAAAAAATCTTTAAATAAAGAAAATGAATTACCACTTATAGATAAAGCGAAATACCACTTATAGATAAAGCGAAATACCACTTATAGATAAAGAGTCTCGGTTGATACTGGTGCATAAAAGCACCTTGACTAATAATAATAATAGGTTTACCGAAGCCGAAGGTTCAATGTCGATACCACCAAAATCCGCCTACACAGACTCGTCCAATGATCTACCTTTCGGACGCCTACCAATCGGTTCAGCGAATATCAACTTTGTCGGAATCCGCTTAACACCGAGCCCATCATCTTTACTCGCCCATGCTATCAATTCAATTATATTCACAGGGTACAAGCTCCGCAATTCCGCATTGTGGAACTTTTTAAACTCCCGACTGACCTCATCTCTCTTCGGACTAAATATTTTATGTAGTACCTTATTTTCGAAAACCTTAAGCCGTTATTCACCCTTCAAAGTAAGTGGCCACGTTCCGGACCGTCGGAAGAATATATAGATTCTAACCTTTTAAGTTTTTAGACAGAAGCCGCTTGCTAAGTAATTTAGCAACTGAATAATAACACGCATTTCCCACCTTTAACCGAGACTTTATTTCCTCCTGAATTTCCTGTTTCCTTGTTATGATTGAACCTAAATACTTGAATTTCTCTACGTGCTCAAAAGTATGCCCTAATATATCAATATCATCAAGATCGCCACCGTTTCTGCTACTAATCATATATTTAGTCCTATCTGTATTCATTTCGAGTCCTATCTCTTTACCTGTTTTCATTAGCGCACATGTATTAGTTGTATAGGTTCCGTGTCTTTACCTAGCAGTACCAAATCATTGGCGTATCCCAAAACCGGAATCTTTCCACCCGTATTTAAACCATTCTCGGTACACATCACCTTTTCTATGACATATTCTAAAACTATATTTAATAAAACAGGTGAAAGGGAGTCACCCAGTTTCAAACCCGATCGCACCTCAAATCTCTGGGAGTAATTATGACCGATTCTAACTTTATGGAATGTTTCCGACAAACACATCTCGACTAGGTTAACTAACTTTCTAGGTATTCCCTGACCTTAACTAATACTTTTTTTAAAAATATAAACATTATTGATCAAATAAATATGATGTTATAAACACAGAGATGATTATATTGAAATATTGGAAAACGCTTTAAACTTATTTTACAACCCAATATAATAAAAACTGAAATATTTTGAACTCAAAGTAGAGACAATACCTCGACCTATCTCAGGAATTTATTTCCTTTACATCATTGAAAAGAATAGAATTATGGCTAATTGATCCTAATGGTGGCAATTGAAGGGGAACTAAGGACTTTAAATAAATTATCCACTTTTACCTCTTTTTCCTCCGATGGAGTGAATCGGTTTATCGCCTTCCTCTAATCGAATCGATCCCATGCCCTACCAGACCAAGGAGATAATCACATTAAGAGATCTTGGGTCCCCATCCAGTCCTAATGAAATAATTACATCTAAATGGTACATTCTATAACGAGTTCTTGAAATACCATTTCGTTGCTAACTGGGCTGCAAATCATCAGGAGAAAAGGGAAATATTAAGTTAATTTTTTTTTCTGGAACGATAAATTAAATCATTACTTTCTTTCTATTTTCCAAACTTGAGGTTTTTAAATTTAACTAAGCATTTTTCTCCTCCAATTACATTTTAATGACGAATTTTAATTTTATTTATTAATATTTACAACATTATTGGTTAATGCATCTAGTAAATTAGCTGTTAGATAAAACAAATGAAAAAGACATTGAGAGAAACTACACATTGGCAGCATTCCAATAGGTAATCTAAACTAGTAGGTCTTGAGGCCATCTTCTTATGTTCGATTGTCAGAAATATAACAGGAAGCAACGATTGAACGTTGTGAGTTAGAGTGGCAGTGGAGTGTTTCATGGAAGGAATGATACCTGGTTCGGGCCAAATCAGACACATATGGAACATTGAGGTCTTTATAGATGAGCTTATTTGTGACAAATTAAGGAGCGTTGAGGATTTTTCTAAATATTTTGGAATATAAGGATTGGATACAGGAAGAATTTGATGGTTTAGTAGAGCCCCATAGCTCTAAATAGGTCCAGATAGGCCTTATGATGGTCATGCTCAAGAGGATTTTGTAGTTGAGTAAAAAGTTAGAGCGTCTGTCTAGTAACTGTCGTTTCAGTCTAGTGTGCGGATTCCATGTTGGACGTTTGCCGAGTAGGAGTTCTAGAGAGCGAATCTATTAAACCGGAACAGACCGAATATTATTAAAGGATACTGTAGGGAAGGATGTCTTTGGTTTACGACGATGGGTGAAGGTTATTTCCTGAGATTAGTTAGAATTAATTTTAATTCGCAATTGAATTTAGGATTAACTAACGAGAAAAAGCGAATTAAGGGGTTAGTTGAGCATTTTACATTTTATTTTTACGGACGTTTCACATTCTTCTGTCCATGTTGAGCCCGAGATGAAGTACTGGGTCCGTCTGATGAAGGTTGGTAGGGTAAATTATAGGTCTTTTGATTAACTAAGTCCAATTTTCCATAATTTAGCAGCACGGAGTTAGTTAGATCCTTATGTTAAATGAGAACTGTAGTCAATCAATTTTATTTAAATGACTACCTTGCTATCTTAGATGTGTAGCTAAACGTTTATCAACCATAAAATAACTAGAATAAACAAACTTATAAAATGACTCTGTGCTATTGAATTAATTCATTTTATGTAAGGGTAGCCGGAATTCCGTTTTATCCTTCGGTGACAACGCTCTTTAAATTAAAGATAGAAGACTATGTCTGAAGACTATCCAACTTGATTCTTCAGAAGTTTCAATATTTATTTTTAAACTGTTTTAACCACGAAGTGAAGGTAAAATATTTTCTTTATCGTTTATTTTCACAGTAATGATTATTTAAAAAAAATAAATTTAGCATTATTCTCTTCTAGTTATATTTTATTTACATAAAAAATATAATTATATATTGTCGACGTTTCGCAGTTCGTGGATGTAATATACTTTAATAGCAGAGGTATAATTTAAATATTTGTTCACATGTTACATTTTAATTTGTGTGCCATATTTTAATATTAACAAGGTTTTTAATAAATATGACATACGAATTAAAAGGTGACAAACTTTTGCACATATATCTAAATTATACCGCTGTTATCAGCTGCTATGTTTTTTACCAGCTGCTTTTCTAAGGCTACAAAATAGTACGAATTAATGTATTTATGTACGATAATTTTTAGAAAGATTGGAATTATTTTCGAAAGGTATCGTGATTACCGATCCCAGCATGTGACATTCAGAAGAAGATTAAAGTAAAGTTCAATAAATGATATTGTTATTTAAAAAACAATTTACACAATCCACAGCATATACAATCTATTTAAACTATGCCTGAGAATACTGAGGGAAATTACAGTCAACCTCGCCATACAATATTACAAACAGAGAAATACTTTTAAAACATTTAGCTGGCTAGCGAAGTTGGAATCAGTCTTAACCGTCCCTCATAGGCTTCATTCTTCAGCTGCTCTCTGATCCCCGACGGACATTTCCTCGATCTCCGATTCTTCTCTTCTCGTGGATGAAACTTGACTGACTTACTTTGATTCTAAAATCGCACCCTCATCACCTCACCCCCTCTTCTTTCCAAAGATACTCTTTTTTGGAAATTGCTGATCTGCTATGAGACAAAAGAAAGCGGGACTGATAAGGGTAGTGCCCCTGGGGTCAAAGACGTTTCCCGAGCTACGCATGGGTTCAGATAAACGCCTCTTGATCTTTTGCTGACAAAGGCTTAATAACATTTACTTTATTCATATTAAAATTATTCAATAATCAACTTATTCCCCTCAGTATTCACAATACAAAACACAGCATATATTACTTCCGAATTAATTTAAACAAAATATGTAGACTTAATTTATTTATTAATTTGTTTTATGTTAGTACTAAAGATCAGGGAAATTCCTGAAACATCGACTATATATAATTATAAGTTTTTAACTGAATAAAATATAATTTTTTTTTTTTTTTAAATGAATCATTACTGTAAACGCAAACGATAAAGGAAAGACTTTCACTTAACTCTCTGGTTAAATCCGTTTTAATAAATTAATAATTTTAAATATGTGAAAACCTCTAGAGAATCAAGTTTGAAAACATAATGTTGTCTTCTTTATATAATTTAAAGAGTGTTGTTGCGGAAGGATAGAACGACATTTTGGCGACGATTAAATAAAAAAAAAATTAATTCAAAAGCCCGAGGTTTTGTATTATATCCGTTTATTCTATTAGGTCTTCCATGAAAATTCCCCAGAGAGCATAAATAAACGTTTAAATATGCATTTAAAATATTAATGTAGTCATTAAGAAAGTAATCTGGTTGAAATAATCGTTTGGCTGATTTTTCATAGTTTTACAACACCAAAAACATTTTTTTAAATATTAGAATCTTGTCGAAGACTGGTGAAATGCTTGACGTATTAAGGTGGACGGAAGTAAATGCCCCCATGTCACCTTCACCCTTCGACGCAAACCTTGACCAAACGTTAATTTCAGTTCCATACCGCTTTCTTCCTCAGACACAGTCCGGTATCTTGTCTTTTTACTTGAGCACTGAAATTAGGAAATTAGGAAATAGTTTTAAATTACCTTAAAAAAAATATTTTTAGAGGCTTGGCTTTTATTAAAAATCACACGCTTTACATGGACATATGTAACATTCAATGTGAGATAAATGTCAGTGTTTACAATCACAGCCTTAAAATGGTAATTTTCTAACACTTCGAAACTAATGAGCTTAAAGAACAGAAGATTTAAGATGTATAGCAGAAAATAATGAACAATTAATGATTTCTTTATTGGTATTTGAAAAATACCTTCTCGTATAAGTTTCAAATTTTAGGTTATGTTTATTCACTTAACTTATAGTACTATGGCAGGGGAGCCCGTGGCTGAGTGTCTAGCGCGCTAGTCTTTCATGCTAGAGGTTGTGAGTTCGAATCCCAGTCTGAGAGTGACTTCTTCAAGCATTAAATTAATTGGGATTCACTGACAGCCTCTAGCGGGTATGTGAGACCAGTCAGCCAAATTGTGGCCACTCACAAAATTAGGTGTAGGGAGTTATGACCCACTCTACAAAATGCATCAAGAAACGTAAGAGTGTAATCTTTCAGAAGATTACACCGCGAGGCATAGGGCCTACACTGCCTGTCGTGCAACTAGAAAAATATGGGAGTCAGACGACACTATAGTAGAATTCCTAAATTCTTCAATATCCAGGTTTAATTAGACTAGGGATCTTTAAGGAGCTTAGGGATCATTACAAACTCGGGAGGACATTTTTACAACTTCCCCTAAGGACGGCAAAACGAAGAATTTTTCACTCCTTTTAAAACTTCTAGAACTATCTGCCACGTTCAATATTTTAGTTATTGATTGTTTTGTGGCTTATAGGTATGTGTTCATGTTTTTTTCATTTATTTGTCGACTTTTATTTATAAATTTTGTAATTATATACCTTTATTTATTATTTTTTTAAATCCAATTTGGATTTTATATTGTTTATACGGTAAATATTCCATTGAGACAAATCGTAATATTTCTGAATAAATAAATTTAAAAAAGGAAGATTATTAATAAAATAGAGAATTTATCTCTCTTTAATTTCATTCTTTGGTTATTTCATTAAGATGACATCCAAGCAGCTTTATTTTGACGAGGAGCTTAGTATAATTAAGCTTGGATGTTGGGGACGAGCTAAGCTGTTGACATAGCGACACGCTGGGGGGACGATGTACCGACCTATCCATCAACATTCTGCCCATTAATGGGATTAGTCCCAACTTCCATGGAAGGTAAACCTTGTCTCTAATTAGTAAGCCCTCTTACAAACTATTTAACTTCAAGGAAAACGTCAGAGAGATATGGGGGTTTTATGACTATATAAGTATATTGATCAATCCATAAATTATGTATATACTATTCAATAAATCAATCAAGATCAATAAATATAAAAATTAAGTAAAAAAAAAAGAACTTAAGAATAGGACCAACAGAAGTAGGGACATGATTTTTCGAAGCTAGGCAAGTTTCGTTTAACTAGACCTAGAAATAAGCGCTCAAAAAGACCTGTCCTAGGTGATCAACAGAAAGGATTATAGTAGCCAATGGAGGTATTTTTTACTTTCACTTACTATATATAGTAAGGAAAAGTATCGCGACACGTTTTAGGGTCTCCTGAGTCTAAATAACCAAGTCCCACAAAAAGGTCTGTGTGTGTGTGGTAACAGGCGGAAACAATAAGTCCTATAAAACTGAAATTCTATATTTATGACAACTGTACGCCCGAAGTGTTACGAAAACTTCTTTATCGAAATCAACTAACCAGAAGAGCCACTTTATACCATTTATATTGCACTTTTTTTATGATTTTCTCAAAAACGATTCCCACGATTCTGATTAAACTCGCTACATCAATGTAAAATTCAATAGGCTTTAATATCATGTAGGTTTCATTCTGATTAAAATAATCTGACAGGGCTTAAATGACGATATTTTAAATTTTCTTTTTCTAAAGTACCTTTACTTTTGTTTATTCTATAAAAATAACTGTATTATCTTGTTACCACTGATGAAAAACAGGTAAATATATAAATTGGACGAATTCGATACCTAACTAAAGGAAAAAACAGAAAAAATATTTTTTTAATGTAATTTTTTGTTGTTTAACTTAAGAATAGTAATATACATGTATAATATACCGTTGGAAAGCTAAGGATTTTAGAAAAAATATTATTTTATTTATCTATACTGTTGATTTTTAAGGTTAAGGATATAATATATAATTAGCAAATAAGATAAAGCTATCATATAGTGCACCGATTTAATAAAGCCAGTTACAAAAAGTGTTATCTTACGATAGCATATAGCTGGAGTGTTGTATTTTAAAGGATTTTATGAGGGTAGTTGAGTGGAAAATCTCAACCTTATTTTCTTTATGAACTAGATAATATTATAATACAAATATAAATACTGTATATACGTATTATACACAATAATGTATACATGTTTACGTTAATGCAAACACGTGTAACGCCATCACAGGAGTATGGGGTCAGATCCATTTGGTTAATGGGACTGCCATTCAGGTTAATTAACTCCTGTCAACCGAGTTTAACCCAACACCAATTTAATTTGATATTTCTTATAATTATGATTAGTTGATCGATCGATTAAATAATATATTAATTATATTCTAAAATTTATATACAAATTCTAAATCGGTGTATTATTTTTAATAAATAAATCGATTTAAGTAATTGACCAAGAAAAAAATGTACAAATTTGAAATCTTACGTTTCAAGGTACGTATAACTCAACTAGCAAATTAATAAAGTTAGTACGCCATCCGAAGTGTTTTTCTGAAAAAGATGGAATTTATTTATTTTTTTAAGTGTCACGAAATAATAGGGCACGCAGGGATATACTATTTTACCCGTGAATACTACCATAACACAGTTATGTTTTAAGATAGAGAAAATATGTAGAGAGTTTTAGAATCAGTAAAGTACTATAGAACAAAAAAAAAAAAAATAATAGATTAATAAATTTAAAAAAAAATAGTTGACACATACATTCAAGTCACAAATTATAGTGAATACAATTCCACCAAGACTCAGTTATTATTGAAAATAGGAAAAATTGCGAAGATTTTCGAGATCAATACAACACGATGAACAAAGATGAAATATTATTTTTAAAAAAATCATATATGGTCAAGCCTCTACTTATAAGGTATTTGATTTCCTGATTACCTGGTGACCATATTATTTATGGTATAAAAAAATGTAGGGCGTTCTGAAATCAGGAAATTTTATTCGAATTATTTTAAAGAAAATCAAAAGAAAATCAGAGGAAATAGTAAGGAACTAATAAGTAAAGTGAAGGAAGTAATAAATGCTTTTGATTTATTATATTCAATAATGAACCTTTGTAATCCATAAAAATAAAAAATTATCTCTCCCCTCCTCAAAGTTTATAAAGTCAAGATGCGTAGTACCTGAATAACGAAATACCAAAATTTTAGAATTGGAAAATTTTGTATGGACGTCTTGAAATTAGCAATGGTACTGTTTTTCTTTGGATTATTTCTTGATTTTTATATTAGTTAATTGCCGATGAACAGTTATACCTAATATAGTTATTTGGAAATAATAAACAATTTTGTAATGATTTGCAGCGTTTTTAACATAAGAATAGTATTATAGACGTATGAGTCATTAGAAAGCTAAAGATTATAAATGAAATGTTACCTTTTTTACAAAGCTGTAAAACGTATTGTTATTGTGGATAATAATTTTCGTAGGCAAATTATTTAATCTGAAAAAAATGTTGCCATCAAATGCTAATTTAATTCTTTAACGTTCTTTTACTGTTTCAATATAGGTAAGTGAAAGCTGTGTTGTGAAACCAGATTTTCAATATTTTGTTTTATCACTATTAGGGCGTGAATATGAAAAATAAAACAATCTCAACCAAAACATCGTTGTAATTTAATCGTTTAAGCCAAAATAACTTCAGATATTTTTAAATATTCATTCTCAAAAAAATTAAAATACCAATTTGAAATCAATAGCGATACCTAATATACATATCCGAAAAACGATGAACTATGTTCGGCAGTTCTAAATGATGTTTGCAATATTTTTGGCTAGTGATATATGCAGTAAAGCCTGTTCGAAAACCGATTTGTTGTTAATCTACATTTGTAAATGTATTTAGTTCCATTTCACTCAATTTTCAGGTCATCGCAGTATCTCGAAAATGGCTACGTTTGTATAATTTATCCAAGATATTCGCCTTTTTTTTAATTCCTAATACAGAAGAAATGAATTATAAACAATTCATTTATGTAAGAGTCTTGTACTGTAACTATGATACATTTTAACAGCAAGTTATGCTATTAATATGAGTGTTGTTTACATCAATAATAGTTTTTTAAAAAAACCTCTACAACCCATGAAGGATCTTGGGCTCAGTACATAAAGAGATTTAAAGAGAGTTCTGTTTCTAGGCCGAAGCCCGTGCAATGAGGTGATTCGGTCGAGATCACGTTCAGCTTCCAGGTTTTTCTCTATTTTTGGGTACCCACTTTATTGTGCTAGGTGTGCCCCAGGAAGGTTTCTAGCCCAAGCTCACGGACAATCCAAGGGGGTTTGGGAAATGCCTTTTGATGTTTTTCCGACAAAGGCTTCTTAATCTTTAATTGCTTAATATAAAAATTATTCAAAAATGAACTCCCCTCAGTATCTTCAATACATTACATAATAGATGAGTGGGTATAGTGGGCGGTAGATTGGGTAGTTGTTTAGTCATTTCTCTTTCGATTTTATGACAATCATGACTCAGGGGTACTCCGTACCTCCACTTATTATACGATTATAAAGACAGGGTTGGGACCGGGACCACCATTTTACTTATCCTCCGAAGGAAAGCCTAACCAACGATTTTTACTGGCTTTTAAAAATCCCTAGGCCATCCGTCGGGTTTGAATCCGCAACATTTGGCATATCAGCTGTTATAACAACGACACCACAGCTGACCCCTATAGGCAAAATAAGTCTATAATGTATAAAGTATAAGTATAATTTCGATCCGTATCCTTTTTAAAAGGAGAATGAAAAAAACAAAAATTAAAACAGTCCTTAAAATATGAAAATCGGGCATATCCTTTGAAATAGTAAATTAGTCCTTTAATTTACGCCCGAAAAGGACTAATTTACTATTTCAAAGGATATGCCCGATTTTCATATTTTAAGGACTGTTTTAATTTTTGTTTTTTTCATTCTAAGTTAAAGTCGCCATTCTCGTTGAAAGGATTCTTAACAATTGACATTTATTGTAAGCAGGATACGATTCAAAATGGAAGAGAACCACCATTTTTGACTCGATTCTCCTTTTAAAAAGGATACGGATCGAAATTAATCAATGGTAACTAGGATTACCATACTAAAAAGGACTCTTTTAAATATAGAAACTCTTTTCCCGATGCAAGAAGCTGTCCGAAATAACTTAAGTCTAACTGTCTATATTAGGGTGGGTGAGGTGGGTTACGCCCGAAAAGGACTAATTTACTATTTCAAAGGATATGCCGATTTTCATATTTTAAGGACTGTTTTAATTTTTGTTTTTTTCATTCTAAGTTAAAATCGCCATTCTCGTTGAAAGGATTCTTAACAATTGACATTTATTGTAACCAGGATACGATTCAAAATGGAAGAGAACCACCATTTTGAATCGATTGACTCGACTATTCACATCTAAAATAATTTGGTATTTAGTTGATACTCGTGAATATTATTTTTGTGTGGTAACAAGCCACAAAACCTTATCGCTTAGCATTAAGTAGCAGGGACGAGCAGTGGAAGAAGTAAGAAGAACTGCCGCTTGAAGACTTTCTGACGTCAGCTCTTGTTTAGCTTTGCGCCTTATGCTGTTGAAGACCACACTTATCCCGTGGAAATAATCTTTAACAGCCAATCGGGCAGCGTAGCGCTGACAAGAGTTTTTGCCCCTATACGCGGCCATCTAACGATATGGGTGAACCATCGACTTCGACGGCCATGATAATGGAAGAGGCTAGAGGCGAGAAGCGCCCGTCAAGTGGAGCTGATGAAGCGGGATTTGTCCAAGTTTCAAAGAAAAATTCCCAAAAACTGAGGACAGTCGCCGGGCCTCCACCGACACCTGTCTCTAACCAGTTTGCGCCAATTGCTCCCACTCAGTCAGGCAATGATCAGCCCAAGAAGAGGTTACCGCCACCAGTAATAATCAGGCCACCACTGTCGCAATCCATTCTCAGAGCGACTCTCTTGGAAATGAAGATCACAAAGTTTACTACAAATACCTCGGCAAAGGAGACGAGGTTATACTTGGATAATGATGCCGATCACTATGCCGTGGTAAAACTATTCCGTCGTGATGATAAGGTGCAATTCCACACCTATGCACCTCGCGGCACCAAGAGGACAAAGAAGTTTGTGGTTCACGGCTTCGATGTTGACAGTGATTTAAATATGTTCGCCACTGAAGTGAAACAAAGGCTGCCAGGATTCGTGATGGCCAAGCGCCTGACCAAACGACAAGGAGAAGTGACCTACCCGATTGAAGCCATCTTGCTCATCACTGAGCCTACGGTAAAAATCGAAAATGTACAGGCTCTTCGCCATGTGAACCAGGTTAGATTTAGGGTAACCCCCTTTAAAGAAGATAAATGCCCAGCACAGTGTCGAAACTGCTTAGAGTTTGGGCACACCATGAAATACTGCGGAAGGACAGTAAAATGCCCCCGGTGCGCCCAAACTCATGAAGAAAGAAGCTGCCCACGACTTGCACCAATCAAATGTGCCAACTGTAGTGGAGCCCATCATGCCTCCTCCAAAGAGTGTCCCCGCCGGCAAGAACTGCTCCAGATGAGAAAGAGGACAATTATAAATGTAGCAGCCCCTTCAAGTAAGACAAGTAGGCTAGTCAACCCTAACTTGGCATTCACTGAACTACTTGGCGGACCGCCGGGCAGCAACAGCAGCAGCAGCAGCTACAGAGAACATCCCCAACATCGCATCATGAAGAAGCTGAACCAATGACAGCACCCGCTCACTCCTCAACACCGCAATTCACATTAAATACACAAGCACATCCAAGCAATGCTCTATTCAACGCCCAATTCGCAGAGATGATGTCAACTGTTCGAGAAATGATGAAGATGCTGACGAAGATCATCGCTAAGCATTATGACTGAGCACTTAGTTATTTCCTATAATATTCGAGGCCTACTACTGAAGAAGGCTGAAATAGAACTCCTCCTGCAGCAGCACCGGCCATCGGTGGTGGCGCTGACCGACACTATACTACCCACCTCTGCTTCACTGTATTTTCAGGGGTATATTGCATACCGGGAGGCTTGTCAACCCGGGGCTAACGAGGCCGTAGTGATTCTGGTTCGAGGAGATATCCCATCGAGGTTGGTACCCAACCCAGTAGCTTCTATAGAGGGTACTCATATAGTCACAGTAGATGTTCGATTAAAACAACGTTTTACTTTCTGTTGTGTCTATAGGAGACCCAAGGCTATATTAACATCTATGAAGCTATTGCTGCAGCACGCCCAGGATAAGAGTCGGTTTGTCATCTTAGGGGACTTCAACGCCCGGCACACTGCCTGGCTGTGCGGTAGCAACAATCCGATGGGTACCTATATCACCAAGACCAGGATGGCTGTCTTCCACCCCGGAGTGCACACCTTTAGGCATGCGGCCCGACCTGACTGGACATCCACACTTGACCTACTCCTGACCAGGGACCTTCACACTGTTACTGAGTGCCTAGCGCTCCCATACGGACCGTCGGACCACCGGCCTGTGCTATATGCCTTTGAGGGAACTCCAGCAACACCACCCGCGAGCAAGTTCCTCTTCCACAAGGCCGACTGGAAAGGATATAGGGCTAGTGTGGATGATACCCTACCAAAGATACAGTACTTAAGAACTGTTAAAGAGGTGCAGAAGGCGATCTCGGATATCACCACCACCGTCCATGTATCAGCCAATCTTACCATACCAAGGTTTAGTCCTCAGCCAAACGCCTTCAGGAAACCACCGAGCCACATTCTTGCTCTCATTGCACAAAGGAACAACCTGAGGAATATTTTCCACCGAACTTGTGAATACGGCTTGAAACCGGCCATCAATGCGATGACCCGGCAGATAGCCAGCCTCATGCGTGAATGGAAGACTTTCCTATGGCACGAGCAACTCCGTAGGACTCATGATGATCATCGTCAGTTCTGGAGACTTGTGAGGTCACACGTCACTAAGAGGAAGAGTGTACACCTTACATCAGGTGGCACCCTATTATCCCCAGAGGAACAGGCTCAACTCTTGGCCGATTCTTATAAGGCGAGGGAAGATGATCGGCTGTTAAATGCTCCCACACTTCCTGCGGGAAGACCAACGTCCCCTAATGAAAAGAGGATATTCTCCACCTTCGGACAGCTTGAGTCGGTACTACGACGCACCAAGGGTAACAAGGCTTCGGGACTGGATGATATTCCGTATGTACTATTGAAGATGCTACCTCGGAGGGGTAAAGCCTTCTTATTAAACATTTTTAACTCCTGTATGCGGATCTCATACTTCCCCGATGACTGGAAGCAAGCGATCATAGTGCCGCTACTTAAGCTTGGGAAGAATGGAGACTCACCAGAGCATTATCGGCCTATCAGTCTCCTTTCGCATATGAGCAAGGTGTTCGAGAGGCTGATCCATCACCATCTGCTAGAGCACTGCAGTGAGGAGTCCATCATTCCACCAGAACAGACCGGGTTCTCACGAGGCGTAGCCTGCGATCATCATTTAGTGAAACTTCAAAGGCACACCATAGAGCGTATGACGAAGAACAATGAAGCCACGGCGTTCATCTCGCTGGACTGCACACAGGCGTTTGATTGTGTATCCCACGAGTTACTGCTTCGCCAGTTGGAAGACTATCGTTTTCCAGCTTCATTATGCCGATTGATCAGAAGCTACTTAAGCGGGAGATCCTTCGTCGTAAGGGTAGGCGATAAATTGTCAACTTCAAAGGACACCATTTGTGGGGTTCCTCAAGGTTCTGTATTGGGACCACTATTGTTTGTGATCTTTACAGCAAAAGTGATCTCAATGAAGCACCCAATGGCACTGGTAGCAGCCTACGCCGATGACATTGGCATCTATGCTTCTAGTATGAGACCGAAAAGGGCTCTCACCCTGGCACAAGGAGCATCGACCACTATTGTAGATGAGCTGAAGGAGATTGGCATTAGGGTGAACCCGAAGAAGACAGATGCTATTGTCATGTCGTTCCAGAAGGGGAAAAGCGCTTTGCCCACTGATTTTAAAGTGAACGGAGAAACACTGCCAGTCTCTAATTCAATCCTCTACCTGGGCGTCACTCTAGATAGGCACCTCACCTTATCTAGTCACGTCCGGGAACGACTCAAACTGGCCAGGAGAAAGAGCTATAGACTTAATCATCTACTCACGTCACCTCAGCTCTCACTGAGGCTGAAACTACAGATCTACAAGGCTATAATACGTCCGACTATGCTCTATGGTGCGCCCTTGATGCGGCATCTGTTTAAGTCCACTCTCAAACAATTACAGACGTTCCAGAACTCCATCCTTCGGCGGATTGTCAGAGGTACCAACTTACAGAGGGCCAGAAACCATATCCTTCATCAGGAATTAGTATTGCCAACAGTGCCTGAATACACAGATTTCAAAATAAACTCATATACAGGTCTGAAACAGGCAATAATCAATGAAACGTGCCATAAATTTGAGCGCCGCCCTACAGAGAAAACGTGTTAATATATAATCACAAATTCTTCTTACTCTAACCCTCTTGTTAATATAAAATATTATCTGATTACGAAAGTCCTACTTCCTTCTGATTGTATCACAACTTCATCTTCACTTCGTAACTGAAGAGAAAATCCTGGAACTGTGTTCAGATTACATCCTGCAGCAGAACATCTCATATATCTTTTATTGACAGGTTCTCGGAAGAAGAAACAATTCCTCAAAAGATTATTCCATTATTCATTTCATTCACAATCTATTTCATCGTGTAATTCACATAACTCAGAAACGGGAGTATCTTAATTATAAATGAAGGAAAAGCTTATATATATAATATTTTGTTCCAAGAATTTTCTTTTCCGGAATCAGAATTTTCTTTTACCATTTCTTTAAATTAATAATTAATATTCTCATTAGTATTTATATTCAAGGAAAGAGCAAATTAGAAAGTATTGGGTTGAAAACTAGCTTCGTAGCGTTTTGCAATATTTCAATTTAATCCTCACTGTGTTTATAAAATCAGTTTTACTATGTCAATCAATGTTTATATATTCTAAAAAGTATTATTTAAGGTGCTTTTATGCATCAGTTTAAACCGGGACTCCTTATCTTTAAGTGGTATTTTGATTGCTCAAAATGGGAGAAAAAAAAATCATTTTAGTCATTTAGTAATTTTTAATTTTCGAAAAGGAAAATCGGCTGCAGTGACAGATAACGAAATTTATAGTGTGTATTGCGATGATACCTTAGGAGAAGGTGGTTAGCTCGGTTAAAGCGAGAAATTTTTACTTGGAAGATGTAAAGCGCTTGAGTCTTTTTTCAACTGTTGATGATGACAAATTTAAGCATTGACCACAGACAACTCACACTCTATGACACGGTATGTCAGTATCGGTATAAACTTAAAGGCAAAGCGTTTTTCTTACTTTTACATTTTAAATCATCTTAAGGCTAGAGGTTTATAGTTTTTATTCTGTATGTTGTTTTTTTTCAATCTTAAAAATGTACACGTTTAACAAGTTCAAGATTTATAGGTGTTGCTGGAATCGAATATTTGAACACAGATTCCAGTGTTTCAGCAACTCACAGTGGTGCTGTTAATGACGCAGAAATATGAATTAATCTAGTGTTAATGTTACACATCAGGTTAAAAATTTTCTTTCTCCAAAGCCAATAAACCTATCTGGACCAATATAAAACTTCAACGAATTTTATAACCAAATAAAGGAGAAATAAACAAACATTTTTTACAATATATTTTTCGTGTTTTTGAACATAAGAGCTCTAATACAGATGAATAATATAACGTTAGAGAGCTGGAAGTTTTAGAAAAAAATATTAAGTTATACATAAAGTAAAAAGTAATGGAGTGTGATGAGAAGTGGAAAATACTTACTGATTGCAGACTATAATATAATATATTATTTAGTGAAACATACGTTTCTTTGAAACTTAATATAATTATGTTTTTCCATAGCTAAATTTATTTAAACTTTCTTAAACTGATTTTAAAAATAAGGGCAATTAAAGTCTTGTATAACACGGAGCAGACATTTTGTTTAAGATACGGATATACTTTTTAAGTTATTCTGTGCATAGTTCCATTCGAGTCTATTTCACTTCTTTTCAGTTTTTCAACTAACTGGAGATCACCCGTAAAATTCGAGAGATTATGAAATTCGCAACAACCTTCTAGCAGCGGCCCATGGTTAGAAACAAACAATAGCCCATCGATAATTTCCCTAAAACAATATCCCTTTTCCGGGAAGATTCTAGAGAAATGTTTAGAATTCTCTTTCCTTGTTTTTCGATATCAATATGTATTTTTTTTTTGTACAATAATAGGCATTCTAGGAAGATTACATAATATTATTCCAACCGATAACAATAGCCGTAATTCGGATTTATCCTAAACCCACTCATACCATTTTTGTGAAAACCAATTTCTGAAGGATTTCCTATAAGATATTCAGTGACATATCGTTTTCCTACAGCGTATTAGATTTTCCCTCTATAAGAATATTACTGCATAGAATATATAAAATATACATTAAAGAAACAAATTTTCAACATACGACATTCACTTACATCCTATCTTAAAATCAATTCAAGAACTTTTAAATAAATTTAGAGATGGCAAAATGTAATTACATTGAGTTTTGACAGAAACATGTAATTCATCAATTAATGTATGATAGTATTATTAGCAACAATGGCTTAATTTTATCCTTTCCACTACTTTTTGCAACTGTTTGTATAAGTGATAATTTTTCTGCTATGTTTAGGTTTCCAGCGGTATATTATACGTCTATATTACTTTTCTTAATATAAAAAATATATTAAAAGTATTTTTGCTCGTTTCTACTTTAAGATAAGGTAAGCTTTTATTTAAAATTTTGTTGATATTAAAGTTTATATGTATTTAGTTTATTTTAAACCCATATTAATAGGTGATATAATAAAAAAAAATGTTTAACCAAATATTGTATACAACTTTTTAAATAAAATTACAAAAAAAACTTTTTAAATAAAAATTTCATATTTAAATAAAATATGATAAAATACACATTTGCTGATTGTCAGACATCTTCTGACAGGTGTAAATAAAGATGTAAAGAGAAAAAAAAAAAGAAATGAAATTTTACTGATGTTTAGGCCTCTCCTAATGGAGTCTTGATCAGTGACCAGCCTTACCTTCTGGGTTTCGATTTCCTTGCATCTTGATTCCCAATATTTGCGGTTTTCAGTTTTTTTGTAACAAAATATTCCTTTTTGCTGTTTTATTTCCTCTGACTATCTCTTCAGTTGAAACTATTTTCTACTTTATTTAGTCATCAAATTCGTTCAACTTCTATACTTAGCAGTCCTTTAGCAATGCTAATAAGATGATATGGTTAATTTTTCTAGAATGTACAAAATTATAGGTACTTTAGAGAAAGTATACAAAATTAATAGTTTAAGCTCAGCTAGACTATTAGAATGAAACTTTTATCATATTAAAGCATCTTTAATTTTACATCGATATAGCGAGTTTAATCTAAATCGTCATTGTCGTTATTAAAAAAATCGTAAAAAGGTACAAAATGCATGGTATAAATTGGCTCTTTCGGTTAGCTGATTTTCATGAAAAAGCTTCTGTAACATCTCCGGCGTATGGTTGTCTTTCCGTTTTCTCGCTGGACTTATCACACACTCATGGATACAAACAGAGACCTTTTTGTGGGACCTATTCATTTTGACTCATGGGACCCTAAAATGTATATTTCCATTGAAAACTAGAATACGATCGTAGTACTTCTAAATATATTTCATATATAGGTAAGCGAAAGTTATATATGGTATATACATTTAAAACACAACACAAAATGTTTGTTAGCAAAGCCGCGGGTCAGAGCTAGTTAAGATTATAAACCAGATGATGATATGAATAGCACGATCAATGGAAATGGCAGTTGTTTGTGATTTAGCATGTTTAAAATGACAAACATACGCTATATATTCCCTTTCAGAGGTTTTCCCTATTGGTTGATTCAAAGTAAATATGAAGGTAGGAGCTGTATAGCGCCCTCATTTACCTTTGAATGCTCATTAAATTCCCATGGAACGGCACTCGAAACTTGTACTACTCCCTGCCTCTTCGCTTCCAGAGATCCCACTCGTGTTCCCGATTCGTCCTCTCGTATTCGAGAACTGATCAATCCCGCAAACTTTTGATTAGTGTTTGCCTTCGCTATGATGAATAAAATCCACTCGATGGAAAGCAACTCTCTAGCTTCTCCGGCGTCAAAGGACTTCGATTGAAAGAGGAACTCCATCATGTTGACATTTCCAAAGTGCTAAGAATTTCAGTACCTGTATTGAGAGTACTAGGAGGGAGTTAAAAAATGTATAGATGCATTATTATTATTGTTTTTTATTCGCAACTGCGTTGCTGCGCGTCCAGCGAATGTGAGGTGTTATTTTCCTCTTGCCCAGTGTCCTCAATTTCCACTTTAAAATATCTCTCGGCCATCGTCGTAAAGATACATTAAAACAGAGGTTACCAACAAATTCTTTTTGCGGATTCCTTCATGTGTCATTTCAATGGCATTTACCCCCTATTTTTTTTATATTTTTATTTAATGATATTTACAACTGTATAAAAAAAATAGAAAAAGTTACAATTAGACTGATAAACCCTTGTGGAAAAGCTACCCATAGGTAGCACCTAGCACTAGGCCACCTTTTTTTCAGGCGTCTCAGAGGGTTATAGGGAATAGATAGAGATGAGAGGACAAAGACAAGCGGGTTTGAGTGGGCTGGTAGTTTTGAATTAAAGGAGGTATATCTAGTTCTGGCTAAATCTGCAACTAATGGGATATTCAGGTCTCTATTGATAGTTTTATTGGTGAAAAAAGGAGTATTTAGGATCTTTTGGAAGATTTTGGATTCAAAGAAGGAAGTTTATGACTTAGTAAATCCACATAGCTTAATACCATACGTCCAAATAGGCCTTATAATGGCTAAATAAATCAGTTTTTGTAGTAGATCGGAAGTTTTGAACGTTTGTCAAATAAATGTTGTAACAATATACATCTGCCAAAATTTTCTTGTCTTTTCAATCTAGTGTGAGGACTCCAAGTAAGAAGTTTGTCAAGATGGAGCCATAGATAGCGGATCTGTTCAACATGGATAAAAGAGATGTTAGGAAAGGATACAGTGGGATAGGAGGTCATAGGTATGCAACGAAGGGTAAACGTGATTTGATGGGATATTTTAGGATTGATTTTAATTCTCCATTTCTGACACCACTATTCAATGGAGTTGATGTGTGACTGAATTAACACACATGTGTCATCTGCATACGTAAATAAAAATAAAAATAAACTAAAATGTAAGACATAAGTATGTGGTATATAAAGAACACATTTTTTACATTCCCTTACCTATATATGAAATATTTAGTAAGCGAAAGTATTTTCGAATTCCAGTTTTCAACGGAAATATACGTTATAAGGTCCTCTGAGTCCAAATAACCAAGTCGCGTGAGAAGGTCTGTGTTTGGTAAGTTTAGCACAAAAACGTGAAACCTTACAAAACTGATATTTCGTATTTAAGACTATACGCCCAGATATTACCTCAATATTCTCCTCGGTATAGCAGAAGAGCCACTTTATACAATGCGTTTTGCAATTGTTTACGATTTTCTCAAAAACTCGTTATACCAATATATAATTCTTTGGGCTTTAACATAATAAAGGTTTTATTCTAATTGCCGAAGTCTGACAGCGCTCAAATACCGATATTTTTTAAATTTACTTTCTATAAAGTACCTTTCATCTAATAAATTCATAAGAAATACCCATATCATCTTATTACGATAAAGCGGCTAAATACGTAAGTTGAACGAATGTGATAACCAACTGAAGGAGAAAAGAGAAAAAATATTTTTTTAAAATTTTAATATTTGTTTTTTTCAACTTAAGAAAACCAACATATATGTATAATATACCGTTGTACAGCTAAAGATTTTAGAAAAAAATATTATTTTATATAAAAAGTTGTAAAAGGAATGAAAGTGACAAATAGAGCGCAAAATTATTACTGATAATTATACGTAACCATTTGACATTGCTATATTATAATATATAATATAATATTATAATCTAAACCATATGTTTTATGTAGGTTTCATTTCGAGTGGAATAGTCTGATAGGGCTAAAACTCTTAATTTTTGTATATCCTTCCTCTAAAGTACCAGTATTCATGAAGTTTCGATAAAAAAGAGCTAATGCGATAAGCAGGATGTGTAATATACCGTTGGGAAGAAAATGATTTTAGAAAAAATGTTATCATTTACACAAAATTGTAAATATTATAGACTCTATCGTATGTTTTCTTATGGTATTGACATATAAACTTTTTTTTTTTCTAATCCTTACAGACTAGGTCTAAAAGAAGAATTTGAAAATCCAGAGCTTTAATGAAACAAAAATATAAATTCAAATAGCTATATTTTAAGTAAAATGTGAGCTTAAAACCCTTAACAGTTATGTTTCTACACATTGTGTAAGATACATCGTATTTCGGTCACGTACTCAACATATATCAGACAGATCCCTTGTCGCAAGGCTGCAGAATTAGTAACAATGTAACAACATATCCTTATTGATACCCGATCTATAAATATAGTGCTTCAATAAATTTAATCAATTATATACTATAATGCTAATAAATTTATTTTACAGAAATTAAACCTTCATAAAAATAAATAAATAAATAAATTATATATATATATATATATATATATATATATATATATATATATATATAAATTGTTATACCAGTTTCTAAGTGGTTTCTAAGTGTTATTTAAAATGTTGTTTCTGTTGCAGGTACGAAGAATTTATGAGGTGTTGACATTCTTATCGGTTCGTATTTATATTTAAAATTTCCATTTATTCCGTACATTTGATACCCCAATGAAGTCAGTTTTCTCTGAGATTTTCTGATTTTAAATGTTAAGTTAATGAATATAGGATTTTTCTCTTTAATATTGTATGTATTAATATTATGTTATCTGTAAAATAATTTTAAGCACCTTTGCAAGTTTTTCTTTTAATAACCCTCTTATAATGAACTATTTACGTTTACTAGATTATTCATTTGTTTGAATTTCAACATTTTATAAAGCTTCCAAAAGAATATGTCTGTTAACCTCTGAAGCATAGTATGATTTTTAAATAATGTTATTTTACGAGTTTAAACTCAGCCAGAACGGCTAGGCACATCGATGAAGTTTGTAAGGAGCGCAGTATTTGTGTATACACCGTTCCATGGTTGTCTGAAGTATTTCTAGACAGAAACTTCAACCTGGAAGATAAAGAAGGTCGACGTAAGACTTCCCTTGACGACTATATTGTGTGAACTCTGGTCTGGGAAAATAACTGTTCGAGCATTTTCAGGAAAAGTCAAACCTTAGCAAATGGTCCTTGGATGAGCACCTCAAGACGATTGGAAAAAAACGCTGCACATTATTACACTATGGTTTATTCATTATCCACAAGTAACGATATTAGGGTATAACTGTTTATGTAGCTGTTTATAGGCAATTAATTAATATGAAAATCAATAAATAAATCAAAAGAAAATAGCCTATCGCTATTGCTAATTTCAAAACGCTATATCTCTGCTATTTTTTAACCGATTTCAATAATTCTTTTTGTATGAAATTCAATTATCTATCAAAAAAACTAAACGTTGGTACTTATCTATTAGTTCGTACGGCGAACAAATGGATAATTTTGAATTCGTTATTCCGGTTCTTCTAAATTTTAAGGATTGAGTAATATTTTTTTTGTTGATTTCAAAAGTTCATTATTGAAAATAATGAACTAAAAGAACATATTCTCCAATTATTTACTATTTCCTTTCGATTTTTCTTTAAATAATACATCTAAAATTTCCTTCTATCTAAAATCTCAAGACAACTGTTTAAGAACTTGCAGGGAAACTATAATTATTTTCCTAGGATGAGTCTTTCTACGAACTATACATTCACCAACACTACCCTGACACTACACTTCTTATTTGTTTCTAGAAGGTTAGGCCGCGTTTACAAAAAAACAATTACTCCCTCCTAAATATTTGAGAGCTTGCGTTTCGAGATTAGTAAAATCCGAATGACAAATAAAAAAAATATCCGTTTACCCACTGTTTGAATAAATAACTATCAAAGATCAAATTTCCTACAAAACAAATAAGGAATCATTGAAATCTATTCAGAAGTAGCAGAGATATAGGGTTTTGAAATTAGCAGTGGTGATATGTCATTTTCCTTTGATTATTTATAACTTTTCATGTTATGTTAATTGCTTATAAACTGCCTTATAAAAAGTTATACCCTAATATTGCTATTTGGAAATAATAAACCACCGTGTAATAATTTGTAGTGTTTTCTCGATTGCCTTGAGTTGTTTAAGTTTCCCTGCAAAGCTGTTTTCTCCCCCATAAGCTCGCATAATATCGTTATCAAGTGAAGCCCTTCTACGACCTTCTTTGTCTTCCAGATTGAAGTCTCCCTCGCGAAATTTGTTTACCGTTGAATAGAGTAATCCCTAATACAGCACTCGCCCTACACTTACATTTTCAGGCCGTTCGTGTCCCGTTCCGGCTGCGTTCTAACTCGTAAAATAAAATCATACGAAAATCATTCTTTGATATCTTAGTAAATTTTGTATTATTTCTTCTATGAATTTTTAATATTTGATAATATACTTTTAAGTAAAACAAAATGTTATGAATCAACTTCACCAAAGTTCTAAGGTAAAATGTTCACTTTTTGGAAAAGAAAAAAAAATAGATAATGGTGTACTTTGTCTAAGTTTTTGACGCTGTAGTAGGGATTGAGGAAGATATCTTAGAAAACCGATAGGGATTGAAGAAACTTGTCAAAAAGAGGATCTGCCTTAGCGGTATCGCCTTTTACTTACTTTGGTTATCTCGATTGTTTTTAGAAAGGAAAAGAAGTTGGTTGGTTTCCACTCTGTTTTTTTTAAATTCCAAACAAAATATAAAGGCAAAAACATAATGGTTAGGCTTAAACAAGATGTATAACAGAACTTATGGGTTACCTTACAGATTCTTCCAGTAAATTAGAAACAAATGAATAGGAAATATGAAAGAGAGAGGCATAGAAGGAGTTTGTAATATAGTTCCTGGTGTCAGGGCACGGTAAAATGTTTTTTTTAGATTGAAAAAGGCTACAGTCGTGTAGATATAAATGAAATATTAAATGAAAATGTTAATTTTTAATTTATTACTTTCACTAACGAACTAATGACCGGGTCGTGTTTTCAAGTGATGCATTTCCTAAGGTTTAGCGAATTTATAAGGTCAGGAGCTCAAACGCGGATTCATTAACAGGGTATCTTAACTCGTCGACGTTGATATCAGCCGATTTTCTCGGTTGACTTCCACCAGGTAACTTGAGACCTCTTCGAGTTATTCTGACCCATTATATTAAATTTAACAATCTAATCGCCAGATATGCAGCGAGATCAGCTGATGCGTTCGATGATAACAGTCATACGTTACTTCGTCTCTCAGATTTTTGCTTTTTTCAGTAGGAATTCGCTTGAATTCAGTCTGGGGAACATCACTGATTGTAAATGTTGTACATAGGTATGAATGTGACATGTTTATTTGTATTTATTTTGTCCACAAATTTTGTTACTGTATACGTTTATTTATTTTGATTTTATTTTATGTAATTTGGCATTCCTTTTGTTTATATTGTAAATATTGTATGGATGAGATCCTGTAGCACTATTATTATTGTCTATTATGACAAATTGTAATATATACGAATAAAAAAAAGATATGCAGCAACAAGGGTAAATATAATAAATTTATATCACTTAGGAGGTATCAGTACTTTTCTTCCACCACTGAATTTTAAGCCAGTGGAGGCTGAGCGAGGGCAGTTGGACTAGATTACATGCCACACACTACGTCAGTAGCTCTTACCATCAAGGTGACTAGATAGTTAGCGATCTAGTGGGCCATGGATGGATCGGAGCATTGGACGGCCTTTGATGTGAGGCAGAACACTTGATTGCAGTCCGCTGTCTACTATGAGGGCTCTATCACACGCTTCGCTGGACAGGGACAGTTTTTACTTTCTGTATTCAAAGGATTCGGTAATTACTGAGCAAGTCCTATAAATTCGCTACATATTGTACTAATTACAAAGTAAAAGTAGGTAATGTAATTATTTTACAGTTGTATACTTTCACTTACCTATAAATGAAATATATGGTCAGAGAAAGTATTGCAATCGTGAAAATATCCCAATATGAGTGTTCAGAGGGATTAAAAGTTTTAGGGTACCCTTAGTCGAGACGCAGGAATTTCTTCCCAGGTTAATTCTATTTTTGCCGCAAATTAAAAATGTGATATATATATATATATATATATATATATATATATATATATATATATATGTGTGTGTGTGTGTGTGTGTGTGTATAATATCTGTGGCGGTCCTGAAAAACTAGATAACTCGAGTTATATCAAATATGAGTTAGCTCCACGCATCGCTTCCTCAGACCTTCTCATACGTCGTGTTAATTTCGTTAAAGACATTCCTCAGTAGAAGAAATTGCAGATGGAAAGAAATCTGTAATTAATAACTATATTTAGGCATTACGTAAAACTTTAAGACGCTCACCTGTAAAATGAATGATTTGACTTAACCACTTATTCACGACCACCACAAATATATCTTAAGAAAGCTTTGTTTATCCTACTGTTATATTATACAACTAATTAGGTTACAAATTATCAATTCTAAACTCTCGTGTTTTTCAACATGACTAAGTAATATAAAAAAAAAATATAATTTTTTTAAATGTCAGAATTATAATTTTATGTAATTTTTTACCTTTTATAAAGATAAAGATGCTATTTCATGGAAGAGACGGCTGTTATAACGCCCACCTCCCTCCTGAATTTTGACTCTTCTCTTCAACTGAAAGAGCCGAGACACCTTCAGCCTTAATAAAAGTTGTATTTAATATCAACTCGAGGAGAGAGCTGGAAGACAGGCCTGCTTTGACAGCATCCTTTCCAAGCTCGAGCTTCTCCATTAAAACTAAAGAGTTGTTCCATCTGCGTCAGCTCTGACAGGGCTTTGACATCTCATACATTAGCCTGTATCCGCCGGATATTGCCTCTAGCATGGGTGGAATGCTAAATACAACATACAAATAAACCTATACATGCATGTATGTGTTTATATATATATAGCATTGGACTCGCCTGTGTTGCGAAAGGGTTCGGTTTGAATGATAAAATTTCTATTCTATAATTAATATATCATTCATGTTATTGTTACAGAGAGAATATTTCGAATAAATTTAAGAATGCATTGAATTCACAGTTAATAGGTACACAATTGTTAAACAAACATCGGAATATTTTTTTAAAAGTTATTAATACTTATTTTAAGGGACACTGAAATAAAGATGCTAGAAAAGGTTCAGAGGTAAGAAGGGAGGAATTTTACAAATGTCCGAGAATCGAACCATAATTTAATCACACACACACACACACACACACACACACACACATATATATATATATATATATATATATATATATATATATATATATATATATATATATATATATATATATATATATATATATATACATATATATAAATTATTATCTGCAACAATAACTTAGGTTTTTTGGGTTTTCACTAGTTTACATTTTATACAATATAATACACCATATCTTATACAATTTTGTAAAAAGTTTTTTTTCTTCTATCTATTAATTTTAGCTTTCCAGTGGTATATTGTGTTTCTATATCACTATTCTGATCTAAAGAAAAAAAATAATGTACTTAAACAAACATTTTTGATCTTTTCTCATTTAATCGGTTATCAACCATATTTGTACAGCTTGTATATTTACCTGTTGTTTTTTTGTATGTTTTTTATTCAAAGCTATTATGATGGTATGGTCAATTTCTTAATGTACAACATTAAAGTTTTTTTTTTTTAATTTATTTATTGGAATTTACAACTGTATAATGGAATACAAGAAATTTTGAGATCCAACATTAAAGGTACTTTTTAAAAAACAAATTCAAAGCCGGCATTCAAGCACTATCAGATTATTTCAATCAGAATGAAACCTACATGAATCTTGAATGAGTCCATTTAATTTGACTTTGATATAGAGCAACTTTATCAAAATCGTTTGAGCCTTTCTCGAGGAAATCGTTAAAACGTTAAAAAATCATAAAATAAAATGGTTTTTCTAGTTCGTCGAGTTTATTAAAAATGTTGCTGTAACATATTTTTTTACATACGTTCATAAAATATGAAAGTTTCGTTGAAAACTCTATTTCGAAAATGTACACGATCCCAATACTTTTCCTGATAATTTATTTCATACGAAGGTAAGTGAAAGTGGAGTTTGTGCCTCATTAATTAAATTAATCTCAAAGCCAGGATTTTAATTACACATCCTGTAGCGTGGCTTCTTTATTACCGAAGTATCGAAATTATTAATTCGTCTTTAGCGATGATGAAAGTACGACGGGAACTATAAAAGGAAACTTTCAGCCGGTGCTAATTGAAAGCCCTGGGAGGGTATTCGAAAATACAGGGCTCAAAGCATCAGGTATAACAAAGCACCTCGAATATATTAAGAAACTTGCTACCCTTTCCAACCGCCTGTCTTAAATCTTTATAAAAATACGTTCTCATTTAATTAATATTAAAAGTTTGAGGGAAATAATATCGTTTTTCTAACTTCACTTACCTATATACGTAATATATAGTAAGGGAAAGTATTGCGATCTTGAAATTTTTGAATTCCAGTTTTCTACGGAAATACAAGTTTTAGGGTCCCCTGAGTCCAAATTACCAAATACAGAAAAAAGGTGTGTGTTTGGTAAGTCCAGCGCTATAACTAAGTCCTTTGAAACTGAAATTTCATATTTAAGACAACAATGCGCCCGAGATGTTACAGCAACTTTCTCATCAAAATCAGCTAATTAGAAGAGCCACTTTATAACATGCATTTTGCACCTATTTACGATTTTCTCAAAAACGGCTCTAACGATTTTGAGTATAATATCGATGTAAAATTGGACAGACTTTTATATTATGTAGATTTAAATCTGATTGAAATAGTCTGACAAGGCTTAAATGCCTATGTTTCAAAATTCCTTCCTCTAAAGTACCTTTAATTTTTTTGTGTTTATGATATTGACCATACTATCTGATTTGCATTGCTAGAAAAACAGCATTAAATATTTAGGTTTAACGAATTGAATATTCAACTAAAGTAGGTAACAACAAACATATTTTTTAATGCAATTTTTGTGTTTTAGGGCTTATGAACAGTAATATACGTTTATAATATACCGTTGGAATGCTAAAGATTTTAGAAAAAATATTATCGTATATATAAGTTAAGGACTGATAAGGTAGACTATCAGCCTTAATTCCAAACCACCTCTTGTAAACAATAGAAATGTATATATAGAGGATTAGAAGACCAAATAAAGTTAGTGTTTGAATAGCCATCAAGCGTGTTGTTTATGCCCCTTTCTTTATTTTTTTTAATTCATATTTCGGACAACGCATAAGTGGTGCCGAAACCCGGGACCTTTAGATAAGTTCGAAACATAATTTTTTTTTTGTACTTGCCAGTTACTCAGCGTACGTGAGTTCATTTATTTTTTTTTTATTATTTAATCTCTTGCCAGTGAAAAACCGATATCATGGCAGAAAACGTAGTTTTGAGGCCAGCCGTTCTGAATGTCCCACCGGCTGTGCCCCAGCAGGCGACAGCAGCGGCAGTTGAGTTACCGCCACTACCGGAAGTTTCACTGGCGCAGGCGCATAGGACGACGCTGGAGTGGGTGAAGATCCAAACAGCGACAGCTCAGGAATTGAGGAAGGCTACATCCGACCTTGACAGATTTACTGGAGAGATTGGTGAGCTCAACCACTTTTTAAAAGGGGGCGATCGCTTGATGGTGAGGATTCAGTCTAAGTTGTCCGAACGACTGTTAGACGGGGAAGATGCTGAGGCGTTAAAGGCTGCAGTGGTTTGCAGGGTGAGGAGGAGCATCCTGAACCATATCCAAGCCGACGAGGAGACACCCTGGAGCGTCGTGAAAGAGCGACTAAAGAAGGCCTACGGAGGGAGAAGATGGGCCCCTGAAGAAGATGTGTTTCACCTAATAAGGGAAACTAAGAAGCCGCGGCAGTCTAATGGCCAGTATGCGGGAGAACTTCTCACGAAGTTTAATCAGATCACTGAGAAAATGCGAGAGACCGCTAGTGTTGAGGAGGTCCACTTTAGGATGGATTTCTTAGCGATAATTCTGAAGGTGCAGCTGGCGAAGGAAGCCGGTAAAAGAGAAGGGTTTCAGAGGGAGCGCTCGTTCATCGAATGCGCTCAAGAAATGATGGACGCCAGTGCCCGCGAGGAAGAATCTCGGATGGAGACGGAGGAACACGGGTCTCGCACCATCAGCCCAGGACCACTCCCGTTTGGAAAAGAAGAGAATTTCGGGAGAATAGGAGAGAGAGGCCTCCGCAAGGTGATCGACGGCCAGCAAATCCGAGAAGCAGCGGGAGGCGGGAGGACCGCAAGTGCCATGGTTGTGGCAAGCTCGGGCATCTGGTGGCCCAATGTCCACGCACTAGGTCCTTTGAGTGCGGAGTGGAGGGACATATGGCAAGACATTGCCCTTACATGTACCGGCGGCGCGATGCGAACTAACCGGAACCCATGGAAGTAAATGCACAAAGAGTCCGACCGGGACGGGTCCAGAGGAGACATATGGCATCGGCAAGCGAATCATCCGGAGGGTCTGAGGAAATGGAGACGGAGACTGAGGCGGACGTTCCCGCTCGAGGAGGTGGCCAGAGGAGCAGGAGGAGTGTGTGGAGGCGACCGGAAACGGCAGCGCAGTCATCCCGTGAGGAAATCTGAGGCGGGTATCAGCAGAGTGGTAACCGCACGTTGGTGAGCTACCATGCGAGGGGAGAGAGCGGCGGTCTGCCTATCATCAGCGTGGAGGGAGTCGCATGCCTGGTGGACACCGGGAGCTCGTGCACCATCGCATGCAGAGAAGCGCTAGAGAAGTGGAAAGGTGGAGAGAGGGCACTCCAGGTTAAGGTATGCCAATGTAATTTAATCACCCTGGGAGGGCCCTGTCGTGTGGAGGGGGAAATCGAGCTGGGCTTAAGTACATGGGGGGAAAGAAGCGGAGAGTTTCATGTCCATGTAGTAAGTAAGATGCCAAGGGAGTATCAGGCGATAATTGGTAATGACCTATTAGGGAAAATCGGCGCGCGTATCAGGAACCTGGGGGGCCAATGGGCTATCAGAATCGGAGGTAGAAAGTATACCTGTACTCGCGTAGCTGCGGGCGGCGAGGCGCGTATTGGGGCGCTGAATCAGGTCGATAATTGGAAAACGTCTATCCTGGAAGAATTCAGCGATATATTTTTTAAGGAAGGGGATGTCCTTGGGGTTACGGGTCGGACTGTGCATGAAATTCCGCTTAAGCAGGATCGGGTCGTTTATGTCAAGGAAAGACGGTATCCTCAGGCGCTTCGTAGGCATATTCGGGAAGAGCTAGACGATTTACGGCGGCAGGGTATAATTGTGGACAGCACGTCCCCGTATAATAGTCCGTTATGGGCCGTCAAGAAGAAGTGTGCCCCCGGCGAGACAACGGAAAAATATCGGGTCGTCATCGATTACCGTAAGTTAAATGAGAATACGGTTGACGAAAAGTATCCTCTTCCGCGCTTCGACGATATTTTGGACCGGTTGGGGGGTGCAAACATTTTTAGCACTTTGGATCTGAAGGCGGGGTATCATCAGATCGGAATGCATCCTCGGGACCGACACAAGACCGCGTTTACCTTCGAGAGGGGCCATTATGAGTTCACCCGCATGCCGTTTGGCCTGAAGAATGCCCCTATCACTTTCCAACGGTTGATGGACGAATTTCTTCGGGGTCTGGACGAGTCCGTGTGCCAGGTCTACATGGATGACCTCTTGGTCTTCAGTCGGTCGGAACGGGACCACGTTCGGCATCTCCGGGATGTCTTTAGTCGAAGGCGGGAGTTTGGTCTCCGTCTTTCTCCTGAGAAGTCGATCTTGGGTCAGCGGGAAATTAGTTATTTGGGCCATACGATCTCCGCGGATGGCGTGAAGCCGGATGCTCAGAAGGTGGCGGCTTTACAGCGTATGGCTATCCCGACCGAGGTGAAGGGGATCAGGCGGTTGATGGGCGCTTTGAATTATTATCGCCGTTTTGTTCCAGCTATGGCGGCGTATCTTGTGCCCCTTAATAATTTACTGCGAAAAGGGTGTAAAGTCGTGATGACCCCAGATATTGCGGACCAGGTGCGCCGGTGCATCGAACACTTACAGCGTGATCCGGTGCTCGCGTTTCCGGACTTCGAACGGCCGTTCACTATTACGACTGACGCCAGTGAATACGCTCTTGAGGCAGTGTTATCTCAGGACAGTGACCGGGGGGAACGACCTGTTGCATACGCCAGTTGGCGTCTTACGGATGCGGAGTCTCGTTATAGCGCCTTGGAGCGGGAACTCCTCGGAATTGTATGGGCTGTCGACCATTTCCGGCCGTACGTCTTCGGAAGGCGGTTCCGAGTCCATACAGACCATCGTCCGCTACAGTGGGTAGGGAGGCTGAAAGAATCTTTCGCACGGGTCACACGCTGGAAAGAGCTCCTGGGGCAGTACAATATGGAGATTGTATACAAACCGGGCAGGGAGAACGTTGTCGCGGATCGGCTGTCGCGTGCGCTCATGGTAAACGCCGTAGAGGAGGAACGGGGCGAGTCTTCTCGCGATATTCGGCAGTTTCTTAGGGAGTGGACTCCTGGGGAGGAACCCCAGTCTGGCACGGCTGGAGTTTCGGGTGAGGCCGCGTCGTCGGAGGACGAGCGTTCTTCTGAGGGGCGTCCTGTGGACATGGAGGAAATCGACGACATCGTGAACGACAAGCGCCACCAGATTATCTGGAAGAAGAGGACGTCGGGGCTCCTTAAGATAGATTTTCAACGCTTCGGCGGGTGTTCGGTCGTCACTGTCTGGTCTGAGCCATCCGTCGGGGATGACCAGATTTGTAGAGCGCTGGCGGACGCGTCTAAGCCGGGCAGGACCCACCACCTATTTGTCGGCAACGCCGTGGTATGGGGACGGATCCACCGGTTTTGGCGGGCGGAGCGTATCGGGGTTGACCGGTCGTTTGTCCGTTGTTCCATGCTCGCCGAGACCATCCGTGATGAGGAACGGCAGAGGGAGGTGACGCTCGCTTATCATCAGGGGAAGACGAACCACCGGGGCCTCACCGAGACGTTGACTGCGTTGCGGTGGCGTTACTATTGGCGGGGGATGAAGCGCGCCATTCAGGAGACCATTGGGAATTGCGATGTGTGCCTGCGCGCCAAGTATGATCGTCATCCACCTCGGGCCGTCCAGGAGGAAACCCCTACCGCTGATGCGCCTCTGGTTGATCTGCAAATCGATTCCTTTACGAGGAAAAACTACAAGTGGGTCACGGTTTTGGATTTGTTCAGCAAGGTAGCGATGGCGTATTCCGTTCAGGAACGTACGGCGGAGGCTGTGTTACGGGTCCTGTGGATTTGGTTTCAGTTTTATGGCGTCCCCGAGAAGGTTTCTTCGGATAGTGGTCGCGAATTTGACAACGCCAAAGTCCGGGAGGAGATGAAGGTTTTGGGTGTCACGTGGCATCTTAACACACCGGGTCATCCGAAAAGTCGCGGAGGTATCGAGCGCCTTCACAGCACGCTGAGTGACCACCTGCGGGTGTTTCAATTAGAGAAGGGGTTGGAGCCGGACGTGGCTATGGAGCGTGCCATCGTCGCGTATAACCATTCCGTCCACTCGGTCACGGAATTTACCCCTTACGAAATCCTTTTCGGGTTGCAGGGTCGCCGGCGTGATTGCCGTGGTCCGGCGGATGATGAAGGGCGAATTGTGAGCAATAGTCTCGCGCTTAAGAAGCTGTGGGTCACGGTTCGCGATCGGATTGAGCGGGAAAAGCGTCGCCGGGTGGAGCGGCATAATCTTGGGGTGCGGGATCTAATGGGACCTGTCAAAATCGGTACGGTGGTCTACCGGCGTATGGGGACCAGCAGAGGGAAGGAACTCCGGCGTTATGAGGGCCCTTTCCGAGTGGTTGTGATCCTTGAACACAATTTGGTCACGATCGAGAGCGTGCGCGAACCCAGGAAGCGGCGTACGGTTCATCTAGAACAATTGAAACTTCCCCCGATGGAGGCATCCTAGGACGCTGGAGTGTCCTCAGCTTTTTGTATTTTTTTTTGTTTTGTTATTGTGAAGTTGTCAGTTTTTTTATGCAGTGTTCAGTTTGCAGGAAGTGTTGTTTTTGTTTTATCTATTGTATTCTCTTTTCAGGTGTTATTTTATTTCTGAGTTTTGTCATTTTTTTTTTGTGGTCAAATTGTTTTCTTTTATCTCTTGGAGGATTTCCATAAATTTTGTTTTGTATATAGTTTACGAGGATTGTTCGTAAACTGGTGGGGGGGAGTTAAGGACTGATAAGGTAGACTATCAGCCTTAATTCCAAACCACCTCTTGTAAAGAATAGAAATGTATATATAGAGGATTAGAAGACCAAATAAAGTTAGTGTTTGAATAGCCATCAAGCGTGTTGTTTATGCCCCTTTCTTTATTTTTTTTAATTCATATTTCGGACAACGCATAAGTTATATATATATATATATATATATATATATATATATATATATACTATTTTAAAAGTTAACGGACAGTGATGAAAAGCCGATAAAACAAACTGATTGTCTTAGATAATGTATAATTGAGTAGCCGAATTCCAAAACTTGTTACATGATGTGAACATGAACGGTCAAAGGGTTCGAATGAAATCGCTTATATTCTCAATTACCATCTTCAACGTCGTGATTTAGAAGGTATAGACGTTGTTTTGTGACGGATGCTCTGGCCAAAACAAAAATATTACTGTCCTGGGCGTGTTGTGCAAATACCTCCCTGAGACTGAAACTGTCGTTAAAAAAATCACTCTGATATTCCTAGTTGTAGGACACTCGTTTCTCCCACCAGATCGATTCGAAAGAATCGAAAAAAAATTGAGGATAATAGATACAATCATTCTTCCTGAAGTGTATCTGGCAATATTTTCCAGGTTTGGGACAGTTCGGAAAGTAGGAGATGAAATTCCTATTAATGATTGGAAGTCGGCAGTAAGTTCAGCCATAAAACCGACAGGCCAGTTGCATTTCAAGTTTGCACCATGTAAACGAATGACCATTAAAAAAAAACCCAAGTTCAGGGGTTTCAGTTCAGGGTGAGGCTCACTGCAGATCTGATTTGGGTGCGCCAATAGGGATATTCAAAAAAGGGAAAAGATCATACAACATTATCCCAGAATGTCTACCAAACAGAGTTCAGGTCAAGGATGAAAAACTAAGAGATGTATACGCATTGCTGAAAAAACATTATAGGGGTACTCACGACGTTTGCTATAGCAAGCTTTTTGTGCTATTTTGCTAAACCCGTCGAGTTTCTACAAAATCATGCAATGGGCTGTGCTATAGTGCTATTGGCCGCCATTTTATCTATGGCTTTGATTTATAAAAACCTAAACCTCGCAACACGTATCTGTGTTTTTAATGATTTTCTCATTTCCTCAAATTCACCAAGATGTTAACAAAGTAGAATAAGGACTAAACATAAGATAAATAGTTCAAATGAAGACATTCAACTTTTGTTGCAAGAAAATGATAGAAAACGGAGACAAAGTTGAGGTTAGTAACTTTTTACTTGAAGTCAATAAGCATTTTACATGAAAATTAATTGATTATCTTGCACTACATGAGTTATTTTAAACTAAATTAGGATAGTGAACTCTGATAATCTGCTACTCAGAATTGCTATTGCTATTGTTGTGCCAGTGCCCCATCAAACTAAAATTCTTTCATTTAACTGGAAACTCCTCTAGATGGAAAATTCCAGCGGTGTGCTGCTGACGTGTCAATTAAGTGAACTAAGCTACCTACAAAACCTCCAACTTTTAAGGAGGGTTTTGCTAGGTTGCGATCCTATGTAGATATTAGTTTCTTTAAGTTAAGTTGTTTATGAGTGTCTGGTGTTTTAAACAATTTAAAAACAAGTGAAATCAAGGTAGGTAAGATTTATGATTCGATATTTATCATAAAGATGAAGATTTTTAATAAGTGAGTCTCAATTACCAGAGCAAATAGTTAAGTCCTTTTCAAATTATTGTACACCTTAAGTTATAGTGGTTCTGTTTGCTACAATCTTCTGATAAGAATAATAGACAGGATATTTACTTTAATGTCCCTTTTCTGGATTTACATTTATCAATAGTTAAGGGTTAATTTTCATTTTAAAAAAGCAACTCTATTAATAGTCGACATAATCATACTCCACTCTTTCATATTTAACCTTTCAGAGATAAACATAAACAATAATTATCAAAGCTTTAATTTTTCCTATTTTAATTTCTGGTAAAGGAAGAGACACATTAAGTTATAAAATTATATGCCTTATCACTTTTGTCTATTCTTTCCTTGGTCACAAGAAAAGATGCATATTTCTCATAATATAAGATACAAAACAACAAAGAGATGAACATAAACTTCAAACATAAATAGTGTGAAGTTATCTTTAATACTGTTTAAATTATTATTTTATATAAATAAAGAAGTTTTAATCCTGTGTTTGTGTTTAATTTCCTAGTTCTATCAATTTACCCTATATTAATAATTATAAAACTAGTTTGGTACAAATTATAAAAAAAACATATGAGGCTATCACTTCGTTATCATTGTCTTGTATTAAGATTTACACATGAATACAGCAAATCTCTCTTCTTGAAGTTATTTATTTGTGTCACAAATGTAAATAACTTAAACATCATCAAATATATGTCTTATGCTGGATAAATTAGGTCAAGAACCGATTCAATTAAAAAAAAGAAGGTATTTATTTATTATTACAGAACTTTATTAAGAGTTTGCAAATGCATCTAAAATAATTATAGTTATTGCCAGTATTAACAGGTCTAAGATTTCATAAACTTCCAATCCGTACAAGGTTTTAAGTATTCTTCATTATTTAACTGTGTGAATTCTGCACTGAATCACTTGTATAATATAAAATAATAACAATATAATTGCAACTTTTTTCATTTTAACTACATTTTGTTCTAAATTATAATTTCCTATCAAAACTTAATTATAAAATTTATAACAAACCTACATGTTATAGTAAATTATAGAATTTAAATAGTGCCTAGAATTAAACTCTAATTTAACTTTTTTTTTATGGAGCATTGGCATACGATAGTAAATAAAGGAAATACTTTTTAAAAAAAAGTTTATTAACAAAAATAAATAAAATTAATTAAATATATTATATCAAAAGTACATGTATAATCTGTATAAGGAAGTGTTGCTGATCTAACTTTGCGTTATGTATCTATACACACAGAACAGAAATGAAAATGCAAGTAACAATAATTTACTTTTATTAATTATAAATTGAATGTTTAAAGAGTAATAAATATTTATTTGTTAAATTAAAATTTATATTTTAATGGGTATTAAAAGTTATAATTACTGGGCCAATTTAATCTGTTGGTTTGGAAAGATAAAAACAAAAAGGGTCTCCTATTTCTTCATGTTTACATTCACTTTCACTAAGCCAAAAAGGATATTTACTTTTTTTTCTTTCATAATTGCTTAAAATACACGTCTAGTGTCTTTACTAATTGTGTCTCCATCAATAACATCAAACAATTGGCAATTTTAGAATGAACACTTGGTCGTCTTCAATATATTATTAAATGGTGAAAGAAATTCACTTGTAAGGGTGCTTTAAACAAAATGTCATCTAAATTTGGTAAAACTGAATTTTACATATCTTTAAATTTTAATATAGAGCCAATTCGAAAGGTAAAGAAAACCTAAAGCATAATATTCTCTACACAGTCTTCTATAATCTCATTCTTTACTTCTACCAAATCACAATCTAAAAGTTCTACTGAGCAATCATATGCCAAAAGTTCAATAATCTTTTTTCTTGACAACTTTTAGACATAATAAGTGAAATAAACTATTGAAAAATAAGCAAATAGAAGGTTAACACTACTTTATAATTTATCAACCAACAGGTTACAAACAAACGAGGTTACAAAAATAAAATGTCTTCCGACTGCGCATGCCCAGCAGTAGAAACATACTAGGTATATTTCTTGTACAATTAAATTACTAGGTATATTTGTATATACTTTATACAAACGTATAAAGTTGCCAAATACCACCTGTAGGTAACGGGCTTGTCTCTTTAGCAATATACAATAGTCTTATAATAGGGTTATCGTGAACGATGGAACTTGGCTTTCATGCTACAAAAAATCGCAATAGCAAACGTAGTGAGTACCCCTAGAAAAGAAGTTGTAGCAACTCGACGGGTTTAGCAAAATAGCACAAAAAGCTTGCTATAGCAAACGTCGTGAGTACCCCTTATGTAATGAGTGGCGTTCAACACAAAATTTACCATTTTATCGCGAGGTCCTTGACTACAATTATGAAGAAGCTGATTTTATTATTGAAGAAGCAATAGTTGCTGCACAAGAAGAGGTTGACGACCTAAGGGTGTAACACTCATACTTTTTTTCAGGGCTGTAACACTCAAACTATTTTATTAAAGTATTTTACCTTTTCTTCAATATTCTTTACTATTTCTGTACTCATTACAATGCCGTACCTTTTTTGAATAAAAGCATTTGTTTGTGTTCTTATTTTTCATTTCTGGTGTAGACTTTTTTCTGAAATGGTCAAAATAATTTACCTAACTAACATAGATCATAAACAGTTTAAAACTAAGAAACAGTGGAAAATAATTACTTTTTATTCATGTACTTGTGTCATTGATTGGTAGTCAAAACTTTTTCTTTCGTTGATCTATAGTGGCAAAACTGCTTCTTTCGAGTAGTAAGTGACAAAACTTATTCTTTCATAATTTAAAACAGCTCTAGTTATTCTCTGATAAAAGAACTTTAGTTATAATTTTGTGAGGAACTTTAGCACTTTTACCTACGCAAAATTAAAAAAAGAAATAAGTAAAAGCCTATTTCATTTTTTTGCAAACAGTTTTTAGCGTTTAGTGGAAAATCGCTTAGCAAGCAAAGAACAAGTTTTGGAACTCGGCTACTCAATTGATTATTTGATAAAACACATGTTTTATTAAAATTCAATGTAAATAATTCTTTAACAATTTATTTCGTTTCTACTTTTTTTTTTAATTCATAATTCAAAATTATCATTGACGAACAAATTAACTATTTATAAAGTACTAATAAAACCCATTTGGACTTATGGCATTGAGTTATGGGGAACAGCAAGAAAGTCTAACATCAAAATTATTCAATCATTTCAATCAAAATTACTTAGGAAAATTATAAATGCCCCTTTTTACGTATCTAACGAGACACTACATACTGACCTAGACATTCCATTCGTCATTGCAACTGCCACTGATCGCTACAATAAATTTCATGACAGACTGACCCTAAATTCAAACCCGCTGACTCAAAACCTATCAACTGCCACAAACCCATATAATCCGCCCAGAAGACTATCGAGGCACTGGCCAAGAGACCTGAAATATTGAAAGTTATTAGTTTTTTTTTTTTATCTATGTAGTTTGTTACATCTGTTGTTAGCATATTTGCTTATTGCAAAAAAAAAAAAGCAGATAGCAAATACAATTGTAATGCCAAAAAAACTTCTATGAATAAATAAATAAATAATTCTTAAATTGATATAAATAACGGAGGAAAGTGATTGTCGTGTGTTGCGCGCACCAGATTTTTATAGTGATTACATCCACAATTATAAATAACTATTAGATTATTTAGTAACTGACACAATAAAGGAAAATGTTATGAGTAATGTTGTAATAGGGAAGGTTATAGTGACTGTTACAAACAAATTTATATATAAATATATTTCTTCATACAGTACTATATCCCTTTCAAGTTTAAACGTGTGTTTAGTCTAAATTTGTTTGTTTATAAAATGTTCCTGAACGTGAAATGCTGTACATATAGGTATATAGTGGGAACTATCGAAGCTGGTAGTGTAGCAATCGGTGCGGGCAGTTTGAGGCTGACAAGATAATTTGACGGACAGGCTAGGCCAGAAACCGCAGTCGACTCCAGTTAGATCCTGTGGTATACGATCTCATTTCATCCACTGATTTACTTATTCTTGAAATAATGAATCAATTGTATTCGAATTCGGAGCAAGAGTAGGTTTATGAACCTCTATTGTTTGTTTATTTATTTAGCGTCCCTTTCATGCTGCTGTGGCTAATCGGACGATGCTGACAGTGGGAGTCCTAAATTTTGCCTATCCAGGTTTTATTAGGAAGGGATCTTTAACGAGTACCTGACATCGCACAGGCTCAGGATCACCTTTTAATGTCTCCTCCAAAGTACGGCATAACTAATGATTTTTTACTCCCATTAAAAAATCCTAGGGCTACCTGCGGTTTGAACCCGTGACCTTTGGCATATGAGGCTGTATGCTAACGACCCTGCTACAGGTAACCCCTTGAACCTCTATTAAATCAAAATTTATATTTTCAGGAATTTTCGCTGTATAATGATATATACCTATAGAAAACCAAACATACGTAAGATTTCATGCCTTTATACTACGCAGTTTACAATTAGTGAATATTAATGACAATAACGTTGATATTGTGGCGTGACAGGCACGATGGAGAGAGGATGCCCTGCAGCATCTCTTCCTGCCGTGATCATCCAACTTCTTTTCAGCCTTCTGTGTGTTGTGAGGCATGTTGGTATGGTCACGTTTTGTATTAATGTGGTGGTATGTGCAAGTTTTCGTGAAAACGTTTGTAGAGAGGCCGAATCTGTTCGTTTACTATTGTATGTGATGTCTGTATGTAGGATAATGTTGCTAACGTATTGTACCATGAAGAATTTCTTATAGTTTAAAAAGTTTTAGATTGAAAAAATTAGTTTTCCGAAAATGGACCGTTTTTGGATCCCTTATATTTTCTGAAGCGTAAGCCCAAATGGGCTTTAGTAAGTAATGTAAGTATTAAATGTTAAAATTTAATTTTAGACGAATAGTGAGTATAAAAGTTTTAGTCTATTTTGTTTAATTGTTTAGTGTTAATTGTCTGTTTTTGATGTGTGTGTCCCATGTTCATTCTTCTATCGAATGTCAAGCCGAAATATCTTCTGTGTCTGTGGAATTCGGATATTGTCAAGATGTACTGGAGGGCAGGTTTCATGTTGGAGAGGGTAATAATATTTTTAATTTAAAACATAAAATAAAAAATCCTGTCACAAGGATGTTCTATCAAAAGCATTGAGAACTGTATTCGTACTTATACAAGTATTCGCTGTAATAGATAGTAATAAAAATAAAATAATGTAAAGCAATTTTTCGGCCGAAAAATGTTGCTACGTGTTAAAATGTAAAAATGTTTCGCCCACACTATCTCAACCTACGTGTCTGTACTTCCTTAGAATTTCGTTGGAGCCTGACTTTAATTTTCTGTCAAGCACAGTAGAAAGAAAGTCTCTTTGTAATCACGTATACGTTACCTACGCATCTAACGAAGTTGCAAGGTGGACTTTTCAAGACAAAGGAGGATGATGTGAAAAAATAAACAAAGAGCGTGTGGTATTTCCTCTTTGCTCTGTCCAGTTTGCTTCTTTGAGGCCGCTCCTCCTCTAATCAGGCTTCAGAAGGGAAATAGAGGGAAGTGACAATCCTGTTACTAAAGTTTCACGGTTAGGCAGGAGTAACTTCTGATTCAGAAGCTCAAGACTAATGTTAAGTATTGAGGTACATAAATAATTTAACGATAGCAAACCAAGGAAACAATAAGAAACAGATCTAGTGATTTGCAACAGCTTTCACTTGTTTCCATCTAAAAATAATGATTTAAATGCACATTAACTAGATTTAAAAAAAAAAACATTATGTTACACAATGTTATAATTTTCAAATAACTCTATTAGATTATAACAATTTATATAGCTGTTAAAAACCAATCATTTTCATCATTAAATATATGATTAAATAATTTTTTATTTCCGAAAAAAAAATCAGATGCACAGAGGTTAAACAAAATTCGCATTGTGTATGGCGATGATGCCTAAGGAGAAAGCGCCGTCCTTAAGTGGTTTGGTCGGTTCGGAACATCAAATTTTGACTTGGAAGACGCAAAGCGGTAACTAAATAAAAACAAAATGATGATAGCTGGCAACATGTTATAAATGATAAAGGTTCACATATACATATATATACTAGCTGTACCTCGAGGCTTTGCATGCGACTATTTCATTTTTTTTTAATTTGCTGTGAATCAAGAAAGCTGTTTATAATAACTATGTTAGGTGAGGTTATACAATATAAATATACCCGAGATAGCAGTTAGTTAAACTTTTTACTATGTATGACAGCATTCATAGGGGACAAATACACCAAATTTGAAGCTATGCACCCAGCACAGGAATAAAACAGGACACCCTCTTCTGGAAAACTGCTTTCAAAAAATCAAGATTTGAAGAAGTGGACTAAGAACTGGACATGGAGCTCCAGGAGTTCACGCCAGGTTACCGGATGAGACACTGAACCTCTAATAATAACATTTAAGAAGCCTGTGTCACTAAATATATTGTAACAAAATGCCTCTGACCCTAATACATTTTGTAACAACATGCCTCTGACACTAAAACATATTGTAACAACATGCCAATGATCAAAACACAACATAACCTCCACTGTGATCAAAACAAATGTTAAAACAGGACACATATAACCTTGGCTGTTGAGTGTCCGTAAAATATATAACCTAACCTAACCTAACTGTGTATGACAAATAAATGATTATTGTTGATTGTCAGATATTAATTTCATTCAGTTTAATCTATAATAACATTTTTTTTTCATTTTTTTTTTTCTGCTGGCTCAACAGAAGCAAGAGGCTGCCCTTGGCTTGCTCAACAGTCGCCAACTATCCTTCTCGATCTACAGCTCCTCTCAGAGAGATCCCGAGCTGTCTAAGATCCCTCCCTACACTATCCTTCCATCGACCCTTCGGCCTGCCACGCCGACGCTGGTCGTCGAACTTTCTAACACTCTACTTGCCACCCTGTCACAGTTCATCCTCATCACGTGCCCAATCCATTTTAACCTCTGTATCTTAATATGAGAGGAGATACTGATATCCTGGTAGAGCTGAAACAATTCCCTATTTTTCCTTCGCCGCCACTGACCATCCTCAAACACGGCTCCCAGGATTCTCCTTAGGATTACCCGTTCAAACCTATAAAGCAGGTCCACATTTTTGTTGTTGAGGATCCACCGTACGTAACCACTGGTCTTAAAATGGTTTTGTATAGCATCAACTTGGTGGAACGGCTCACAAGCTTGCTTCTGAACAGCTTTGATATAGACAAATAGGCTCTATTACCAGCCGATATACGCTTTCTTACCTCTTCTTCATCCTTCAGGTCATCATTTATAATAGAGCCTAGATACTGAAAACTCCTTATCAATTCTATCTTATAGGGGTCCCATTTCATAATGACTCTTTAATGAGACATCTTCGTGAATATTGTCCCTTGCTGTTCTAATTTCGCCCTATTGACGATGACTTGCAGAGCTATATTGAACAGAAGAGGAGCTATTTGATCTCCTTGCCTCAGACCACCTTCTACTTCAAACGGCTTCGATAGCCCACAGCATTCAACTTGGCAGATTGTATTTGCCATTGTGCATTTTACTGAACGAATTAGTTTGCATGGTAATCCCAGTTCATGCATGGCTACTACGAGCTTACTCCTAACTATGGTTTCATAGGCTGCATCTATAATAATATACTAGTAACAAGTAGCCATACCCGTGATTATCTAATACTAAGATTTTTGCTTTAAAACATTATCATTCTATACCATCGTAACCTAAATGCGTATTTTTTCCACTCGGGGGTGTACCTTCCAACTGAATAAGCTCGCAGTTTTTTGTTTATTATTTTCAATAATCAACCTTTGTAATCGACCAAAAAAAAAAAAAATTACCCCTGCTCAAAATTTGAGAGCTTTCGTTTAAAGATATGTAGAATCCGAATAACGAATAAAGAAAACCTGTTGTCCGCCGTCCGCCAGGATTTATCCGAAACTACAGGACCAATTTTTTTTAATTTCGCCACAAAAATACTAGTCCATTCAACGATAATCCTAACAACTAGACGTTGATATCAGCTGGTTAATTTTAAAATGGCGGCCGATTAAAAGGATTTTATTCAATAACTCAGTTATTTTCGAATAGAGAAAATTTTTTGTTTAGTGTTTTTAACTAATAAAACGCGAATAATTATATAAACAGTTTTATATAAATACATAAATAATTTATGTATTCCGACCAGCAGAGCTATATTATTTGTAACATCAATGTTATTCTTAAGGGACTATGTCCCAGAATAAAGTTCGTTTTTCTATTCTATTCTAAAAGAGAAAAAATAAATAAGTTATTCACATAAAACGCTCGCACGAAATAGTTACGCAGTCCTGTATAAATGCTTTTGGTTTATTATTTTCAAAATTTGAGAACTTACGGTTTAAGATGCCTAGAATCCGAATAACGAATAAAAAAAAATCCGTTTCTCCTAATAAATAAATGAATAAATACCAAAAATTCTCCTAATAAACAAATGTATAAATACAGAAAATTCTCCTAATAAATAAATGTATAAATACCGAAAATTCTCCTAATAAATAAATGAATAAATACCAAAAATTCTCCTAATAAAAAAAAGAATAAATACCAAAAATTCTCCTAATAAATTAATGAATAAATACAAAAAAAATCCTAATAAATAAATGAATAAATACAAAATATTATTTGATAGAGAATTAAATTTTGGACCCAACGAAAAAAGGAATAATTTAATTTGGTTTACAACTAGCTTTGATATTGCGTTTTAAAATCAGTGGTAGTGTTATGATATTAATTAGCTTTGAATTAGTGATTTTTATATTACTCAATTGCCTTATAAACACTATTTTTGCCTTATACTAACAGCTTTATAAACAGTTATACCCTAATATTGTTATTTGGAAATAATAAACCATTGTATAATAATTTGCAGCGTATTTTGGGGATTCAGAACTAAGTTTTATTATCTTTTCAAAACTTAAACATTTTTCAGACTATTGTTCATTTTAAAAAACCAACAATGAAACATATGAATTTGATAGATTTGATTGATAGCTTCGAGGTAGTTAGAAATTTGATTGTCATTAAAATGAGTAATTATAGTTTTTGCGGATGCGTGTAGTTTTTGAGTTATTTGATAACCAATTTTGTTTAACGTTTTAGAAAAATATTTTTTTTAAATACTTAGAGGACGAATTTCCCGAAGCTCAGCCATATTGAACATCTAGACGGCAAATCTAGACGAACCTCCAGGAGAAATTTCAACTTTACAACCATAGTCGTTTTTGAGAAAATGCGATGACCAGAAAATCGAGTGAAATGGCACTTTCTTTTATAAATATAGATATAAAATCATATTCATCTTCTTTCTAAGAAGACTTATTTACATGATGTAGAAGTAGACAATTGGCGCCGGCTTACTCGGGCCGAAGAGAAGCGGAAAAGATCACAGGAAAAATTGCCCATTTCAAAGACCATACTATTACCATATAGCAATTTTAGGTGTTTTAAAATATAAGAAGTACCCTGGAACGCCTTAGGCCTCCAAAAAAAAAAAAAAAAGACCTTTTCTGAGTCACGAAACGTCGGCACACAATTACGATAAGGGTTATTTAATAGTATGTTTGTTTTTTTTTATGACCGCACCCCCCACTATCTTCCTCATATGATATTCCTAACGATCACCTGAACTCCACCACTATAACTTTTTTATTGTTTTAAATACAGAAATATTTGAATGAAGGTTATTCGACCACCCCGGTGGTGAAGAAGAGGAACTCGTCGTAACATATCATGTCGTCCCCGTCGATGTCCACTTCCTTCAGCATCTCCGCGATGTAGTAGTTTGGCAGCTCTTCCCCGAACATCTTCATGGTCCTCTTCAGGTCTTCCAGGGTGACCATCTTATCCCGGTCGTGGTCCATCAAGTTGAAGACCTCTTTGGCGGTCTCTTCGGTGATCCTGCACCTCTCGAAGAGCGGCCGAGCCCCGTTCTTGAGGAAGTTGGAGAGGATGATGTAGCCCTGCCTCTTAGGGTCCAGCTGCAAGTAGACGGATGGATTAGTACGACATAGATAGATAGATCAAGGAAAAAATCTGGTACGCGTAACACGCGACTTTCACAGACCTCCATTTTTTAAACCTATTTCAGAACTTTTAAATAAACTTAGAATTGACAATACGATTTTTATTTTGTTTTTATTCCAAAACAGTTTTTCATTGAGTGATATTACATTCCGTCCTAAGTAGGACATTTCTGATAGTGATCAAGTACAACTTTCATATACAAAACAATACATTTATAAAATAATAATAATATTATATATATGGATGTGTGCATACCATATAAAATTAATAAACAAAAACGATATGTTCAAACTCTAAAAGTCACTCATACCTATATGACAAAATTATTAAAGAATAACATTTAGTTTCGATAGAAATATGTTTTTCATTTAACAATCTACCATATTGTTATATACAGTAATTTTATTATTTATAATATACAATATATGGCAGTTTATGGCAATTGAGTTTTCTTTTAAATTAGAATTAGATGACCAGAAGCATTTAATTGCTATACTCCAATTAGTTAACATTTGTTTTAAAGTAAAAAAAGTGTTGAAAAAGGAAAGATATTAATGAAGATCGGAAAGGAGCATGACGGATTTTTGTTGGAAGCGTAATCCAGAAAATTGTGGATCGGGCTTACAATGATCGTTCATTTTTGTTTATATTTCCAAGAGAAGAGAGGCTTAAGGAGGTCGGAAAGACGGGATCTGCTCTTCTAGGTGTGGATTGTGGATGTCAATTTCAGGAGTCTGTAGTGGTGGTGGGAGCTGATAATTTGATATAGAAATGAACAAAGGAAGTATTGCCTTTGAATCGAGGGAAAAATAGCCACTTTGACTTGAGAAAGAGTAAATTTAGTTTATATTCATGAAAAATTACGACTCTTGGGTGATAAGTTCAAAACCTAATATCTACTCTAATATTAACTCAATTTAAATGATTTATCCTTCTTTTTTTTTTTTTTGTAGATAATTTCACTTTTAAGCTATATTTGAAATTGGACTTTTCTTTTTAACTTTTGAACAGCTTTTTTTCATGTTTTTATATCTTTAAACATCAGGCCTCAAATTTTGTAGAGAGCGAATGTTTTTTTTGTTTTTTTCTTAGTCTATTACATTATTTCTTAGTCTATTGACAATAATAAACAGAATATTTGTGCAATGTTATTTCGGAGTACGTTTATTAGATTAAAAAAAAAAACTTGGTTATCATTGGACATAAGTGAAATACAAAAAAAATGAAAAACATTTTTTAATATTTTTTTCTAATAATACTTCAGTCTATAGATTTGCCGAAAATATTAAAACGATAGCGAACCAACAATCACCAAAAATTACATCTGATATGCTATTGTCAGGAAAACAGCAAAGGTCATTGAACACGGTCGTGTTTCACAGACAACTATAATTGCTTGTAGACTAAGTTTCTGAATTAGTTCGTAAGACATACGTTGGGGTAAATAGGGAATGTTTTCCGTTTCTCTACTTCAACAAACATGTTTGCCGTTTGTATAATCTAGTTTTTCGTTCTAAAAGTACGTACGTTTTTGTTCTACATTTGTTTTCCCTCTCATACAGTTTGCCATATATGTAGTAGAAAAAAAAGTTAAAAAAATAATATTTTCAAGAAATTGAAATTTTGACGTTTTTCTTTAAATTATTTTTATATGGTTTTTCCTCTACCTGATAATAAGTATCAGGCCAATGAAAAATCAGTGAGAGATTTTTATTATTTGAGAGTTTCATATAAAGTTTTAAATAAAACTGACAACGGTATTTACGCACGAAAAGGCCAATTTTTAGTTCCACTTACCTACATATGAAATCTATAATAAGGAAAAATATTAAGTATTGATCGTAAACAATTTTGAATTTTAGTTTTTAATGATAATACACGTTATCAGGGTCTTTTTAGTCCAAATAACCAACGAGCGAAAAGTTCCGTGTGTGTGGTAATTCTAGCACGAAAAAATAAAGTCTTACGCAACTAAAAAATCATGTTTATTTTTATTTAACGTTACTTTATGCTACTATTGCTAATCGGACGATGCTACAGTGGGAGTCCTAAATTTTGCCTATCCAGGTTTTATTAGGATAGGGATCTTTAACGAGAACCTGACATCGCACAGGCTCGGGACCACCTTTTAACGTCCCCTCCGAAGGACGGCGTAACTAAGGATTTTTTACTCCCATTAAAAAATCCTAGGACCACTCGTGGGTTTGAACCCGTGAGAAATTCATGTTTTACAGTCCTATAAATATCCGAGATGTTACGCTTAATTCGGCTAACCAGAAGTACTACTTTATATTATGTATTTCGTACCTTTTTAGGATTTTCTCGAATACTGCACTAACGATTTTGATTTAACTCTGTGTTTTCATATTCTTACTGGACTCAAATGCTGATACTTTTAATTTTCAGCCTTTAATGTGCCTTTTGTTTTATGTTCATTCGAAAAAAAAAAAAACATATCATTTTCTTAGTATTGCTAAAAGAACGGCCCATACGAGTATACTTATTGAACGAATTCGATAACCAACTAAAGCAAAAAAAAGAAAAAAAATATTTCTAAGGACATTTTTTTTCGAATATAAGAAGTAATATAGATGTATAATACACCGATAGAAAACAAAACATTAAAAAAAAACGCTGCAAATTATCTTACATAGGTATGTTATTTCCAAATAGCAATATTAGGGTAAAATTGTTTATAATGCTGTATATAGTCAATTAAGTAATATGAAAAACAATAAATAATTCAAAGGAAAATAGCATATCACCTTTGATAATTTTAAAACGCTATATCTTTTCTACCTCTAAACCAATTTCAATAATTATTTTTTCATTTTGTTATCAAGATAAATCTCTATAAAATAACAGGTATTTATTAATTAGAAGAAAAAGATTTTTCTATGCGATATTTGGGTTTTAGGCATCTTGAAATACTCAAATTTTGAAGGGGGTTAACTTTTTTTTTTGGTCGATTACAAAGGTTTATTATTGAAAATAAACTTTACTTGCGTTACTTTTTCCTTTTTATTATTATTATGATCGCAATTTACTGATCCAAAAACTCTATACATATTTTGCTCTATATAGAAAATAACTAAGTTATGGGAGTATTTATGAATAAAATTTCAATTTTTTTTCTTTTCCTTTTCATCCTTTTTATGATGAGTTATTGAATGAAATCATTTTTAATCGGCTGCCTTAAAAAAACAAAAAAAACAAAAAAAACATCTGATATCAACGTATAGGTGATAGGAACATCGTTGGATGCCCTAGTATTTTTGTGGCTAACTTTAAAAAAATTAGTTCAGTAGTTTCGGAAAGGTTCATTATGGAAAATAATAAACCAAAATATGATGTTATATGCAGAGTTGAGAAAGTTAATGTAAAGTGAGTGACAAATATTGCATAAACTTGTGATTATTGAACATAACAATTTTATACGGTTTTATTATTAAATTTTATTATTAAAGTATGTTTCCAACGAAACTGAAAATAATTCCTTAAATTTGTTTGAACTCTAGCATTAAATAAAAGTTCATAAATTAAAATAAACAACCAAAGTAAGTGAAAGTCGTGTGTTGTGCGGGCCAGATTTTTAAATTTTCAAAAGATATTTTCGAATTAAAAATTTTAAGGACTGTTTTATTTATTTTTTTCTATAAGTTCAAGAAGAATTTATAGGAATAGGGTTTTAAACAATCATGTTTAATAACATCGTTCTGATGAAAATCACCGTTTCAACGAAATACTATATATTATATATATATTATATATATATATATATATATATATATATATATATATATATATATATATATTATGGAGTATATTTAGTTACCCAAAGATGCACTAAGATAAGATCCAATTGGATTATTTTTTCTTCTCTCGCTGGCAGAGCTCCAAAGCCGGTTGATCGTTCTAGAAACTGCCTTGGGCTGCGTCAGCGAGTGTCCCGGATGGCTTTCTGGAAGTACCGCCTTCCAGGATATTATCCTCGATATAACTGCCTATACACCTACTTAACCGCAGTTGTTTAGGACAAAAAGGAAATAAAAGCCAATGGTTGAATCCTTATATTATTAGCCCTGCACAAAGTATATCAATTTATCTATTAGGCTCTGTGTGTGTAAACTGGTTAATCTAGGATGCGGGATAGATGGTATTTAAGGACATACCCATAAATTAAGATCGTATTTTGATTTTCTTAGTTTTTGTTGTTTTTTAATGCAATTTTCAAATTGTGACTTTCTAGTATCTATTATTAACTGATTGTGGTGGAAAAATAAATTTATTTTGGAATCCTGTAAGTAAAATATTTATTTATTACAAAACAAAAAAAAATTGGCATACAATTTAATTTGCCATCTGTATTTCCTTTGCAATAATCAAATTTGTGGACTGCTGAAGCAGCGGCTCATCACAGCAGAGTTCGTTAAGTGATCAGCATATCTCAACAGAGTCCCAATGTACTGGGGAAGATCTGACATGTAAATGTTAAACAATATCGCTCCAAAAACACTGCCCTGAGGTACACCTGCCTTAATTTGCTGAATGTCTGAGAGTTCGGTCCCCAATTTCACAGAAAAATGTCTATCGGAAAGGTATGAAAGGAATATTAAATAGAACGTAGGTGGAAGTAAAATTTTCCGTTTGCAAAGCAATCCTTCGTGCCAAACCTTGTCGAAAGCCTGACTAATGTCAAGGAAAACACCTGCACCATATTTTTTTGACTCTAGTGAATTTGAAATGAAATCAACTAAACGATGAGATTGTTGTATAGTGGAATGATGTTTTTTAAAGCCGAACTGATGATTGGGTATAAACTTTAATATTTCAAGAGGATCTAAACGGTGAAGAAGTATTTTTTCCGAATAATTTTGAGAACGAAGGAAGAAGGTTTTGGTTTTTGGTTTTTAATTTATTTATTGGCACAAAACATCTTGGTCATCAGTGCCAGATACACTCACTATAAGATACACTTATATATATATATATATATATATATATATATATATATATATATATATATATATATATATATAATATAATACCTAACTCACTATAAGATACATGTTTTTTTAAACAAACAATTATGGTCTTAGTTGAAATATTAAATAATATTAATTAAATAAATAATGAACCAATATACAAAATGATAATAATACACTAAAACAAATAATAATAATACACAATGAACGAATACATTATGAACAAATAACAATACATAATGGCCAATAATGATGTACATAATGAGTAATACATCCATAATACATGAATACATGCATACAGATAATACATAATTAATATAAATATATAATATATATATATATACCTAATCACTATAAGAAACATTTATTTTAAACAAACATTATGGTCTTTTTGAATATTAATATATTATTAAATAAATAATGAACAATATAAAAATGATAATATACACTAAAACAAATAATAATAATACAAGAACGAATACATTATGAACAATAACAAACATAAGCCAATATGATGTACATAATGAGTAATAAATCCATAATACATAATACATGCATACAGATAATACGATATTAAGATATAATAAACAACTCACTATAATACATGTTTTAAACAAACAATTATGGTCTTGTTGAAAATTAATATTTAATTAAATAAATAATGAACATTACAAAATGTAATAATACACTAAACAATATATTACACAATGAACGAATACATTATGACAAGTAACATCAATGGCCAATATGATGTACATAATGAGTAATACATCCATAATAATGAATACATGATACAGATAATCAATTAACAAAAAATACACTCGCAAATAGTTGCCGGATTCGCTGATTAGAAATTAATTTAGACAATATTTTGTATTTTTTTTTTCAATGAAAATAATCGATAATTAAAAAAATATAAGAATAGATAATCTATAATAAAATAATATGTAGCGTTGTAAAAAATAATTATATATTATATTGTAGACGATATTCAAGATTAAAAAATATAATAATAAAAATACTGGAAGGAATTAGTCCGGGTGGCGTCATTAAATGAAACAACTGAATAGTTTCAACTATTTTATTGTTTGCCAACGTTTCGACCCCTATTGTGGGTCTCATCAGGGCTGGAGGTGTAGAAGAGATGGGCTTGTTGAGATGAGAATGCCTGCTGTTTGTTGAGTTGTAGATTGTATGTCCTGCCTGCGATTTTGTATTCTGGACTGCGGCGGAGAGTTGAGGTGGATGTATATTTTTGTTGTTGCTCCCGTGTTCTTTTTATCATTGTGGATATAATTTCATAATGCCCGCCACCCGGACTAATTCCTTCCAGTAATTCTCAACGGTCAACTAATTATATCCACAATGAAAAAAAGAACACGGGAACAACAACAAAAAGATACATCCACCTTAACTCTCCGCCGCAGTGCCAGAATACAAAATCGCAGGCAGGACATACAATCTACAACTCAACAACAGCAGGCATTCTCATCTCAACAAGCCATCTCTTCTACACCTCCAGCTCTGATGATGACCCACGATGGGGGTCGAAACGTTGGCAAACAATAAAATAGTTGAAACTATTCAGTTGTTTCATTTAATGACCGCCACCGGGACTAATTCCTTCCAGTAATTCTCAACGGTCAACTAATTATATCCACAATAATCAAAATAAATAAAGATAAATAGAAATAAATAAACATAAAGTAAGTCCTCAAATCCTCTTATAAAAGTCATTTCAGAAAGGAGGCACATTAATTGGCCAATCCTATTCCCATCGTTTCCTAACGCAACGGCGACATTGTGTGGTATTCCCTTTTGGTCCAGTTGTCTAGTGTAGAAGGAACATTCCTCGAACACATGAAGAATGTCCCTCAGGAACATGGATGAATGGAACTAGACTTAAAATATTTTCTTTCTTTACTCTCTACTAGGCGATTGGAACGATGCTACTCAGATTGTAGAATCAGTCTAGTACTTCATCTTGACAAACGTTTTATTTTAATCATGGTATAAGACTGGAAACATAAGTTCTAAGACTCCAAACATAAGTTCTACTACGAAATTATGAATTAGTCATGTTCAGACAAACGGGATGAAGTAATGCATAAAAATTTTAATATTCTGTTTTCCATTGTTGGGGCATGAATATGAGACCTTCTCGAAACGTAGCCTAGATAAAATTGCTTATTTATTGACTGAATCCTAAGAGCAGTAGCTACCTGAATTATTAGCAGTCGAGAACTAATCAAACAATATACATATATTAGTAAACACTTTTTTAACACAAGAAAGGATGATTGAAATGATCAACAGTTTTGTTAAACGTAGTTGACCTTAATTATTTAATATTGTTACTATTGACAATCACAATTAAACTATAGTAATTACATCGGTAAATAATATTGTGTGATCAACGATTTCTAGTAGTTTAGGATTTGGAATTCGAAAGACTTGAAAATTATGATATGAGAAGACTGAGGGATATTCCAATGTAAGGTGAATTCAAGCTTTAGCGTGATAGGATTATATGAAAACGGGGAGAAAAAAAAAAGACATAAAGTATTTAGAAAAGAAGGGAATATGTTTTCATTACAATTTCGACCAGGGTCTACCAGATGCTACCACATCCTTGAGCTACTTCACTAAAATTTTAGAAGAGGGAAACACTAGTGCATGCTTACAACAAAAAAACTGAAAGGAACCAAGCAAAAAGATGTTCTATCTAGTTCCAGAAATCTTACAGTTAACATGTCCGTTGTGTCGGTAGTACAAGCCAATCATAAACTCCCAGTATATTAAGAATATTATTAACAGTGTATAATCCCAGTATATTAACAGTAATAATAACTATAAATAATTAAATCGGTGATATTCCATAAATGCGGAATCAAGAAAGTCAGTAATTAATCGAAGACGTCACCTTATTGGATCGACCGGGAATATCAACCCACGCTCTCCAACGAGGAATGAGAACGTCGAAAATTCTAATATTATTATTGGAATCTCTAATTGTGCACAATAAAAAATTCAAGTTAGTCGTCATGATAAAAAGCGCTGATAGTGGATTTATTTCGGGGTTGCCTGTGGCATGGTTGTTAGCATAACAGGCTCTTATGCCCAAGGTCCCGGGTCCAAACCCGCTGGTTGGTGGCCCTACAATTTTTTAATGAGAGTAAAAAATCCTTAGTTATGGTTAAAAAGTGTTCCGGAGCCTGTGCGATGTCAGTTAAAGATCCCTATCCTAACTAAACCTGGATAGGTGAAATTTAGGACTCCCACTGTAGCATCGACCGATTAGCCTCAACAGCATAAATTAACGTTTAATAAGTAAACAAACAAGTGCTAATTATTACTATTTTTTTAATATTTATGTTAATTAATTATAAGGTTAATTCAGCCTAAGTAAATAGTCATTTATAATGAATAAAAATTCCTTTAGAACATTAAATAAAAATTTATATTTATCCATTGAGTTAGTATTTGTTTGCTTGTTTATTTATTTAACGTAATTTTATGCTACTATGGCTAATCCCACGATGCCCGGGCCCACCTTTTAGCGACCCTCCGAAGGACGGAATGACTAAGGATATTTTACTCCAATTAAAAAATCCTATCAAACCACCTGCGGGTTTGAACCCGTGACCTTCGGCTTAGGAGGGCGTTAAGCTAGCCACCCAGCTACAAGTAACCCCCACAGATCTACAAGTGTTGGTATTTGAGTTAAATAAATGAAAAATTATTAATTCTCTCTCTCTCTTTCTTTCTTTCTCTCTTTCTCTCTCTCTTTCTCTCTCTCTCTCTCTCTCTCTCTCTCTCTCTATATATATATATGTATATATATATATATATATATATATATATATATATATATATATATATATATATATATATATATATATAAGAGAGAGAGAGAGAGTGAGAGAGAGTGGGAGGGAGAGTGAGAGAGGGACAGTTTTTTTCTTGGTCAATTAAGAAAGTTGATTATTGGAGGAAAGTAAACCAAAAAGTAATGTATGTGTCTTATGCCAACCACACAGCAATTAGCTCTCATTTCATCCGCTATCGACTTATGAAATTGTAGTGATAATTTTTCCTGAGTTCCAATGGAACGTTACACCATACATTTATTGCATTTCCAAATTGTAAAAGTTAGTCAGACTCACCTTATTAATTATGGTGAGTAGCTCGGCCTCAGTAAGTGTGAATCCCATGTCGTCGAGAAGCGCCCCGAAGTTGGCAATGCTGACCGGAAGGTCCTCTCTGGATACGTCGCGCGGCAAAGGCTCCATCCGGTAAACGTCGAAGTACTCCACGATCTCGTTGAGGTCGTCCTCGTTCATCTCGAAGGAGCTGATTAGCTGGTCCAGCTCGATCATAATGGCAGCTTTTCTGATCTACCTGAGCTAGATATGTATTTATTCTATTGGGACGGAATAGTTAGATCTTAACCTTAATACTTTTTGTATCATGTGTACTACTCTGCCATTTCAAAATAATAATTATCATTGTAATAATTTCATATGTAAGGTATGAAAAAAATCCAAATTTTACTAACGAAAAAAGAAAGAAAAGGAAATAACTAGTTGACCTCGGGATTCACCAGGATTCCTTGGCTGTTAGCAAAACAGACGATCTTTGATATTCTATAATTAAAAATCAGCTTTTCCTTTGTATGATTGTTGATGGAATTAGCGACGTTAAAACAATAATCTATCGTTAAATCGATCCCTTATCAAAACGAGCTGGTCTATGAGCACTTGAAAAAGAAGCAATATAGGTAATATTAAATTAAAAATAAAATAAAATTAAAAAAACGCTGTCAAATTCCGTGAATAAAATGTTTAACCATAAAAAAAAATGTACGATATACAAAAAAAAAAAAATAGACTATATATATATATATATATATATATATATATATATATATATATATATATATTATATATATAAAGAAAAATTGATTCCATAACTTAAGAACTTTGAAGGGATTAAATGAACGTCTTGTTTAGTCTCTGTAATTATATATATACAAATTAAACAAATTCCGTGAATAAAATTGAAGCCTGATTTATACTTCACCACTCTTTTATTAAAAATATATGCACGACGTTTCGGCTAAAATGCTACCTTCAGGTGCAATGGAACTAATTGATCTAGTGTGAGTAGATGCTTACAAACAGAAGCCTCATGTATGACATTTTAGCCGAAACGTGCATTTATTTAAAAAAAAAAATAGGTATAGTAAAAAATAGGTTATAAAAAATAGGTGAAGTATAAATCAGCCTTCCATTTTATTCACACTGTGGTTTATTATTTCCAAATAACTATATTAGGGTATACCTGTTGATAGGCTATAAAGTAATATGAAAATCAATAAATAATTTTCAAAGGCATATAACCACAGTTAATTTCAAAACGACATTTCTCTGTTATTTCTAAACCTATTTCATATATATTTTTTTTTTTCATTTTATAGAAAATTTAACTATCTATTTATGAATTACGAGAAACGAATTTTTTTTATTAGTTTTTCGGGTTCTATGCATCTTAAAACGTAAGCCATCATATTTTAAGGGGGTCAGGGCTCTCTTAAAAAATAACGGAGTTATTAATTAATATCACTTTTAATCGGCCGCCATTTTAAAAATATCAGTTGATACCAACGTCTAGTTGCTAAGCCGCGGACGGCGGAGAAAACGGGTTTTTTCTTATATTCGTTATTAAGATTCTTCGTATGTTGAAACGTAAGTCCTCCAATTTTGAGAGGAAGGGCATTATTTTTTTTTTTTTTGATCAATTAAAAAGGTTGGTTATTAAAAATAATAAACCAAAATAGGAAATATGCTTAAATTTAGCACAGCATCAGGAACAATTAATTTTATAATTATATACTTATATCATCGTTAGTAATTTAACTATGTTCAAAATATTCAAGAGAGAGCGTTGACATATTTTTTCTCTTGAACTCTACTCATTCTCTATGCTTTGTCTCACGTTAAAGGGTATCTCATTAAGTAAATTATAGATAATATGAAACAGTTATGTATAGTAACTGTTAAATAACAGAACGGTTAAAAAACTTTAATAGTTCTAGTTCCATTTTCTCTGAGTATTAGGTCCTCTCTAGTGCTCTAGTTCCTAAAAGCTCGGGGTTTCAATTTCCCTGATTTCATGCTCGCCTTGTTAAAGTCCTTAGTCCATCCTTAAAGCTGAGGCAGAAGTGACGTAAATAAAGGGTTGGTCTGTTTACTTGCATTTCTATAATTATACTCTTTGGTGTGAATGTAACATTAGGTATTTACAGACATTAATATTTTGTATTATCTTATTACATTAGTTCATTTCTCTTTTAATATAATTTTCTCAGATAAGTATGCATAACGTTTTGTGGGGATGTATTTAAATTAAGCAAGTAATATATATATATATATATATATATATATTTTTTTTTTTTTTTTTTTTTTTATTCCTATTAATAGCTTTTTCCACTATTTGTTCATTTTAATTAATTCTTTATCAGTTTTACTCATTTCCATCTATAACTGTATTTGAAAATTCTTTAATCAATTTCTACAACGGAGGTAAGTGGAATTCGTATGTTATCCGCAACCGATTTTTAAAAATCATCGTCATCCGTTATTACTTAAAATCTTTTAATCTTTACCTCGTCACTATTTCTTACAATTTTATCAAATACTCATAAGTAATAACTCAAGTACTCTCAAGTAATAACTTTTGGCTATTTTTGAACAATCGAATCAGTAAACATAACTTAGCTCCTTGTAATTTTCCTAACGGACATTCTAGTTCTCATATTTTCCGTTCCACGCAATGAGCGTTTTTTAAACTGGGAAACATCACTCCTGCAGGCAACGGCTTCACGTAGTCACGTATGTATTTTTTTCTTAATGATAAGGGTCTTTTTTCATCGCCCATCTCTTTCTCCCCCTTTCCATACTCATATCTTTCTCCGTTGCATATCCTCACATATAATTATTAGTTTAATATTACATTATTTTAAAATTTAAATTATTTTTTATTCATACTGTTTCTCTTTTGTAATGACTATATTTTTGTATATATTACTCTTAACTATGTTTTAATATATTACCGTCATATATCAACTCAAAATTGTTAATATTTAAAATTTTAATTGTTCACATATTTTTCCTTTATCATTTTTTTCATTTACTTAGTCTCTCTTTATATATTCTCATTACAATATTATCATCTCAATTATGTTTACTTCCATACTTTATTACTATCATCTTAATTTTGTTTATTTCCATACTTTATAACTGTCACCTTATTTCCATACTTTATAATTGTCATCTTATTATCATTTTACATTTAATATTATTTATGTTCCCATAATTTATTACTGTCATATTATTATTATATACCTAACGCATTATTAAGTCTATAATTACATTGGTTGTTATCTTGTTTCTTTTAGCCCTGATGAAGGTCCACATTGTAGGCCGAAACGTCGGCACATAATTAAAATAACATTTATTTTAAATGTGTGTTTTTAATTTATGACCGCACCCCCAACCATCTTCCTCATCTGATTTTTAAAAATATTTAGTTGATATTTATAACTGTATATACAATATATACATGCAACAAGTATAAAGGCGGACCGAACAAAAATATTTTTTTATGTAATTCTGTTTTTTTATAAAAAAAAAGTAATACAGACATGTAATATACCGTTGGAAAGCTAAAGATTTCAGAAAAATATTATCTTATACAAATAGTTGCAAAAAGTAATGGATAGTGACAAAAAGAGAATAGTAAGGGATGTCGTGGATAATAATATAATAAATTATTTAATAAAACATATGTTTCTATTTAAACTTAATTTAATTAATTCTTTTACAATTTACTTAACTCTAAATGTGTTTAAAATTTCCTAAATTAATTATAACATTGGAGTGAACGTGATGTGTTGAGCCCACCAGGTTTTGTTTTCGTAATACACTTGTGAATATAATTTTAAAAAAATTAAATAAAAAATATATTTAAATATCTGTGGCGGTCGTGACTAAGTGGTTATGTCAAAATCTTTCATTTTACAGGTGAGCCACACAAACTTCACGTAATACCCAAAATAGAGTAATAACATACAGCTTTCTTTCCACCTGAAATTTCTTCCACCAAGAAATTTCGTTAACCAATTTAACACGACGTAGGAGACGGTCTGAGGGAGCGATACCTGGAATTAACTCATTTTTTATATAACTCGGGTTATCAAGTTTTTTACGACCGCCACAGATATAATAGTTACTCCTCTTGAACATTTATTAAGTTTATGATTATGACTAATTTCTATGTCTAGCATAAAAAATTAATTCTACAATAACTATTGCCCTTAAGTAGTTTGTCACTTTTAAGAGTTTAAGTTTTGTTAGGAAGGAATAAAAAAAAAATCAGAAAGCAAGAACCTTTAATGAAATGTTCGTTCCAGAAACAACTTTCCAATTTATGATATAATTTTTTTTTTAAATATTTTTTTGATTTTTACAACTGCATATACAAAATATACAACAAGTGTAAGGACCAAGTTACTATTATGAGTATGAAATAATCTTGTGAAGAAGCTACCCACTTGTAGCATTTTAAGAATTACTTAATTAGCAGGTCTCGAAACCATCGTTTTTTCAGGAGCCTAGTTGGCGATATAAAAATAAATCTTCCTTACAGTAACATCGTTTATGGAAACAATCCACGCTTCTGGGGACGTTTCAGTCATTTCAATATCTGAAACGCTTGGGGTATGCCCGGCGATCCGCTGCATATTCAAGATGTGCTGAGGTTCTGGATTGAGAGCCGGTTCTCATTGGAATGCAAAGGCTGGGTAAACCTCCATGACTTCCACCCTTCCTCTTTGTGCCTCAATCCTCACTCTATTCATTCAGGAAATGCTTCCATTCAGTTTATGATTTAGTTAACCGTTTACCAAAACCTATTGATTATTATTATAATCGGAAAACATATGATACAAATATCGGATTAGAAGATATGGCATAAAGGAGATTTTTTTCCCTTCTGCTTCCTGTTCCTATTTCTCAATGATAAACCATTGTGTAACAATTTTCAACAGAAAAAAATAACTCCTTTATATATTCCAAACAGATATTATTTCCTAATAATTGTATTATCATAGTATATTTTTTTAGGGTCGCTTGTGGTGTAATGGCCTATAACCGCCTTCTATGCCCAAGAGTTCGAATCCAGTGGATTGCCCTTGGATTTTCGAAAGGGAGTAATCCTTCGGAGAGGGCATACAATTTTAGGCCTGAACTTGTGAGATGTCAGAACTAGTTATTATCCTAATAAAAATAGATTGAAAAATTTATGACTCTAGCATCATCCGATTATAGCCATAAAACTGAAGTAAAATGTTTAAACAAAGTATATTATATAACAGTTAAATGAAGACGAAAAAGCTACTCGATCTATTAAATAATGAAAAAATTATGTCTGATATTTCCTAACCGATTTTTCTTTTAAACCGATTTAAATGATTATTTTTCTTTCACTTATCTATATATGAAATATATAGTATGGGAAAGTATTGCGATCGTAAAAATTATCAAATTCCTGTTTTTAACGGTAATACACGTTTTAGGGCCCCTAATAACCAAGTCCCGAAAAAGGTCTCTGTGTGTGTGTTTTCGGACACTGGGTCCGTTGTGTGTGGTAAGTTCAGTGTAAAACCAAAAAGTCGTATGATACTGAAATTTTATATTTAAGACAACTATACGCCCGAAACGTTATAGCAAGCTTGTAATAAAAATCAACAAACCAGAATAGCCACTTTATATTATGCATTTTTTACCTTTTTACGATTTTCTCAAAAACGGCTCTAAAGATTTTTATTAAACTCACTATATCAATGTAACATTTTATGGGTTTTAATATGAAGTAGGTTTCATTTTGATTGGAGTATTCTGAAAGGGCTTAAATGCTGATATTTTAAAATGTCTTTTTCTAAACTACCCTCAATTTTGCACATTCTAAGAGATTAACCATATCATCTTAATTAAATTGATTGAGGGCGGCCAAATATACAAGTTGGACAAATTCGTGGATAAAACAGCAAAACTGTTTTTTTTTTTTTTTTTTTGTTTTTTCTTGTTTTGAGGTCCTTAATTCATCCCTGAACTATGGCCACTTGACCCTGAAACCATGTATATGCAAGTGGAGCAGATAAGGCCAAAATGTAAATACATTATGCTTAGCATTTTTCCCTGTGCAACATGTTATCAATGATTGGTGCATAGTAAACGCATGCTTATAACTAGTAGTACATATGAATTAGAGGTTGCATAGACGAAGCGATTCTGGGATTGTCAAAACTCGTGCTGTAACCCCTCGGACTGACTCACGGTGCTCTATACTTTTAATTACCAAGTTTTATGTTATGTAAGTTCAATGATGCTTAGAGCAGAGTTTTCTTTTATATTCTGGTACCTAGAATACAGCAACGAAATCGCTATATATATTTTTTTTTTATGGAAGATACATGATGTTGGCGGGAATAACGAGAAGCCTCAGTCGTAAAATGGTGAATTATCCATACAGATACAGCACGTTAGGGTAGGGTCGACGCACCATTATCGTCGGCAGTAAAAATATTTGATACCATACCGGGGTTCTCTATCTGATTTACTGCAATATTCTTTCTTTCCTCCATGTCGCGGTTTAAAATATATATATATATTAAGAGTAACAAACAAAAATAAACTTTTTATATTTATAATTACTCATTCTACTCTTTATTTATTATCAGTATTTCATGCTGGAAAAATTGGTTGAGGGTGTGATCATCAAGAAAAACATATTTTATTGAGTGCTATGAGAAACAAGGAAACAACTAATACAGTTAGAAGAAAAAATAATCAGTTACCATGATAAGATAAAAATATGTAAACTAATATTCATGTAAGATCAAAATAATATAGAAAAAAATAAAAGATTATGAAACATTACGCTACTAATTTAATTTATGAAAATAGCAGCGTATAGCCTCAAAAAGAAATTACTTTCCTTACTTACCTGTATAATTGTATACTTTGCACAGCCCACTTTTCTCTGTTGGGGAAACACTCCATTATTATCTTCTTTCTTAATCCTGGTAAACCTTCCAACATCTCCGCATCCTATAGACCAATCAGCCTCCTCCCTATCCTTTCAAAAACTTTGAAAAAGCCCTACTTAAGCGTGTCCTACAGTTAATTGAAATTCCTTCCGACCAGTTTGGATTCCGCTCGGGGCACTCCACTGTACAGCAAGGTCTAAGAGTGATAGACCATTTATCCTCTGCACTTGAAAACAACCAATACTGCACTGGTGCCTTTCTGGACATTGCTCAGGCATTCGACCGGGTCTGGCACGATGGTTTGCTTTTCAAACTGAAAACCCAATTACCCCAATCCTTATATCTAATCCTAAGATCCTAATCCTCCTCTCTAACTGTTCCTTCAGAGTCCGCTGTGGTTCAGAGTTAGATTTATTTACTTGCTCCTATTATCATTCCTTATACTCACCCATTTTTCTGCAATATACCTACTCCCTTACGTATGATTGTTAGTGTAATAATATATTAATTCAAATTTGTTTCTACAAAACCTTTAAATAATTCTTCTTAAAAAATCGTTATCTCAATTCATAATCTTATTGTTTTTTATTTAAATGTACTAGTTCCACAGACACACAAACAAATAGGTATATCCTACGCTATTATTTTCATAACTTCATAACTTTGATCAGTTGCGTAGATTCTCAAAATGTTTAAACATAAAAAAAATGTACGATATACAAAAAAAAAGAAAAAAAAAAAGATGAATAGACATTAGGCTCTAGTGATAAATATATGGAAAAAAAATTCAATTAAATTTCTGAAGAGGGAAGTGTCGTAGGAAGTAGGAAAGTTTTGTTATCCGAGTAACAATAAAACAAATGTTTTACATATTTTAGGGCTAAAAAAAAACCACAACTCAATAAAAACTATCGATTACCAGCCAAAATATTCCAATCGACAAACGTCTATTGAAATTCTAATAGATTCATATATATATATATATATATATAAAGAAAAATTGATTCCATAACTTAAGAACTTTGAAGTGATTAAATGAACGTCTTGTTTAGTCTCTGTAATTATATATATACAAATTAAACATACTTCAGCATTGCATAACCTGATGTAATGGTAGGCTATTGGAAACCGTTAGTGTAATAGGATATAGGATGAATTAATGAGTTCCCACTGAGCGCCAACTTGGATAACGAGATTGAAAATTCCTTTGTCGCAGGGAGATGAATTAACCCAGAGTAATTCCTCAGGATTTAATCGCGACATCAATGGCCTTCTTCCTCAAAATTACCTTTGTCATCCTTCAATCTGCCCTTTTGAGGAATGAGTCAAATTTTGTAATCTATAACTTCATTCAGATTACAAATCACTTATGTTGGGTTGTAAAATTCATAGCCTTTTACTGACGATTTCAATAAAAACTTCCGATTCTTGTAAATATATTTAATCAGTTACTTTTTGATCTATTACATATTGCCATATTTTAGGTAATTTTATTATCCTTTGCTCCCTGCGCAACGGCGCTTTTGCGAGCGAAGCCCTTTGCGCCTTCCAAGTCATACACATATATTCCGGGTCTAAACTGATCAAAACACTTACGAACGACGCTTTCTCCTAAGGCATGATCGCCATACACACTGCAAATTGTTTAAGCCCTCCATCCAGTGGATTTTTCGTTTTTGATATGAAAATTATCATTGAGTAACGATAATGAATTTTTCTCGTCCATTTAGAGCAAGCAAAACCACTGAAATATACGGAATCTCGGTTGAAACTGATGAATAAATGTTCCTTAACTAATCCTTTTTAGGAATATGTATACATTATTGACTGTAATTTTATAAATATATAATAATAATTATATTTATTTGTTTTCCGGGTACCCCCATACAAAAGGAGTTGGTCAGTACAGCTCATATGTTAGAAATACAAAAATAAAAACAACTGGAGATTATTTACAGGCATTGTGAATATACAATAATTAAATAAAGCGTATTTTTTAAAAATCAAATACAAAAATGTAAAACAAAAAAAAAAAGAACAATTGAGGAATTTAAAGTTATCTTCAGTGAAAATATAAATGTTTGAAATTTATAAAATTGTGTAAATTAGGCTAAACAATGTTAATCAATATTACAAGTAAAAGAAAAAAACAAATAAACACACTAATCTCACTTCACATTTTGAGGAAAATTAATGAGGCATTAACCGGAAAATCTATATCATGAACTTTATTCGTTTATTATAAATGATCTAATTTTTAAACTACCCACCGTATAGTGAAAAAATTCATTTAGCTTATGCACATTATCAATTGTTAGTAGATTTCCCAAAATTGAATTATTATTCTAAATAATATATTTTTATATAAAGTGCTTCCTAAGGTCTTTAGATTGGGCATTCTATCAAAAGATTATATTAATTTTCCAGCTTTTGTGAATTGCACACAGTGCATTTTCTTCCCCTCCAGTTTATATGATTTCACTTCACTATACACTACCGGTCTTTTCAATTTAATTGTACTGTATGTAATTTAATAAATACAGAGAGGATTAAATTAAAATATTAAAAAACGCTACAAAATATTCTACTACCCAAAATTTAAGGAATGACATATTTTGTGTGGATAGACTGTTTTAGACTTTTGCACAGTCGTGATGAAAACAGTGTGACAGTGCTTTAAATTTATTTTACGATTGTTCCATGATATATAATGTTTTTATACAATCTACGAATCCGCAGATGGTCCTAGTATTTTTTAACAGGAGTAAAAAATCCATGTTTATATCGCCCTTTGGAGGGGACGTAAAAAAGAAGTACCAAGCCTGTCCGATGTTAAGTACTCGTCCCAAAGTTTCCTATCCTAGTAGATAACAAAAATTTAGGACTCCCACTGTAGCATCGTCCGATTAGTCACAGTAGCATAAAACGACGTTGAATAAACTAAGAAAGAATGTACAATCTATGATCAAATCATTTAGTTCTTTAACATTACTGTTTTTATTTCTAAAATTGGATTTGTATTGTCCTCTAATATCATTTTATTTTATTTTTTATTTATTTTCTTTACAATTTATTGTTTTGGTCTAGTTGTTATTTGCCAGCTGCAAAAAAATTATTTGCAATAAGAAAATGTGTCAACTTCCGAATGATTGATTCATAGCATCTCTAGGCCACTGGCTCAAAATTTGTGGGGGTTGTACGGATTGGAGGTGGATTTAAGTGTTAGGGGTAGATGGGCTCATATTGTAAGTCAGTCTGTCGTGGTAAGTTAACAAGACTTACCATACACCCACACGGACACAAAAGACATTTTTGCGGGACTCATTTTATCATTAGGTGTTTTCGATGAAAACTGAAATTCGATAATTTTTACGGTCATTTCCTTATATTTCCCCTAATAGTTTTGTTTAATAGTTTCCCTCACGATATATTCCATTTACAAGTAAGTAAATGTAAATAGTATTAGTTTAAATAATTATAATTGTCAATCCAAACACACGACTTTGACTTACCTCCGTTATTTATGTCAATTTAAGAATTTTCAAATACATTTAGAAACGAAATAAATAGATAAAGAATTATTTACATTGGATAAAAAAAAAAATGTGTTTTATTAAATAATCTATTATATTATTATCCACCACAATAAGTTTGTTGTATCGGCTCTTAGTTTACTTTTTCAATAGCATGTATAAGATAATATTTTCCTTACATCTTTAGCATTCCAACGGTATATTATACATGTATACTACTGTTCTCAAGTTCAAAAAATTAAAATTCCATTAAAGAAATATTTCTACATCATCATCCTACATCATATTAAAGCCCATTAAATTTTACATCGATGTAGCGAGTTTATAAAAAATTATTAGAATCGTTTTTGAGAAAATCGTAAAAAGGTACAAAATGCATGATATGAAGTGGCTCTTCAGGTTAGCTAATTTTGATGGATAAGTTGCTGTAACATCTCGGGCTTAAATATGAAATTATATTTTCATAGGACTTTTTGTTTACGCGCTGGACTTACCACACACACAGACCGTTTACTGGAACTTGGACATTTGGACTCAGGGGACCCGTAGACGTGCATTTCCGTGTAAAACGAGAATCCGAAAATTTTCGCGATCGCAATACTTTCCCTTACTATATATTCCATATATAGGTAAGTGAAAGTAAAATTTATATATAGTTTATAAGATATGATTTTTTCTTTTCACTTCTTGTGGTTTTTTTCTGTTTTTAGTGTTCAGTTTACTCCACTAAATAATTTTCTTGGATGTATTATATTTGTAAAACGCTGGCTATATTGAAATATTGAAATACAATTTGTAGCAAATAGTAATTATAAATATATTTCATAATAAATGTAAAATATAATTATAGAGCGACAAATATAATAAAACTAAGGTAGACTAGGAAAGTCTCTAATTATTAAGCTGAGACGTTAGAGAATCAGGAAGTTCATTTTCTAAGGATATTGGAAATTTAATATCCTTAGGATGGAATATATTGGGTTGATGCAAAATTAATGCAGGTTTTTAGGAGGTATTGTAAATACGCCATATCTTTACTTTAACCATATATATTTAATCAAAATAATTTCCATCTGAATCAATGCACTTTTGCCAACGTTCAACAAGCTTTCTTATTCCACCAGAAAAAAAATCCGAATCCCTGGACTCAATGAAATCACGAAAAGAATTTTCAATGTCGTCCTGGTTTTGAAAATTGTTCTCCCTCAAAAAGTTGTCTAGATGCCTGAAAAAGTGGAAGTCTGTAGGAGAGAGGTCAGGTGAATAAGGCGGATGTTGGAGAACTTCGTAGCCCAACTCGTGCAGTCGTCGAAGCGTTGGTTGTGCAACGTGTGGTCTGGCGTTATCGTGGAGCAGGATCGGCCCCTTCCGATTCATCAATGCTGGGCAAAGACGTTGCAATTTTTGAGTTCCGAGTTCCGCCGCCATTTCTCGTGTGGTTTTGGTTGGGTCTTCTTCCACTTTTGACCTCAGCTGGTCGTTGTCCAGAGCAAGATGACGGCCCCGACCTTCCTTGTCTTCGAGGTCGAAATCTCCTCTGCAAAACTTCTGGAACCAACGCTGCACCGTGCACTCATTAACAGCCCCCTGACCCCACACTTCATTAATATTACGAGCCGTTTGCGCAGCGCTGCGCCCTAATTTAAATTCGTAAAAATAAATTTGACGAAAATCGCACTTTGACATTTTCGATTCAAGACCTTTGAACACACTGAACAAAACGATTTTACTAAACAAATTCATGGTGAAAGAGAGGGTATTAGATAAGGTTTGTTTTGGTATAATAATGATCAATGTTAGGATTAGCTTTGTTTACACAATTGGAATTAAGATATTGCAATAGAGGAAACCTGCATTAATTTTGCATCAACCCAATACAATCAAGTATGGTTTTATCTTAAAATGTTTAAAAAGGAAGGAAGGAATGTATAAAATAAAAAGAAATAAATAAAAAGAAGATTTCTAGAGAGAAGGATTTGATGTGATGTTTGAGGGGGAGTTTATTCGATTTGTGCCTGTGTACCTCTCTCTACAGGTGTGTGTATCCCTTAGGGTCCTGTCTTGTTCTCCTCTCAATGGTAGACTGTAGTCAACTAAGGACATGGGTAGAATCGTTAAGGACTATACAAGGGGATATTAGATGTTTTTCTTTAATAAAAGGAAAACATATTTAAAAACAAAAATTCTGAACTATTACTACCTATGAAGGATCTTTGGTTAAGTAGAGACAGGGATTTGTACTGTTTTTAGATAATTTTAACTTAAAAAATTTAAAAGATATATATTTTTACATTTACTTACCTATATATGAACTATACAGTAAGGGTAAGTATTGAGGTCGTGACAATTTTCAAACGGAAATACACATTATAGGGTCCCCTGAGTCCAAACAAACAAATCCTGCTAAGGACCTGTTTTTGAGTGTGTGTGTTTAGACTAGAGTGAAAACGTTTAGTTATATAAAACTGAAGTTTCATATTTGAGGAGTGTCTATGCCAGAAGAGTCACTTAAGCATTTTGCACCTTTTTACGATTTTCTCAAAACGGCTCTAACAATTTTGATTAAACTTGCTATATGGATGTATAAATTAAATATAATTCATTCTGATTGAAAAAGTCTAACAGGGCTTAAATGCCGATAGTTTAAATTTTCTTCCCCTAAAGTATTTTTAATTTAGTAGATTTCAAAGAAAAACAAAATGGGCATATCATAATCACATCATCCTGTTAGCATTGATAAATAAATGCTAAATATGCAAGTTAAGCGAATTTGATAAACAACTAAATTCGTCAGGTTTCGTTCTGCTTGTGTGTGTGTGGTAAATTTAGCGTGAAAACAAAAAGTCATATGAAACTGAACTTTATATTTTAGGAGCACATATGCCTGAGATGTTACATCAATTTTTCATCAAAATAGGGGAACCAGAAGTGCCACTTTATACCATGAAGTTTGCACCTTTTCACGATTTTCTCCCAAAGCTTAAGTCGGTAAGTTCCAACTGATCTTGTGATATTCATGTAAGATCTTTTAGTTAGAAAGTATTGAAGAAGCCGAAAACAGCGAGTTAATTTAAAACAGATTTCTAGAGGAACAAAAATAAGTAATATACTTTAGACAAGTAAAGTCCCTTATTAAGTAAATTACAATTAATTAAGTTGAGATTTAAGGAATGAGGAAGTTCATTTTCTAAAGAAATTAGAAATTTAATCTTCTTATAACAGTATCTGAAGTAGAGCTGTTAGTTAAATACATTCTTCGACTTTAGTTTGTCATTACACTTAATTAGTTTTGTTTATATTCAGTTAAACTTTATTATTTCATAGCGATATAGTAATTATATTTATATATTAATATTTTCTAAAGTTATATATAAATATATATATATATATATATATATATATATATATATATATATATATATATATATATATATATATATATATATATGATGTTTCTGGGTTGTTGCAGATTAATATAGTTTTCTTATTTTCAGCAGTATGAAGATCAGGGGTAAAATGAATCTCTTTAAATCTAATTTGTTAACTAACTAAAACTAAAGCCACTAGTTTCTATCCTTACTTCCTCTTCGATTTTTGATAATTCTCTGAGAAAGAATTCAACAAGTCTAAAAAGAAGATTACTATGAGAAACTTATAGTTTAGGATATTTTATTTATTATATAATTATTTGTAGGATTGTGATTTTTAAATGTTGTTAATGAAATTTATTGATTTAAAAAAAAAAATAATATTTATAAAGATGAGGCAAACGTGGACCTCGAAACGTCAAGAAATATGTATTAATTTATTTAAGAAATAATGAATAAATTTAAAAAGAAGATATAGTTCTAATAAATTACATAATATAGTTAACTATTCATAATTGAAAAATTGAAACTTAACTATAACATTGTATGTTAGATCACAACTCATAAAAAAACGTTTATCTGTCCAACAGTATATCATTAGTCAATATTAATATTCTTATATCTAGAAAATAAATACTGCCATTTTCTACTTCAATTAGTTAAATAATTCTTTTATATTTTATATTCACAGATTATTTATCAGTGACAATAACGATACTTCGGATAAAAATATTTAAGTTCTCTATGATTATTTCTTTCAAATAAAAACATGCATGATATTATAATATTTTACAATTTCACATCGATATATAAAGTTTAATCGAAAACGTTAGATCCGTTTGTATGAAGGTGCAACATACACTGTATAAAGTGATGTTATTTAAAAACAATGTTACATTTGAAAGAGGAATTGTAAGAAAACACTTCTACAAAATAAATATTTATCGTACAACCTGCCAGAATATAAGTTTACAGGTGCTCTTCAATTGAGAGAATTCTTGAGTAACGTGGGGTAGATTCAAGGTAAGTATTACTGAAACAGTAAACCTCCGGAGCTTCTTATAAAGTGCCATCTCAGATCATATTTCTATCTCACACCTGCCTTTTTTCCACAAAGTTTCGGATTTCTTCTTATATATTAGGAGAAACTTCTTGTGACCATTCTTTGCATAACAAAAAGTTTAAAGCTGTGTTGTAAACTTAACCATGATCCTTTTTTTTAAAGCATTTTGTTGAAATTTACAACTGTGAAAAAAAAATCCGGTGTGGGTAGCAAACGACTTTCTCTTATCACGGTTAGTAAAATAAATTTAGGAATAATTAAATAAATATAGATTTGAACCAAGTTTAAAGAATTAGATTCTTTTATTTGGTTAGAAACCTGTTTTTGAGTAAATAATATAAATTAATTTCTGAAATAATCAATAGGTACTTTTAGTCTTTCGTTTTACAGCTTTGTATATATGTATTTAGCTTTCCAACGGTATATTATTCATCTATATTACTATTCTTATATAGGGAGCGGCGTGGTCTAGTGGGTAAAGCGCTAATCTACTGTGCTCCGGATCCTGGGTTCGAATCCCGGCTGTGGCGGAATATTATTTATTCTGCAATTTCAGCCGAGGGGTGATCCTGTGGCATGGAGACCCTCCTGGGGCACAACCATCCTCTATAAAGTGGGTACCCAAAAAAGGGGAAAAACCTGGCGGCTGAGCGTGATCTTGGCCGAATCACGTTATTGCACGACCGTTGGCCTAGACACAGTTCGAATCTCTACATGTACTGAGCACAAAACTCTTCATGAGTTGTAGTGGTACAGGTTTTTTTTTTTTTTTTACTATTTTTATGTTCGTAAGAAAACAAAAATTGCCAAAACAGATATATTCGCTATTTTATTCTTTAGAATGTTATCAACTTCGTTCAACTATTATATTTACCTTTTTGTTAACGATGTTAAGAGGATGATATAGTTTTTTTTTTTTTTTTTTTATTTATCTAAAAAGTTAAAAGTACTTTAGAGAAATAAAATTTAATCTTCCGGCATTTAAGTACTGTCAGACTAATTCAATCAGAACGAAACCTACATCCTAATAAAGTCCATTAAATTTAACGTCGTTCTGTTATGTTTAATCAAATAATAATATACAGTGGCTCTTCTGGCATAGATCCTTCTAAAATTTGAAATTTTAGTTTTATACAACTTATCGCTTTCGCGCTATACATACCTTATAAACACAGACCTTGTCGGACTTGGTTATTTGGACTCAAGTTACCATAAAACATGTATATCCATTGAAAGCTTGAATTAAAAAAATTTCTCGTTCTCAATACTTTTCTATACTTTATATTTCATTTATAGGTAAGTGAAAGTAATACTTTTAATGACGTCCAAGAATCAGACCAACACGTGTTATTATTCAGTATAGTAACTACTTAGTTTACAGATTCTACTAAGAAACTTAAAGTTTACTTTAACAAAAATATTATTCTCCTGAAGGTTTTGAAACGTGGTCGAATACTTTGAAGGGCGAACAACGCTCAAACTTTTTCAAGAATAAGGTTTTTAATAAAATATTTGGTCCGAAGAGAAATGAGCCAACTTTTTCTTTTTTATTATTTTTTTTGTCTCATGAGGCGGTGCAGGTTGTTGCAGGAGAAATACTTATAGACCTTCTCCTTCAAGATGATTATTACAGGCATAAATATAGAGAAGGTCTGGGGGATCTACCGGACGCCATTATAGTGAGGATCAATGAGAGACCCAGCAGATGGAAGAGAATTCTCCGGGAGATCACCATAGAAGAATGGAACCGTCGGTGGGTGACGACTCCAAAAGGTGCTAATTTAAGGACGTATTTCCCCACCGTCGGGCCAAGGTTGGAAAAAAATTGGATCCTACCGTAATACTGGGTTACACAGTTCCTCACTGGGCATGGGGGTTTGTGAGCAAAACTCGCTAAGCATGGCAAATTAGTCTCCTATGCCCCAGTTGTGGTGTTTCGGAGACCGCCGAGCATATTTTCCATGCCTGTAACGCTTATGAGGCACTGAGAATGAAGCTTCAGAGGGACACAGGACTCAACGTCCTGACACAGGGCGATATCCCTCATCTGGGGTGGAAGGAGCAAGTTGGTCGAAGCCACTTCACCTAGGGTAAGAGAGAAGAATGAAGAAGGTCACCGAACATCCGAAGACTCAATAGCATGCTGTTTGATTAGTTTCATAGCAGTTGTGGGTTGTATCTATGGTACTTCCCACAGCTGCAAATACCTGTATTGCCTTTCGGAAGGGGAGAGTAACAAATAAATATTTTTTTTTTTTTATTGATTTATTTGTAAGAGATACAATCTGCCAGTATTTTGGGCGATTGGTATTAGTGCTATAAGAAATCATCCATTCCATATATACAGATCAGAATGTGAAGATAATTCAGGAGGTTCAACCATGTGTTTAGGATAGGAATGAAATAATGCAGAGTTAACAGTTTAAGGATATAGAATGGGATTTAATGGGACTTAGTTTCATTCTTCATTTTCTAAACCCTTCTTCCATGGGGGTCACCTGTACACCTGGGGGTGTAATGGCTTTCATCACATCTTTCTATGCCCAAGGTCGCGGGATCAAACCTGGAAGATGATTCTAGGGATTTTGTTTAGGGTGAAAGATTCTTTAGAGATTGCATAAAATGGTCCCGAACATGTGCGATTTCAGGTAATTTTTAAAGATGTCTATCCTGAATTAGCCTGGATATGCAAAATTTTGGTCTCAAACGGTAGATTCGTGCGATTAGCAAAATTAGCATAAGGTGACGCTAAATGAATAAACAAAAACAACCATCCTTCCATAGCTGTGATGTGAGCTTGAACAGTGCGGGATTAGGGTCTTTATTTAAGGATATCAAGCGTGTGTTGCTAGCATAATGAGGACAGTGCTGTTTTCACACAGCGTTGTAAATGAATAAGTGAGGGATGTGAAATAGCATGGGGTAATTTGATTGGGCACGTGGCAGGGGACATTAAGAACCATCTGGAGATAATCCATCAGTAATTGGTTTCTGATCAGCCTCGGCTTAAGGGTGGGCTGACTGATGGATCGGGTGTTATCCATAGTCCCAGCCATCATGTTAAGTCTTATTTTATCATTCTGATTGATTCACATGCCTACTTAAATGTGTATATATGTATGTATATATATATATATATATATATATATATATAATATATATAAAATTGTATAAATTAAATTGTCGAATTGATGGCTGTACAGTTGTGCATATGTTTTACTACTGGGTGCACTTTCGTTTATACGTTTATAAATTATGAACTCCTTATTAAGTTTTAGATCCTTGCAATCCAAAATCCTATGAAAAATCCTGAATGCTCCTTACTTTGTAATTAATAAACTCATCCATAGAGACCTAAATATCCAACTGGTTGCAAACTTAGCCCGCGATAGATATATACCTCCTTTGATTCCAAACTACCTGCCCACTCAAACCCGCTTGTCCGTAACCTCTCAACTACATCTATTCCCGATAATCCTCCGAGGCGCCTGAAAAGACGGTGGCCTCGAGACCTACTTGTAAAATAAACTTTGGGTAGCTTCTTCTCATGTCTATTCATGCCTTTTATTGTAATTCATCCATTTTAGTTATTGTGTTTGTATATACAGTTGTAAAAACCAATAAAATATGTAAGTTTTAGATAGTAATAGCGAAATACCTAGTATGATAGAAAACATATATGTATAAGATGTATCAGCCATAAGGAATACATCTTGAATTATTTTCCAAATATGGGATTTTCAATATCCACAAATTCATAAAAATCATATTTTATTATATTTCTCTACTTGGTTCTAAATTCGTACGTTTCTACTTGGTTTCGGATGTACGTTTTCGTAGCATAAAGTTGCTAGTAGGCAACATCCGAAACGGTTACTTGTAAAGAAAATACACAAATCTAATTATTTCAATTCTTAACACCCTAATTATTGAAAATAATATACCGAACACAGGTTGATGCACTACTGTGCTGTATAAAGCGACCTGGCGTGCGAGATTTCCAATTAGCCTAAGTTAATAGATCTATCGTTGTGGTCTTGTCGGTTTTCCTTTTGATTTTCTCTCCTCTCTCGGCACTTTATTTCCACATATACCGCGATGACAGGGGATGTTGGATATTCCACACTCAAAACCAGGTATCAATTTCCCTCGCTTAGAACAAAATACTTTAGAACTTTAGTGTTTAATATGTTTAAATATAAATGCTATCAACTCAATTATATTCACAAGGTAAAAGTTCCGCAATTCCGCGTTGTGCAACCTTCTAAACACCCCAGTGATTTCATATCTCTTTGGACCAAATATTTTACGCAGTACCTTATTTTTGAAAACCTTAAGCTGTTGTTCACCCTTTACAGTAAACGGACATGTTTCACATCAGTAAAGGACCGTCGGAAGAGTAATAGTCTTATAAATTCTAACCTTTAAGTTTTTAGACAGAAGCAGCGAGCTAATTAATTTAGCAACTGAATAATAACACGTATTTCCAGCATTTAACCGGGAATTTATTTGCTTCTATATTTCATTTTTTCTGTTAACAATGTAATATATAATAAAATATAATGTTATGATTTTTTTGTTCACTCTTGAAAAAAAAAACTGATTAGCTTAATACCATGTTTTAGTACTTAATAGTTATAAATTGATTTAATAAATTGTGACTTAAGGAGCATACTGATCAAAAAATATATATTTAAGGTATAATTGTATTATTTATTAATGTAACTTATGATGATATAGTATATGTTGTAAATTTATCATTTTTTCACTCTTGGAAAGAAACTTAATAGCTTAATACTATGTTTCAGCACTTAAAATTGAATTAAACAAATTGATGAACGTTGTTATAGAAAACTCAGTATTCATTATAAGTTTGAAATTAATTTTAACATATGGATAAAATAAATTGTGACTTTAATATTCAATTGTTAACGAAATGATATACGGAGTATAGGTGTAATATTTAATAATAATATGAAATATATATTATAAGTTTAAAGCTGTTTTTACTAATTAAAAGATAATTAGTAGCTCAATACCTACGTTTTAGTAATTAAATGTTTAAAAATGATTTGATCAAATGGCTAATTAAATTATGACTTCAAGAGAAAACTGGGCACGGTGTAATATTTGGAGTACAAGTGTTATATTTTATAATGTAATATGTGTTATAATTTTATTTTTTTCATCATTGAAAATATTTTGTGCATTAAGTGTAATATTTATTATTGTAACATATAATGGTAAAATATATATATTGTAAATCTTAAATTTTTTTGACCCGTGAAATGGAACTAATAAGAAACCGTAGTATTGAGAATATTTCAATTATTAAATGCTTAAAAATGATTTCAGCTTATAGATAAAATGAATTGTGATTAAACATATAACAAAATAGTATTTGATGTAAAAGTGTGAATGTAATATTTATTATATATATAAATATATATATATATATATATATATATATATATATTATTATTATTATTTATTATTATTAGATTCAGGAGCACGATAGGACCTGCTTAGTTGATAGGTTGGCATCCTTTTCCTTCCAAAATATCTTCATCCTCTCGCTGAGCTCCTTTCTTCGTTCTTCAGTCCAAGCTTGAGTGGCCCTGGTGTTGGGTTTATCTTTAAATTGGTGATTGTTGATTAGGGTTATGAATTTACATCTGTCCCGTACAGTGTCTTCTGAGATGTTTATTTCCTGCAGATCTGTTTCGATTTCACGAAGCCAGCCGTTCTTGGTTTTTAATAGGAGGGCTAGGTTGAGGATTTTTCAGTTATTTTACAACTGTCCATTCTGATAATGTGCCGTTAAAATTTCGATCGTCTTTTCCGATAGGTATGAAAGATTTTTTCACACTGATTATATATTTCTTGGGGTGGTTTTTTTCTCCAGATTCCCTCTTTACGAATTGGGCCAAAAAATGTTTCGTATAATTTTCCTTTTCCGATGCATATAACGCATCTGGTTTGACTACGGTATTATAATGTCTAAGTTTTGCTTTCCGAGATATAAATTTTTAATTATACCTATTCCAAGTGGTTATGTAAGCTTACTGTAATTTGGAAATGCTTTCTTTATTTGCTTCTCGGTTTAAGCCATGGGTCTGAATGATTTCTCCTCAATAAACTTGATAATAAACTTATTATCTCAATACCATGTTACAAGATTTGAATGTTATAAATTGATTTAAACAAATTGATAAAATAAATTGTGACTCGAGGATAAAACAGATTACGAGGTGATTCGGAGTATAAATTGGGCGGAGACAAAATCATTATGCTGAGCTAATGTAGAAACTTCTCTCCCAAAGTTTGTACCTTCCGGCTAACTTCAGCCCCTACCAATCTAATTTCGTTTCTTGTCTTCTTCTTCTTTTTTGTTTTGTTTTGTACCGTCCTTAAGAAGAAGAAAAAAAAGTAATTCTCTCTTCCTTACGAACTTATCAATTCAATAATGTCATATTGAAAACTTTCGCTGGCCCTTTCTCAATAATTATATTGTATCCATTAATAATGGAAACAAAGGATTTTTCGGATATTTCACTTTCTTGGAGCTAATGCCTTCGAGGAATTTCCTCGACAAAATTTCATGGAAATGCTAAATTAATCAACTAGATTTAATTTATTCTTAATCCAAACATTTTCCTCGAAAATGTTATTATACTCCCTGGAGTTTTAATAAAACAAACATAATAATTTTGATATACCTTATTATATTTTATTGATGTTTTATAATAAATGTTCTTCTTTTTCATTCTCTTCATAGTTCTTCCCCAAGTTTAGTGATTGAGGGTAAGGACTGATAAAGATGTAAAAAATCCCGGAGGAAAAGATTTGAGAGATATTTTTATCTTGTACAAAAAGTTATAAGAGGTAATGGATAGTGATGAAAAGCCAATAAAAATAACTTAATTTTGTAGATAATAATATTATAAATTACATGTATCTATTTAAACTCAATATAATTCAATTTCCATCTCTAACTATATTTAAAAATTTTTATATTGATTTATACAACGGAAGTAATAAAAATCGTGTGTCGGTGCGTACCATATTTTTTAAATAACGACGGTTAAAATCTTTATACAAAAAAAAAAAAAATACATAAATCACGAATAAAAATAACGAGGGTGAAAATTTGGGGTTATAAGTAGTTTTTGATGCCAAATATTATAAACTACAATAAAAAATATATTTGTGAAAAAGTGACACTCTAATTATCCAGCGGAATTAAATATAATTTACTGGATATCTTCATAAATAAGAAATATACATAAAAATCTGTCGAGCCAAGGAGTGCGACCACAAACACCCTGACTGGAGATTTATATATATATATATATATTATATATATATATATATATATATATATATATATAAGTATACCAACATAAATAATAGTGATTATGGTATTCCTTATAAAAATATAACTACTTTATCCAAACTATTCACTAAAACCGAAGGACATGGAGAAATTAGACATGAAATAAAATGTTATATATGAAATTCCTTGTGAAGATAAATGCGGAAAATCTTTTAACATTAGAACAATATTTAAAATGGGAGTGTATCAACACAAATACAGCAGTACTTCAACAGAAAAAAAAACAGATCAATCTGCCCTTACCACTCATTTCAGAAAAACGGACATACATTTTTAATTCCAACGACCCAAAATTATACATTATGAAAAAACAGATTCAAACGAAATACGAAAAAATTATTAACATAGAAAAATATATAAAAATCTTGACTCATATAGAACTTAATAAACATATATTATGAATACGTCTTAATAACAATATTAATAATTGAAAAAAGGGGTAAACTCTTGATACTCTGACTATAACATTTTCTAAAATATTTCCCTCTCTATTCCTAGCATCGTTGTTTCAAAGTTCATATTATGTATAATAATCAAACAATATATTGTATATATAGTGTTGAGATCTGTTGTATAGATGGTGAGATCATTATTGGAGAGGAATACTGTGGGTAATATAATATAGATAAAAGGGAAATTAATGGAGTAATGTTGGGTTGCGTGATGGCTTGAAGCAATTATACTATAAATTAAATGTCAATATCGCTGAACGTTGATGGCCTGGAAAATGGCACGCCAGCCAATCCTCACCTTTATACTACGATCTTTTGACTGCTTATGGTCTATATAGGCGATCGACCATAAGGCAAACAAACATTTTAGTTTGTATATATATTTATTGGGGGTAAAAGGTATTGAAAATCATCAAAAGCCAATAAAAACTTTGCTCAATGGTATCGAAAGTTAGATCAAAACCGCTTAAAAACATAAATGAAGTTACTGCTTCTACTATAACGTGCATCTGAAGGACTTACATCAAGAACATATAGGAATTTGTACTTTTTCTAGGCCAACGGCCATAGATCATCATCATACTCAGCTGCATCATCATAGTTTTCAATATTTTAATAGGTAGAGAAGTAGGTTATGTTAATTCAGTGTTGCCACGGTGTATACACTTTCGTATAGGTTACATTCTTCTAAAAAATATTTATAATTTCCAAAAAAATAAAAATACGAACGAAATCGATTTTTTTTCGGTGAGTTGGTTTTTAAGATAAATGAAAATTTGTTACAAATCCATAAAATAACTTGGTTAATAATTATTTATGCTTTTCGATCATTTCATAAAAGCATTTGCTTAATAGCGGCACATTTGGTGTCAATATAGATCTAAGAGGATCTAACACATTGGCACCGCTGCTTTTTAATCTACCCTACACAAAATTATCAAGAGAACAGGACTGAACTACTTGCTTATGCGGATGATGTTGCTATAATCGGACGATCCTAAAAGGCTGTGGAGGAAGCCTTCAACAAAATAGAAAAGGAAGCAAAAACATAGGAATCAAATAAAACTTAGATGATGTGTATAAAAATGAATGATACAGCTCCACGACAAGTCAGAACAGGAAACTATGCTTCTGAGGTTGTTCCCAGCTTCCAACACCTGAGAACAGTTATCAGTGAGAAAATGCAAGAAGAGTCTTAAATAAGATCCAGACTTGCAGCTGCCAGCCAACAAAGCATATTTCTCCTTATACAACTTTTTCAAAAGCAGACCTCCAAGCAGCGCTACAAAAGTAAGACTATATAAACGCCTCATAAGGCTTATAGCAAGGTATGGGTGTGAAACGTGGACGATCAATAATTCGGTTGCACATAAGTTTTACTCAGAAAGATCAAGGAAAGATCCTCAGATGCATTTTCGGACCTGCCAGGGATAATGAAACGTAGCGTCATCGCAGTCATTCGGAACTGTACGCTAATTACCGAGCTATGAACATTTCAAGCTTCGCCAGGTTGCAGAGAATGAAGTGGATCGGACACGTGCTCAGAATGGAAAGTTGCAAGGGCCCACGAAAAGTGTATAGGAGCACTCCAGGTGGGATAAGACCTAGGGGCAGGCCCAGATCCTGATGGAAAGACAACGTCATTTCAGACCTGACAAAAGCAGGAATAAGCACAAGACATGCTGCAGGCAGGAGTGTCTGGGGCAGAAAGATCGAGGAAGCCAAGGGCAGCTTCATGCGTCTGCTGAGCCAATAAAGATATAAAAAAATATGTTTAACATAACAAACAAATAAACTACACAAATTTTAATTTGTCGACCAATTTATGTTTATAATTTCTGCCGGTTATTAAATATAATAATGAATAGACATTTAAAAATAAACAATATTATTTGCCTGAGTGCACGTTTCGTTACGATGAACTTATAATCCCAAAGTGAAAAACTCTTGATTGTTGAAACTGAACATTATTAAACATAAATCAAACCACATTTAACTTGCATCCGACAGAAGGAACAGCGGATAGCTAGCCAAAATATAAAACATTCAGGGTGTATTCAGTCATTATATATGAGGTGTTCGATCTAAATATTATCCCTGAGTTGAGAGAATAGAAAGTCAGGTAGGAGGATTCAAATCAGGATGTAGGCGTTATTGTTAATGCTAACATTATTAGCTTGTATGTAATTATTTGAAACAGCCTGCAATAACCTTTGTACCTGCAACAACTTTATTGGATTCTAATTCCGTACCTAACTAATGATATACAAGTCAAATTCTCAAAGCAAAATTTAGACAAAACTGAATTAGATTATTCAAGATTGATAATGTTTATAACAGGTGTTTTAATTTTATATTATTTTAGAAATAATAAATGTAATTAAAAGTAAATGTAAATGTAACGAGTATCACTAAATCTAATTTTTTAAATTTCATCTCTTAAAAAAAATAGGCTTAAAGACCCCGAAAGTTGCTGATACCGCTGATGTTTACCTACATATTTATCCAATCACCAAAAGCCCAAGTTCAATCGGCAGTCATAAAAAAAAAAAAAAAAAAAAAAAAAAAAAAACTGTCAGTTTTACGCAGTTTCTATTTTACGATCTACGCATTTGGCCGAGAAAGACGGCAAATCACCATTTATATCTAATTTTGCTATATATATTGCGAAAATGAAAAATATGAATATTTCAACAGAAAATTTTAATTTTTCAAAAATGATATTAGAAAATAAAATGTATATTTAGACAGACTAAAAAAACAAAAACAAATGACCCCAAAACGCTTCTCTTATGCCTTGACCCTGGCAATTTAATCTCCGTGGCTTTTCATCAATATTTTATGAATATACGACGCAGTACTTCTCGAGGAAAGCGTCTAACAACTAGGACATTGAGATAGTTTGGGGTTTTCTAAGCTAATGTGTGCTCTGTGGCATGCAATCCTTTTCAGTTCGAACCAAATCTAGTGGGTTGAGATCAGGGTTTTCTGAAGACCAATACTAGCCAGAGATGAACGCTGGAATGTTCTTATGCAGCCTCTGTTGAGTCGATCAGACCTTGCAAGCTTCACAAGAGCTTCCAAAATATCCCTCTTACAGTTTTGAGTGTTTTTCACAATAATGGAGCTTTCAAAGAAACTTCCTCACTGATAAATGTGATATATATTTCGTCTCTTCTAATGACTTCATGAGCTTTTTAAGTGCTATGTGGGTACACGCTATCATTTTGGCGATACATTTTTCGTTGGATCTCAAACATTTTCTCATCGAGAAACAAAATCTTACGACGAAGACCACCAACGGCCAAGGAGCACTTCGCATATATCCACTTTAATTTCGTTGTAGGGAAGTGGTAAGCCATTGTCCTGTAATGCTTCGAAATGCACCCATCCTAAGGTCTTTTTATTATGTAAGACAGTGATCTGAAAGATATTCGAATTTCCCAAGGTACGATTCGTTGTTTTCTTATGGAATTTCTTCTGATTTGAGTAGCCACTGCTCTGACGGGATTTGCCGTTCTCACGGTACAGGGACCTTCTGTTCGAAGTATATCACATCAGATAGGGTCCCATTATATTCATTTAATGTGCGGTACACGAACTTAAGGCTGACACCCAAAGGTATCGAAATTTTGAAAAGCTCTAACCTGAATTTTTTAATTTTGTGTAAGACGACCACAGTGATTCTTTATCACCCCACTCCATGTTAATTGAACAAAGGGAAAATACAAACTAATTGGGATTATTACTCCTGACATGTAAAAATAATAATCTGATAGAGATGAGGATTATCTGAATAATACCCAATGATGTAAATAAAATTAAACTTTTGTAACAGTATTTATGGTAGAACTAATTATATTTAACCAAGGAGCACTCATAGATTGTAGAGATACAGTTTCTGTTCTAATTGTCTTAAATACTTGATGACTGATTAGAAAAAATATTTTTGAATATAATTTATTATACTTTAAACTAAGGATTGGCGACCTGACACTATTATTGGCCGCCACCTGTTAGCCAGGCCTAAGCAACAAGTGGCCTCAACTTTACTCCTCCCAGTAACGACGTTTCTTCTCCGATCCGACGAATATAACTTTGACTTTATATTCTGTCAATAGATTCAGAAACAAGCTGAGAATATTTAACCATCTTCGCCGAAATAAAAACGTAAATATTTTATCTCACTTCATACTGTTTATTCATCGAAGAATTAGAATACATTTCACATATTAATAACATAAAGTATATATAGCAAATTTCGGTTCATTATTTAAGTAAAGAACGCTACAAATTATTACACTATGGTTTAATATTTCCAAATAACAATGTTAGGGTATAACTGTTTATACAGCTGTTGCTAGGCAATTAAGTAATATGAAAAGCAATAATTCAAAAGATAATATGTTTGGCGGTTGTGAAAAAAAAGATAACTCGAGTTACATTGGGTTGTGTCACATGAAATGTCCGTTTTCAGGGTAAAGGATTTTTATTAAAAATACGATATGAAAACAAGATAATTTTATTCGAAGTATTTAACTTCTTTTTCTACACATTTTTTTTCCAACGTGACACCATTTTTTTTATCCCGGAACTGAAAAACTCTGAGCTTTGAAGTGAAACAAAATCTGAAAACGCACTTTTCACTTGATCATCATTTTCAAAAGGTTTTCCTTTGACGAAGTTGTCTAAATTCCTGAACCTGGACCTGGTGGGTGCGGAAGAGATTCGTAGCCCAGTTCTTTCAATTTTTGCACTATAAGTTTTGAAACATGGTGTCTTGCTTCCGCTCAGTGAGTTCATGAGGTATCCATGTAACAAGCTTTTTTAATTTCCCAATACACTTTAAATGTCTGGAAAAGGTAGATGCACTTGCATTTAGTTGTGCTGAGAGTCCTTTAACTGTTTGGTAGGGGTTTCCTTCTACTGTATGTTTGAGGGCATCGTTGTCTATTACGGAGGTCTTCCTCGGTATTTCGGTCGGTATTCCCAGCTGAAATCTTAGCAAACAAACGGCGAATGGTCCGTTCATTAACACTTCCTTTCCCAAATGCCTTGCAAATATTTCTAGCGGCCTCAGCTGCTGAATGGCCGAGTTTAAATTCGTACGCAAATATTACTCGAAAATCGCGGGTTTCCATGTTCATATTTGGAGGTATACTAAAAAGTGGGTAATTGATTGGGAAGCTAATGTTTATAATACAAAGGTAGAGGATTAGTAACTGTTCACTTTAAATATGTAAACATTCGGAAGAAAACAACAGAGACCTGCAAAATCCTTTATGTATTTCAAAAAATATAAAAACGGACATTTTATGTGAAACAACCCAATATCAAAAATGAGTTAACTCCTTGACCTTCTCTACGTCGTGTTAAATTGCCTAAAGAAATTTCTTGGTGGAAAGAAAGCTGTATGTTCAAATATGTTAATTACTCTATTTCGGGTAGTACGTAAAATTCTAAGTCGCGCCCCTGTAAAATGAAAGATTTTGACTTAACCACTTATTAACGACCGCCACAGATATATCATATCACTACTGCTATTTCCCAAACGCTATACCTCAGCTAGTTGTTAGCAATTTCAATGGTTCATTTTTTATATACTCCAAAATGTGATTCTCAATCAAATGGCACGAAAAGCATAAATTTATTTATTCATTAATTAGGAGAATTGGATTTTTTTATTCGTTATTCGGATGCTACGCATCTTGAAACGTAAGCTCTCAAATTTTGAGGGTGGTAATTTTTTTTTTTTTTTTTTTGGTCGTTTACAAAGGTTTATTAGTAAAAATAATAAGCCAAAAACACTGCAAATTATTTCACAATGGTTTATTGTTTCTATATATAACTATTTTAGGGTATAAACTATTTATAGCCCATTAACTTATTACAGCCCATATGAAAAACAATAAATAATACAAAGGAAAATGGCATATCACCACTGCTAATTTCAAAAGGCTATATCTCTGTTTGTTGTGGACCAATTTCAATGATTATTTTTTTCATTTTTTCTCTATCATCAATAACTGAGTTTAAATTTGTTGATTCTATAAAACTAACCATTTCATCTTGTTATCATTATTAAAAAACAGTTAAATATATAAGTGGAACGAATTTGATATTCAACTAAAGGAGAAAACTGCATAAGTATTTTTTCAATGCATTTTTTTTTTTTAACCTTAAACGTAATATACATTGGAAATATACCGGTGGAAAGCTAAAGATTTTACAAAAAAATATTATCGTATGTACATGCTTGTAGGTGTTAATAAAGAGTGATGAAAAGCTGATAAAACTAAATGATTGTTTTAAATAATAATATAATAGTTTTTTTTAATAAAACACATGCTCCTATAGAAATTTAATTACATTAATTGTTTGTTAGTTTTATACATTGTTATCTATAACTGTATTTGAAAATTCTTAAATCGATCTAAACAACGAAGGTAAGTAAAAGTCGTGTTTTACCCGCTCCAGATTTTTTAAAAATTATAATTAGCTTTATAATTATCCTATTCTGCAATTAAGTGTTTTTTTAAACTAAAATGAATTCTGACCACTTAAATAAAATATTTTTAAAAGTTCGTTGTTTTTTTCAAGAATTATTATGAATATAACCCTCTAATTATAAAAAAAAAGGAGCTTCAAATAATTAAAATGATTGACAAAAATAACAATGAAAAATTGAGTACTTTAATGATTGGGGTAATGAGTACCCTAACTCCCTGATGATTCAAGTTTTTTCACCTCCATACGTAAAGGTTAGGCCAAAGAATTGAGAAAATACTAGAATGATAATGATGTATTTGGACAAAGAGGAATCGAAATTAGGCAAGCTGGTGTTGTTGCCTTGTATAGCTTTCAGTTTACACAGCTGTTGTTTGTTCCGGGCAGGGCATGTTGCATATTGGACTCCATTACATCAGTGTAATTTAATTAGCTCCATCATAAACACAATTAGATTACAGTCCTGTTTCCAACTCCACCGGTAGCACACAGCTCAGGACCTAGATTCTGATATCAGCCTCGTATCGAGTTGCGAACTGTTGTTCCACATTCACAAATTATGACTTGGTTAGCTGTTTCCAATTTTCGAAAATGTATTGAAAAGGAAAATTTTCAGCAGTATGAATTTCTAAACTTACATATAATTTATTTTATTTCTTTACCCTTTCTTTTATCACAGAAAGATTGATTATTTCCAAATAATTATGAGACATTGACATCAAGTGCGTGCAAAATCAGAGTTAAAGAAAGTTTTGTTATTACTATTACTTTCACTTACCTATACATAAAATATATAGCAAAGGAAAGTAATGCGATCGTGAAAATTTTCGAAGTCCAGTTTTCAACGGAAATACACATTTTACGGTCCATTAGGTCCATAAAACCAAGTTTCGCAAAAAGGTGTGTGTGTAGTAAGTGTAGCCAAAAACTAAAAGCCGTACGAAACTGAAATTTCATATTTAAGACAACTCTATAGGCCCGAGATGTTACAACATCTTTTTCATCTAAATCAGCTTATCACAAGAGCCAATTTATACTATAAATTTTGCACCGTTTCACGATTTTCTCAAAAACGGCTTTTGATTGAACTCCCTATATCGACGTAAAATTTAACAGGCTTTAATATTATGTATGTTTCATTCTGAATTAAACAGGGCTTAAATGTCAATATTATAAATTTTGTTTTACTATAGTCCAGCTCACTTTTTCATGAAAATTGTCTGATCGAAAGTGTTCCTTTATGCCATGCATTTTGCACCTTCTTACGGTTTTATCGAAAATAATTTTGATTGAACTCTCTCTATCAATGTAAAATTTAATTGGATTCAATATCATGTAGGTATTATACTGATTAAAATAGCCTAGCAGGGCTTAAATGTAGATTTTTTTAGTTTTCTTCATCTAAGGTACCTTTAATTCTCTATATTCTAAAAATATGAACATATCATCTTGGTAACATTGATATGTCTTACATAAGGCTTTTGGATGTAAGTACCCACTCGCCTTAAGATAAAAGTGGTTTTTACTCCAGAAGATTGCATCATAGCCGAAACGTAGTGCATAATTAAATACAATAGTGGTGAAGTTAATTATCAGTCTCCAATTTTTATTTAAGCTTTGACCTTCACCTAAAATAATCTACGCCTAATTAATACTATCTGCATGGTTAAATAGGTCACTTGGCCAGCTCTGCATCAACCTACAACACAAGTAAAAAATTTCCTTTTTCAATTAAAGGAAATTTTTCAGGAGAATGGAAGTCACAGTAACATATAATTTTTTTTTTTTTTAGATCCTCACTATTATCAGAGAAAGATTTATCATTTCCAAATAATTATACATAAACATTTAGTGCGTGCAAAGTCAAGGTTAAAACAATTTTTAATATTATATATTTTTATTATAATTTCACTCTGTTTGAGTGAATAAGTCTATTTATAGATTCTTTTTAATAAAAACGATCCATTATACACCCAAAAATCTTTTATTTCTTTTTTATGTTTCCTACGTTTTAGCTTTTGCCGTTTTCAAGGATCCTTTAATCAGTCCTGTAGATTTAACATATAAAAATATATTTTGTCACATTTTAAAAATATATACTATAGTCTGAACCCGCCTTGTCAGCTTGTTATTACCTAATCTTTTTATATTATAGATAATAAGCTGATAAGGCTGGTTTAGCCTATAGTATATATTTTTAAAATGAGAAAAAAAAAAATTATACGTGAAATATACAGGACTGATTAACGGATCCTTGAAAATAGCAAAAGCCCAAACGTAGGAAAGAAATAAAGGATCGTTGAGTGTAAAATGGATCGTTTTTTTTTAAATATATATATATATATATATATATATATATATATATATATATATATATATATATATATATATATATTACTGGTTTATTTAAAAATAATACAATCTGCCACACTGTAGGTCAATGAATATTACAGCTATAAGAAATCGTTTATCCCATATGTTCAGAGTAAACGAAATTTAAATAAATAATTACAAAGAAGAATTAAGTAAAAACGAAATCAAGTATAAAAGATAAAATAAATAAATATAATAATAACCTTGCCCACACCCATAAATATATTCAATATTTACATACTGCCCCTGATAACTCCGAATCAAACCCCTAGATCTATTAATAGACGTCGAAGAATGCCAGGAGATCCCAGCGCCTCTCACTTAGTCACTGTCATTGGTGTTTAGAGCCAGTGGAGGCTGGGATAGGTCGCTAGAGCCACATACGTTTATACTTACATTTCCAGCACTCCAAGAGCTCTGTTTCAAGAGATCTCTGTGCCACTGCCTACGAGGAGTTTTATAGGGATGATGAAGCTAGGTAGGGATTGTACTAAGGGGTTACGGAGGTAAGTAACCTTTTAGTGGAATATTGAGAATTCAGATGGGATTAGATCAAAGACAAATGATAAGTTCATATCATGGTGTAAGGTTTTGTTCGTGACAGAGTATAGGACATCGACTATTTTGCTAATCAACACTATTATTACTTATCGAAATTTACAACAGTATTAGATAATATAACAAGTAAATAACCTTTAGAATAAATAACACATTGAGAAACTGGCAACTGGTAATCACTTCAGTAAGTTATCACAACCGGAAGATCTCGAAGCCATATTCTTTTCAGAAGCCTCGAAGGATTATAAGGAATGGAGGAGGAAGGAAGGATTAAAATTAGTGGGTTAGAGTAGGAGTAGGGTTTCTTATTTAAGGAATGATACATGGTTGGAGCCAAATCAGCTATACATGTAACATCAATGTTTTTCATAGAAGGTTTTATCCAAGACAAAGTAAGAAGCGTCGAGGATTTCGGAGTTCAAGGTTTTTTTAAGGGAAGAATTCGATGATTTAGTATAGCCCTAAACTTCAACTTCTTATTTCCATACAGCCTTCGTAGTGGTTATGTAGATAAGCTTTATTTATTTATTTTGGTTCTTCAATTAATTTTAACGTTTATTTAATTCCCAGGCTTATAGATGTCTTAAATATAAAATTTCATTACCGAACAACATTCTGTTTTACACATGGACCATTTTTTTTACTCATCCAGGATTGATATAACATTTCCACTACTACGTCAGGAAACATTTTTTCTAAATATTTTACATTCCGAGGTATATGATATATACATCTACATTACATTTGTATTATTTTTTGGGATGAAAAAAATTAAACTTGTATAAGTGTTATATTCATCAGTTGGATATCAAGTTCATATTTTTTATTCATTTTTTTTATTTATAAAATAAAAAATCCTTTGCAGATAGAATATTTGAAAATTGGGATTGTATGCTCTAAATGATCATTTAAATGGTAATAAAGAAACCTACAGCAAATTAAGTATTTCATTTTACACCAACATAAGGCGCTTGATAAAAATCCTTAGTGTTGTTTTCGGAACAGTGCTGAATGCAAGGTATTAAGTGACACTTTTGATTTATGCAGAATATAAAAATGAAATTTTAGTTCCATACAAGTTTTCCGCCTATACTAAGCATGCACAAAAAGATTTTCTTAACCTGGTTTTATCAAAGACGTATATGGTCGTTGAAAATTCGAATTAGAAAATTTCCACCATCGTTATAATTTACCTTATACCTTTCAAAGTGAAAGTGAACCTAGTTCTAGCGATGCTATAACAAGAACAGACACCCCCGACGGAGGTATAGCCTGGGATTAGCTCAGTGAAGCAGATAGCAGAAGATATGAAGGACATGCTCCTGTTTATCTTGGTTAATGAGGCACCACAACCTGATTGCAATGGATTCCAGTGGGTTATTGGCAAATGTTTATCCACCGCTGGTTCCTCTGATAAAACCTATAAATAGCTAATTAGGTTGGCCCCTATCTAGCACACTTTCAGCAGCTCATGCATTCAATGTACCCACATTCCAATATTTCCTCGACGTTGAAACTGCAGAGATGGAAAAATAAATTTCTTTTATGCTAATGTTAATTTTATTTCCACTGATATATAACTATATCAATTATTTGACAATTGCTTACATATATTAAACTAGCCAACCAGCACGGGGGCAATTTGCATGAGGTGTCAATTATGTTTAGAAAACCTCTTTCTGCCCGATTTAGAGATAATCGCATTAGAAGTTATAGTTTACAGTGACGAAAAGTGCAATTGGCTAAGTTTATTTGTTTATTATTTTAAAGTGACGAGGGATAACGGAAAATTTGATTTTCCTATATAAATAACCTTGATTGGTATGTATGTATTCAAAAACTATAGAAATAACAAACGTTCCTATATCATTAGGTTTAAAACTATTTTATATCTATTTATGTAATGTTTATGAACTTGCAACAACTTTATATTAAATGGAACAATTATTTTGTTACATATTTACTTTACTTGCGCTTTCTAAAGGTATATTATACTTCTATATTGTTACTTATGTTTCAGAAATAATTTTTTATGACTTAATTGCAGAAAATTTATTTTTCTGTTTAAAGAAAAGCTTAATTTTCAATTTAATTAATTTGAAATCCACGGGGAACAATGACCTTAATGGTGGTTAAAACCATATTGAGATCCGTCTTGTGGTTTAAAAGGAGTCAGCGGAAACCAAAATCATCATTCTATATATAGAGAAGATTAATAAAATAATAGAAAAATACATAAATTTGCAATATTTTTAGTGGTCCCGGTCCTGTGGGATGTCTTTTACTGGTAAAAGGATCTATTCTAATTAAACCTAAATAGGCAAAATTTAGGACTCACGCTGTAGCATCCTCCGATAAGCCACATCGCCATAAAGCCAACTCTTCCTTTTTCCGTAAATATGATCGTTTTACACTGTAAGGGGTATTTTATTCTGCTCTATTCGTATTAAATGACTAGCATGATATTGTAAAGACTTTAACATCTCCATATTCAGTATTACTCATTATTTTCAAAGCACATTCCCATACACTCTATTTAATATTCTCATTTTGAACCTAAGAAGGATTTGTTTTTAGGTTGGCGTCATTGTGTAAAGTTCCACGCCACACATAGAACTGATCTAAGAAGACTTATATAAATGCTGTGTCTATAAAATGACGTCTTGATTTAAGTGAACTTCTTCTAAACTATGAAACGTATGAGTAAAATACATTGCAATTAAGCTTTTCTTTAGAAGATAAAATTAAATTGTCTTCAATCAAGTCATCAAAAAATTATTTAAAAAAAAAGATTAGCAATATAGACATAAATAAAACCGTTGGAAAGCGAAAGGTTTTTGATAAGTTAACAAGCAATACAATAGTTGTTATAAGACCATGAATTTATAAAAATATCCTTTTGTTTTATTTAACTGTGGCTAATCCTGAGGTTTTCTTAGGATAGAGATTTATAAGGAGTACCTGACGTTGCACATCTTAGAGATCACCTCCGAAGGACGCCGTTACAAAGGATATTCTACTCCTAATAAAAAATCCCTGGGCCGTCTGTTGGGTTTGAACTCGAACTAAGAACAACCTTAGGTATAGAAAGCTGTTATATTAGCCACTAATCCATAGGTGACTCATATGGTGTTTGTAATGAGGGAGGTTATTGTGATTCAGTGTTGCCACCGTACAATAACGTACAAGTTATCATTCTCCCTACAGTACACAAGATTTAAGAAGAAAAAAAAAAGTATCAAATCATAGGAGAGTTGTTTAAATAAATCTAATGTTGTTATAAACCATGTACTAACATTAAACCTAGATAGGAAAAATGTAGTACTCCCCCCCGTAGCATCGTACGATTAGTCGAATTAGGCTAAAGTGACGTAAAACAAACAAAAAAACTCATTATTTATCTTAATATATTTTTATTAAAGATATTGCAAATGAAAAACATGAAGAGAAACTGCATATTGCCAGCCCTCTACTAGTCAAGATCTCGAAGCCATCTTCTCTTCAGACACCTCGATAGATTATCAGGAATTAAATAGGAAGCAAGGATTGAAACTAGAGGATTAGAGCGGGAGTGGAGTTTGTCATGGATGGAATGATTCCTGGTACTAGCAAAATCAGTTACATATGGAACATGGAGGTCTTTATGAATGATTTTATTCGTGACAAAGTAAGGAGCATTGAGAATTTTACGAAGGATTATACATTGTAAGGATTGGATACGGGAAGAATTAGATGGTTTTGTAGAGCAGTTTCTTGTCTTTTCAGTCTTGTATGCGGATTCCATGTAAAGCGTTTGTCAAGCAGGAGTCCTAAATCGCTGATCTGTTCAACAGGGACAAGCGGAATACCATCAACTAACACTGTAGGGCAGGATGCTATAGGTTTTCGACGAAGGGTAAAAGTAATTGTTGGGATATTTTGTAATTGATTAAAATTCTCCGATTCTGACACTATACCTCAAGGTCACTGAACGAACGTATTAAAACGATAACTTTATTATGTAAACCTATCCTAAGATATGTTATATACCTGTGGCGGTCGTGAATAAGTGGTTAAGTCAAAATCTATCATTTTAAAGGTGTGCGACTTAAACTTTACGTTTTACCCAAAATAGAGTTATAACATACAGCTTTATTTCCACCTGAAATTTCTTCCACCAAGAAATTTCTTTAACCAATTTAACGCGACGTGGGAGACGGTCTGAGAGAGCGATACGTGGAGTTAATTCATTTTTGATATAACTCGAGCTATCCAGTTTTTCACGACCGCCACAGGTATAATAGTTAACAGATGTTCAAGAAGAATTACTCGATAAATAACTAAAAAAAATAATAATAAATAAGCTCGGTATCAGGGCTGGCTGGAGAGATCTCGCCTCAGCTTGAGCTCTATGGGTCGGCAAAGTGGTTTTCTTCTAGAGCAGTTCTTCCGCTAGGGCGGTCCCAGCTACGGGACCAGGGGGTAACTCAAGATTAAAACGAGGAACCAGCATTTTCCAAGGTGTAGAAATAATTAAAGTGAAGATAAAATCGGGTTAAGGTGAGAAACACGTTCTGTTTTTATTTGCAAATACTTAGAAAGAAGCATAAAAAATCCGGTACGGGAAACACAAGATTTTCATTTACATAGCTTGTTAAAAGCAATTAAAGAACTATTGGATAAAGTTAGAGTTGAAGAATCTTGAAGCATAATATTTAGTTTCTTTCTACGATAATCACTTATGTTTATGCCCTATACATCACTTTATATTACCTTCCACAATTTAGTATATAAGATAATTTTGTTTTCTAAATTGCTTAGATTTCCTGCAGTATATTATACATCTATTTTACTAATCTAATGTTATGTTGGTAAAAAAATTTACCAAAAATACTATTTATGCTCATTTCCTCCTTTAGTTGTTTATCAAATTATTTCATCTTGTATGTTTAACTGGTCTTATTTTTCAATTTTAATTATAATAATAAAATAGTTATTTTAAATAAAATATTTTTGAATCTACAAGATTAAATGTACCATAAAAAAAAAAAAAAAAAATCGTCACTTAAGGCTTGTCAGACTATTTAATTCAGAATGAAATCTACATAATAATTAAGCCCATTAAATTTTACACCCATATAGCTGGTTTAATCAAAATCGTTTTAGCAGTTTTAAGAAATAAGTAAAAAAGTGCTAATTGCTTGGAATAAATTTGAGCTTCTGGTTGGCCTCTAATTGTTAATAAATATAGTTTAAAATAATTACACATTGTAATACATTATTACTTTATATACTTAATGTATTGGTTTATTATTTTCAATAATCAACCTTTGTAATCGACCAAAAAAAAAAAATTACCCCTGCTCAAAATTTGAGGGTTTACGTTTCAAAATGCGTAGAATTCGAATAACGAATAAAAAAATCCGTTTGTCCGCCGTCCGCGGCATTTCTCCGAAATTACTGGACCAATTTTTTTGAAATTCGCCCAAAAAATACTAGTCTATTCAACGATGATCCTAACACCTAGACGTTGATATTAGTAGTTTAATTTTAAAATGGCGGTCGATTAAAAGGGTTTTATTCAATAACTCAGTTCTTTTAGAAGATAGAAAAAAAATGTAGTAGTGTTTTTAACCACCAAAACGCGAATACTTTTATAAAAGAAAACAAATTGATATTGTTCACATAAATACGCTCATAACTCAGTTATTTTTGACGATAGAGAAAATTATGTATTGAGTTCTAGAATCAGTAAAGCGATAAACAAAAGAAAAAAAAAAAGGAAAAATAAAAAAAATCGAAATCTCGCTTATATATATCGCTTGTAACTACGTTATTTTCGAAGATAGAAAAAAATCATAATTGTTTTTTAATTAATTATATAAAAGAGAAAAAAAGAAAAGAAAAAATCGGTGTTTTTAAAATAAATACGTTTATAACTTCGTTATTTTTTAAGATAGAGAAAAGTGTGTATATAGTTTTAGAGTCAGTAAAGCGCGATAAACAAAAAAAAAAAAAAAAAAAAAAGCATTACATGTCAATAATACAATGAAAATGAATAGAAACTTTATTACCATCAAAACAATTATCTTGAACTAATGATTGACGTTATAAACTCGGTAACGACAAACTAAACTTTGCCATTCACAAGTAGATAGCGAATCAGGGTTACAGGAGATCCCAGATCTATTCTCCAAAAAAATTTGGATTAAATGAAAAAAGAATCATTGAATTTGGCTTACAACTAGCTTAGATATTGCGTTTTGAAATCAGTGGTAGTGATATGATGCTTTGAATTAGTGCTTTTCATATTACTTAATTGCCTATCAACAGCCTTATAAACAGATTTACCCCAATATTATTATTTGGAAATAATAAACCATGGTGTAATAATTTGCAGCGTTATTACACATTATTTATTTTAGTTATTACACATTGTAGTACATTCTTATTACTTTAAGTATATATTTTTTTTTTTCAATCAGGAAAAATATTTACGAAATGGATACAAATACATTTATTGCATGTTTTATAGTATTTTCGTATGTTATTAAACAACGAAGTATACAATCGATAACTATGCAGTTTATTTAAACAGAAAGAATTTTATTTCAAATGAGAAAAAGTTCAACCAGCCACCCAAACAACAGAGCGTAAACCATCCGAACATGTTGAGCTAAAAGAAAAAAAATAAGAGGTGTAAAATTTCTGTCGGCGTTTGCTGTTGTGTCATCGGATGCCAGTGGTGCAGAAACATGTCCGTTAGACCGTACGGCGCTTTTTTTTGATGGGGGGGGAGAGAGAGGATTTTTCCACGGAAATTATTCGGTCACCTTTACAGATAGGTTTTAAAGTTAAATCAATTAACATAAGTTTATTAGTGTTATTTAAATATTAAAACAGATATGGGTAGCCCTCCGCACTGGTCTTGAGTTTGAAACAGGAGGGAGCGGGATAATTATTTATTGTGTGATATCATCTGTGGTTCGTCCGAAGGTTCTTGGATCCCTCATGCAGCCTATACAGCCTTGCAATCTAGATCTCTTCCTTGCATAGTCTTTGGCCTAGAGACAATAAGAATTATAAAAATAATTTTCAGATTTGTCTTAGTTATTTCGTAGAAGTTTCATGTGACTGACTTATAAGATGACTTAAATTTATTTATTTATTATAAAGAGAACGCATTTAGTTTTCTGTGAAAAAAATAATTAAATTTATTCTTTCTCGACTAAACCTCTAGTTTATTTAGTGTAACTCCGTTTCCTAATCTACCCACATCGTATTTGCGAATCATAAAAATAATGTGACTTTATCAACAAGTTTTCCTTCACTCCGAGTCAATATTTTTTAGGATCATTTCTATTCAGCATCCTCCATACATCTACGGTCTTATGCAATTTAAATCTTGAGTCCAGTCTCTATAAAAAAGAACGCTGAAGAATTCTCACTTCCTGAGTCCTACTCATAGAACTAAAATTTTTGGTCACATATTTCTGGTCTACCTCTGGAATTCTCAAGCTACTCATATCCACCATGCTTGTTCTCTGTCATTCAATCCTCAGCTGTCTTCCCAAACAGATGTTCAATAATTTGGATATTTCAAATTAAATATCAGACTTTTAGTGGAAAAAAGTAAAAAACTTAGTTAATCAATTAATTTTTTTTTAGTTTTGTTCAACAAACAACACCCTAAGTTATTTACTTTTTCTATATACCTCTTTTTTCCCTAGTCTTACCATAGTAAAAAAAATTCCTTTTTGCCATTGTACATTTTAATAGTACATATATATTATTCTTAAATGACCTAATCCCAGAATAAAAATAATTTTTTTACTGAGCCCAAAAACCTTTCTTAGTTTGAGTACTATGTTTTTTTATTTAATTAAGTATTTCTTATTGGCAACAAAGAGCAGCTTATATCGTTATTAGTATTCGACCATCGAATGAAAAGTAAACTAATTGAGTTTTATAAAATTAGGGAAAATTTAGAAACGAGTTTGGGTATTTTTTAATCATTTCAGAACGTCACTGCCCTCTTTGGCCTTTTATTATAGATTAAAAGCAGGATTTGAAATCCTTTTTGGATTTCTAAAAGGTTTATTTCCTAAGGAGAGGGATTTCTATAAATGAAACTTTTTATTTTATTTTTCAATAATGAGCCTGAATTGACCAAGAAGAAAATTCATATTAATTTCTACTAAAAATTTGTTATAAAATTATGCGAAAAAAAAAGTTCTCAATACTCCGTTCTTTTGAAACCAAATAGCTACAAGTTCGTCTCTCAGGCTGGGTTACATTTATCTCAGCATTTATCCCCCACCCTCACCCCCTGGCCCGAGAAACCTCCGTATAGCTCTTCAAAGGCGAGGTAGGGGTAAACAAAAAAAAAAAAAAGATCATAATTGACAAAAAGTTATTTTTTAATTAATATTTTAGAACACGGCTCATAATACAGAGATAGGTTGGGAGACCAAAAATTCACGGTTTTATTTTCATCACTGAGGTTTTCCTACCCTTAAACCAAATCCTTAGGGAGTGTGTGTAGAGTGTGAAATATGGAAGCTTAGGATGGAGCAAGGGACATTAAACCCCATGAGAAGATATGAGAATAGTTCCAGGATATTTGGCTAAAATATTAGCTAGATAGCGAACCACTCGTAAATTTTAGTGAAGGAAAATCGATTTATTAGCGAATAGTTTGTAGGTGCAATGATTATTTTTTAAAAAAGGGAAGTTGATTTGTAAAGGTTACAGCAATTGAAAATTCCTCATATTTTTGTCATTAAAACAATTTCTCTGAATCGTTTTCTTTTATTGATGTATTCAGTTTTTAAATAGACAATTCTTTAGTATATAATAAGAAAGCTATATGCCATAAACTATATTCTACTTTTTACACGTTTCTTCCTCAATTCAGTTGCCCATTAATATTAATAACGCATTGAGCTCTTGATGCGTGCTTGGTGTATGGTAAATTTAGAGCCGGGTGTTGAAGAACATCAAATATAACTTAAGGGCTAAGCATCTTTCCTTGTACCATGCTGAAAGAATTTCACATTTCTATACCAAATATCGACGAGATCGGTTTATCACCCTTAAAGCGATAAATTCCTTCAAAAAAATACATTTTTCTAATGCTTTTCAATGGTATATTATACATCTACATTACTATTATTTTGAAAAAAAATTGGTGGTGGCAACACACGACTTTCAATTACCTAGACTGTTAAAATAAATTTAAAATAATAATACTAATAGGCTGACCGAAACCAAAGAATCGATGCCGGTACCACCAAATTCCGCCTACACAGACTCGTCCAGTGTTCACCGTTCAAGCCCAAGCCCTCGAGATCAGCCTTAACGCAATCCTCCCATCGACGCTTCGGTCTACCTTTCCGACGCCTACCAGTCGGATCAGCGAATAACAACTTTCTCAGAATCCGCTCCTCACCGAGCCCAACAACTTTAATCGCCCATTTGATTCTGCGATGCTATCAACTCGTGGAACCTCCTAAACTCCCCGGTTACCTCATCTCTCTTCGGGCCAAATATTTTACGCAGTACCTATTTTCGAAAACCTTAAGCCTTAAACCTTTTATAATAGTTTTATAAATTCTAACCATTAAGTTTTTAGATAGAAGCCGCGAACTAAGTAATTTAGTAACTGAATAATAACACGCATTTCCCACCTTTAACCGGGACTTTTTTTTTCCTGGATTTCATTATTTCTTGTTATCATTGAACCTAAATATAAATTTAAAAACTATAAATTATACTTCAACGTGATAAATATTTTTATGAATATATTTTAAGTTGATTTAATAAAACGTGTATTTATTTTCGTTGAAAACATGTGATTTAGATTAAATAATGTAACTATTCTTTTCTTTACTATATATATCATATATAGTTAAGTGAAAGTAATAATTATCCTCGAAAAATATTTCAATTCTTTTCTCTTTTAGTTGTTAATAAATTATTTTCATATTTCAAATTCACATTTTTTTTTTGGTTTATTATATTCAATAATGAACCTTTGTAATAAAAATAATAAACAAAAAAAATGACCCCTCCCCCTAACCTCAAAATTGGAGGGTTTCGTTTGAAGTTACGAAGAACCCTAAAAACGAATAAAAATTCTGTTTTCCTAATAAATGAATACAAAAATTTAGCGATATTTCAGAAAGAATTAAATTTCCTAGAAAATGAAAGAATAATTGAAATTTGTTCAGAACTACAATCTTTACAGGTTTAAGATGTTACTGAAAACTATAACTCGAGCATTATTACGATCGCGATACCTTCATATAAAGAATGTAATAAATCCTGTGTACTATAATAAATTATAAATATATTTGACCTTTATAAACGAAATATAATATAAGGGCTTGAACCCTTAAAGATGAAAGAGCCCTGAAAGCCATTGTAGTCTACACAAAATCCCGCTGAAGTTGCAGGAAATTGCTGAGCCTCTGTAAGTTCAAGTCCCTCCACTTGGCTAAGTCCTGTCTACCTTAGCACCTTTCACTGTCGAATTCCTATTATATAATATACAAGGGAGGTATGCTAACTAAAAATTAGGTGCGCGCGGCACAAAATCACAAGAAATTCGTTGAAAGAAAGAGACAATAATTATAAATAAAAATAATATTTCTAGCTTATATTTATTGAAACTTAACAAGTTAGTAATTACAGAAAAATTTAAATTAAAAATGAAAAAACACCGTTGTTAAAAAATATTAAATACAGTGAGATATGAAAACAAAATTAAATTAAATTCTTCATTATCCGAGGACAAGTTCCTTTAGAATAACATTGACATAATATATAAATTGGGCTACAGAGCCTTAGAACAATTAAATGAACAAAAATTTAACCAAAACTAATAAAATAACAAAAGTGTAAATAAATAACAAAAGTGGGTGTCGAGCCACGTGGGAATTACCGGTAACGAGCCACTGCAAGGAAGAGGAACAGCCATCTTGACCCCGTCTGAACTCAGTGAACCGCTCAGAAAGCAAGAAGATGACCGATGGCAAACAATGTGGGACGTTAGCCCGGTAAGCAAACTGAAGCATATAAAACAAACAGTGAAACCCTGGTCTACATCTAGCCCTAGCAGCTGCAGGGAGGAGGTCGCGTTGACCCGGCTGAGGATAGGACATTCGCGACTGACGCATTCTTATCTTTTTGCTAGGCAGCCGGTGCCCCGATGCCAGAACTGTGATGGAACCCTTACCATTCGGTATATTTTTCAAGAATGCCCTTATTACTCATCAAACCTGAATAAAATTGGACTAAGCCCGAATATTTCAGCGGTGCTGGGTGGGAGAGAAAACCATTGAATTTGTTTTTGATTTTCTTAAGGAGCAGTCATTATTATCGAAACTATAAAGACCATTCCTAGTCAGTTAGCATTACTAGTATTAGCTTTTTAAACTATTGTTTACATAAAAATATTTTTTCTTTCTTTATTTTTTTTAATTTATTTATTTATTATTTTTTTTTATTATTATTATTTTTTTCTTTCTTTCTCTCAATCACTCATTACCTAATAGTTCTTTCTTATAAAGGTTGAATATACATATAGTGTCTAGGCGTCGATGACCTTAGGTTTTTACTCCTTAAAACCAAAACAAACAAAACCAAAACTAATTGAATCTGAAGACCTGGAGTGTGTATAACGAGAACGGACTGAGGATTTGAATTGTAGAAGATCGAAAATGTACCCTTGACGGCGTTAGGATAACTTGGTAAAATCATGATGCAAGGGAATATTTGCGACGGTTGGGAGGGTAAAGCCGCTTTAACTCGACATAAGAGGTGTACTTAAGGACCACGAGGATAAATCGAACAAAGCCCTTAAATAAGCGTTTTATTTTGATTTCTAGATCTCCTAAAACTCTGTTATATACCTTAAAGCATTTTTCGAAGTGGGGGAATATTAGAAAAGTAACAGAAGTAAATGAGAGGAGTTTTCGATTTTCATACGGGAATGGGACGGAAAGAATTCAGTCGCTTTAAATTGGAAAAATTATGACGTGGAATTTCGGAAATATGGTTTTTAAAGATTTTTTTAAAGAATCATATTCAGTTAATGATATTTAATCCGATTAAATTTTACATCAGTATAGCGAGTGTAATTAAAATCGTTGACCTCTATTTGAAAAAATCGTATTAAGGTGAAAAATGCATAGTATCAAGTGGTACTTTTGTTTCGTCGATTTCGTTGGAAAAATTTCTGTTACATTCCAGGCTTGTATGCTTCTGAATTACGAAATTCAGTTCTGTACAACTTATTTATTTATTATTATTTGTATTTTTTAGCACTTTATTTTCTCAATCGTGCATTTTAAGGAATTAAATCTCTCCAACTTAACATCTGGAGATTAACAAAGATTAGGCAATGAGGCCCTTCTTCTAGTTTGTTTCCACCTTACAACTATAACTTGTAACCCTCGACTCATAGATTGCCTACACTGAGTGGAGAAGGGTGTGGGTTCAAATTTGTCTTTATCTATTATTCAGTGCGCCACGTTATTTTTAATGTAAATAACGAAAACATTTAACTTCAATAAAGTCAGTCATTTATATTAAGTTATTGAGAAATAAATTAATTAAATTCTGGCCGTACCTTTACACATACCATATACAAACAAACATAAAATTACCCGTATAATAAAGAAATAAAACTATGTATATTTAATTAAAGGAGAAAATAAAATAAATAAAAGACAAATTCACACATAAAAAATATATTTACATCAACTAAAAAAAGCCCTACTCTAGTTTGTAATTGAAATAAAACTATTTATATTTAATTAAAGAAAATAAGTAAACCAAACCCATCTTTACACATACAAACTATATTTTCATAGACAAATTAAAAAACAAAACAAAAAAAAAACCATAGTCTATCCTCTATAAAATCTATATACATTGTTTAGTTATATACTCCTTATTCCCCTGGCCAGTAGGATTACTCAAGACACAACACAGGGAGGCGGGTTAGAAGCGCTCTCCCAATTACCCTGAGTCCTCGTGTGACAATTCTCCTTCAGACAATCTCCTTCCCGGCAAAATCTTCCGGCTTCCTCACGAAGTATAGTTGAAGAGAACGAATCCAGCGTGGCTGCCTGTCACTTCAGGTGTCTTGCTACTGCCACTCCGTGCACCTCCCTGCCTTATCAAATGTGAGATGTGCATGCAACTTCTGCGCCTCCTCACTGCTAATTAACTACATATTTTTGGTACGCCCAGAATATATAACTAATATTATTTAATTATAACAGTACTATTAATATTGCAACCGAAACAAACTTATACTATTTTTTTTTTAGTTTCTTCCATAGCTGAAGTATTCTAGAAGGTTTCAATTAAAATAAAAAAATAAAATAAGGGCATATATACAAATTTCGCTGATTCAAAAAACTTCGAGTTGCTCTCACTAGAAAAATGTTAAATTGTTGATATTTTCAACCCTTCGTGAAATTTCATTGTTTTTAAGCTTTGGAATCACGTCCCTTTTGCGATTCTTCTTAGAATACCGTTTTGTAATTACTGAAAAAAATTTTCCGTTAATTTCGCTGTGTGCCAGAAATGTCAACAGCGAAGGACGAAGAATAGTTTTGTATATGATCGCTTTTAATCGAAGAGATGGAACTTGAGGGTTATATTAAACCGTTAAGCCGAAACATTTTTTGCCTCACAGATTTAATTCTTTTAGAAAATTGAACTGAACATTTTTAATGTTATAAAACTTATAGTTTTTGAGCTACACCTACTACACACATATATACACTATTTAACGGGAATATTGATCGGTCATTTGGACTTAGGTGACCCTAGACGAGTATTTCTGGGAAAAACTCGAATTCTCAAGTTTTTGTCCTTTCTATATATTTCCTATACAGGTAAGTGAGCTTATAAATAATAAAACAGTATTCACTGATTGTAGCTATAAGTTTTTTAACTTCACAAAAATTTTATGTATTACAAAATTCCTTGTTATTCTATAATTAGGCACATTGATATCATTTATGGAAATGCAAAGTGAATAATAAAAGAAAAAAAAAGGAATAATTCCTGGCCTGAGCCCAAGATAAATAATGCAAGATGGCGCATGCAGGGACTGCCTGAATAATATTTTAATAAAGGAGGCATTCAGTGTTTCTATTGTCCGCATTACTGCATTTCATAAAACATTTATGATGCCTTGGTATTTCCCTACATAGATGTGTAATATATATGCACTCAATCATACGAGAAAATTAATGAAAATGTTATCTCAAAGTAGTGATTATGGACATTTTTTTTGTTTGAGAAAACTAATCGATAAGTCAACTCACAAAAAAAAATGTAAATTTCGCCCTGACTAGGAAAAACAATAAATTATGGGCATGTCTACTTCTGGACATGATTGCTTTTTTGGTACTTTTAGACTTCAAGAGATAAATTAACTTTAATAATTATTTCTTTTATTCCTAATGTATTTATATTATATTTATATTTACACCTGTCATGCGGTTAAAAATAAGTGAATGTGAATGACAATAGAGTTGATGTACCGTGATAGGGATGATGGAGAGAGGATGTCCAGCGGCAACTCTTCCTGGAGTGTTTCCTAATTCGTATGTTTGTTAGGAGGTCCCTCAGCAAAATTCTTTTTACCCTTTGAGAGTTTAGTGTTTCATGATGTTATGGTTAAAATTTGCAAAAAAAAAATAAAATAAATTAAAAAAAAAAAAAAAAACCCTAACTCTAACTATGCCCCAGATTCTCAGTGGAAACGGTGGGTTCCAAAATAAATTTTTCTCGAGCGTCACGCTATTTCTTGATAATAAAAAAAAAGTAAATAGCGAAACCCTTTAAATTAATGATATCATTAACGAAAATAAAAATAAAAATTTAATTTACAAGTCAAAAAAGACAATGATTGATAACAGGTGGATTACGAACTGGTTACCTCACAATCTGTAATCACCTACCTATCTCATGAATGGAATCATATGACGTCACCATAATACCTTCTTTCTAGCATATTACTGCTGACTCGACGATGGTTGTACAATGTTACCTTTTTAAGGTTAATATTAAATAGAAAATATTCAAGAACAAATTACATAAACAAAAAAAAAATTTATTTCTAACAGTAACGTAAAAAAAAAAAAATGTTTAGTTAAACAGATAAAAAAAAACTTATTTCTACTCATATCCTAGTTAATTTTGCCTTAAATATATATATATATATATATATATATATATATAATATATATATATATATATAATATATATATATATATTAAAAATATTTATATTGCAATGTATTGATGATACTGAGGGGATTTCATTCTCAATCATAGGTCTGGAAATTATGTTTACATAGTTTAAGTTTACAATCTATATAATAGATATATTTAATAATAATTGCTCCAATTTGAATATGTTAGTAATTTAATGTTCCCCTGCATGCCACCTACTGGGATTGGTAAACACGAAACCTTTGGAAAGGAAATCCAATGGTTTCATTAAATGTTAGTCTATACATATATTAAATATATCAAATAAGCTAGTTTTTTAAGGTACCGTATATATATATATATATGTTTATATATATTTGTCCTTCTATCTGATGCTACAGGTTCTGAGTTCGAATCCCACTCTCGTCGGGGCTTTTATAAGAATGTAAAAAAATGAGGATTCAACCTCTCCCCCGGATATGTGAGACCCGTCAGCCAAAGGGTGGCCACTCACAAAATTATTCGTAGGGAGTGATAACCCTACACTAAAAATAGCATCTTAAAACGTGAGTGTAAACTCGCAGGAGTTTACACCGCGAGGCCCAGGGCCTAACCGGCCTATCGCGCCACTGAAAAAAAAAATCTTTTGGAACCTTAACCACTCTGGTTATAAGTTTATTTAAAAGAATAAATCACCTTGTTCCTTTTTCCGCTTCGAGAAACAAACTCCTTTTCTCTTTTCCACAACTATCATCTTATAGCGAAAAACAAAAGTCTATCAACATGTGTTTTTTTTAAAAAACATTTTTGTATTTTGAGTAACCCTCTTCGAGGCAATAATAAAAAAATCTTAATTATTATTTAACTTAAATTCATAATTTGTTTTTCCAACGTAACAATGTTTCCTATTAATGTGTTGATATGTCCATGCAAGTGGTAAAAACGTGTGTATAGGGTTCGAATATGTTCGTTTACTATTGGCATGTGTATGTCTGTATGTAAATTAATGTTTTTTATTTAACTTATTTAGAAATAATAATAAAATTCAATTAAAGTTTTTTTTTTTTTCAAAATAGGAAAAGTTTATAAAAATATTGGTTTTAAACCTGATTATTTTGTTTTGAACCAATATAGATCCTAAGGGGTTAGTCCTAGCGACAATTGTTATATTACAAAAATACTTTACACTAACCTTATGATTTGGAAACTGTTGAAAATTTTTTGATCCGAGCAGCACCAGTAGGGCAAGTGCGTGTCATAAAAGTGCCCAACAATACCAAAAAAAGTAGTCAAAACATGACTTTTCCATTTAAACCAACACAGGTCTAAATTTTATATACCAAAATAAATTCAAATTTCCAAAAAATCAGTTAATCTTTATCCCCCAAACGGTGCTTAAGACCGGCTAAATATACGAAGTTGAATTTGATGACTAAATAAAGAATAAAAGAGCGCATATATTTTTTGATAATAGAACATTAATACCGTTGGAAAGAGAAAAAGTTTAGAAAAAATATTGCCTTATACAAAAAGTTGTAAAATGGAATGAAGAGTAAACAATAGAGCATAACCTCATTACTGATTATTATACATAACAATTTAATACTGTTATATTGCATATACGACGCCAACACTAAAAAATCTGGTGCGAGCAACACACGACTTTCACTTACCTCCATTTTTAAAATAAATTAAAGAATTTTCAAATACAGTTAGATATAAAAATGAGTGAAATCATTAAAGAATTAATTAAATGGAATTTATATATAAAAAACATGTGTTTTATTAAAAAATAGATTACCTTATTATCTAAATTAATCACTTGTATCAATTGATTGTGTATGAGATAATATTTTTTCTAAAATCTCAAGCTTTCCAACGGTATATCATACATGTATATTACTGCTCTTATGTTCAAAACCGAAAAATTGCATTGAAAAAATATTTTTTCTGTTTTCTCCTTTAGTTGAGTATCGAATTTATTCAATTTATATATTTACCTGTTTTTCATCAGCGTTACACAAGATAATCTAGTTATTATTATTGAATCTACAAAATTAAAGGTACTTTAGGGGAAGAAAATTTAAAATATCGGCATTTAAGCCCTGTCATACCATTTTTATCCAAATAAAACCTACATGATATTAAAGCACAATAAATTTTACATCGATATAGCGAGTTTAATCAAAATCGTCGGAACCGTTTTGAGAAAATCGAAAAAAGGTGCAAAATGCATGGTATAAAGTGCCTCTTCTGATAAGCTCATTTTGATGAAAAAAGTTTCGTCACGTCTCGGGCGTATAGTTGTCTTAAATACGAAATTTCAGTTTCATAGGACTTACCGGTTCCGCCCGGGAGTTACCACACACACACACACACACAGACCTTTTTGCGGGACTTGGTTATTTGGACCCAGGGGACCCTAAAACGTGTATGTCCGTTGAAAACTGGAATTCGAAAATTTTCACGATCGCAATACTTCCCCTTACTATATATAGTAAGTGAAAGTAAAATACAAAGGTAAAACATGTCTTATTACTTTCACTTTTTTACTTTCACTTACTATTTTCATTTAAAATAATACCTATATCTCCTAAACGATTGATTCTAGCGAAATATTTTTACTTTCACTTACTATATATAGTAAGGGGAAGTATTGCGATCGTGAAAATTTTCGCAAAGTCCCGCAAAAAGGTCTGTGTGTGTGTGTGTGTTGTTGTTGTTGTTGTTTTGGGGTTTTGAGGCGTAAAACCCAGGGGTTATCAACGCCTATAGTTCTCTTTAAGTATAAATAAATAAATAAATCAAAACTAATAAACTAGGCGTATAATAATTAGATAAAATAGTAAACAAATAAATAAATAATTAAAAAAAATAAATAAAATAAAGATAAGTTAAATTAAAAGAATATATTTTATTAAATAGTAGGTGTTTCTTAAGAAACCTGAACAGCGCCGAGATGTTGTTTTCATTATCGGAAAGTATGAAGGATATATTAGGTATAAGCCCAAATTTGTTTAAACCTGTCCTATAAGAAAGGCATTCTTCTAAAATGTGGCTGATAGTCAGGATACTGTTACAATGTGGGCACTTAGGAGGTGGTTGCTTGGTAATGAGATGAAGATGGGTCATGTTAGTGTGGCCAATCCTTAATCTGGCCAGGACAACTTCTTCTCTGCGGTTTGAGCGACATGATGAGGACCAAGGCCCCACTTTTGTTTTGACGACTTTCAGTTTGCTAGCAGGACTCTCGTCCCACATGGACTGCCAGGCAGCCGATATTTCCTTTCGGAGCGGCTGAGACATGTCTCGCGGTGTTAGGATAGCTACACCTTGACCCAGAAGGGTGAGCGCCTGTTTGGCGGCCCTACCCGCCAGCTCATTACCCACTATCCCCACATGGCTTGGGATCCAAATAAAGCATACTGTCTTTTCCAATTCTTGGAGCATATGGATATATCGGTGTATCTTTAGGACAAGAGGTTGGGGAGAGTACATGCTATTTAAACCTTTTAAGGCACTCAGTGAGTCGGTAACTATGGTAATTGAGTGTGAGGGAACTGACATAGCGTAGTGTAAAGCTGAAACTATTGCTTGAAGCTCTGCAGTATAAATGTTACATAGTTTATGTAATTTTATTTTGTGTGTCGAGTTGTGTGTAACGAATGAGCAGGCTGTAGATTCTTTTGATTTTGACCCATCTGTATAGATTAAAAAGGTATCCGGAAGAGTATGGAGCAGAGTGGTAAATTCATTTTTGTATTCGGAAGGGGAGGTATTGGTTTTGAGTAATCGTGACAAGTCAAGCATAATATTGGGGGGTTTGTGAAGCCACGGAGGGTTTAGAGGTTCTGGTTTGCAGATAGGTAAGCTTTTAAGGAAATCGATGGCGGAAGACATTCTTTCTGTTAAAGGGAGGGTTGAGTTAGGTTTGTTTCTAAAAGCATTTGTGAATTTTGGTTTAAATATGGAGTATGGGTAGGATGATCAGGTTGGAGAATTAATTTCGATATATAGTTCACAGCTAGTTTTTTTCTTCTAAATAAAAGCGGAGGTATACCTGCTTCGGCGCATAAACTAAGAACTGGGCTTGTTCGGAAGGCTTCGGTTGCGTTTCTGATGCCCATATGGTGCACTGTATCCAGCTTATTTAGAGTACGAAAACGAGCCGATCCATAAACAAAGCATGCATGATCTAATTTGGAACAAACTAAATGTTGGTAGCTCTTAAACATCGTAGAGCGATCGGATCCCCAGGAAGTATTGCTAAGGTATCTTAATATAGTAAGTTTTTTTGTTGTAGCCGATTTAAGTGCTGAAACATGTGGTTCCATTGATAGTCTTTTATCGAACGTCAACCCCAAAAATTTATGACTATTTGTATAAAGAATGGGAGAATTTCCGAGGTAAAGTGTAGGGGAGGCGGGAGTATTTCTTTTCCTGCTGAAATGTAGAGCTCTGGTTTTTTCGGAGGAGAATTCGAGATCAATGGAATGTGACCAGTTGTTGATGCGATTAATAGCGTCTTGTAGCTTGTGCTGTATAGTAGTAACGTTTCCATAACGGCAGGCAATGGCTAAATCATCTGCGAACAGCATCGGTTTGACACCTCGAGGTAGGTTGAGCCCCAGTTCGTTGATAGCGAGGCAAAACAAAGTCGGACTAAGCACACAGCCTTGTGGGACTCCTTTCATCTGTTCTTGCTTCGCAGACAGTTCGCATCCTATCCTAATTCTAAAGAAACGATGTTGAAGGAATTCCTGTATGTAATGGAATAGATGACCATGTATCCCATTGGACGAGAGTTTGCTGAGGATCACTGAATGGTCAATGTTATCAAAAGCTTTAGTCATGTCGAAGAATATGGCTATTAGTTGCTGGGAATTGATAAAGGCGTATTGGATTTCGGTTTCTAGTGTGACTAGGTGATCAACTGTGCAGCGGCCTTTGCGGAATCCAGATTGAAATGGTTGAAGCAAATTGTTGTTTTCTATCGTCCACATCAGTCTTTTGTTTACCATACGCTCCATAATTTTTCTCAAACAACTAGTGAGGAATATGGGGCGATAGCTGTTGAGTAAACGCTTATCTTTTTCATTTTTTGGAATAGGGATGACAAATGAGTGACGCCAGAAATTCGGAAATTGTCCCGTGGACCAAACATGATTATAATAATTAAGCAGCCATGTAAGCGTATTGCTAGGTAGATGTTTAATCATGTCATGGACCAGATCGGGGCCAGGAGTGGATCCTTTAACGGAGGACAAAATATTTTTTAGTTTCCACTTTGAGAACGGGATATTATAATCGGCGGAGTCATCATGTATAATTCTATTCACATAATCTATGACTTCACAATCGTTATTGCTTGAGCCGGAGGTGTAGATTTCAGAAAAGAAATTGCCAAAAGCATCTGCGACGGTTTTAGGATCGTCGGAGAGTTGTCCATTGATGAGGATGGTGTAACGTGTTGACGAAGAGGATTTAGTGATCTTACGAATTTTTTTCCAGATTTGAGTTGACGTCGTTGACGAATTTATGGAGCTTATATATTTTTTCCATGATTCGCTTTTGCTCAGATTGATTATTCTTCGGCAAAGAGCTCTCTGCTTCTTATATTCTACTAGATTTTCTGAGGTCATACATTTTTGGAATTTTTTGTATGCTTTTCGACGATCTCTGATCGCTTCCCTGCAAGCATCGTTAAGGGTGGTCTTCTTGGTGAGTCAGAAGACATTGGTATCGATTCTTTAGCTGCACGAATGATCGTATTACTGATAGTTGAACAACCCTCATCAATGGTCAATTCATGAGGAGGGGTTCGAGGTGCCGAAGCTAAGGAGGCAAAGAGATCCCAGTCCGCTCTATGGAGCATCCATTTCGGAGTTATACGAGTAGGTTTAACATGTTTCATTTTAATCAGCAAGGGAAAATGGTCACTACCATGTAGATCGGGCAAGACGGTCCAGTCTACGTCGTTATATAGGGAAGGGGAACAGAGGGACAGATCAAGAGCTGAATATGTCCCATAGCTGGAACTTAGGAAGGTCGGGTCACCGGAGTTGAGAAGTAGGAGATTGGAAGTGTCTAGAAAGTTTTCTATTATTTTACCCCGGATATTCATATTTGGAGAACCCCAAAGAGGATTGTGTCCGTTCATGTCTCCAACAAAAATTACAGGACGAGGTAATTGGTTATAAATATCCAAGAGTTGATTGGTGTCTATTGTAGGATCCTGTGGGAGGTATATAGTACATATGGTTAACGGAAAGTCTCGATATACTCTAACGGCTACGGTTTGTAGCCGGGAGTTGAGAGGGATCGATTCGGAGTAAACGGATTTGTGCACTGCTATGAGGACACCGTGGTGACCATGGTTCTGATTTGATCACTCTTTGCGGTATATTTCGAAATTTTTTAGAGAAAAGGGGTCCGTTGGTTTTAGCATTGTCTCTTGAAGAGCAATGACAGTTGCCTCATTATCGTGAATTAAAATTTTTAAGTCATTGAAATGAGATCTTAAGCCATTGCAGTTCCATTGAAGTATCGCCATTTTGAGAGATATGATCGAAAGAGATTAAAAAGTCAGGAGGCAATATAAACATAAAGAGAAGTGCAAAAGAAGAATTAAATAAAACAAGATACGACTGGTAACTAAAAAAATAATTATTTATAGTAATTAGAATTAGATAAATAAACAGATAAGAGAAAGTAGAATTAAACAAAAAAGTAGCGGTGGTAATGGTAAATTTAAATATATGGAAATGAAAGCAACACATGAGAGAGGAAATTAAAAATATATCTTCATATGTTAATAAGGAGACTAAAAAATAAATTAGAAAAGATAAAAGAAGATGTGTAATAATTGTATTTTGTGCTGGAATATAGTTACTTTTGAAAGATAATTTGATAGATTGGTCAGACTCATCGGAACGGATGCACTTCCGGTCGGAAAGAATTGTTGATAGGCAACTAACAGTTAAAAAGTCAGGAGGCAATATGACCATAATGATAAGTGGAAGAGAAAAAAAATAATAAAACAAAATATGACGAGTAATTAAAAAAATAATAGTTTATAGCAGATAGGATTAAATAAATAAACAGGGAAGATAGGGTAGAATTAAACAAATAAGTAGTCGTGGTAGTGGTAAATTTAAATATATGGAAAGGACAGTTACACATGAGAGAGAAAATAATACATATCTTTTTAGATTTTTAGGACAATAAATACAAGACAAGACAATAAATAATTGAAGATAAATAGTAATAATAACAAAAACAAAACAAACAAAAAATAATATTAATAAGAATAATAAAATAAATAAATGAAAAAATAAAATAAATAAATAAAAAATAAATAAATAAAAAAAAAATAAAATAAATAAATACAATAAAATAAGTAAATAATAAATAAATAAAGTAAATAAATAAATAATAAATAATAAGGAATAAATAAATAAGCATAAATTAAAAAAAAATAATAAAAAAAAATAAAAAAAATAAAAATAAATAAATAAATAAAAAATAACTAAAAAATAAATAAATAAATAAAATAAAAAAATAATAAAATAAATAAATATATTTATAAAAAATTGTAATATATAAGAATAATAATAATATTAAAAAAAGGAAATAATAAGGAGAAGAGATAAGTAAGGAAAATAAAATAGTTGTGATAATAAATGGCTGGATAAATAAGGGGGAAAATAATAATGAAAGAAGAAAAATTATATGTGTATACACATATACATACATATATATATTTACATACACATACATACATACACACTCATACAGACATATACACACAAACATATACACCGGCATATAATTATAATAAAATAGCGATACGTAAAATAAACACAATAAAATAATAAGTAAATAAAGTAGTATAGGCAGGTACATAGGCAGAAGCAGGCAGAATAAAAAATAAAAATAAAATAATAAAAAATAATAAATAAAATAAAAATACATAATGGCATCCTTAGTACATAGATATACACATACACACATACAGTATTCACATATGTGGATACACACATATATACCCAGAGATATAGAAGGCACATATACATACACACAAACAGAATTGGATAGGAATATATAATTGAGTAATGAGAAGTGTATTGTGAGTCAATATTAGATTAAGTGTCACTTTTCTTTTTCGTTGATTTTTTTTAGTTTTTGACCTTAATGAAACCCTCATCGTCTACGGATAAATGTTCTGCCGCTCCTCCCATCGAAGCGACGGGGGCGGTGGAAGGTGTGTTCTCTGCAGAGATAGGTGATGGAATGAGGCTGCCTAGGGCGGCCGGAGAAGGAAGGGTGGGGGTAGGGTCGGAGGCAGAGGGAGCGGTGGTGGGGGAGGAGGTGGAGGGGCGTTGTAGAGATAAGCTCCTTGTCCTACGAGGGCTAAGCTGGTTCTGGGACGGAGTTGGTGGTGGGGGGAGGAGTGGGGACGGAGAGCGTCTTATCTTTTCCTCTAGATAACCGGCTATGTTTTTGTTAGAAGTATAAGATTCGGTATTAGTAATGTTATCTCTTGTATTTTTGGTATTAATAATATGTTTAGGCTCAATAAACAGAAAAGGGAGATCAGCTTGAATGCCGATTTCTTTCGTCATAATTTTAGTTTCGTTTTCTTTCATTACTGCCGCGAAGGATTTAACGAAAGTTGTCTTAACATTTCTAAGTTTATATATTTTTCTGGCTTCATTTAGAGATATTTTGTTATTGATTTGAATGGATTTGATTTCTTTTTGAATTTTAAATATCGGGCATGAACGGTCTAGTGCATGGTGCGGGCCATTACAATTAATACAATGAGGAGGATTTTCGCAACGAAAATTTTCTCCATGCTTATTTTTTCCACATTGTATTCAAACAGATTCTTTTCTACATTGGGCCGTAGGGTGGTAAAATCTTAAACAGTTAAAACATCGTTGTGGCGAAGGTATATAAGGCGTGACGTCTACAGTCAGGAAGCCCACTTTAATAGTTTTTGGTACCATAGGAGTTGAAAAAGTCGCTATGTAACTGTTGGTAGCTATTTCTTCTCCGTTTTTTTTTATTTTTATACGAACGATATCGTTAATGATATGAGAGAGTTCTTTCTTAATTTCTTCTATAGGTAAATATTGGAAGTCAAAAACTTTGATAATTCCTTTACTATAGTTTAATGTATTATGAGGAACTACTTCGATGGGAAATTGGCCCCCAAAATCCTTAATTTTTAATAGAGTGGTCGATTGATTGCCCCTATAGGTTTCGACGAGGAGGGAACCATCACGCAGTTTTTTAATATTTTTAATCTCCCCAACGAGACCGGTAATAAATTTGTTTATAAAAAACGGCGAGACTTTTTTAATGTCGTCCTCATCGGTTCGTTTCATGACAAGAAATAAAGGGGATATATTGGGCGTTTCGGAGAGCAGAACTTTCTCAGGAGGATTTTTGATTCTCCCCCGAGGCCTTTTTTTTTTAGCCAAAGGGCTGTTAGGATCGTCTGGGTCATCCATTGTACGGAAACCCAATAAGAGTACAAAAAAAAAAAAAAACAATAAAAAATAGCAATATAAAAAATAAGAGGGAAAAAAAAAATACTACTTATAAGTAAAATAAAAGCTCCTTGTTCTAATTATAATGTTATGAGAGAAATAAAAGTGTAAGAAGTTGGAAAAAAGAAAAAATATGAGTAGAATCTTAAATGCTAGACTTAGCTGATAGCTGAGATCCTTCTCCTCTGGAGTCACAACAAACAATGTGTGTGTCTGTGTGTGTGTGTGTGTGTGTGTGTGTGGTAACTCCCGGGCGGAAACGGTAAGTTCTATGAAACTGAAATTTCATATTTAAGACAACTATACGCACGAGACGTGACAAAACTTTTTTCATCAAAATGAGCCTACCAGAAGAGGCACTTTATACCATGCATTTTGCACCTTTTTTCAATTTTCTCAAAAACGGTTCCGACGATTTTGATTAAACTCGCTATATCGATGTAAAAATTAATGGGCTTTAATATCATGTAGGTTTTATTTGGATAAAAATGGTCTGACAGGGCTTAAATACCGATATTTTAAATTTTCTTCCCCTAAAGTACCTTTAATTTTGTAGGTTCAATAATAATAACTAGATTATCTTGTTAACGATGATGAAAAACAGGTAAATATATAAATTGAATAAATTCGATACCCAACTAAAGGAGAAAACAGAAAAAATATTTTTTCAATGTAATTTTTCGTTTTTGAACATACGAGCAGTAATATACATGTAAGATATACCGTTGGAAAGCTAAAGATTTTAGAAAAAATATTATCTCATATACAAGCTTTTATAAAGTTAATGGAGAGTGATGAAAAGAAGATAAAACTAACTGATTATTTAAGATAATAATATAATAGATTTTTTAATAAAACACATGTTTCTATATAAATTCAATTTTATTAATTCCTTAATAATTTCACGTATTTTTATCTCTAACTGTATTAGAAAATTCTTTCATTAATTTTAAAAACAGAGGTAAGTGAAAGTCGTGTGTTGCTCGCACCAGATTTTTTTTTTTATGACAAGAAATGTTATCACATTTCTGATAAAGATATTGTCTTCAAATTCAACAACTAGTTTAGATATTTCGTTTTGAAATCAGTAGTGTTATGATCTATATCTAAGTGTTATGATATGATGCTTTGAATTAGTGCTTTTCATATTACTTAATATTAACAGCCATGAAACAGTTATACCCTAATATTGTTATTTAGAAATAATAAACCATTGTGTAATAATTTGCAGCACTTTAGAGATATAGTGCATAACATTCTCATACAAGGTTTGATTTAATATTATTAATTATCAGGCCGCTTGTTTGCGATAAGTATGATTGGACAAGGTTTAGATTGTTGGATTTTGTTTGATGGATTATTATTTGATGATTTGATTGCATTATTACCTTCTGTCAATAAAGTAAATCAATATTATCAGATGACGTTTTCCCCATTGTCTATCTTCTTCATTTGTATCCGTTTTTAAAATATAGTTATCTCATTCTTTAATTTTTCAGTATTTTCTACAACTTAAACAACTGAGGAAAACTTAGGGTTTGTTAGAAGGAGCGATGTCTAACATTTCTAAACAACAACTAAAAGTGATGTATGACAGGTCTCTAATTCTTACAAATCACGAATAAGTGATAGAAATATTTTCTCTATCACTTGCCTATATATAAAATATATAGTAAGGGAAAGTATTGCGATCGTGCAAATTTTAGAAATTCAGTTCTTAATGGAAATACACGTTTTAGGGCCGCTTGAGTCCAAATAACCAAGTCGGGCGAAAAGTTCCGTGAATTCTTGAGTGTGTCTAGTATGAAAAAGAAAAGTCGTATGGAATTTCAAACTCACATTTAAGACCATCACATTTACTAGATGTATTTTTATTTAATACAGTTATAAATATCAATAAATATGTTTAAAAAAAACATTTAAGACAATTTTATGTCCGATGTGTTATAGCAGCTTTTTAATTAAAATCGCTTGACCGAAAGAAATACTCCATAATAAACAATGCATTTTGCAAATTTTTATAATTTTCTCAAAAAACGGCTCTAACGATTTCGACTAAACTCGCTGAATGAGTGACAACTTTAATAGGCTTTACTACCCTGTGGGTTTTTTTTTTTTTCTGATTAAAGCAGTCATACTGAGCTTTAATATCGATATTATAAATTTGCTTCTTTTAAAGTATCTTAAATTAAGTAGATTAAAAATAAAAAAGAAGAAAAAGAACTATATCATCTTCATAGATATTAAAAAAAAAAGAAAAAAACAACAGCTAAATATTCAAGTTAAACGAATTTGATAACCATCTAATGGAGCAAAAAGCAAATAAACTATTGTACATAAATTTTTTTATTCCAAGTATAATTAGAAAAATAAACAATTCGAACCGTTTTCTGATAATGTAAAAAAAGTGGAAAATGCTTGGTATATGTATTGGTATAGGTAGTGGCTCTTCTGGTTAGCCGATTGTTATAAAAAAATTGTAACACCTCGGGCGAACAGTTGTCTTCAATATGAAATTTCAGTTTCGAACGACTTTCACATTTTGGTTTATGCTAGACTTACCACACACACACACACAAAATCTGTTCATTCAATTTTACCTAAGTGAAAGTAAAAAGTGCAGAAAATGTTACCACTCCCGGGCGGAAACGGCTATAAGTCCTATGAAACTGAAATTTCATATTTATGACAAATATACGCCCGATATGTTACAAAACCTCTTTCATCTAAATGAGCTTACCAGAAGATAGACTTTATACCATGCATTTTGCACCTTTTTTCGATTTTCTCGAAAACGCTTCCTTCGATTTTGATTAAACTCGCTATATCTATGTAAAATTTAATGGGCTATACTATCATTTAGTTTTCATTCTGATTAAAATGGTCTGACAGGGCTTAAATGCCGATATTTTTCCTGTAAAATACCTTCAATTTTGTAGATTTTATAAAAATAAATATATTATCTTGTTATCACCAATGAAAAATACATAAATATATAAGTTGAACGAATTCGATATCTAACTAAAGGAGAAAATAATTATTTTTTTATTTTGAACATAGCAACAGTAATATACCGTTGGAAAGCTAAAGCTTTTAGAATAAATATTATCTAATGCACAAACTTGTAAAAGTTAATAAAGAGTGATGAAAAGCCGATAAAGCTGATTATTTTAGATAATATAATATAATAGATTTTTTAATAAAATACATGTTTCTATATAAATTCAATTAAATTAATTCTTTTTTTTCTTTTAATCTCTAACTGTATTAGAAAATCCTTTCATTGATTTTAAAAATGGAGGTAAGTGAAAGTCGTGTGTTGCCCGCACCAGATTTTTATACATGTAATTATACAATTTGTTTTGAGAATTTTCATTTAGTTTAATTATAAGCGTTAAATTTTATTTAAATATATTTTCACCAAATATATTTATTTCTTATAGTTTTTTTCTTTATTTATCTTTGTTTCTCATTAATTTTGTATCTTGGACAGATGTAGATATTATATTATGTAAAGTATAATGTTATTTTTAGGGGACTTAATTGCAGGATAAAGTATTTTTATAATATTGAAGGCTGATTATTAACTTCACTACTGTTTTATTTAATTATTATGCACTACGTTTCTGTTTTTGTTAAATTATTCTTTTTTTCATTTTGTATTTGGTTTATCTGTTTTTAAGAATGTAACGTTTTTTATTGATTATTGGCAATTTTATTTCAGGGATTTTATATATTGTAATTAAACATTTTGATGTTATAATTATGAGATTGATTATTTTTAAAGAAACTTTATTTGTACTTGCAGATAAAAATTGTTCTTGCATCAGAAGATGGGATTATAGCCAACAGGTAGCGCATCATAACGAAATAAAATAATGGTGAAGTTAATTATCAGCCTCCAATTTTACTTCAACCTAAAATAATCTACACCTAGTTTAAGTTTTTTTTTTTTCCTTCATTAATAATATTATCTATGATATAATATTGAATGAAAATACCCTGTTGTTGCAGGTGTCGTTCTTCACGACCTCCTACGTGATCCCTTTGGCCCTGATCTGCGGGCTGTACCTGGTGATGCTGGTGCGGCTGTGGGGCGGCACGGCCCCCGGGGGCAGGTGTAGCGCCGAGTCGAGGAGAGGCAAGAGGAGGGTCACCAGGATGGTACTGGTAGTCGTGGCCATCTTCGCCATCTGCTGGTGCCCCATTCAGGTCAGTGTCTACTCTTTCATACCTACCTAAAATTTCTCATTGTAATTTGTAATCCTAAAAAAAAGTTTTTTTAGAATTTATAAATTAAATTAGTTCTCGAAACGAGGAAAATATAAATATATTATTATGGAATAGTGTAGAAGTTGCCTAGATTACAATGCCTCTGCGGCCCTCAAGAGAGTTCCCTTCGAACCAGCTATTGTTTTTATTGTTATCGCGAAGCATCCTTTCAATCATTCGTCAATTTACCCGAGATCGTCGCCGAACCCGTCATATTAAATCAACGTCGTTGTATGAACCCGAGTTCGAGCAACAATGACTAACAGATAATAAAACTTAATTATTTTGTATTAATTTTATAGAAATAGTTCATAATGTACATAAAAACCCAGTAATATAATATTTTTCTTTTCATTTTGTTTTAATCAAAAACATTTGAATTTTTTTTGTTGGTAAATCAAATATTTTTTTTATTTGTTAATTTTTCTCATTTTAAAATTAAACTTTTAGTTATTTTTTGTTTCTAATAAATTTATTTTTTATTGCTAGGTTCTTTTTGAAAAAAAATTTATCCATTTTCACTCAACACTTTTTTTATTTCTTTTTTCATTCTTCCAACGTATCGGCCTTTGCCATTTTCAAGGGTTCAATCATTTTAATCATTCTTTTATATTGCACATATATTTTGTCACATTTTTAAAAACTCTATTATAGGCTGAACTAGCCTTGTCAGCTCGTAATTATCTACTAGCAAGAGTAGTGATAGCTAAAAAGTTAGGAGAATTATTTTTATTCGACATTAAATTGAACCCTCAAGTTTGAGAAAAAAAATGCCGTGGGGGCACAGTTTTAAACTGTAATCCGTTAATATACACACTATTATATAGTTATTATATACACTATCATTTAGACGTAGTGGAGCGTCGTAGGCAGAAGAAGGATGACCCAAGACCACCCCCTGTCATCGCTCGCTTTGTCAAGCGGACCATCCGGGACGAGCTAATTAGAAGTAGAAAGATTAAAAGAGACTTCACTACGAGGGATATCGGCTGGCAGGAAAATGACTGCCACCGGATATATCTAAGCGAGGAGATGACCCCTGCCAACCGGCATCTCTATTGGCTCGCCCGGCAAAGGAAGACGGCGGGAAAATTAAAATACGTGTGGTTTGCTGGCGGAAGAGTTCGGTGCAGAAGAGACGACGGGCACCCAGTTATCTACATCGAACAGGCAGAAGATCTCGAAGTTTTTGTTTGACATCCGGATTCCCGTTTTCTTCATTGCTTCAGTCGGAATTTACCATCGGTTAACAGTTTTACGGTTACAATCTATGCTATATTATTTTTTTCATTTATCATATTGTTCAGTGATTTTTTTTTATATTAGTTCGTCAAATTTAAATTTAATTCTTAGCCCCAAAGATATCTGTATGCATATATATATATATATATATATATATATATATATATATATATATATATATATATATATATATTGTTGTGTTTGTGTTTATATGTATATTTGTGTGTGGGTGTGTATGCATACATGTATATATCTATATTATTTTCTCTTAAATACTAGTATTTATTTTATTTTTTCTGTCTTTCTTTCTCTTCAAATGTTTTTCAATATAGTTTTATACTTACAGCGCCTTTCCTCTCCTACCTCCTTCCTTTTTCACCTTCCATCTCATCTCCATCATGTCTAGTATCCTAACTACCTGCCACGTTAACGCGCAGTCCTTACCTGCTCATTATGACGAATTCCTTCAATATTTCACCCAAAATTTCTACCATATTGTTGCCGTTTCCGAGACATGGTTAAAACCCCACATACCTTCCTCTTCTGTTTCCCTTCCAGACTATCCCTTTATCTGCCGTACTGGTGGAGGAGTCGGGCTTTATGTCCACAATAGCCTTAGATTTCGAATCCTTGAATTTTCATCCCAAACTGAGCACCCGCATATCGAATTCCTCCTTATTGAAATCCCTTTCAAAGAAAATCCTCTCCTATATGTTGTAGCCTACCGCCCTCCTTTAGTACCTTTCGATGAATCCTTTGAATCAATCCTTTACAAATATGTTCCTCTTTACACTAACATAATTATTTCCGGTGACCTTAATACCAACCTCCTTTCGCATTCCAATGACAGACTTTACTTAGACAATCTCTTCTTCTCCCTCCATCTATTCATCGTTCCCTTTGCCCCTACCCATCATACCCACTGTACTGATACCTGGTTGGACGTTTATGTAATAGATACAGCTGATAACCTTTTTTCTTCCTCCCAATTACCGGTTCCATTCTTGTCATCCCACGATTTAATCCAAATATCTTACAATATTAAAACTCCAGCAATCCTTCCTAAAACTATAACATTCCGTAACCTTGAAACCCTTTCTCGTGAAACCATTCTAGCAGACCTTGAATCCCTAAAATGGGAATAAATTTACACTTCCTCTTCCATTGACTCTATGGTAGATATCCTCACTTCTAACCTACACAGGATCCTTGATATCCATGCTCCTCTTAAAACCTGTACCTTCCGTCGCCGTCCTGCTCCATGGTTGTGTCTAGAAATAAAAGATCTTCAAAGGAGACCTGAGGCTGCCCGAAGACGCTACAGACGGACAAGGCAAGACGATGACTATCAAGCGTTCAGGGTACTCCGTAACTTGACACAAACCCGAGTAAGACAAGCGAAATCTAATTATTTTCACGAAGCCCTCTCCTCAGTCCCTGATCCTAAGTCTAAATGGCAACTCCTTCGAAAACTCTCCCTCTGTAAATCCACTACCTCTTCAGAGATTCCAGTATCACCTGAAGAATTAAACTCCTACTTTATATCTTCGTCCTCGAGCAATTCTTCACCATATTCCCAGCATATCCTACTTCCATCCTTTAACTCCGAAAACTTCTATTTCTCTGACATCTCACCAACTGACATAATAGACTCAGTTATGAAATCCCGCACAAACTCCATAGGCTTTGACGGAATCCCTGTTAAATTACTGAAACTATGTCTCCCAGAAATTTTACCAGTACTTCTATTCATCTATAATTTTTCCCTCCAAAATTCAGTATTCCCTACCTCTTGGAAAAAAGCCATAGTTCATCCCATTAACAAAAATTCCAATCCCACAACTCCTAAAGACTTCCGCCCGATCTCCATCTTATCTAATCTTTCTAAACCTTTAGAAAGATTAGTGCAATCTCAAATGTCAAAATTCCTTGAAGATTCCAAATCAATCAATCCGGTTTCCGATCTGGTTTCTCCACCCAATCAGCTCTTACCAAAATTACCAATGACATATACACTGCAATAGACAACAAACAGCTAACAGTACTAATACTCCTCGACTTTTCCAAAGCGTTTGATTCCCTGAACCATTCTATCCTTTACTCCAAGCTGAAATCTCTTTCCTTTTCCTACAGCTCTATTCTCTGGTTCCAGTCTTTTCTATCAAACCGTACCCAAGCAGTTCACATTCCCAACCAGCCTCTATCTTCTTTTCTTACCCTTCCCTCTGGGGTGGCCCAGGGTTCAAGTGTTTCTCCTATCCTTTTCAATGCCTTTATAAACGATCTTCCCAATTCAGTACACCACTGCTCCTACCACCTATATGCCGATGACTTTCAAATCTACCTGACATTTCCTCCCACTGAGTTATTAGCAGCGTTTACTAATATTCAAGAAGACCTAAACAGGATTTGTAATTGGGCAAATCAGAACAAACTAAGTTTAAACGCTGCGAAAACCCAGGCAATCATTATTGGATCCGATTCCCACCTCACTTCTATTCCATCTCTTCCTACACTACTACTAAACAACCACCCCATCACTTTCAGCTCCTCTGTAAAAAATTTAGGCATCCATATTGACCAAACCTTATCTTGGAAACCTCATGTGGCCCAAATTTCCCGAAAGTCAGTAAGCACACTAAAGCTATTCCATCGCTCCCGTCATGTTCTCCCACAGTCCACTCGTAAGCTCCTCGTATCCTCTTTAATTTTTCCTCAATTCGATTATGGATGTGCGGTATATGGTGGCCTCTCGATGATGCTGGAGAAGAGATTGAAGCAGATTATGAATTGTTCTTTAAGATTCGTTTATGGCACGTCGAGGCGGTCTCATGTATCCCATCTTTATACCGAATCAAATTGGCTTTTTCCCCACACCCGTAGACTATACTTCCTTGGATCTTTCCTATACCAAACTATCAACTCCCAACATCCTTCCTATATCTATAATCTCCTGCAGTTTAAACCCTCAATTCACCCACTAGAAACGAGGTCCCGTATGTCCAACCTTTATATCCCTTCCCACAGAACAAAAAAATATGAATGTTCCTTTCTGGCCCGTTCGACCAGTTTCTGGAATTCCCTCCTATCAAATATTCGTCATGCTTCCTCCCTTTCTAAATTCAAATACCATCTCTTTCATTACCTTTTAGCATCCCAAAATGACGCTACCTGACAATGTAATCATTTTTAATAAAATTGTATTCAATTTTCTTATTATTTTTATTTCTAGAAGTATTTATTTATGATTTTTCAGTTGTTTTTTTTTGCTTGTTTTTTATTCTTGAAATTTTCTTTTGTTTCAATCGTCATAGTATTTTTTATATTGTAATTAGAAGACTTTGTTTCTTGTTTTTGCAGTATATTATTTTCATTTATGTTTTAATTAGTTTATCTTCTATTAATTCTTAGCCGATTAAAGATCCTTTATTACTGTAAAGCTTATGTTATTCTTAAAAGACTAAATATCAGAATAATGTAAATATTCATTTATTTTTTTCTTCTTTTTGTTTTATATTTAAACTCCTTTATTTTCCATTTTGTTCAACACAATCATTTTCTGAGGATTGTTTTTATTTTAATTTTAATTTTATTTGTTTATTTTATTTTGTATTATGCATATATTTATCTATAATTTTAAATATTAGTTAATTATGTTTATTTGTCTGTTGGCCAGACATGTATATTTTAAACTGTGCAAATTTATTATTCTCAAGGGACACTGTCCCAGAATAAAATTTATTTTCTATTCTATTCTATTCTATTAATTTGTTTATAATTAATAACAATTGATTTTCACTAATTATATGGACACTCAATAATAACGTATATAATTATGATATTATGATAGAAACACTGAATAATAGCTCATATTTCATGTTAAATCTCTAAAAACTACTGTATCTTTCTCTAACTCGTATCATGAAGCACGAAAAAATTAAACATAGTGAACTCGCTGCTTGCAACGCTGTTCCACTATAGTGAGCACCTGATGTTATACCGTAGTAATGGGTTAAGTGATTGCATTAAGAGTATTCCTGGGAATTTGTGTTAAAAGATGTCAAAACCAGCGATTCTGAACTTTGGTTTGCTAAGCTCTTATCTATTAATTTAAAATGCGTAGTACCGAGTGGAATAGCGTTGTTTACGCTACTTAATTCAGTGCGATAAAATACACGGTTGTAAATCACACGAACAATACGTCATAGATCACGTAAGCCTAGATTTATTAACAAACAAGAATTACGATTTCCGTTCAGATCCCTATCAGATCGCTAACAAGTGTTAGAACTGCGATAACAGGCAGTAACGGTGCATAAATATAACAGTAACACTAAGACCCAACCTCGAAGGGCGACCTTTCATGTCGAAATCCTATTCACATTATTCTATTACATCCGAGGTATGAATAATGAATAGGGCTAGGGGAATAAATGAATATGCTAAGGGAATTAGATTGATCGAAATTAATCCGATTTAATGCGCCATCTTCCGTAGTGGAGGCTGTCTTCAATGTAAATCTTCCAAGAGGTTCTTGGATATTTAATGTTAGTTCTAAGCTAGCAATCATGTCGGTTTCCAGAACAAGAAAGTTCATCTGCTAATTCAATTCCAACTTCAAGATTGAAACAGAGGCGGTTATATTCCATTAGTGCACATCTTCAAATACGCCTGTAGTATCAGAAAGGAAATACAAATAGCCATTATAGTGAAATGAAAATCTGATGCACACCACTACTTTTTTTCTCTTTTAATTATTGAAGATACATTTTGTCTCAGTGAGATAATAATTTAAAATTTATTAATACAATATTTAAATAATTAATAAATAAATTTTTAGTTACAAAAGAAAGAAAAAACATTGTAAATTATTACCTAGTGGCTTCTCCTAATATTAATAATTATAGCATTGCAGTTTATACAAAATTATGTGCAAGTAACTTATATGTATAACGTTCAAATCATCAAAGAGCTCGTGAATGACGAACCATCTACACTGTCAGCTTATAATTAGGAAAAGGTATTTTTCGTTCAAATAATTATGATTCTTCTAGGCTCATAAGACGGACGAGCCAGTTTCTTTTATTTTTATTTATTTATTTTTTTTATATTTGGATGCAATGTTTTCTTGGTCGATCCATTACTAAATTTTTTTCACCTAAGCCATTTATTCTTGACTCCTTTTTTTTCATTGTACTCATTGAAATAAAATATATGTTTATTCTATATTTATTGGGATAAACGAAAAAGTTGTAACATCTATTATCATCACAATATAAATCTCATTATATTAATAAATCTACAGATATCTTCTGAGAAGACCCAATACATGGAACGACAGACCAACAATGTACACACCATGGATAGGATGTATAGATCCGTAAAAAAAAGTCGATAAGTTTAAATATTTAGGGGGATTCATACAAATAGGAGGAGTAAACAAATCATCCAACATGGAACGAACAGAAAATCTCCAGAAGGCACACTAATTCACATGGTCCCATTACAATAAGAAAAGCTTATCAAGACAGGCAAAACATAGACACTACAAAACAGTTGTATAACCAGAATGCAAACGATAGATAACAGAAAGGAATTTGGGAACAAGATTAGGAACACTAAATTTGTGGTAAATGAGAAGAGAACGGGACAAAGGAAGCAGGAGCACGGTCAGAGGATGAGGAGAATTTTGGGAAGAAAGGATGACAAATAAGTGAATATGGCATCGTGAGATATTCAAGTTTAAAACTGTTAAAGGGCAAAAATAATAGGAAATATATATATATATATATATATATATATATATATATATATATATATATATATACATGGGTCAGTGAATTATCCACTTATATTTTGTCATTGAGTTATAACCAAGATATGACCTCAAGAACGTATGTTCTTATAGCTAAATATTTAAAAGAGTTAAGCAAAAAGATAATTTTCATCGTTTATGATTCTAATTTTTAAGTGATAGAATGGATTTTGAAAACCGGTTTGTAATGTGGTAATGTAGGAACAGTTTTAAATAACTGTAGACTAATATATCCCTAAAAGAAAACAATGCATACAAAAAGAAAAAAAAAAAAAATATATATATATATATATATATGTATATTGTGATGTATTGAGGATACTGAAGGATGGAAATTCTTGATTACCATTATATTAATTAAATAAAAGTTAATAAGCCTTTGTAGGCAAAAGATCAAAAGGCGTTTACCTAAGACCATGGGGACCCCCAGCGATACCTCGGGAATCTACCCCTAGACCCTAGGACAAAGGACAGGACGGCTTGGGGTACTTTCCATACAACCCCGCCTGAGGTGACGACGATGAGGAGAAGATTTGAAAGAGTGAGTCAAGTTCTATCCTCAAGATGAACTGAGTCAAATCCTATTCTCAAGAAGATGTGAGTCGGGTTCCATCTACAAGAAGAGGAAATGGCCGTCGGGGTCCTGAGAGCAGCTGGAGGATGATGCCAAGAAACGGGACCTAAGACTGATAGATTTTAAGTGTTAGAATCCATGTAATAGTTATATTTAATAATAATTGCTCTAATTTAAATCTGTTTGTTATTTCATGCTACCTACTGTGACAGATAAACACGAAACCTTTGGAAAGGAAATCCAATTATTTGATTAAATATAATTTATTTTTTGATTAAATACATAAATTGGTCTAGTTTTTGAAGCTATCGCTCCCTTAAAAAGCAGCCGGTCAAATAGCAATATATGTAAATTATATGTATTATATGTATGTATGTATTGTATCGAGCTGATCCTACATATGTATATTTGTGTATTATTTAAGAAATCATTTACAAAACTGAAACATAAACTTCATGCTCACAAGAAATTCCTCGATAACATATGTTTTTTTAGTTAATTATGTAAAAGATTTTCTTAGAGATATAGTTCTCATTTTTCAGGATTTAAATTGTAAACTGACATTAATATTAATAGAATGAACGTTAAAAACCTACTTATGCAAGAATTTAATATATTATTGTTTTAGAATTTTTGATTTTCAAGTTATTGTTAATAGTATATATTATAATTTTTTTTTTAGTGATGGATTGTTCTAATTCCATTCAACCCTTCATTACAACAATATGTATTCCTATCTATATTTGTTATCTGTGAATAATAACCCTTATGTTTCATTTCAAACCCTGCAGATCTATTTTCCGGCTATTTTTTTGAAAATCTAAAAAAAATCTTCACAATCCTATCAAATCACCTTCATCCTTCTTGTCCAGATCCCTCTTACATTGTCAGTAATAAAATTATGCACTAAGACCTGAACACCCCATTTGTTGCAGGCTCAGAACCAAAAAGATATACCTTTTTAAAATTTCAAACTCTTTGGCCGTATTTCCGGTAAACTATAAAAACGTTTGATGAAAAAAAAAAAAAAAAATAATCTCAGAAATAAATTTCTTGTATCAATGTATCAGTAACTTTTAATAAGTCAATAATTTTTGTTAACAAAAGAAGTTTTGTTAATGTAGTATTAATATTAATTATTTTGACAGAATGTAATACTACTCAATGCAAAGTAAATATATATATAACTAAAAGGGTTAAGGGTTTTCTTAGTAAGTACTTAAATTTGATTTTATTCATTTCACGCCATTTTTATGCTACTGTGCATAATCGGAAAATGTTAAAATCACAGCCCTAAATTTTGTCTATCGAGGTTTTATTTGCCTATCTATTATTTATGTCCCTGCGCCGCCCTTCGCCTGCGAAGGGCGGCACACCAAGAATTGTTTTTCTCAACTGGGTCACATGCTAGGTATTGGCACAGAAGGCTGTTATGCACCACTACAGCACAGGTGACCCTAGTATTAAAAATTAATTTTAAAAAGTAGAAATTATTTTATTATTATTATTTTAAAAGTCTTAATGTTTTATTTTTTTCTTTCCAGTGTTCAAGAACTAAACTTATTATTTTTAGAATATAGTGTTATACCCTTACTAATTATATAGGATAGATGATGTCTCTTTATTGAATACCATTCAATAAAAAGTACTGATTAATAGTTTATATTCCTTTTAATATATGTTTAAAATTGTAAACTTTAATTCTGAACTATGAACTGAAGCTAGAAGCCCGCTGCATGAAGCGCGCAGTGACGTCCTACTACGTGGGAATAGAAGACATCGACTCATACTTTCAATAAACATAACCCTTTAGTTTAATTACTTTGTTAACAATATCCGATATTAAAAACAAAGTAAGAAAATCATATCATAAGTTTTAAAGGTGTCCCCAAGCAGAAAAATATTGGAAAATTTTGGTTTAACTAAATTTGACTCGCTGGAAAAAAAATCGAAGTATACATTATGTAATACAATTACATAAAGTCCCCCTCCCGATTCCAAAGAAGAATATTATTGGTGAATAATGAATCGTTCCTGAAGGGAAACAAAGGCGACACTGCTCCTTTCACTGCGAAGCCTGTCTCATGCAACTGACGAGACCTACGTTTTTTTTCTTTCTGTTTTTTTTTTTTTTTTTTTTTTTTATTCTGTTTCGACGAATTCCCCCTGAATATCCAATTAGCCTCCGTTCATCCAGAAGCGAACCCTTCCATTCGTTGATTGATCCGTTTTGTGTTGGTCCCGCTTTTGTATACTGATTATTTCTGCTTCGTTGCTAGGAGTATCGGCTCTTCTGTGTCCCCTGATGTTTGTGCTTTGTCGGATACGCAAAATCCAGTAGCCGAAAATAAAAATAAAACCTCTACTGAAGCTGAAAATGTTATTAAATCAATATAATACGTCAAAAACGATTTAGCTTATGATAAATAACCAAGCGAACAATAACTATGATCTTCATAAATAAACAAGAAAATTTTTCTATTTTTATTCTTTATAGGTATTACTGTTTGCTCGAATACTTTCATTGCATCGTACCCTTACGACACATCCATCCTATCCTCTCAATCAGATCCTGAAATTGCATCCATGAACCTCTAATAGCATCTTTCCCTAATTGAAGAGTAGTGTAACATCTGGCCAATCAAAGTCAACCAATCAAAATGTAAACATGTCACCTTCACGCCTCGAAGACAATCCTGCCCTCCAGTTCACTTCAACCCCATTTCACTCTCTTTCTCTGACCCAATCCGGTATCTAGGCTTCCTTCTTGACAAAAGACCAAATTGGAACCCGCATACTAGACTTAAACAAAAAGAAATTAACTGACGATTTGGCCAATTATACAGACTGTTAAAAAGAAAATCTCCACTTCCTATTGAAAACTAAGTGCTAATTTCCAAGACAGTATTGAATCTATCGCCTATCTGCATCTATAGACTTTTACTGTGGGTTAAAAGTCAAATTTTTTTATATCAAACGCATTCATTCCTTTCAATCCAAAGTCCTTTGAGCAATAGTTAATGCTGCGTATTATGTCACCAACCATACCTTACATTACGACCTAAATATTGCAATGAATTTAGACCTTATACCATCCTAATTTGCTGAATTCTATCAGAACCTTATTTATCGCCCCAGTGCTCTTGCTCAATCCTTATCTAGCTTCACACATTCTTAACATCTCCCTAGAAGGTTAAAACGGCAATGGCCACGAGATATCTTGTAAATATGTATCTCGGAGTTGTAGAACTGATAGATTCTCCACTCAATGTGCTGTATGTACATCGTGTATATAGGTATAAGTGATTTTTAGACTTTTTATACATTTTATTAATTCCTTATTGTATATACATTTTCTTATTATTTTATTTTTTTTTTTAACAGATGTATTATTATTTTAAAAAACATTTTTTTTTCTTTATTTATTTTATCTCTACCATATTAAAGAAAAAACAGAAAAAAAAATTAATTTATCTTTATCGTATTAATTTATTTTATCTTTTCAAACAGATGCATTATTATTTTACAATCATATGTATTTGCTTTTTGTTTATACAGTGGAAAATTGAAGAAAAAATAAAATAAATAAAGAACTTAATTTATCCTTATCATGTATTTTTAATTTTTTACTTATTTTATTATTATTTTTTAAAATTATTTTAAACAGATGTATTATTATTTCAAAAGCGTATGTGTGTGTATATATATTTATGACCGCACCCCCAACCACCTTCCTCATTTAATTTCTCAACAGTCAGCAAAAACTCCATCATTACAAAAGCTAGTAAGGTCGTTATTGTTAGTTGCGACGATGATACAAAGGAATATATAAAGTTTATTTCAAAAAGGAAGGTTCAATGGAAATACATAGAGATGTTGACGTTTTGAAGAAAACTGAGCATTGTCTGCCTGGGGTTGAAAGTGGTATGACATGAAGAAGCGTGTAACAGTGTTGATGTTGCAAAATGGATGGAAGAAGTGTTAGAAGAATTAGAGGTTGGAGGTAATGCTATCAGAGTTTTTAAAGATAACCTTAGTTGCATATAGGTCACAATGAATCAATTAGGTGGTCAAAGAACTAAAAATTTTGATGTGTATTATAAAAATTAAAAAAAAAAAATGAAAAAAAAAATGAATATATATATATCGAAGATGGAGCCATTGTATTGGAACATGTTGAATTAAACAGACGGATAGTGGATATGTTTGCTGAAGTTTTAGTTTACATTACATTACATTAGGTTACTTAAAATTTGTCAACTTTGGAAATAGTTTAAACCGTTAAAACTATAACAATGTGTTGTACTAGCTAAATATTTGTTTTCTAATGTGTAGCTTATTTTGTTTATTATTGTTTTTCTGTTTGTATTTGTGTCGTTGAAGGGGGAATGTTGTGATGATGATGACGTGTATAGGCCACGACACGGGACTCCCAGGTCATAAGAGAATGTTACAGTTTCCCATGTGATTTGAAGAGGTAATGCAAAAATTATTTTGATTTTGTTCGAGTATAATTTTGTGATCGAATGTAGTGCTGATCTTATTTTTAAAAAAATGTTTAGATTACAAAATATAAACTCGTGTTTATAAAATAGTGAAGTAGTAGACTATGGTGAGTAGTTTCTTGTTTCATTTTTGTGTGATTGGTTCCAAGTAAGACATTTGTGAAAATTCATTTATTATTATACTTTTATCATCATTTATCATTTAGCAAAAGTACTTCCTGGCATCCTTCCTCTACCAAGTTATCCAATCCCGATGTCCGTTTTACATCTGGGATCTCTTTATATTCAAATCCTCCGTTCGTTCCCGTAACACCCTCTCACGGCCTTCAGATCTGTATATAACGTCCCATCGATTCACAGCTTTCGATAGATCTTTCCTAATCCGATCCGCCTCCCTATGGAACTCCATTCCCCCTAATATCCGTGACTCCCAAACTCTCTCCACATTCAAATCCCGTCTATTTAGCCATTTCCTATCAATCCAATTTCTAAATAATCCCAAGTAGATGCTAATTTCAAGAATAATCAAATAATAAATAATAGAACAGATTTACTTATTTAATTATCATTTTCAACGGTAAATTCAACAGCAAATATTTGAAATTATTATCTTTTCAAAGATGCAAGATTAAATTATATTTATGTTTAAAGAAGAATAGTAATTTTCTTTGTTTTTAAAAACTGTATATATACATGCATATGTTGGTGTGTGTATATGTGTATACTGATTAATTTTATTTTGTTTATAATTTTTTGTTCTCATGTTAACATACATTCATTTTTCTGGTTTGTACATTTTTATTATAATTTAGCTTTCAAGTTATTTTGTTTGTCCATGTTATTAGTTTAATTCTTTTAATCATCTTACTCTATGACTGTAGTCTTAAGCCCACCTTTTTATTTCCTGTTATGTTATTCTGAAGGGACTTGTCCCACAATAAATAAAGAATTATTATTATTATTATAATTATACCTAGGTCAATCAATGTTCAAGGTCTCTGATATGGGACTAAAGAATTCGGTATGCAAAGATAGATCAATATCTGCTATTAACACGTAAAGGTCAGCAACATAACGAGAAAGGAATGTGGTATATCATCTATATATACTGTGTTAGTATATCTGTTAGTGTATCTATATAGAATGGTTCCAAGTATGCTTTTTTGAGAAACGAGAGAGCTCTACAAAAAACGAACCTAACAAAAAAAAAATGAATAAGTACTATTGTGATTTATTATAAAGGATTTGTAAGTGAGTTGCGACTTTATAATATGTACAATATGACGATATAGTAGTATGTAGGTGGGAATTCCAGAAGTTTGCTAGCCATCCTGGGTGCCAGACTCGGCCAAAGGCCTGTTGTGTGCCAAAAAAGTCCATTACAATTACAATTACTTAGACAATACAGCGTCCACCACACGATAACATATAATGTTTTCAATAATTAACACAATGCGGCCAAATAAACCAGTATTTTGCGTGTGAATCATAAACACCACTTTTATGCTTCACTTCTGTTTAAACTCTGTTGGAAGCTCATTATTTTTATTGAACGAAAACTGATATTTATTTCAGATGCAACCTTATATAAGCCGGCTAAATGTAATCATGTTCAGTGACTTACCCAAAGTTGGTTATTCTATTCATTCATTCAATATAATATTCCTCAATTTCATATTATTTACTAACTAAATTTATCATTTAATAAAAAAAAAGTATATTATAACAATAAAAGTAAGATTAAGTTACTTGATAATTTTATGTGAAACGACTCATGAAGCTACTATTTATTTATCTTTTCTGTGTAGAGAAACTAGGGTTTAAGTATGGTATTAATAGAATATTCAGGTTTTTTTTGGTTGTTGATATAGAATAGATGGTTTAAAAAATAAGAAGCTTGGATATTTTATGGTACGGATTTTATGGTTAAATGAAGCTCTAAAACTTAATTGCACGCACCATTAGTGAGCTTTTCGTATCATAAGGGGAGTGTAGGTCATTTTCCAAGTGTTGAATAAGTCAATATCTATGGTCATTTTATTGTCGTATGAACCTTTTCTGAAGATTAAATGTGCGTTTATCAAGGTAATAGAATCGTATCTGATTTACAAGTCAAGCAGGATATCACCGAAGGGAAAGATTTTAAAGACGAAGAAAATAATTTTAATCGATAAATAGAAATTTTTTTCTGAAACTACTTATTTTAACAGTTGTATATTTAATGTTTTTGTTTATCCATAAACGTCACCATCCCTCTACCCTTTCTTAAGCCAGTATTTTCTCCTTGACCTCTTCCTTTGCTAGATCGTAACTCAGTTTAATCGTTCGGAAATAATCCTCCCTAACCTCAAGATTGTAGGAGGGGCTTTAATACTTTTCTAAAAGTCGTTTTTATGTTTTTTAGGACATGAAGACATAATAATAATCATTTTAACGATTTCCTTCGTCTACGATTAATTATGGTAATGTTTCCTTGGCGAGCTAAGGACAATTAGTGAAAGGAAGGCTTGGTTACCCCTGAAAGTTGTTGAAAACTGAAAAGGGGCTCATGGATGTTGTTCAAGTTGCTGACTTGAAGGTGAATTGTGAATAGCGCTGACTGATCATCAATTGTATGTAAATAATATATGCATCTGATATAAATTGATTGATTGGAAGTTGATTATAAATTTTAAATATGATCAAGATTTTGACTGAAACTAAGATGCTCACAGATCTCCTTAAAATGCACAATCGCAGCACAAAAATGATAAAAAATAAAATAAAAAAATACTATATATAATAAGGGAAAGTATTGCGATCGTGAACTTTTTTGAAATCTATTTTTCAACGAAAATGCATGTTTTATGGTCATCTGAGTCCAAATAACCAAGTCCCGCAAAAAGGTCTGGCTGTGTTGTGTTGTGTGTGTGTGTGTGTGTGTGTGTATGGTAACTCTCGGGCGAAAACTAAAAGTCCTATTAAACTAAAATTCCATATTTAAGACCACTATACGTCCGAGATGTTACGAAATCTTTTTCATAAAAATCAGCTTACCAGAAGAGGCACTTTATACAATGAAGTTTGCACCTTTTTACGATTTACTCAGATACGGCTCTAACAGTTTTGATTAAACTCGCTGTATCGATGTAAAATATAATAGGCTTTAATATCATGCAGATTTCATTGTGATTGATATAGTCTGACAGAGCTTAAACGCAGATATTTCAAATTTTCTTCTTCTAAAGTACCTTTGATTTTATAGATTTATAAAACATTGGAACATCATCTTATTAGCATTGATAAATAAGGGGTAAATATGCATGTTGAGCGAATTATATAAACAACTAAAGGATAAAAGTACTGAAATATTTTTCTAAGCAAATTTTGCGTTTTTTAAAAAAAGAATAGAAATAAAGATGTATAATATACAGTTGGATAGTTAAAGATTTAAAAAAAAAATCTATAATATACGAAATTTTAAAGGTTAATGGAAGGTGATGAAAAGCCGATAAAACTAACTATAAACAAAAAAAACTAAATTTTTAAAGTTTTTTTGAATGAATGAATGAATGAATGAATAATTTTATTTGCTTTCGGGGTAACCCCCATACAAATAGAGCTGGCTACATAACAAATATAGAATAAAAAACATACTTCAATAAATGAGTTAACAAGACACTAATTCACTACCTTATCAGCTCTAGGTACATTGTATTACAATAAAACTTATAACAAAATAACACAAATACAATATATGAATAATATAATAGTTTACAATATAATAAATATATAAATATATGTTTGACATAATATGGCGAAACACGATAAATAATATGATACAGTTAACAAACATGTTTATTCATTTATTATAAATGATCTGATTTGGCAACATTGCCTTGCATAATAATAAATATTTTTTAATTCATCAATATCATCGGTGGTAAAGAGGGCGATAAAATTTGTAATGTTCATATTTAAGGCCCTAGGGATGTAATGGTTCGGTACGGTGCGTATATGGGACATCGAATAAAAATTGGAATAAGTCCTCTCTTTCGTTGAGGTTACATAGCGTGCAGTTTTCCTTGGGTTTAAAGTGGTAGTATATATTGTTAAATGTCAATTTAATACTGTAATTTCCAGAGAGTCTTAATTGTGCAAATATTTTTATGACAGGGAACGGTGCGTTTGATAATAAGTAAGCTTGAGGTTTATGTCTATTGTTATGAATGGACGGATAGAGTGGGTTGTATTTACCGGGAGTGATTAACTTTTGTTTATCTATTGTCTCCATATGATTTGTAAACAGTATCAATGTTTTGTGCATCTCAACTGAAAAATAGCCGGGTTTTCTATTTCTAATATAGACTGTTTGTTTATTCGATTTAATATACAGTATAATTGGTGAAACCAGTTGTATTTTGTACTTTATTTGTTGGTTTATAAGTTTTCTTTAATGTATTGAAGCATATTTTAGGGAGTCGGTTATCACTGAGTTTTAAAATTTTATGCACCCAAGAGAGAGAAAGCTTTAGTATTGAGATTAGGCAATGGGGAACATTAAATTCCGACCGTATTAATAAAAAAGGAATATTTTTGTTTAATGCGAATAAACGTTTAAATTTGTTTACGCTCTCTATCCTGTCTACATATCTTAGTCCCCATATTTGCACATTATTAATGAGGATACTCATTGCTATTGCATTATTTATTTTAATTTTTTTTTCCCACGATCTTAGCTTTGTTTTTGCACAAAGTGCGATAACAGAACCTATTGCAATTTTAGTTTTGGATTCGAAGTAGTTAGTGGCTTTGTAAAATATTCCCGTTTCGGAAAATGGTACTCCTAGATACGTGTACTCCGGTACTCTTTCTATTTCACTATTTTCATAGTATATCTTGCCAACCCGTTTACATTTTCCTTTGTGGAAGCATATTATTTTTGTTTTCTGAGTATTAACTTCTAGCCTTTTCATCAAGCAGTATTGATTCAAAATATTTATTTTGTTTTTGGCGTCGGTATAGCTATCTGCTAGGATAATGAGGTCGTCCGCGTAAAGGAGTAGCAGTATGTCGCACGAGCTATTTACTTTTATGCCTCCTACATTTTTGCTTCGGAAAAACACATCTATATCATTTAGATAAAGGCTAAATAAATAAGGCGACAATATTTCCCCTTGCAGTAGACCCAATGTGACATCGATCTCTTCTGATATCATACCGTCACTTTTAACAACAGCCGAGGCGTTCCGGTAAATATTTTTTAAAATTCTAATAATTTTTCCACTAATGCCTTGATTGTAAAGAGATTGCCATAGCAGATTGTGATTAATCGAATCAATGGCCCGCTTAAAATCGACAAATATGGCAAAAAACTTTTTTCCCCGAGATCCCAGCTGCATCTGAATAAGAGCTGTCAATATAAAAAAATTATCCAAACAGCTTCTATCTTTACGAAACCCGGATTGTGCTTCGGGAAGAGCATTCGTCTCATCGCACCATAGAGTGAGCCTATTTAAAATTATTTGGGTGAATATTTTCATAATACAATTTAACAAAGCAATCGGACGGTAATTTTCTGCTAGGTTTCTGTCACCCTTTTTAAATATCATAATATAAACAGTTTTTACCCAGGATATTGGTATATTTTCAGTTTCAAATATTTTATTATACATATGTAATAAGTATAATTGCCAGTTAATGGGTAGGTTTTTGTAAAATTCGTAACTAAAGCCATCTCTACCAGGACTTTTGCCAGTTTTACATTTTCTCAAGGAAATCTGAAGTTCTTCGAGGCTAATGACCGAGTCCAGGAGGGGATGAAGTACGATACGTTTTTGGTCGACCCGCGGGGGATATATGCTTTGTAAATAATTAAGCCATTGTTCACAGTTTATCGGTGAAGATTGTGGTTGCCTACTTTTGTACCTATTTATTGCACCCCAGAATGTTTTTGAATCACGAACATTAGCTAGGTCTTCCATGATAGTACGCTCGAATTCCAGTCGCTTCAATTTTATTAAGTTTTTAAATTTTTTCTTTGCGGTAATGTAGCCACCGACTTCATTTTCAATAAACCTATTTTGATCATTGATTTTAACCTGCATCTAACGTACTTTTTTGCCAATAAACATTCATAGTCGAACCAAGGTTTATTTATTCGATGACAATTATAATTATTACGATTTTTTTTCTTTAATAAACCCAAGCGTTTGTGATGTCTCCTGGATGGCAGATATGAGGTTATTTTGAATATTTTCAACGGATGGCGAGTTCATATGATATCCTACCCTAGGAGAATTCATAATAAGGTCATGATATATTAAGCTTTTTGAATCGTACCATTTCGCGATGGTAAAAGAGTGGTTCGGTTTTCTTAACGGAGTATTATGAGTAGAATTGAGACAAAGATTGAGCTTGGTCTCTATAGGAAAGTGTATTGAGACCGAAATATTATGTACTATTTTTAAATCGGCAATCGAATTTATATGTTGGTAGCTACACCAGACCATATCGACTACACTTTTCCCTTTTGGAGTGATATTAGTATACTGACCGGGATTATCGCTAGCAGTTCGACCATTTAGAAGAACAAAACAGTTATTTTCCATGAATTCTACCAGTATTTTACCCTTATCATTTTCGACAAGATCCAAGCTATCTCGATTATGTATTAAATTAGAGCCATCAAATGTCTCGAAATCCCCCTGATTTAAATTTGCAACCCTAGCATTAAAATCCCCCAGGCAGAGAACTAAGTCGTGGGCATATCTGCTTTTTATACTTAATATAGTTGGCTCCAGTAATTCTAAAACATAATTTAAATTCAAAGAAGGTTTAAAGTAAACTAAAATTATAATAAATGAGCTAAGACCCCGGTTTTCTTTAAAATAGGCACAGATCCAATACTCACTAATAGCCAACACTTTCACCTCAAAAACACTAGAATTGTAGAATATAATTAGACCTCCACTTCCTCTCCCACGGCTCTTCTCCCTGATGGCGTTGGACGAAACGTAACTGAATTGTGAGAGTGATGGCGGGGCCGCTGGTGGTTTTTCTAGTAAGTGCGTTTCACAGAGGCAGATAATAGAAGTATATTTGAATTTTTCACCTTCTTCGACGAAATTTTTGTATCCATCAACATTCCAGGAAAATATTGAACATTGCTCTGAATAATTTGAATTTTTTATTTTACCAGTATTCGTTTTGTAATTTACGATTCCGAATTGACGATTAGGTGCTTTTTTAGAATTTGGTCAAGATGTTATAATATCTTTACCTTTAGTCTTCTTATTTCGAGTTGACGAGCATGGAGATGTTTCGAGTGATGCCGGGGTAAGCGTTTTTTCTCATTGATTTCTTCATATATTTTGAATTCATCTGAATCGGTGTCGTAAAACTGTTCTTGTGAGTTTTTAAAAAAATTCAAATCAGATTCACATTTCATTTTTACTTTAGTAGAGCCCTCGAGATGCCGTATATATATTTTGCCATTTCTATGCCAGAGGTATTTAAAGTTTCCCTCTTTCTGCAAGACTCTAGCTTTTGCAAATATAACACGATTTTCAGCAGATAGAATTTTTAGAAATTTTTTAAAGTTTAAAAATAAAATTAATTTAAACTTAACTAAACTTGATTATTTAATAAACCACATGTTTCTAGTGGCATCTTTAAAAAATAATTCGTTAACGATTTATTTGTATCTTTTGATGTATTTAAAAATTCTTAAATTGATTTTAACAACTTAAATGGAAGTAGGTGAAAGTCGTGTGTTGCGCGCACCAGATTTTAACAATTGTATTCTCACTGAAAAAAAAAATGGTGGGCGTCAATTTATGAGTAAATTTTATAACTTTTAAATAAAGTTATAATTTAAGAAAACTTTGATAAATAAATTCAGTTTCGGTGGAAACGTGTGTTTCAGATTAAAAATATTTAACAATATATATCATTATCTGCAATAATTACTTTAGTTTATCCTGCCCTGGTAGTCTTTCTCCATTACGTTTTACAACTCTGTAAATAAGAACATTTTTGTTAAAACTTTAGCTTTCCGAAGGTGTGCTATACATCTATATCAAAAAGTCTAGTGTATAAAGAACACTATGAAGAACATTGTTTACCTAAAAACATATCTTTGCTCTTTCCTTCTTAAGTTAGATATCAAATTCGTTCAACTTGTATATTTAGCCGTTTTTTATCAATGACAATTAGATGATATTGATTGTTCGAATCTAAAGAATTAAAGGTAATTTAGATTTTTTTAAATATCGGTCTTTAAATCCTGTCAGACTATTTCAATCAGAATGAAACCTACATTATATTAAAGGCCGTTAAAATATACATCTATTTGGCGTTTTTTTAATAAAAACCGTTTTACAGCCGTTTTTGAGAAAATCAATAAAAATGCAAAATATAAATGTAAAGCGTGTATTTCTGTCGAATATTGGATTTGAAAAATGTTCACATATATTTTGTATATAGGTAAGTTAAAGTAAAAATATTATATTACCAAACCCAGCCAACTATGAACCTGATTCAATGGTTCTCCAAGAACAAACAACTTGATTGCAAAGAAATTTTACATTTAGAAAGGCTACGGACTAACCATGGCTGTACAAAAAAATTTCTAAATTAATTATTTTAATTTATTTATTAAATAAATAATTTTTTATTTGATGAAGATAGGAAATTAAGGGAATTGTGTTACATGCTTAGTCCCTGAGGACCCGTGCCTATTTTATTCAGGTGTAGAAAATACAGGAAGAAAAGAAAAGTTAGAATTCTATATGAAGAAGAAGCCAGATTCTTACAACAATTAGACAGACAAAAGTTAGTGACGATGAAACAATTATTCGCCAACACCCAGAGTAAAATTTAGAAAAGACCTCAGAATTTATTTTATTTTTAATATTATTATTATTAGTTTCTCTCTCTTTTGTGTCTCCTTCCTCTCTCATTTCTATCATTTTATTTTTTTCTATATTTACTTAATTTATTTATTTTATTTGTTTTAATTTACATTTTATTGTTATTATTTATTTATTTTTAATATTAATTTTGGTTCCGTAACCTAGCTTTTTATAAAATTATTCCAAACATTTATTGGCCATATAGGATTTGGTTTAAAATATTGAAGGTCACTTGTGTAAATAAATAAATTAAAAAAAATAATAAATTATTAAATAAGTATTTGAATGTAATTAATTCAATCTATTATAATTATAGGTCAGATCCAACACAGGTTTTTATTGTCATAAATAATGTAAGGTGCATATATATTTTTTTAAATAAAAACTGCGCCCGCGCTGAATAAATTGATGATATAATTACTTCTGGAACCAATCTAATAAATACAATAGATTAAAGCTTAGATGATCTCACAAATCATCCACGAAAACCAGGTGCTTTTAAATTAGAACAATAACTTCTCCATAACAAGACATAATTGGACAAGATAATTAAGAAAAAAGTTGTTTTTTAAATGAAACAATTGAAATTAACAAGGCTATTAAGGAAACAGTAATTCTAAGATATAATGAAGTCGGTTAGAAGGAGATTAAAAGTTAATTTCCTACACTGCCTCCTTAATCTCAATTAACCTTTTCATCCAAAACTTTAATTAGGGCAAGTTTCCTCACCTACCTTATAGTAAAATACAAGTTAGTCCTTCAGTCTTAGTAAGGTATATTACATAGGAGTTATATTTCCAAGTCGGATTACAAAATAAATTAATCTACATAAGCCTTGATTTATTTGCAGATATTTTAGTAAAAACTACAGACCCATGTTTTACAATTTTTTAAAAGCAATATCAATCAAATATAAATTAGCATAACAAGTTAAAATTAAATCAACTGTTTTGCAGAAATATAATGAATACGGGGACCTTCTCGGGACGATTTAGCGAACGAGCTGACTATTTACCGGAACACTGCGTATGTTAAATATGAATCAATTCATTAGAAATCGTCCATTTTGACTTTGATGTTCATTTTTTTTCATGACTTTTTATCAGTCGTTTTCTATCACATAATTTTATCCAACAAAACGTATCATTTAGAGATATAAACTATACAAGTTTCATCAGTTTTTATTCAGTCTTTTCATTACTCGATATATCACTTTTGATTTTACTGAACTTGGTAATAACCCTTCTAACAGTAAAAATAATTAACAGGGTACTTCTTCTCCATTATATAATTTTATCTCACTAAAATTCTTCACTGAGTTTTAAAATTGTATGCACCCAAGAGAGAGAAAGCTTTAGTATTGAGATTAGGCAAATTTTAAAACTCAGTGATAACCGACTCCCTAAAATATGCTTCAATACATTAAAGAAAACTTATAAACCAACAAATAAAGAACAAAAATACAACTGGTTTCACCAATTATACTGTATATTAAATCGAATAAACAAACAGTCTTTATTAGAAATAGAAAACCCGGCTATTTTTCAGTTAGAGATGCACAAAACATTGATACTGTTTACAAATCATATGGAGACAATAGATAAACAAAAGTTAATCACTCCCGGTAAATACAACCCACTCTATCCGTCCATTCATAACAATAGACATAAACCTCAAGCTTACTTATTATCAAACGCACCGTTCCCTGTCATAAAAATATTTGCACAATTAAGACTCTCTGGAAATTACAATATTGAATTAACATTTAACAATATTTACTACCAATTTAAACCCAAGGAAAACTGCATGCTATGTAACCTCAACGAAAGAGAGGACTTATTCCACATTTTTATTCGATGTCCCATATACGCACCGTACCGAACCCATTACATCCTAGGGCCTTAAATATGAACATTACAAATTTTATCGCCCTGTTTACCACCGATGATATTGATGAATTAAAAAATATTTATTATTATGCCAGGCAATGTTGCCAAATCAGATCATTTATAATAAATGAATAAACATGTTTGTTAACTGTTTTCATATTATTTATCGTGTTTCGCCATATTATTTAAAACATATATTTATTTATTTATTATATTGTAAACTATTATATTATTCATATATTGTCTTTGTGTTATTTTGTTATAAGTTTTATTGGCGTATTATTTTATTAACGTAGTGAATTAGTGTCTTGCTAACACTTTTATTGAAGTATGTTTTTTATTCTATATTTGTTAAGTAGCCAGCTCTATTTGTATGGGGGTCACCCCGAAAGCAAATAAAATTATTCATTCATTCATTCATTCACTAAAATTCTTGTGTCTTTTTATTCATATTTATTAATTAATTATTAATTATTTTATTCATATTTGATGATTTTTAAAATCCCTTTATCCACTGTTATTAACTCGAATCAAAATGATTTTCCCAACAGATGTTTTCAGTCGCAAAGCTAATTTAAAACTGCTGCAACACTAAAAGAGTTTGCCTTAAAAATATTTTATCTACGGTTTTATATTTAGAAAATATTGGAGAATAACTCATAAAAAATCGGAATTTCCGAACGACATAATTAATGAAAATGAAACTCGTTTTAAGTTTAGCTTTGCGCTACTTATCATTTTTGAGGTAGACAGAATGACAGGGAGCTGGCTATACAGTACCCGTAACACTTGGAAGTAATGGAGGTTAAGCCATTCTCAAGCAGAGAACGGGGTTAAAGTTGTATAATTGTATAATATTGGGTTGTTTCACATGAAATGTCCGTTTTTAAAGTTTCTGAAATACATAAAGGATTTTGCAGGTCTCTGTTGTTTTCTTCCGAATGTTTACATATTTTAAGTAAACAGTTACTAATCCATCTACCACTGTATTATAAAGATTAGCTTCCCAATCAACTACCCACTTTTTAGTATACCTCCAAATATGAACATAGAAACACGCGATTTTCGAGTAATATTTTTGTACGAGTGTGAACTCGGCCATTCAGCAGCTGAGGCCGCTAGAAATATTTGCAAGGCGTTTGGGGAAGGAAGTGTTAATGAACGGACCATTCGCCGTTGATTTGCTAAGTTTTCAGCCGGAGATACCGACTTGGAAAACTTGCCCCGAGGAAGACTTCCGTTTGTAATAACAACGATGTCCTCAAACATACAGTAGAAGGAAACTCCTACCAAACAGTTAAAGAACTCTCACCACAACTAAATGCAAGTGCATCTACCGTTTTCAGACATTTAAAGTGTATTGAGAAAGAAAAAAAGCTCGATACATGGGTACCTCATGATCTCACTGAGCAGCAGCAAGACCCCATGTTTCAAAGCATACCGCGCAAAATTTGATAGAACTAGGCTACGAGGTTCTTCCGTACCCATCATATTCTCCTGACTTGTCTCCAACAGATTACCACCTGTTTAGGAATTTAGACAACTTCGTCAAAGGAAAACTTTTTGAAAATTATGATCAAGTGAAAAGTGCGTTTTCAGATTTTGTTTCACTTCAAAGCTCAGAGTTTGTCAGTTCGGGGATTGAAAATTTTGGTCTCACGTTGGGAAAAATGTCTAGAAAAAGAAGGTAAATGCTTCGAATAAAATTATCTTGTTTTCATATCGTATTTCTAATAAAAATCCTTTACCTTGAAAACAGACATTTCATGTGACACAACCCAATATATCTATATATCTATAACACTCAATGCAAAATCTGAGAAAATAATTCACAGAAAATATTTTACTATTATTTAATTTACTTTCTAGAGCCTCTCTCATTTACATCATTTTGTTAATCATTTTACATGTATTGACCATTTAGGATTTAGTTTCAAATCTTGAAGGCCATTTCGAAAAAATAAAACATTATCACTAAAAAGTAGATATGGGTTTCCAGTGCTATTTTACTTTTTTAATCCCTCTTATTTTCAATAAGAATTTTTTTTTCCCAAAAGGTATTTTTGCACTTTGCTTGGTGCATATATTAAAAAATATACAAACATAACATGTACCACTACAACCCAAGATTCGTACTGTTTCGAGGCCAACGGCCGTTCAATGAGATGATTAGGCCTTGATCACGCACAGCCACCAGGTTTTTTCCTCAATTTTTGGGGTATCCACTTTATAGAGCTGGGTCTGCCCCAGGAGGGTGTCCGTTCCCTAGGTTTGCCCCCGGTTTAAAAAACTTGAACATTACAGTTTTTAGACTGCTTCATTTAACTATTAGAAACAGTTTTAGAATAAAACAACTCATTTTTTTAATTGTTTAATAATTAAAAAATATATTAATGTATTATTATTCATATTTACTGATTAGTTCAATCGTTAACTTATTCTAAGAAACTAAAGTCTAATTTTTAAGTCCTGTTGTAATATTCTAAAGGGACTGGTCCCAGAATAAATAAAAAATAACTTATATTATTATTATTAAACATTTTCCTGAAAGATCATATTGTTTTTAATTTATAAATATTGATTCGTCCTATATTATTGAGTGTAAAAGGTGAAAACAAAAATCATTTATATCATATACCAGTGGTCAGATGAAGTCCAGGGTTTCCGCCAGATGCTTTTAGAAAATACATTAAATTATTCTAATAAAAATCCTTGAAAGCCTTGGACGATTACAAAAATAACTAACGCATTGTACAGACTCATTGAATTATTAGCGGTAAATGATAGTAAATATATATCTATATTGTATTCTAAATTTTAGTAATTTGTTGAGAATAATATTTTGCTGATTGTGGTAAGTTCATAGAGCCTTCATCATTCATCATTACTATTCTTATATAGGGAGCGGCGTGGTCTAGTGGATAGAGCACTAGTCTGCTGTGCTCCGGGTTCTGGGTTCGAATCCCGGCTGTGGCGGAATATTATTTATTCTGTTAATTCAGTCGGGGGGCGACCCTAGGGTATGGAGACCCTCCTGGGGCAGACCCAGCCTCTATAAAGTGGGTACCCAAATTAATTGGGGAAAAACCTGGCGGCTGAGCGTGATTAAGGCCTAATCACCTCATTGCACAGCCGTTGGCCTAGAAAACAGTACGAAACTTGGGTTGTAGTGGTACATGTTATGGTTTGTATATTTTTTTATTATTCACAAGCAAGTGCAAAAAATACTTTTGGGAAAAAATTCACCTGGACCTAGCATATACCAAGCTGGATTATCTTAACAATTTATTTAAACTGCGATCACTTAATCGTTAATCCATTGTTTCAACAACGAAAGGTTGCTGTTAATCGGATGCTTCTTAAAATTAATACAATGTTTTAGAATCAGTACTGTGCTATATAATTCTAGAAAATATTTAGGTGTTTGAAATAATTTACTATTTTATTTTTTAATTGAGATCTAGAATTGTTTTTAACGTTATGGAAGGAAACGTTTTAGATTGAAATTGAATGTTAGCTTAGGAAAGTTTATTGAATTTAGAAGGTCCTTGTAATAGTATTTATTGGATAAAAGGAGAAGCAAACAAAATTCGTTGGGAATCACTTTTCTAGATTTACAAAGGGTTCAACATTTGTAAGCACGTTTGAACATCATTGTGAACTGTAACACCCTGATATATAGCAGAAAAAGTAGATCTAGAAAACAGGAACTATGTGGGAAATTAAGTTAATTCATGAAGCCGCCGGGTGAGAACACAACTTAGCAAGGGCTCGAACTGTCTCTTCTTTCGCACTCAAGTCCCCAGTACAGAAGTGGCTAAGTGCTCCTTCATTAGCACTAAGCTGCCACTCGCTACTCGGTCGTCTTGGCGCTCTTCGCATCCTCTTCAGCGCGATAATTCGTCGGCGGGGGTGTCTCTCCTATTAATTAATAGACACGATTCAACACTGTCACGGTTTGAGTAGTACAATGGCTTGAGGAGCTTAATGCATCAAAAAAGACTTACTTATATATGCCAACAAACTATTCGTATTTTTATTTGTTAAAAACTCTAACTTGTAAAACGTAACGTCACACACCTTTTTACTTTCACTTACCTATTTATAAAATATATAGCATGGAAATATATTACAATCGGGAAATTTTGGTATTCAAGTTATCACCGGAAATACATGTTTTATAGTCCCCTGAGTCCAAACGACCAAGTCCCGCAAAAAGGTCTCTGTGTGTTTAGTAAGTTATGTAGAGCTGAAATGTTATATTTTAAAGCGTACATCCTTGAGGTGTTACAAAATACCATCTTAATACCATGCATTTTACACCTATTTACGATTTTCTCAAACACGCCTATAAAAATTTATATTAAACTCGTAAAATCGATTTAAAATTTAATGGACATTATCATGTAGTTTCATTTTAATTAAATCAGCCTGACAGGGCTAAATGGTAAATTTTTTTGTTTGTTTGTTTATTTATTTAACGTCACTTTATGCTACTATGGCTAATCGGACGATGCTACAGTGGGAGTCCTAAATTTTGCCTATCCAGGTTTTATTAGGATCTTTTAACGTCCCCTCCGAAGGACGGCATAGCTAAGGATTTTTTACTCCCATCAAAAAAATTCTTGGACCACCTGCGGGGTCCCTGGGCCTCGCGGTGCAATCTCCTAGGAGATTACACTTACGTTTTACGATGCATTTTGGAGTGTAGGGTCATCACTCCCATGCCTAATTTTGTGAGTGGCCACCATTTCGCTGGCGGATCTCACGTACCCGAGGGGAAAGGCTGTGAGTGAATCCCTATTTATTTACATCCTTAAAAAACTGGGATTTGAACTCAAAACATAGCGCGCTAGCCACTCAGGCTCTTTATTTTATTTTTCCAAAGTACCTTTAATTTTGCTGAATCAAAGAAATCAACTTTACCATGTTATTGACATTCACAAGAAACGACTAAATATACATGTTGAATGAATTTGATAACCAACGAAGGAGAAGCTCAAAATATTTATTTTTTAAAACATGCAAAACAGCAATATTGATGTATAATAATCTACTAGAATGCTTGAAATCTCTTTAAAATGTTATCTTAAATACAAAGGTTCAGAGAGTAATGTAAAGCAACGAATTAGGCAATAACTTGAGTGATTATTGCACATAACTATTTTATATTAATATAAGTTAATATGAAACATATTACATAACTCTATCATTATTTCGTAGTTCTTAAATTTATTTTATCAACTGAGGTAAGTGAATGTCGTGGGTTGGGCGCACCTATTTTCTTATTTCACTTACATGTTAATGAAGTATATATTAATTGAAAGTATTGGTATTTTAAAATTTTGGAATTCAAATTTTCACCGGAAAAAAAAAAAACATTATAGGGATCCTTGAGTCCAAATGTCTATGTCCCACAAAATGGTCTGTGAGTGTGTATATCTGAAATATCATGCTCGAAAACGAATTATAAAAAAGTGGAATTTCATATTTTAGAAGCGCATATGCCTACGATATCACAGCAATTTTTTAACTATTTTTCGAAGCGAAAATCCTAATTACAAAATTTGGAGGATCAATTTCGCTAGTGATTTTATACGAACCGCGCCTGATTAGCCGGATGGAGGTGGATTTGATCTGATAATCAATAAACGAACTAAACCTGCCGTTGACAAACACGGATGAAGCGTTCACTAATCGATTTATAATGAGCCAACTGATCGCCCACACAAGGATTAGACAAGCAGGAAAACACCGGTCGGCCTATTCAGCCAGCGGCCCATACACCTACCGGATCCAATGATTAATACCAACATCAATCTCTGCTTCCTATCAATGCCTGATAAGTCACAAAGAGGTCTTATATAGATATTACTTTTTTTCTTGTCTCCTTTTTTTCAAATAAAAACATAATATAAAAAATTGCAAATAATAATCAACAGACACGGCCTTTCAGAACTTACACTACCTTTTAAAGTATTGTATGTTGGACATTCCTAAATCCACTGCCTGGTGGTTCCAACTGCAGGCTTTCCCGATATTTAAAATATAATAGATTCAGACTACAGAGTCCAGACCCCTTCCCTCGGCGAGGACGTCGACCAATGGGACAGTGCTCTGCCACGTCCAAGGTCTGGGTGGTGGTGCGATATCTCTGAAGAGAGGGTTGGCACAGGCCATCAGCCCATCAAAGAACTTGATGTGCCACAACCCCTATGTACTCAGCTAGATATTTGATATAGATGATATTATACAAAATGTAAGTAGGTACCATATTTTAATATTATCAAAATATAAATTTTTATTTATATTTTTTATATCTGTGTACTCCTAAATGTCATACGTGTGAAATTATTTCAAAAAAGTAGAAAAAGAAAAAGTCCGTTGTATTAATTGCAATAAAATGCTTTTTATGCAAAGGATGAAGCACAAGCAGGCTGTATAATCATTTGAAAACGGTGCACGATAAAATAATCGAGAAAAAATCATCTGACGCCGGCCCGTGCTCACAAACAAGTACACAGCCCTATATTCTTAACTAATAAGTATCCATCTGTATTGTTTTTAAAAAAAAATAATATGGATATTATAAAAATATGAAAATATATTGTTTTTATTTATTCTTTGCTGAATAACTCGTTTCACTATTATAAAATTATTTACATCCTCATGGTGAACATTATGCATAAACAACGAATAATTGTTTTTAAATTTATTTAATCCTGGTCAACTATTATTTCTTTGTTCTACTAAATTGCATAAACAATTTAATATCAATAAAATTAAACAGTACATAATTTCAGTAAAAAAACTGCTTTTAATCACTCTAAATTTTCTGTTAAAAAATTTTTAATTACAGAATATTCGAGCTAATTTTTTTTAAAGAAAAATTCGAAACCGGTTAAAACCGGTTTTCTGGGAAAATCACTATTCGAAAACCGGTTTTCTAAAATGTCGGTTTTAGTATAAACCCTACCACAGACAATCTGCCGTAGGACGGAATTCTGGTAGCTTTGCAGACTCTGGAGAGTCGTGTTATAAAGAAAGGGAAACAGTTAATTAAACGAAAATAGTTTTTATTATCCTGGGACTATAGTTCCTTAAGAATAAAAAGAAAGTACAGGTTTCCTGACCGAAAGAGTCAGGTAACAGATCTAAATAAAAAAAAGCTGAACCAAAATAATAATTAGTGGTGATAAACTATGTAAATATTTACAAATCAAACTCTTAGAATGAAATAAAATAACAAAAATAGTTCATTGAAGATAATTGAAATAGTATAAAAACACAACAACATCGGTACTTCTACCATCTGCGGTTTGAGGGTATTATCTGTTTGAATGGGAAAGGAAAAGATAGTTAAAAAGTAGCGATGTGGAAGCAGTTCTTGCATGAGGGATCCCAGGAGTGATAAAATCCCAAAGAGAAGCAGCTTTAGATATAAAGAACTTCTCAACACAGCAGTGCTTGATAGACATTTTAACCGCATGATTGTATGAATATATTACATAGAGAATAGTAATTAGGAACTGCGCAAAAAATGCATGCTACTGTGTGTAATAGGACAATGTTACGGAGGAAATCTAAATTTTTCTAATCCACATTTAATTATTATAAGGTTTTTAACGATTAACTGATATCACCTCTGGACGACAGCATAATAAAGTTGTTTTTAAACTTCATTTCTAATACAAAGTTTTTAATCTTAGTTACAACAGCAAGCCTTAACCGTGTCAAAGTTGTAAAATTGTTGAGGTTTAAAAAAATACAGACTCCCAGCCAATAGATTCATCCTTAAGTCGTGTTATAAAGATACTGAACCAAATTTAAATTAGGAATAAAATTACTTGTTTCAATAGTAAATTAATGAGAAATTGAAGATTTCTGGATATAGTCCCTATTAGAAATCAACGTCTGAGTTGTTAACTTCTTTTTCTTCTTTTGCATCACCCTGTAGTGCCTTTCAGCGTAGGGGAGCGTTTAGCCAGGATTGCCAATGTTCCCTGTTGTGTGCTAGATGTCTGGCTTGGCGAATATTTTTATTTCGTTTCTTGCACAAACGGTCTACGTACTCTAGGTACGACATTCTTGGTCTGCCACGGGGTCTTTTACCAATGGGAATATAGTCCATGGTTTTCAATGGATCTCTGTGTCCCTCCATCCGGACAACATGTCCAAACCACTTAAGCTGCCGAGTTTCCAGGACATCCTTCATTGAGGGTACTCCTAACTCCTCTCTTATCCCATCATTGCGGATGCAGTCCCGTCTTGTTCTCCCTGCGATTCTTCGGAGAAATCTCATCTCCGCAGCAATGACTTTGCTCTCCAGTCTGCTATTCATCACCCAGCTTTCTGCACCATAAAGGAGTATAGGAAGGTACACCACCTTAAAGATGTGCAGTTTCACATTTCTGCTGACTTCTCTCTTCCCGATCACTGTATTGCAGATCTGGTAGCATACAGCGTTGGCCTTGCTTATCCTGTTCACTATTTCTGAGTCTACTTTCCCAGATCTATGCATAACAGAGCCGAGGTAGGTGAAATCTGACACCTCTTCCATCGCCTCTCCATTGCAGTATACCAAAACATCTTCCTGTACCCTTCCAACCTGTAAGATCTTACTCTTGCTGGTACTGATGGTCGTGCCCTTCCTGCGGAGCTCTTCATTCCATTCGTCAACTGCTTGCTGCAATTTCTCTACAGAATCCGCAATCAGGACAATATCGTCCCCATACAGGAGAAGCTGTATCACGACTGGAAGCAGATTCCTTCGCCCTAGGAAAGTCCTTTCTGTTCTTCTTTTGCAGATTGCAGCTATTTCATCCATATATAATGTGAATAGCAATGGGCTTAAGCTATCCCCTTGTTTAACCCCTCTAGCTATGCTAAAATGGTCCGATTCCTGCCCATTCATTCTCACTATACCCTTTGGATCTTGGTATATGGATTTTATAGCTTCCACCAGGCTTCTTGGAACATTCTTGGCTCTGAGTGTTTCCCATATTTTGTTTCTTGGGACCGAGTCAAATGCACCTTGGAGGTTTAGGAAGGCAAGGTACAAATTTTTATCATGATCCCATGATTTTTGCATAATATTCCTAAGGGTAAATATATGGTCCTGCGTCTGACGTCCTGGCCTGAATCCAGCTTGCTCCTCTCCTATAAACGGCTCAACTAGAGGTTTCAGTCTATTATGCAGGATGGTTGTATACAACTTGTATACCACTGGAGACAGGCATATAGGTCTGTAGTTGGAGCATTCAGCCTGGCTGCCTTTTTTATGTATGGGAATTATCACATTATATTCCCATTCTGTAGGGATCTTTTTCTCTTTCCCAGGCTTTTTGAAAAAGTATTTGGAGAGACTTCATTAACTCCATTCCACCATACTTAACAAACTCTCCAACTATAGTATCCCGTCCTGGAGCTTTTCCTGTCTTGATCTTTTCGATAGCCAGCTCAACTTCTTCCTCCTCGATGACCTCATCGAACTCAGCTTCATTCCAGCGCCCTTCTTGACTGTCTAAAGGACACAAATATTTATTTATGAATTGTTTTTCATAATGTCTCCTCCATACCTCTAGGATGCCTTTATCTTCTGAGACCATTTCTCCTAGCTCATTCTTAACATTCCTGATTCCCTTGACTGTTCGGCCTCTCAGTGCTTTGATTTTTTTCCAGAATAGCTTTATGTTTTCACCATGATCTTGGTTAAATCTCTCTCCAAATTCTTCCCAAGATCTCCTTTTTGCAGTTTTTACGGCCTCTTTGGTATTATTCCTGGCCAATACATATGACTGCCATTTTTCCGCAGTTTTGGCAGTGCAATAATTTTTCCAGGCTACCTTCTTTTCCTTAACCAATGCTTTTAATTCATCGCTCCACCATGCAGTCCTTTTACCTTTTGTATATATCCTTTTGACTCCGCAGACCAATGTAGCCGACTCTAGGATACTCTCCTTTATATGTTTCCATACATCATCCAAACTAGCATCCGCATCCAATTCCTGAAGTTTTCTTTTCAGTTCCTCTTCATACCTCTGTCTTATCTGAGGGTCCTGAAGCTTTTTTACCTCAATCCTAGCGTATGCTTTTGGTTTTGTCTTGCGCTCCTTAAGTATCCTCGTATCTGCAACCAGTAGAATATGATCACTACCAATTTCTGCTCCTCTGATAACCTTAACATCAGTGAAAACCTCCTGATTTCCCGGTCGTATATAAAATAGTCAATGACGCTATTTGCATTACGTTCCGCTGCTGAGAAGGTGATTTTTTGCACTGGCTTGTGAGGAAAATAAGAATTCCCAATAATCATATTATTTTCCACACAGAACTCGATCAGTCGTTGGCCGCTATCATTCTACACTCTCTCTCCTCCATGTGGACCCCCAAAAGATGACTCGGGCCCTTGGAAATGGAAGGCTGTTATTTTAGCTGCAACACCAAATATTATTCCCTTTTTTGATTCATAAAATCTTTTAACATATTTGGAATTAATCAAAAAATTATTATGCCACTAGAAACACAGCACCGTATATTTTGTTCGTTTCTAGCAAATTTAGTTTTATTGCCTCAAATCAACTCGGTGAGATGAAAGATGTTTCTTGAAAGTACAATACTTAAAAAAGGATAAGATCAGACACAATTGAAGAATGGAAAAAAAAAAACCTAAGATTACTTGCCGTTGCCTAGATCATATCTGTTTAGAACATAATCGGAGTTATATCTAAATTAAACAGAAACATCTAAAGAAAGTATACATCTCTTGAAAAATGGTAAGTGTCCATTTTAAAGATAATCGGTTTTTTAACATATAAAAACAAAGTCATCTTAACCTGATCATTATCAGGAAAGGTGATATGTAATTATTTGTAAAATACATATTTAAACGTTTTGAGCATCGTATTTATGTTTTGTCTTATAGGCACACGTTAAATTGTTATTAATGTTTTAAAAAAAATTAATAATAAAAAAAACATTTCCTGAATAACTCTTTTTTTTTTTCTAGTGGAAAGCTTCACTTAAGATTAATATCAATTAACGTTTTGTTACAAACGAGTTGTAATGATGTAAAACGAATATTATAAAAAGCTAAAACGAATTGAGTAATTATAGCTTGCCTACTTAAACTGATATGTTTTTAAGTAATTTTGTAGGTACCCAGCAGACAAAACCTATTATACTAAACTGTCTAACAAACTTAAATCAGAAATTAGAACATTCAAAATTTACTTAAATGATGCCTATGACTGAAAACCTCAGTACTAACAAAACATTACCGTGGACGACCACTAAAAGGCTCCTGAATTTTAAAGATTTTAATCATCCACTCCTTAATAAATCCCAATCCTGGAAGAAATCTGACGAAAAAAGTCTCAGACATTCGCTCATATCTCTTTGAAATTTACTATCCGCATCCTCATATCCTTAATCCCCATTACCTCCAATGTGTTGAAGCAGAATGGGATATTTCTCTCCAGATGGCACTTCCTCCTAAAGCATTTCATCCTCCCGAAATATCAAACATAATCCAAAGATTACCTTCCCATAAAGCTCCTGGACACGATCTAATCACTGCCCATATCCTAAAAAAACTTCCTAGAAAAGCCATCCTATTCCTCACCTACATTTACGATTCCATACTCCGTACTACATACTTTTCTGATCCCTAGAAATTATATATCGTTAAAATGATCCCCAAACCCAAAAAACCGCTATAGCTCCCTTCTTCCTACCGTCTAGCTCTCTTTTATCTGTTACAGGTAAAATCCTGGAAAGACTCATCCTTAAACGTCTGTACCCAATCCTAGAGCTTTATCAAATAATTCCAAACCACCAGTTTGGATTCCGAACATCCCACTCCACCATCCAGCAATGTCACGTGTGGTGGATGTTTTCTCGCCTGCATTGACGCGCGAATCGTGCTGTACGGGAGTCTTCCTCGACGTAGAACAGGCCTTTAACCGAGTCTGGCACCCAGGACTGCTGTACAAACTCCGTAAATTTCTCCCTCCTACTTACTTACTCATTATCCAGTCTTACCGCTCTGACAGATCCTTCAAAATAAATAACAATAGTTCCTAATCGTCATTTTTTACTCAGTCTGCTGATACTTCTCAACTACCAATTCTTTACACACTTTATACAGCTGATATCCCAACCCAACTTAACACCTTCCTTTCTACCTATGCTGATGACGCTTGTGTGCTATCGGTCAATAACGATCTAACTGTTGATTCTCAAACTCTCCAATCCCACATCAGAGACCTTGTGTGGTATGGTGTCAGAATTGGGCGAATTAAAATAAATTCGAACCGATCCCACCAAATAACCTTTACTCTTCGTCGTAAACCTATGACATCTTGCCCTACAGTATTATTTAATAATATTTCGCTTGGTCTAGTTGAACAGATCCGCTACCTAGGACTTTTACTTGAGAAACGTCTAACAGGGAATACTCACACTAGACTAAATCGACAAGAAACTGCTCACCGCTTTCAGTTACTTCAACACTTACTAGACAGACGCTCTAGCCTTCCACTTACTGCAAAAGACTCATCTACATGACCAAGATAAGACCTATCTGGACTTACGGGGTTGATCTTTGGGTCTCCACTAAACCATGAAATACTTCCCGTATTTTAATCCTGGAGAGACTCATCCTTAAACGTCTGTACCTTTTGTCTGAGCTTAATCACATAATCCCTGACCACCAGTTTGGATTCCGAACATCCCACTACACCATCCAGCAATGTCATCGTGTGGTGGATGTTTTCTCGTCTGTATTGGCGCGCGGATCGTACTGTACGGGAGTCTTCCTCGACGATTTTAGATTGTTAGGACAATCCAAAAATCCTTCGAAAAATTCTCTACGCTCCTTACTTTGTCACGAATAAGCTCATCCATAAAGACGTAAATATTCCTTATGTAGCTAATTTGGCCAGAACAAGGTATCAATCCTTTCATGACAAACTCTACTCCCTCTCTAACCCACTAGTTTCAATCCTAGCTTCCTTGTCCGTTCCTGACAATCCTCCGAGGCGTCTGAAAAGAAGATGACCTCGAGACCTTCTATTTTAGATTACCTATTGGAGTTCTGCCACTGGGCAGCTTCTCCTTATGTGTTTTATGTAACAGCTAATTTACTAGATTTAATAATCAATACAGTTGTAAATATCAATAAATAAGTGAATAATAATAATAAGTAATTTTAAGTGAATTAGACCGAATGAAAATAGTTCTGACATAGTTGTTTATTCTATGTATTATAGTTACTCTTATCGGTATAGTTTATAAATTAACAAAAATTAAATAGTCGCCTGGGAATTCGCGGGTTAATGATTGTAATATAAAAAAATCAGTTTACATGAGTATTCGTTGTACAATGTCAATACCGTTTAAGGATATAATTTCAGGATCATCAGGATAAAAAGCTTCTTTATTTTTTGCTAATGTCCTAGAAAAAGTGAAGTACATGGAGACAGGTGCGTGGTTTCGGATATATTTATCGGCCTTAATGTAGTCCGAGGGCGACTAACAGTTGTCCTCCCGCTCCCCGGTCCGCTTTCATTTCCATAAAATATTTCCCAGTTTTGTGAATAATACATGTTCAAAGCTCACCTTCTCAAATCATGAAACATTTATGAAGCCCATTAGAACAAAAACAAAAAGAAGTTTCCGTGCTAAACTAAACGTGCACGCGAGTACGTCAAGTATGCTAATTGATTGGCTTTACAGGATGTTAGGGATGAATTTATGGCAGTTTATAGAAACACGTAATCCATTTGTCAGCACCCAACTTCCCTCTTGAAATAGTGATTAAATTATACTAATTCACTTCTACGATAACTAATATTCACCATTAAAGCAACATAAATTAAATGGAATAACAAGGTTTTTTTCTTTCTTTTTTTGTCAATAAACATTTTATTCACACCTGTAAAAATTTACAATAAGGAAACATGGCGTGGGCAGGGATGAGGGATACAGCACCCAGTTGGGCATCCTCCTGAAATAAAGCAAATTGAAATTAAGATGTTTTCATTCACTTTCATTACAGAACTTAATAATTATCAGTATATCAAATTCATTTATACCGATGGTTCTAAAACAATTGAATCGACGTCATGCGCTGTATTAGACGGTGACCAAACTCACAAGTACAAACTTGATAATAATTGTAATGTTTTTACTGTCTAAATTGACAGCTATTCTAAAAGCAGTTCATCTAGCCAGAACAACATTATAAAAATCAATAATCATTTGTTCCGACTCGCTCAGTGCTCTCAGAGCCATTTTCAATCCATTCTTAGCAAACCCTATTGTACAGGAGGTCCACTTCGCAATCAAACAGTTGGAGGACTTCTCAAAAAAATAAATGTATTTTGGATTCCCAGTCATTCCGGAATATCAGGGAATGAGGAAGTCGACAGAGCAGCAACAGAGGTACTTTCGCTTGAAGAAATAAGCCCTCTTTTATCCCATCATCTGTTGTTTGAGCCAATAAACGCGCAGATCATAAACTAATGCCAACAGTCTTGGACTGCACTGGAAAAAAATTGAAAAATGTCCAACCACCATCAGTTGCTGGGTCTCATCATCAAGAAAGTGCAGCCGTGAGGAGGTAATTATAGCCCGCCTGAGGATAGGACACTGCCGCCTCACTCATGAGCACCTCATGGCACGAAGGGATCCACCTCGATGTCAACTGTGTAAAGTGACTCTTTCAGTAAGTCATATTTTTGAAGAGTGTCCTCGTTACAGTAGGAAATTTGTAAAATGTAGCGTACCACGTAAAGTCTCGGAGGCATTGAGCGATAGTGATAGGGCCGTCGACGGTGTCATTCAATTGGTCAAGATTTTACTTTTTGATATTTTACACACACTTTTTATTTTATTTTTTATTTACCTTTTATTGCCGTTGCGATTTTTTTTTATAATATATTTTATTGTTTTTTACAACTGTATATACAAATGCAATAAGTAAAATGGCTGAATGACAATAACAGGCATGAATAGACATGTAAAGAATCTACCCAGTTGTAGTACTTCAAAGTTTATTTCATAAGAAGGTCTCGAGGCCACCGTCTTTTCAGGCGCCTCGGAGGAGCAGTTCCGATTAAACCATAATGTTTAATGTTCCTATTGTTCTGTTTTATTCTTATTGACTTCGTCCTTTTAAAACGATTTTTTTTCCTCTGATCATAGGCAAGTTAATCGTCTTCTGAAGATGTTTTGGGCAATTATAAAGCAGTGTTTTGCTCTTTGAACCACAAAAACAACTATGTTTTCATGTTAAGAGGTCCTTCATCCAACTCCTTTTCACCCTAAGCCGAGTTATATATAGTGTTTCAGTTGTATCCATGTTTTGTACAAGTTTGTTTATGTGTCCATTTAGTTTGTTTAGTTGTAGTAGAAATAAGTAAGTCAGTATGAAGGGTATGGTTTTAAATATATGGTTGTTAGTTCGTTGCCATTTTTCGAAATTGCGATTGAATGGCTTGTATTTTTTGTTTGTGTGTCTTTTTATTTATATTTGGCAAGAGTAAGTCAATATTGGTTTTAATAAATTAGTTTATACATTAAGTTTCTTTCTGGTTGGATTATCTATTTTTTGTGATGTATTTAAATTGTCTTTATTTAAATTGATACAAGATTTCATTCATACTATATCTATAGATAATAAGTATGCCTAATACTAGTAAAGATTTGTTATGGCTTTCTTACCATTAATATAGCGATTAAATAAGAGAGAAGAATATTTAAAATTACACACATAATATATATATATATATATTATATATATATATATATATATATATATATATAATATATATTTATAAATATGAATACCTTTTTCCGTTGGTTATGGCATCATGCATGGACGGTTCGACCGATTTCGCAAATTTCTTTTTCGTTGTGTTTATAACAGTCAGGAGAAAGTTCTTATTAAAAAAAGAAAAAAAAAAAAGAAAGAAAAGGTAATATGGTAGAATGGCAGTACTGCTAAGTATTTTGAAAGTCACGTTGTGGTATGAATAAATTGATTTACTTTATGTATTACATCTATTTATTTTTGTAGATACGGGACTAAATATGTCATCTAAATAATTTATAATAAAAAACCTGTTATTGCCATTGCTGGATCGTGATATTCATAGTTAAGAAAAGATATCGACAGTCGAGTCAGCTAGTATTAAATAAAATTACTAAGAAGCATAAGGCAAAAAAGTACATAAATACTTATTCTCAAGAAAAATAAAAGCTGTCTGTATTTTTCGAAATAACGAAATTATCGGGCGCACAGTTTTTTAGTACGCACAGTTTCTGACGCACTTTTCTAGATCAAAGACTCCGCATCGGTTGATTTCATAACAGCCATTTTCCGTCCAAAAAAATTTCAATACCTTTAGCTAAATTGTAGCTATTGATGATTTTTATTTTCAGTTACCTATATATGAAATATATAGTAAGGGAAAGTATTGCGATTGTGAAAAATTTCGAATTCCAGTTTTCAACGGAAATACACGTTTTAGAGTCCCATGAGTCTAAAACACCAAGTCCCGCAAAAAGGTGTGTGTGTGTGTGTGTCCTAACTCCCGGGTAAAAACAATACGTCCTAGGAAACTGAAATTTCACATTTAAGACCCCTATACGTCCGAGATGTTACAGAACTATTTTCATCAAAATCGGCTGACCGGAAGTCCTACTTTATAATATGCATTTTGCACCTTTTTACGATTTTCTCAAAAACGGCTCTAAAGATTTTGATGAAACTCTATATTTCGATGTAAAATTTGATGGGCTTTAATATCATATATTTTTCATTCCGAGTGAAATAGTATGAAATGACTTAAATGCAAATATATTAAATTTTCTTCCACTAAAGTACCTTTAATTTCGTAAATTAAAAAAAAAATTGAAACATCATCTTATTAGCTATGATAAATAACGGGTAAATATGTTAGTTGGGCGAATTTGATAAGGAATTTGATAACTACAGGAGAAAAGTACAAACATATTTTTTTATGCAATTTTTGTGTTTTTGAACATAAGAATAGTAATATAGGTGTATAATATACCGTTGGATAGCTAAAGATTTTAGAAAATATATTATCTAATGTACGGAATTTTAAAGGTTGCGGAGAGTGATGAAAAGCCGATTAAACTGACTGACTGTTGTAGATAAAAATATAATAGATTATTTAATAAAACTCATGTTTCTATTGAAATTCGAAATAATTAATTCATTATCAATTTATTAGCATCTATGAATGTATTTAAAATTTTTTAAATTTATTTCCACAACGGAGGTAAGTGAAATTCGTGTGTTGTGTGCACCAGGTTTTTTTTCTACGATTTGATATATCTTTTTTAATATAAAGGTTTCAACAGTTTCAACCGCGGTTGCCTTTCTTCAAGTGGTACTTTGCTCTAAATGGAAGAAAAAAATTCATTTTCGTCATTTAATGATTTTTATTTTCCGAAAAGTAAAATCCGCTGCAGATACGGTTAACAAAATTTTCAGTGTGTATAGCGATGATGCCTTAGCAAAAAGTTCAGTAAGTCGTTTGCTCGGTTCTAAACCGGAAATTATGATTTTGAAGATACAAGGCATTTAACTGTTTCTGATGACGAAATTCCGAAATAGCAACATGTAATAGATCTAAATGGTCCAGTCATTCATTTGATTGAGCATATTTCGAAGAATGTGAAGTTTTATTGGAGTCACCATTAAAAAACGCTATGAACTTATATGTTATTTCATTGTTCACAGATCTTACTTTTATGTAGGATCGGGTTTTAAACAGCGCTCACAAAAATAATTTGTACATAATAACATAATAGTTCAGTAGTTTGCTGCTTAATCAAATGACAACAAGCTTAATTGAATAATAATGGCCGTAATTAATATTGGTTAATTTAATGATTGTTAATTATTAACCTGTAGAATATTAATTGGAGCCGGGAAACACATTGAATATTGCAATGGAATACAAATATCCAGTTCCCAGGTTTAAACCCAGCATAGGTATAATAAATATTTATTTTATCATTTCAGCCATTGGACTATCCTAGGGTAGGGAGACCTTCTTGGTTACACTCAGGCTCTAGAAAGTGGGTACAATATTTAAGTTTTTATTATTGTTTATTTTATTATATTGAATAATTCATAACCCAGAAATCATGGACAGGATAATAGTGAAAACCACATCAAAATCTTCCATGTTTTGAAAAATTCCAGGTTCCTATCCTATGCTATCCAAAAAGTACCTATCCTGTTAGGTTTATTACTACCTTATATTTCTGATGAAGCATATAAAATAAATTTAAAAGGTTTAATTCATTTTTTATGGGAATCCCATTTATTTTTTAGTTTTGATGAAATAATTTAAAATTATAAAAAAGCATTAATAATTTTAGATAATATCTTTATTACAAATAAGTTACCATGTGGTATATAATATTTTTTATAAAATCTCCCGCACTGAATGAAAGAATATAACTTGTACGATACTGTACAACGGTGGCAATATAGAACTACAATATCATAACCTCCCTCTTTACCAATAACAAGTCGTTGCCCTTATTATGATTAACGTATAACAAGCTTCTAAAAGACATTAGTGCTTTTTAACCAAGAATCCATAAGCTACTTCTACAGTGATAACAAAAAGTTTGGAAACACATGGTCTCAACCATAAGTCATATAGGCTCGTAAAACATTTGTGAAATTAACGTCATTTAACGCAACCTTTCGATACTATTTTAATTTCTCATAAGGAAAAACTCAAGATGGTAGAGACTTATAGAATGTGCGATTTATCTAATCAAAACATTTTTTATTTCGCTGGGTCATTCTTGACACTAGGTTTATGGACATTATATATTTATTATCTTCACATTAGCTTAGTGTATTTTATTCATACAGTTTTAGATGTCATTGAACAAAAAAAAAAAAAAACTGCTAGGAATCTTAATATTGAAACAACTGTGGGGGACAACTAAATTTTCGAACATCAAGCGTATACAATCCTTTCAGTCCAAAGTCCTTAGAACAATAGTCAATGCTCATGCCTGAGAGTCGGTGGCTCTAGCGCCCTCTCTCAGTCTCCACTGGCTTATTCAGACCGGTGATGCGACTGACTGAGAGGCGCTGGGATCTCTTGGCCTCGGGCCCCGACATCCACTTGTAGGCGTCGGGGTTTGATTCGGAGATCCCAGGGGCAGTATGTAAATATTGTATATATATATATATATATATATATATATATAATATATATATATATATATGTGTGTGTGTGTATGAATGTTACTAAGATTATTATTATTTATTTATTTTATTTTTATCTTTATTTATACTTCTTTGAATTTTTTTTTTTTTTTCCGTACATAAGGAATGAATGACTTCTTATAGCATTAATACTCATTGCCCAAGGTTGTGGCAGATTGTATTATTTCTAAATAAATATTTTTTTTTTAAATATTGAAACATATCATACAAGAACATAAACAATCCAAGACGAGATAACTAAATTTAGACTCCTTACAATATCAGACTCTAAAGCAAACATCCTTGAAGAGCGGACTTGAACTCGGCGTGAGGAAGTTGCTAAATCTGTTAGAGTGGTGGAGTGGCTTCCATTTGTCTTTGGCTAAGTTTGCCAATTACTGGCGAGTTTGGTGTCCTCCCTCCCATCCATCTAATTCCTCATCGATTCTTCGCGCCTTGAGATAGCTTTACTATAGATGAATATCTCTCTCTATCTATCGCTCTGCAACAGTTAGCTATTTTACTCTTAGATAACTGTTTATGAAATGTATAGCGAGGAAGAGGCGATATTCTTGATAAGATCCTGAACCACAACTTCTCAACTGACATCAATAGAGCAATGTACACAAACAGTAACCTCGTATACCGATCATTATGCAGTTTCAACCTATTAAAACCTGAACATATCTAACACATAAGCTAAATTTAAAAAAAATTGGTGCGGGCAACACATGACTTTCACTTAGCATATCTAGCTCTTAATTGTCAATGCTAACATGATAATATGGTTATTTTTATAGAACCTACAAAATAAAGGTACTTTAAAGAAAGAAAATTTAAAATATCGGCATTTAAGCCCTGTCAGACTATTTCAGTCAAAATGAAACCTACATGATTGAGCCCATTAAATTTTACATTAATATAGAGAGTTTAATCAAACCGTTGGAGCGGTTTTCGACAAAATCGTAAAAAGGTGCAATATGCATAGTATAAAGTGGCTCTTCAGGTAAGCTGATTTTGATGAAAATTTTTTTGTAATTTCTCGGGCGTACTTCTTCTTCTTCTTTTGCTTCTCTCTGTTGTGCCATATCAGCGTGGGGGAGCGTTCAGCCACCGGCTCCAATCCTCTCTATTCTCCGCTAGGTTCCTGGCCTGGCGGAGATCTTTCCCTCTTCCTCTGCAAAGCCTGTCCACGTACTCCAGGTAGGACATCCTTGGTCGCCCCCGAGGCCTTCTCCCATCTGGCACGTAATCCATAGTTCTTAGAGGATCTCTGTGATCCTCCATTCTAATAACGTGGCCGAACCACTTCAGCTGGTGGGTTTGCAGAATTTCCTTTAACGGCGCAACCCCCAGTTCCTGGCGTATCCGCTCATTCCTGACACGATCACTTCTTGTCTTTCCGACTATTCTTCGCAGGAACTTCATTTCAGGGGGTATAGCCCGGCCACCCTTCTTCCTGAGGGGATCTAAATATTCGGGAAGCCAGCAGTCGCGAGGTTACGGGGCCTCCTGAGCTGGGCCAATCACCCGCTTGGGAGTATAACTGATTCAAAGGAACATAGTGAACAGCCTCTCGGGCGTTAAATATGAAATTTCAGTTTCGTAGAGCTTTTCATTTACGCGGTAGAGTTATCACACATACACACTCACAGACACCATTTTGCGGGATTTGGTTTTTTAGACTCAGGGGACCCTAAAACGTGTAAATTTTATTCATGTATAAATTAAATTCGAAAATTTTTACGATCGCAATACTTCCTCATACTATATATTTCATAGATAGGTAAGTGAAAGTAAAAAAAAAAATAAGAAACAGTTTTATTTTTTGTTGGTTCAAAATGATTTATGTATTTTCTACTTTTTTATTTTATTATTATTACTATTGTCTTTGTTTTATTTTTATCTTTTTTTGCATAAGCATTTTTTATTATATCATCTTTTAGACCTCTTTAAAAAAAAAAAACGTTTAGCTGTTGAACTGTATATTTGTTGTTTTCCATTAATTTTTTTTTTTTTAATTTCGTAAATTATGTTTTTTTGATCAAGACTACCAACAAACACACACGTACACTCAGAAATTTATTTGATTTTTGGTTATCTGCACTAGATAGAGTAATGCAATATGTTTTTAATAAACTATTCTTTAATAAAAACATGAAATTCTTCGTCTTTGGAGACATTGGATTAAAGACTTTATATTAAAAAGTTTAAATAAATGCTATTACAATGTGAGGTTGTTTTCTCTCATCTTATTCAATACCTAGTATATTTTAAAATAAGTTTTATCAAAGCCGTTGGTGATTATTTATGTACAAAATAGAGAAACGTACGTTTAAGATGGCTCCCTATATCTATTGGTGTATGGTCAGTAATTTGATGTAAAAAATACATTTTGAAGAATTTCGATTTTTGAAGACGATACAATGTTGGCATATCTGCTGTCTAATAGTCTGAAACTAGTTTGTTTGTTTTTACTTTGACTTACTCATATATGAAATATATAGTAAGGGATAGTATTGCGATCGTGAAACTTTTCGAATTTCAGTTTCCAACGGAAATACACGTTTTAGGGTCTCCTGAGTCCAAATAACCAAGTCCCACAAAAAGGTTTGTGGGTCCGTGTGTTTGTGGTAAGTCAAGTATGAAAACGAAAAGTCGTACAATACTGAAATTTCATATTTAAGACCATTATACGCTCGAGATGTTACAGCACCTTCTTCACTAAAATCGGCTGACCGGAAGGACTACTGTATACCATGCGTTTTGCACCTATTTACGATTTTCTCAAAAACCGCTCTAGTGATTTTGATTAAACTCGGTATATCGATTAAAAAATGTAATGGCCTTTAATATCATGTAGGTTTCATTCTGATTAAAATAGTCCGACAGGGCTTAAATGCCGATATTTAAAAAAAAATTCTTCTAAAGTACCTTTAATTTTGTAGTTTTTATGAATTTTACCATATCATCTGATTATCATTGCTAAAAAACAGGTAAATATATAAGTTGAACAAATTCAATGTCCAAATAAAGGGGAAAAGAGCAAAAATAGTTCATTATGTAACTTTTATGTTTTGGACATAAAAACAGTAATATAGATGTATAATATACCGTTGGAAAGCTAAAGGTTTTGAAATAATATTATCTGATACAAACAATTGTAAAAATTTACGGAGAGTGATGGAAAGCCTATAAAACAAACTGATTGTCATAGATAATAATATCCGTGGCGGTCGTGAATAAGTAGTTAAGTCAAAATCTTTCATTTTACAGGTAAAAGACTTAAACTTTACGTAATACCCAAACTAGTTTCATAACATACAGCTTTCTTTCCACCTGAAATTTCTTCCACCAAGAAATTTCTTTAACCAATTGAACACGACGTGGGAGACGGTCTGAGGGAGCAATACGTGGAGTTAACTCATCTTTGATATAACTCAAGTTATCCAGTTTTTCACGACCGCTACAGATATAATAGATTACTTAATAAAACACATGTTCCTTTTGAAATTCAATCTAATTAATTCTTTAGCAATCGAATTTCGTATCTAAATTTGTTTAGAAATTCTTAAATTCATATAAATAACGGAGGTAAGTGATAGTCTTGCGTTGCGCGCACCAGATTTTTAATGTTTAAATATTTGCAAAAAATAAACGTAAAGAACATTTGAAAATTGCTCTGGACTGATATTATTACCCTTATTAGTAGGGCAGTAGGGGAGCGAAAAATATACGTTTATTAAACAAGAGAACTGCCTAAGTTGTTATCTTTGCACACGGGGAGCGCTATTGTGCCACAGCTATCTAGACTACAATGGAACAAGTTATCTCGGAAATGTAAGCCATTACAATATTGACTATTGGAGGATTCTCCGGGACAATAGGCCCTGTAAATAATGGCGTTGTGAGGTAGGGAGCAGGACAATACGCAACAATATTTCTCACCTCATCTAGATCAGGAGATCCCAAGATCAAGAAATTACATTTTTCTTCATAAGTGGGTTGTACTTTTCTAAGGTAGCGGTCGGTGACTCTGGAACTGCATTAATTAATCTATAAATATTCTGTTCTTTTTATACAAAACTATTGGATATTTTGTCCTAAGGCAGCATGTTTATCAATTCATTATTGGGATCAGGTGGCATAAAGGTGAATAAAGTAATTAACTTAAAATATACATTTATTTATAAAATAACACATATTATCACACATAAAAACATGGTACAGTGAGGCATTGTTCATTGTCGAGAATACTGAGGCTTGTTCAGATTTACCACATAATAAAGGTATCTTTGGACATAACTACAAAATTCTTCCCTTGCTTGATCCCAACTTCCTCCGTCCGTGGCTGGACTTCCGCTTCCTATCCTGTCCGGGCTAAGACTCCTCTCAGGCAGAGCTCTATCCCTGCTCTAGGAGTGAAGGGATGCATTTTTTGTATAGCCCTTCTAAGAATCGTTTTTGCTTGTAGCCCGGAATCTGTTCTATTGGAAATGATACTGAATTATTTCCATTCCTCCCAGTTTCTCGATACATAGCAGTTGAGTCTGGGTAGAAACAATAAAATAGCGTGAATCTATGTTTAATTGCAAATATTTATAAAAACCTGGTGCGTGCAACACTCCACTTTCACTTACTTCGGTTTTCCTTGTCCTTCGGAAGATACGTAAGAAGGTGGTCTAAAATCTGAGCGATGTCAGGTACTTTTTTAAGACCCCTGCCCCAATTAAACCTGGATGAGTAGAATTTAGGACTCCCACCGTAGCATCGTCGAATTCGCCGCTGTGCCATAAACTGACGTTAAATAAATAAACAAACAAATAATATTTACAATCAATATTCTAGAGTGTACGCTCAAGAGATTTTCAGATGGATGATGAAACGGTTAGTGGAAAACGCATCTTAATTTAGTATTTATTTATGTATTTCGCACACAAGAATGAAGCGACAAGAAACTGCCTGCCGCTATCGTTTACTTCAACACTTATGGCGCGTTTATACTGCAAGCGTTTTGGGTGGTTGAAGCGGTAGCGGGTCCTAAAATTACCTTGATTGTTGAGAATATAGAAACCCGCCATCACTTCAGCCACCCAAAACGCGTGCAGTTTGAACGCGCTCTTACTGGACAGATGCCTAGCCTTCCACATAACTACAAAAGGCTCATCTATATCACCATTATAAGTACTATTGGGAAGTACGGGGTTGGGCTTTGGGGCTCTACTAAACCATCAAATCCTTACAATCCAAAATCCTTCGAAAAATCCTCAATGCTCCTTACTTTGTCACTAACAAACTCATCCATTATGACCTTAATGTCCCATATGTTGCTGATTTGGCCCGTACGAGGTGTCAATCCTTCCATGACAAACTCCATTCCCACTTTAACCCACTAGTTTTAATCCTGTCCTCCTCTTCCATTCCTGACAATCCTCCGAGGCGTCTGAAAAGAATATGGCCTAGAGATCTTCTAGTTTAGATTACCTAGTGGAGTTCTGTCAATGAGCATTCTCCTCATGTCTTTTTGTGTATAATATCCATATATGTTATTAGCCAATTTACTTGATGTATTTAATAATACAGTTGTAAATTTCAGTAAATAAAAAAAAAAAATATAATTCCTTCCTTGCATTGAGACCATAACATTTTTCTACACAGGTGACCTATAAGGCTTACAATAGTATACAAGCCTTACCGAAAGACTTAATAAGGCTGTCTAATGTGCGCTTAAGGTGATTTTGTCAGGAGGGATACACTTCAGAGCATGATCTTTTTTTTCTGATACCTGCCCTTAAGGATGCCTGAGAGTTCTCTTTTTGTCTGCATATTTGCAATTTAAGGAATTATATTTCTTTATGATGATTTACATTTTGGCTTATTATTTTCAATAATAAACATTTATAATCGACCAAAAAAATAAATAAAAAATACCCCCACAAACTCTCAAAATTTGAAAGCTTGCGCTTCAAGATAAAGAGAACCCAAATAATAAATTTAAAAAATTCGTTTGTCCAACGTGCGCGGTATTTCTCCAAAACTACTGGACAAATTTTTTTGGAATTCGCCACAAAAATACTAGTCTATGCAACAATGATCCTAACACCTAGACGTTAATATCAGCAGGTTATTTTTGTAATGGTTGCCGATTAAACCAGTTTTATTTCACTAACTCAGTTATTTTTGAAGATAATGAAACAATTATTAGTGTTTTTAACCGAAAAACCGCGAATAATTATAAAAATAAAAAGAGAAAAAAATAAAAGAAAAAAGAAATATTTTATTCATAAATACGCCTATAACCTAACGCCTATATTTTTGAAGATGGAGAAAAATATGTATAGAGTTTTTGAACCACTAAAGCACGATTAACAAAAAGCAAAAACAAAGAAAAATAAAAAAAACAGAATAAAAAATATATAGCTTATTGCTTATTGAAATATTTCGACCTATTTATTGTATCTTAAATTATTTAATTTCACATAAGCAGCTATATAAACAGTTATACCCTAATATAGGTTTTTTTTATTCTTCTTTCTAAGCCCCATGAGATTTGGGGTTGAGAATTGGAAAAATAGAGGAAAGAATCTGGGATCTCTTACAGGTATTTGGAAATAATAAAAAATTATTTTATATTTGGCAGCGTTTTATGTAATGTGTATGGTGATAGGGCTGACCTTTTAATTCAATTAGGAAAGTACGATCATACAAATACTTTATAATTTGTAAAGATTCGTGCTAACAATTTTTGGTAGAGTATGGGATTTAAATAAAGTTGTTCTTTCTTTAAAAAGAAGCGGATGTATTAAAGCATTTTATATTCATCACTCCGGAATCATTCACTTTTTTCATGGTAACTTTTTTTCATTACCTTCTGTACTTTAGTTATAAAGTATAAATATTATATAGATATTATTATTTATAAAGTATAGCCTTAAATTTATATAAACTTAAATTTTCTCTCGCGTTTTCTTACTGTTATATCAAGCATCAACAATAATAAGACCCGATTTCACCCTTATTCCACCCTCAAAAAACATGGCAATAAAGACTGGATCAAAAGGATATTAGGAGCTGTTGTGAAGGGGCAGAGACCGGGCCGGTGGAAATGAAACGCTCTCTTCATAGTCTACTAGGGTGGTTATGGGGAGGTCAATGCTTCCGGCCTAACCTTCTCTCTCCTTACTTTTCTTTCTGTTATATATTTTATGTTATATATTGTTTGATAAGTTTTCGACTGTAGATAATTTAAATTTTCTACTGGTCTAAGGGTTCAGTCAATAAATAAACTATTTTATTGGGGCTACTTGTAGCATGGTGGTTAGCATAACAGCCTCTTATGCAAAAGGTTTCCCACTGTAGCATCGTCTAATTAGTCACAGCAGCATGAAGGGACGTTAAATAAATAAACAAATAACTATTTATTCATGCAACGTCTCGAGAATGTATTGTTCTCATATTAATGCCTTAAAAAACAAAAGATCATTAGTTTTTATGAAATAATTAATAGATGATATAACTGTTAGAAAGACAGAAAATAATGCTTTGAATAATGAATAGATATACATTAGTTCAATAGATATTTCAATTAGAATTTACATTATTTATTTATTTATCTTGTTATATAAAGGCTTTTCAACCATAAAGGTTATTTTAGCCCTAAACTAATAGTACAAATACAATATTTTAAGTTAAATAAAAACAATTATTTAAGATAGTTACATATAAGAAAAAAATAAAATAAAAATTTATATAAATATTAAAAATCAAAAACAGGATATTTTTTTTTTTAATTTTGTAAAATATTGATGTATATTTTAGATAATTCATCAGTTTTGTGGCTGATTCCTGGGTATTTTGTAATAGTGTCCCAATTTCAGTCTTGCTCGGCATCGAAGGAAAAGAAATCCAACAGTATATGTGATACTGTGAGGATAACCTTACAGGAGGTTCATTGAGGCGGTGATCCTCTATCCTATCCTCAATCGAGCCAGTACCACTTCCTCCTTCCTGCACAGCCCTAGATCTGCTCGGTTGGGTTTCACTGAAGGCTCGACTACTCTAAGTTTATTCTCCCTCATAAAAAACCATACTTTTTGCCAATGTTCTGTGGCCTTTTCTTTTATGAGGGCGATTACTTCCCGCGTTGACGCACCCGGAACAAACAGACCTTCTGTTACAACTAATTTTGCTTTGGTATCAGCTAGCTCGTTTCCTTTTATGCCACATTGACCAGGTAATCATATAAATTCAATTATACTACCAACCCTCTCCAATGCCTTTAATTGTGTTAAGGTATGTACCACAAGTGGGTCCACTGAAAATGTATTTTTTAAAGCCTTAAGAGCCGATTTGGAATCTGAGCAGATAAATGCGTTCCCAGTGCTGCTAATTAAATCATGCACCGCGCGATTTATTGCACGCAATACACATTTATATACAACTCATATTATCACAAATTTACTTATAATTCGAGATGAAACACATATGTCTTACAGGGACATATGTGTAAAATATAAACTTTGAAAGAACACTTAAGACAAGGATGCTAGAAATAGTTCAGGTACGGAGGGATTTTACAAATTTATGACGTCAGAGAACCAGGGGTTTTCTCTATTTTTTACTTTCACTTACCAATATATGAAATATATAGTAAGGGAAAGTATTGCGCTCGTGAAAATTTTCGAATTCCAGATTTCAACGGAAATACACGTGGTAGTGTCCCTTGAGTCCAACTCACCCAGTTACGCAAAAAGGCGTGTGTGTTTTTGAGTGTGTGTGTTAAATCCCGGTCAGAAACGAAAAGTTGTGTTAAACTAAAATTTCATATTTAAGACCACTATAAGCCAAAGATGTTACTGCATATTTTTCTTTAAAATCGGCTGACCAGAAGATCTACTTATATACCATGCAATTTACATTTTTTTACGATTTTCTCAAAAACAGCTTTTGATTAAATTTGCTATATAGATTTAAAATTAATAGGCTTTAATATGATGTAGGTTTCATTCTAATTGAAAGGCCAATAGTTTTATTCTCTTCCTCTAAAGTACCATTAATTTTAAATATTTTAATAGATTAACCATAAGATCTTGTCAGTATGGATAATAAACGGGTAAATATATAATTGGAACGAATACGATAGCTAATGAAAGGAGAATAGAGGAAAAATATTTGTTCATGTAATTTTTGTGTTTTTGAACATAAGAACCGAAATATAGATGCACGTATAATATACCGTTGGGAAGCTTAAGATTGTAGATAAAATATTTTCTTATACAGAAAATTGTAAAAGTTAACGGAGAGCCATGAAAAGCCGATAAAACTAACAGATTGTAGATAATAATATATTAAATTATTTAATAAAAAACGTTATTCTATTGAAATTGGATCTTATTAATTGTTTAGCAATTTATCTTTATCATAAAAATTCTTAAATTGATAATATAACAAAGGAGGTAAGTGGAAGTAGTATGTTGCGCGCACCAGATTTTTTATTATAATTATTGTATTTATTATCATAATTATTATTCAGGCGTATTTTTAATAGATGTTCATTAAATTTGAATAACATTAATTAAGATTTTGGGCATTCGATTTTTTCTATATGGCACGATTTTGAAAAATATCTTCGGCTAAAACTAGCCTTGTCAGCTTGTTATACATTACTCTGCATTCAATTATTTGGTTGGTTATGCCAGCCGGGGGCGACCAAGGAATATGGAGGCGTTCCTGGGGCATACCCATTCTGTATAAATAGGGATCAACAAATGGGAAAAAACCTAAAACCTTAAAATGCCTCCAATAGGCAAAAGATAATAATAATAATAGTCTTTATTTATATGTAAATACAAAGTTAATTTCTCTCCATTATGTATAAAAAGCAAATGAATAAATGAATATTTACATGGGATGTATGTACATGGACCTTCCTAAAGAATGGGAGTTTAAGAGTATTTTGGGCGGAGACTAGCCGAACCTACAACTTGAGTTGCTGGCACATAGTTTTTCACGAAATCCTGTCTTTTGCGTATCTCATCCATGAAGAAACCTCCTTTTTCCTCAATTCGTCGACCCAGCACTTGCGTTGTCGGCCTCTGCGTCTTTTCTTTATAGGGATCTATTCTGCAGCTCGCTTTGCCCACCTATCTTCTGTTTTCCAATAGGCAAAAGAAGGATTTATTAATTGTAGTTGTACATAGTTATAGTTAGTATAAGTACGTTGTAAATAGTCTGTCAATAAATTAGAGGGTAAGAAAAAAACAACAAAAACCTATAGGCTGAGCTGTTATATGTATAAATATTATTACTCAGCTGTTGACCTAGAAACTGTACGAATCTTAATATGTGCTGATCCCAGGACCGTTCATGTATTTTAGAGGTACAGTTTATTTTTAGGTTCGGTACCACATAATATAGTGTATCGTTGGTTATCGGCATACATCAGTATACTTGTGAAGGACTTCTCGTGACCTAGACCACAACAAGATAAAGAGATTAGATAGAGTAGACCATGACAGAACATACATATCCCTTTATCGGGACGGAGCAGATGCTTTGGCTATCTGCCTTCTGCAGTCCCTCATCATGGCAAACATCTTAAATCTCTCTCTGTGGTGTGGCCATACACCATTACTTCGGCTCACGGATGTTACTCTTGTAGAGGCAACCAACAGAGTTATAATAAATTCTTTTTTGATTTATAATAATAATATGCGCACAGGTGAAATTTGAATAAGGTGTCATTTATGATTGACTACAGAAATAATAATGATTAGTATTTTATTCGGTTTGTTACTGTTATATTTCAAAAGAACTATTTAAATTACTTTTTAAAAGATAAATTAATTTTCCATAGGTATTACATTTAGTTTACACTGAATGATCTGTTTTCATGAAATAGTAATTTTTTTTTAAACATTATTTATTGAAATTTACAACTGTATTTCATAATAAAACAAGTAAATATAATGTGAGAAAAATGACATGAAACAGACTTGTGGAAGTACTATCCAATGGTAACACTACTGTAACTATTCAAAATCAGAGGATCTCGAGACCATCTTCTCTTCAGACACCTCGAAAAATTTTCAGGAATCGAAGAGAAAGCAAGGATTGAAACTAGTGGTTTAGAGTGGGAGAGAAGTTTGTCATGGAAGGAGTGATGTCTGGTTCGAGCCAGATCAGTTACAAATGGAATATTTAGGTCTTTATGGGCGAGCTTATTTATGATAAAGTAAGGAGCGTTGAGGATTTTACGAAGGATGTTGGATTGTATACGGGAAGAATTTGATGGTTTAGCCGAGCCCCAAAGCTCAACTCCGTAAGTCCATATAGGCCTTATGATAGTCATGTAGAGGAGTATTTTGCAGTTAAGTGAGAGGTTAGAGCGTTTGTCAAGTAAGTGTTAAAGTAATCGAAAGCGGTGAGCTGTTTCTTGTCGTTTCAGTCTAGTGTGCGGATTCCATGTGTGAGATTTGTCAAGGAGGGGACCTACATAGCGGATCTGTTCGACGGGGACAAGTGGAATAATATTGTAGGATACTGTAAAACAGGATGTCATTGAAGTAGTATTAAATTTGAAATAATTAATAACAATGATAGTTTATAGATTTATAACAACTTACTATTTATCTTAACAACTTAGTTACAATTCAATAAGTAATATTGTTTCTAAAATCTGGTGTACTAAAAGGAAGAATATAACTTGCACGATCCTCCAACACCAGACTATTATAACCTCCCTCTTTTCCAATACAATATCTTCATAACTTTATGGCCTTACAACGACTTTATATTGACTTGTATTATTTATTTTATTACATATTGACTTTTCCAAAATCCTGCGCTTTCCAACGGTATGTTATATGTATATGCTCCTACTTCTATTTCAAGAATTATATTTTTAATGACTTGGTTTTTATTTTATTTTAGAAAATTTATTTTTCCCCTGTAAAGGAAAGCTAAATTGAAATGTATTTTACAGGTAAACCTTCAGGAAAGAATACTCTAAAAGGTGGTGAAAACTGTATCGAATTCCGTCTTGTGGGTTAGAAGGAGTTCGCGGAAACCAAAATCGTTTTATATGAGGAAGATGGTTGGGGGTGCGGTCATAAATTAAAAACACACATTTAAAATAAGTGTTATTTTAATTATGTGCCGTCGTTTCACGAAACCGACTTACTCTGGCAGACTATTAATTTTTTATTCCCAACATCCCCATCATCAAAAAATTAACGTTGCTAAAAATCTTATACACCGAAGCCTTTTCCTTTCCGATCCCCGTTTCCACGACATCAACATTAACCGCATAAAGACAATTCTCCTAGCCAATAACTTCCCTACCGTGATCATAAACAAACTTATAAATAACTACAGGAATCAGTCTCAACCTCAATTAACCTCTCTTTCTACTCCATCATCATCACCAACTCCCTTATATAGATCCGTACCTTACATTCCCTCTCTTTCAGAAAAAATTAAAAAATCATTAAAATCCTTCTATCCAAACCTCAGACTTGCTTTCAAATCCCACTACAAACTCTCCAATATTTACAGCCGACTTAAAGACAGTATACCAACAGACCACCGTTCAAAAATTGTTTATAGAGTCCTTGGGGGAACTCCTAATTGCAACTCTGCCTATATTGGTGAAACCAAAAACCTTCTCAAAGATCGCATCACCCGACACAAATATACAATTCCCTATAAAAATTCTACCGCTTCAAAACTTTCAGAACATTCCTTAACCCTTAACCATTCCTTTGATTTTGATAAAACATCCATTCTTGCCACTGTTCCCAACCATGACAAGCAACTCATTACAGAATGCATTTACATACAACTAGAACCCCTTCCTGTTAATCAAAAGACTGACAAACATAACTTGTCACTAGCTTATTCTCAAATATTAAATTTAATAAAGCATCCCTAGCTCATTTTTTTAACAACCATCTGATCATCTCTTCACAATTTTATTTTTATTTATTTATTATCAATTTTTTTATTTATATATTTATTTAATTTTTGTACTCCCTTTTTATTTATTTATTTGTTTACCTACTAGATTACTGTTTATTTATTATTTCCTTCGACAGCTCCTTATCGTCATTCGTTATTACCTTATCATCATTCATCATTTATCATCGTCATCCGTTAAAACTTAAAATTTTTTAATCTTTACCTCGTCACTATTTCTTACAATGTTATCAAATACTCATAAGTAATAACTCAAGTACTCTCAAGTAATAACTTTTGGCTATTTTTTAACAATCGAATCAGTAAACATAACTTAGCTTCTTGGAATTTTCCTAACGGACATTCTAGTTCTCATATTTTCCGTTCCACGCAATGAGCGTTTTTTAAACTGGGAAACATCACTCCTGTAGGCAACGCCTTCACGTTGAGTCACGTATGTATTTTTTTCTTATTGATAAGGGTCTTTTTTCATCGCCCATTTCTTTCTCCCCCTTTCCATACTCATATCTTTCTCCGTTACATATCCTGACATATAATTATTAGTTTAATATTACATTATTTTAAAATTTAAATTTTTTTTATTCATACTTTTTCTCTTTTGTAATGACTATATTCATTTTTTTTTTTATATATTACCTATACTCTTAACTATGTTTTTAATATATTACCGTCATATATCAACTCAAAATTGTTAATATTTAAAATTTTAATTATTCACATATTTTTCCTTTATCATTTTTTTCATTTACTTAGTCTCTCTTTATATATTCTCATTACAATATTATCATCTCAATTATGTTTACTTCCATACTTTATAACTGTCATCTTAATTTTGTTTATTTCCATACTTTATAACTGTCACCTTATTTCCATACTTTATAATTGTCATCTTATTATCATTTTACATTTAATATTATTTATGTTCCCATAATTTATTACTGTCATATTATTATTATATACCTAACGCATTATTAAGACTATAATTACAATGGTTGTTATCTTGTTTCTTTTAGCCCTGATGAAGGCCCACAGTGTAGGCCGAAACGTCGGCACATAATTAAAATAACACTTATTTTAAATGTGTGTTTTTAATTTATGACCGCACCCCCAACCATCTTCCTCATCTAATTTCTCTACGGTCAACAAAACTCCATCATTAAAAATCGTTTTATATATAGACAAATTTATTTTTATAGAGGTTTGGATACTTTGGCGAAATGGACATGGCAGCGAGAGGATGTCTACCTGCACCTTTTCCTGACGTGCTATTACGCAATAAGATCAGAAGTTCTTTCCAGTCTTCTGTTGCCATGTTTCGTATTAATGTGTTGGTTTGTCTTGTGAAAACGTTTGTTTAGGGTTCGAATTTGCTCGTTAACCGTTGCTATGTGAAGGTCTGTAGGTAGAGTAATACAGCTAACGCACCATGGAGAATAATTGTTTTGAGAGTTTTGGATTGGAGAATTTTACTTATGAGTGTCTTTTTGGCGGTCCCGTATATCTGTGTAAGACCAAATGGATTTCAGTAAGTATGTTTTTTTCTCAGTTTCAATTTAAAACGTCTTGATAGTAGTGAGACTTTTTTTTTAGTAAAACTTTTACCATTTGTTAAGTGTTATCTCTCTGGACTTGATGTGTGAATTCTATTTCATTCTTCTCTAGAAATTCTTGAATCATAATAACGATAAGTGACTTACCATCATTATTGTTCTCTATTTATATTATAATTCATTTTTCTGTTCTATATTAGTAAAAGGAAGTTTCCATTCACTCACTTATTCTACTATTGCAGTATTTTAGAAAGCTGAAATGTTTGTCTTACTCTCTAGATTTGAAATAAGGCTGGGTTCGGTGAAATTCATCCCCCAAGTGTTTAAACAAAAATCTAAAAACTTAAAAAATTGTTTTGTTTTTTAAAAACTCCAAATTAAAAATCTTCTGAATAATTATAAGTACTCATTTGAACGATAATTGCTTGTTAACCCCGTGAAAGCAAAATCATCTTAATCCGACTAGTATTCACAGCTAAAAATTAAGGTTAAAACAGCATAAAATGCCTTTAAAAACTTTATTTTATTCTAAAAAGGTCTGATTTCGGTCTAAATCATAATGAAACCTATTCCTCTGAATGTTATTTAAAATTATTATAATAGAAACAAAATTATCTTTGGCTTGTAAAACAATAGGTCATAGATTTGTCTATTTATAAAGTAACTCTTTTTTTGTCAGAGATTTTCGGACGGACACCATTTTAAGTCCTCTCCGAAGGACTGTATAATTAAAGCTTTGTTACTTCCATTAAAAAATCGTAGGATCACCCGTCAGGTTTGAACCCACTATCTTGGGCATAGAAGGCTGTCATGCTAGCAGCTACACAATAGGAGACTCCGAAGTGATTTGTAAAGGTTCACCTATGAATGGGAAAAACTCATGTTTATGTTGTAAAAGAGAGTAACATGATACAACGGTAATAATTTGAAGCTGAAACATTAGCATTAATTAAGTATAGCTGTTGCTACTTGATATTAGTACCTATGTTATTGTAATTTAAACAAATAAATAACTTTTATTTGTCTGTTTATTCATTTAACGTCACGTTTTTTGGGTAATGGGATCACTTTGTGGGTAATTGGACATTGCCACAGTGGAAGTCCTACATTTTGCCTCTCCAGGTTAAATTAAGATAGTGATGTTTATCGAGTATCTGACAACTCGCTATATCGATGTAAAATTTAATGGGCTTTAATATCACGTAGGTTTCATTCTGATTGAAATAGTTTGATGGGGCTTAAATGCCGATATTCCTCTAAAGTACCTTAATTGTGTAGATACTAAAAATATAATAATATAATCCTGTTATGAACGATGAAAAACAGGAAAATATAGATGAATTCGATATCTAACTAAAGGAGAAATGTGCAAAAATATTTTTTTAATACAATTTTTCATTTTTGAACTAAAGAAAAGAAATGTAGATATATAATATACCGTTGTAAAGAAAAAGATTTTAGAAAAAATATTATCTTCTACACAAGCTTGTAAACGTTAATAAAGAGTGAAGAAAATCCAATAAAAATAACTGGTTATTTTAAATAATAATATTATAGATTTTATTATTAGGTTCCTTTAATTAAAATGATCCTTTTCATTCAACTTATTTTATTTTCTTATTTTTTGTCCCTACGTTTCGGCTCTTTGCCATTCTCAAGGGATCTACAAAAAACATTTATTTTAAAATTAAAAGATACACAACATTATTTTTTAAATTCTTATAAATCAATTTACATACCTCTTTATACTCCTTTATACACTCTATACAATATATAGATATATATTTTGTCATAATTGAGTAAAATAAAAATTAAAACTGTTACAGGCTGACCAGCCCTGTCCTGGTTGTTATCATCTACTGGATTAAAGAAATCTATTCCCTCACTCTTAACTATTGATATCAAAACTAATATACACACATATATTGTTTTATTATCTCCTCCTCAGTCAAGTCTACATTTATTTTCACAGCCAAAAATTTTTTCTTTAATAAATTATTACCATACATAAACATATACATACACACACACACACACACACACACACACACACACACACACACACCCACACACACACATATATATATATATATATATATATATATATATATATATATATATATATATATATACATAAACACATAAACAAATATATTAATATCCAATTAAAAACAAGATAATTTACTTAACCATAAAATTCCAAATATTATTCTATTATATTGTTATTTAAACTTTATTCCAGAAATTGCATTTATTTAAATTATACTACTTATTAATTTTGCTCAAAATCTCAGCATAATGGTCATTCAAATTCTTTGTGTCTGTTTTGTAATTTATACTGTAGTTAATGTTTTCTGATATATATATTGCCCCTAAAATTTTTCTTCTAAAATCATTGCTTTTTTTATGTACTACCATAGTATTTTCAAAGTCAAATTGGTGTTTTTTATTTATTAAATGTTGTACTAAAGCAGTCTTATTACTATCTTTTTCTTTATTTTTAACATCATTTTGGTGTTGATACATCCTACCCTTCAAGAACTGTTTTGTTTCACCAATATATACTGCAGGACAATTCACACATGGTATTTTATATACCATTCCAGATTGGGAGTTTTTTTCTATTTTATCTTTTAGCTCACTATAATAATTTTTTATTTTGTTTCTTGGTTTGAAGGCAAAAGTATATTCTTCCATATCATATAATTTGAAGGATTTTTTAATTTCTTCAGAAAGTGCCTTTATATAATTGCAGCTTTGGAATTTTTGGGTTGTCTTTAATTTGTTTATGTTTTCACCATTGCTATTATTTTTATTTTTAGTTCTAATATTCAATTCCCATATGGTTTTTACTATTTTTTTTGGGGTAAAAATTTTCTGAAAAAAAAAGGTTCAAAGAAAAGGTTTTTCAATTTTTTTCAAATAAGAAAATAAAATAAGTTGAATGAAAAGGATCATTTTAATTAAAGGAACCTAATAATACAATTATTCATTCAAACTATTCTTAATTGTAATAAAAATTAATTATAGATTTTTTAATAAAACACAAGTTTCTATTGAAATTCAATACAATTACTTCTTTCACAATTTATTACTTTCACTTATTATACATAGTAAGGGAAAGCATTGCGATCGTGAAAATTTTCGAATTCCATTCTTCAACGGAAATACACATTTTAGGGTCCCCTGAGTCCAAATAAAGTCCCGCAAAGAGGTCTGTGTGTGTGTGTGTGTGTGTGTGTGTGTGTGGTAACTCTTGGGCAGAAAAGGTAAGTCCTATGAAACTGAAATTTCATATTTTAGACAACTATACGCCTGAGACGTTACAAAACCTTTTTCATCAAAATGAGCTTACCAGAAAATCATGGCTTGATTTTCTCGAAAACGGTTCCGATGATTTTGATTAAGCTTGCTATATCGATGTCAAATTTGATAGGCTTTAATATCATGTAGTTTTCATTCTGATTAAAATGGTCTGACAGGGCTTAAATGCCGATATTTTAAATTTTCTTCCCCAACAGCACCTTTAATTTTGTTGATTCTATACAAATAACTATATTATCTTGTTACCACTGATGAAAAACAGGTAAATAAGTAAGTTGTTCGAATTAAAAAAACAACTAAAGGAGAAAACCGAAAAAAATTAATGCAATTTGAACATAAGGGCAGTAATATACATGTTTGATATACCGTTGGAAAGCTAATGATTTTAGAAAAAATATTAGCTTATACTCAAGCTTTTCAACGTTAATAGGGGATGATGAAAAGAAGATAAAAATAACTGATTATTTTACAATAGATTTTTTAATAAGACACATGTTTCTAAATAAATTTCATTTAATTAATTCTTTAATAGATTCATGTATTTTTATCTCTAACTGTATTTGAAAATTTGTTTATTGATTTTAAAAAAAGAGGTAATTGAAAGTCGTGTTTTGCCCGCACCAGATTTTGTTTATCTCTAAGTATAATTAAAAACTATTTAAATTGATTATAACAAGGGAGGTAAATGAAAATCGTGTGTTGTACGCACTATATTTTTATTAAAACAATACAAAATTACACATTACGTTTTCCTACATCAACATTTATTTTTTACAGGATATATATAAATATAGTACAAGATTTAAGTGGAAAAGGAAAGAGGTCATCGATGGCACCCTGTGTAAACATTTCATACGATTCATTCAACTTTGAGTGTTTGTCAGATCAGTCAGCATCATGGCCTTTGAAACGCGACAACTCTTTTTTAAATCGAATCTTTTTCCTTCTCGAATCCTGTTTGAATTTGTTTATAAATAATTTTTAAAGGGAAAAAGTACTCTGGTGGAAGGATGTCCAATGATACAAATCGAAACTTCCTGGGGAAAAAAAGGAGGGATATTCTCAAAGGATAGGGAATTAAAGGTCCCTGAATCCAAGTTTCATCTAATATCTGCCTACTCACTCTGCTCTGGAAAAACACGAACAAATAAAAAACTTTTCTTTATCGTATTTATTGGAATTTATAAATAATCAAAAGATAAATCCTATATCTGAATGATGAAAAATAGCTTTAAGATTCTTCTCTTTTAAAAGAAACCCTGAAGAGTTACCATATGTGAAAAACTATTATATTGTGCTAAATGTAGACACCGCTATGCTAGATACCACTAAAATAAATTAGGATTCTGCTGATTTTTACTCATTTAAAAAAATTATTTTCCCCTTTGTAATATTTTGGATACAATTTTGTATGAATGCTCTATTTTTTGTGATAATAAACAATGGTATCAGTTTTGCCGACGTGTTGCTTTTTTAGCCCGTCATAGTGAAGCAGATATGCATACGACCTACATATTCGACTCAATAAATACCCCACAGTTGTCCTCACTAGAAAGAATGTGCTATTGGACCGACCTAGAAAGATAGAGCACCCGATGGTAATTTATTCCCTGTGAGATATTCCTATTCACAATCCTCCACTCCATTACGAATTTTCATTCGTTTTTTTGTTCATGTTTATACAATTCACTTTGTTTAATAGCGGATACGAGATAAAGCTGATATACGAGTATTTGCATGATAATTTAATTAATAATTCGCAATATTACGTAAATGTCTGTGATTTTGATTATAGTTTGTAATTTAAAATCTTCGTGCATATAAAAAAAAATACTAGCTATTGCGTTATAAGTAAATCACTAGCAAAATCTGGAGAGTACTAAATTGGGACAAACCAGGTAAATAATCCTTCAAGTTGCAAAGATGCGAAAAATCGCTATTTAGTGGCAATAATTTAATCAAATTAGGATAAATGAAAAATTATTTTACCAATTATCAATATGGAATGTCCTTTTTTAGTGAGATTGAAAAAGTTAAACTCAATTTATCTCTTTATCAAATATTTATTTTAATGACTGATATTCTTCCATTTTTTAATTGATCCACATTATTCTATATTGCTATAAACTGACATAAATTCCCAATCAAAGATAACGCTTATTTCCGTTGAAATCAGAAAATTTCTACAATCGCAATATTTTCTCTTGTATATCTCTCCCTATATATCAAATTATACCACAATTTTCGGTTTCAGCGAACTCCTTCTAAACCACTTAACGGATATTTCTATCATTTAAGGAATTCTTTCCTGAAGGTTTAAAAGTAACATACATGGAAATTAAGGTTTTCTTAAAACAGGAAAAATATATTTCCTATCACCAAGTTGTCAAAAAATTATTCCTGAAATAAAAGTAGTATCATAGTATCATATACAGTTAAAAAGCGCACGATTTAAGAAAAGTTAATATGCAATAAAATAATTTTTCGAATTCCATTTAGTACTCTAACTACGCATTCTAACTAAGTTTTTAGATGTTATAAATCTATAAACTAACATTGTTATTAATTACTTAAAATTGAATACTATTTTAGGAGAACAGATATTTCACTGGAATTTTTATGTAAACTTAATTTATTTTTATTTTATTTTTTAATTTTCAGGAAGTTTTACTTAATGTTTCATACTCAAATATGCACACCTTAACTTCCTTTTATTATATATTTATTTTCAATCACAATTTGTTATATCGTTTTTAACATTTCGGGGTTCTTTCCCCATTACCAAGACTTTCTTCAAAACACTTTTAAATAAATAGTTTATTGGCTGACCCTTGGAAGTCAAGGTGTGCATATTTGAGTGTTAATTTAACATTTTAAATGTAATTTATATAGTTTACTAGTTATATAAATAGTAATGTTTCCGTTATATGTTCCCATAATTATGAAAGTGGTCTAAGTCATATATTTTTTATTTCGAGATATTTAATGAATTGCATTTAAACGAATTAGAAAATATTTTTACATTACACGAAATATTAATTTGCAATTTCCATTTTTGACGATATCATAAAAATTATATTGAATTTTTTTATTTTTTGTTTTTATTATTTTTTTTTTTTTTTATTTTTTTTTTATTTTTTTTTTATTCGTATATATTACAATTTGTCATAATAGACAATAATAATAGTGTTACAGGATCTCATTCATACAATATTTACAATATAAACAAAAGGTCAAATAACATAAAATAAAATCAAAATAAATAAACGTATACAATAACAAAATTTGTAGACAAAATAAATACAAATAAATAAAGTTAACAATATATTGAATAAATTTAGTTTAAACTAATGTGGTGTGAAATAAGTGATAGATTAATTTTTTTGCTAATTTTGACTTAGACCACTTTCATAATTATGGGCACATATGTCCTTCACTTAAAATAATAAACACATAAAGTTAAAAATTTTTTGATATGTGTATTTCATTCTTGCCGATGATTAAATATAATGATGAATAGACTTTATAAAATAAACATATTTACATGCTGATTGCAGTTTTTGTTACGATAAACTAAATCTCGCAAAGCCATAAACTCTATATCGGTCAGAAAGAGATCTTTGAACATAAATGGCACCTCATTCTTTTTAGTAGTATTCAATATATAAGTAAGAGAAAGTAATAATAAATGTTTTTAAGAAGTAGGTAAATGAAAATGCGTGATACGCCTATCTTCATATTTAGTTCTAATAGACATTTAGTTTATCGCGTCTATTATAATAATTCGATGACAGTTTAATAATTATACTCTGTTAAACTGGACTAAATCTTAATGCTCTTGGTGTGATGGAGTTCTGCGGTGTATAAAGATAAGGAGAGGTAGGACACGGACGGGCTAGGGAACCGTACACTACACGACTCCTAGTTATGGAAGGAGATTTGTTTAGATTTAGGTGGGGCTTTGGATATCTCTCTCCCTAAGTAATATATCGTCCTGTCTACCTTCTCTCTCTCTTTAACCTTTCACTTCTCTACCTCAGCTATATCAGACCAATCTAGATCTTAGATTAAATTCTACCGTCTTGAGGTTGGAATTGTGATTCAGATTAATTAAACCTGGAGAGCTAGGTTTAGTTGAATCTTTCAATTAGTTTAGTCGGAATATTTTAATTTAACACAAATCTTTATGTAAGATAGTCTCTCGTCCCTGCTTCGCACTGGTGTAATTTATGTTTAGGAAAGCACTGATTTTGAGTTTTATTGCTATTTCATTATTACTTCATTAGAGAAGGATATATGAATTGTTTGTTAATGCCTTGATTACAAGAAATTTAATTGATCCCATTTCAAGAAAACAATTCACTGTACTTATAAACCTTCAGATATGAATTCTCTAAATGAGCATTATAAATACCGTAAAAAAATCTATCGCATGGCTTCTAGTTTTATCATTATCTGTTGTCATAAAATATTCTATTAGTAGAAATCATTTATAACAATTTCAGTTAACATTATTATGAAAACATTTTAGGGCTTACGTTTCAAGTTACGCAGCACACGAATAACAATTTTTTTTTTTTTTTTTTTTTTTTTTATTTATTGGAATTTACAACTGTATACAGGAATACAACTAGTAAATTAGATGAAATATATAAAGGCATGAAGTACATGTAGAGAAGCTTCCCAATGGAAGCACTCTAAAAATGATTTAAACTAGAAGGTCTCGGGGCCATCTCCTTTTCAGACGTCTCGGAGGATTGTCAGGAATCGAAGAGGAAGAAAGGTTTGGAACTAGAGGATTAGGGTGGGAATGGAGTTTGCCATGAAAGGAATGGTATCTAGATCGGGCCAAATCAGCAACATACGGAACATTAAGATCTTTATGGATTAGTGTATTCGTGACAAAGTAAGGAGCATTGAGGATTTTACGAAGGATTTTGGATTGTAGGGATTAGATACGGGAAGAATTCGATGGTTTAGTAAAGCCCCAAAGCTCTACTCCGTAAGTCCATATCGGCCTTATGATAGTCATGTAGATGAGTCTTTTGTAGTTAAGTGGAAGATTAGAACGTTTGTCTAGTAAGTGTTGAAGTAGTCGAAAACGTCGAGCAGTTTCTTGTCGTTTAAGTCTTGTATGAGGGTTCCAAGTGAGACGTTTGTCAAGGTGCAGTCCTAGATATCGGATCTGTTCAACCGGGACAAGAGGAGTATTATTGAAGGAAACAGTAGGGCAGGATGTCATAGGTTTACGACGAAGGGAAAAGGTAATTTGGTTGGATTTGTTGGCATTTATTTTAATTCTCCAGTTCTGACACCACACTTCAAGATCTCTGATGTGGGATTGGAGAGTTTGAGAGGCAATAGTTGGAATAAAAAATTTTAAAATAAAAACTGTATGTCCGCCGTTCGCCGTCCGTGGCATTTTTTCTAAACAATTAGATCAATGTGTTTAAAGTTCGACCCAAAAATGCTAGGGCGTGTAAAGATGATCCTAATACCTCGACATTGATATCAGCTGGTTACTTTTAAAATTGCTGCCAATTGAAAGTGATTTAATTTAACAACTCGGTTATTCTTACTTTATTCTCTATTACTTCAGTTAAGAAATGGAAAATTTACTTACTGTCTTTTAACCAAAAAACCGCGAATAATCATAAAAAAAGGTAAAAAAGAAAATTGAAAATTTACACACGAATACGCTACGAGTTTTATAATAAGTAAAGCGTGATAAACAAAAAAAAGAAAAACGAAAAAAATTAAATCTTGCCTTTAATTACGCTTGTAACCTCGTTACTTTCGAAGATAGAGAAAAAAATTATTAGTGTATTTTTACCCGAAAAATTGAGAATAATTATATAAAAGAGGAAAAAGATAAAGAGAACAAATTGAAATTTTACCCATAAATACGCCTACAAATCAGTTATTTTTGAAGTTAAAGAAGAATTGATGAGTAATCTATTCTAATTAAAAAAAAAATAAATAAAAATAAAAAAAAAAAAAAACCCGAATAATTATAAAAAATTGGTGTAGGCAACACACGACTTTTACTTATCTCTGTTGTTAAAATCAATTTAAGAATTTTTCAATACATTTAAAGATACAAATAAATTATTAAAGATTTAATTTTTTTGAATTTCAACAGAAACATGTGTTTTATTAAATAATCTATTACATTTTTATCTACAACAATCAGTTAGTTTTATCGCCTTTTCATCACTCTCCATTACCCTATAAAATTCGGTATATCACATAATATTTTTTTCTAAACTCTTTAGCTATCCAACGGTATATTATACATCTATATTACTATTCTTGTGTTTAAGAACACAAAAATTGCATAAAAAAATATGTCTGCGCTTTTCTGCTTTAGTTGTTTATCGAATTCGCTCGACTTGCATATTTACCCGTTATTCATCAATGCTAATTAGATAATATGGTTAATCTTTGGGAATCTACAAAATTAAAGGTAGATTAGAAGAAGAAAATTTAAAATATCGGCATTTAAGCCCTGTTAGACTATTTCAATCAGAATGAAACCTAAAGCCCATTAAATTTTAAATCGATATATAGAGTTTAATTAAAATCGTTAAAGCTGTTATTGAGTAAATCGTAAAAAGGTGCAAAATGCATGGTATAAAGTAGATTTCCCGGTTAGCTGATTTTAATGAAATGTTTTTGTAACATCTCGGGCGTATAGTTGTCTTAAATTTTTTTTTTTTTTCTTTCGCAGCTGTGTACTGTCCTCCAGGTAATACCGTTTCATTTAACTGCCTCAACTCCTTATTCCTTTCCCTCGGACCGCGCTTTATTGCTGGAGGAGACTATAATGCTAAACACCAACGATGGGGTTGTCGAACATCCAATACCCGTGGAAATATCCTCTCCCGTGTTTCATCTTCAAATAGCTATTCCATCCTCTCGCCCATGAATCCCACTTACTGGCCTACATCCCGAAAAAAACATCCTAATATCCTAGATATATTCGTCACCTCCCAGCTTTCCTCCTCACAAACATCTGTTAAATCCTTGAATGACCTCTCATCCGACCACAGTCCAGTTCTGCTTTCTTTGCATTCGGGCTTTGTTCCTAGGCCAACCCCATCTAAATTGATCCTTGGACGAGTGGACTGGGACGGATTTCGGACAGACTTGGAGACAAAAGTGGACTTAAGAATCTCACTAAAGACTAAACTAGATATTGACAGAGCCGTAGAACAACTTACTGACTCAATAGGTAGCAGCATACGTGATAACACTACAAACACCTACAACAATAACACTCAACAGACTAACCTGCCACAGCACATTCGAATCTTATTAAGGGAAAAACGAAGAGCTAGATCGAAGTGGCATAGGACTGGATACCCAGCTGACAAAACTATTTATACGACTCTGACTAACAAACTTAAAGCAGAAATCAGGAAATTCAAAATTCAAAACATACTGAATACGAAAGAAAATCTCACTACGACTGATAAATCACTTTGGACTACCACTAAGAAATTACTTCAGTTCAAAGATTTTAATCATCCTCTCCTCAATGAATCTCAATCCTGGACCAGATCCGATGAAGAAAAATCCCAAACATTCGCTCAGCACCTCTTTGAAACCTACAATCCGCATCCTAATATATTTAATCATCATCACCTTGAGTGCGTTGAAGCAGAGCTGGATATTCCACTCCAATTGGCCCTCCCTCCCAAAGCATTTCATCCTTCAGAAATCTCAAACATAATCCACAGATTTCCTTCCCGCAAAGCTCCTGGACACGATCTAATCACTCCCAATATTCTAAAACAACTTCCCAAAAAATCCATTCTATTCCTTACCTATATTTACAATGCCGTTCTCCGAACCACATATTTTCCTAAATCCTGGAAGTTAGCCATTGTTAAAATGATCCCTAAACCTAAAAAGCCGCTATAACTCCCTTCCTCTTACCGTCCTATATATCTTTTACCCATTATGGGTAAAATCCTGGAAAGACTAATCCTTAAACGACTCTATCCTATCCTAGAGACGTTTCAGATAATCCCGGATCACCAGTTTGGATTTCGCTCATCCCACTCCACCATCCAACAATGTCATCGTGTGGTGGATGTTGTCTCTTCAACATTGGAGCGCGGATTGTACTGCACGGGAGCCTTCCTCGACGTAGAACAGGCCTTTGACCGAGTTTGGCACCCAGGACTGCTTTACAAGCTCCGCAAATTCCTTCTACCTACATACTACCTCATCCCACCAAATTACCTTTACCCTTCGTCGTAACCCTATGACATCCTGCCCTACAGTTTCCTTTAATAATATTCCGCTTGTTCCAGTTGAACAGATCCGCTACCTAGGACTACTACTTGACAAACGTCTAACATGGAATCCCCACACACGACTGAAACGACAAGAAACTGCCCGTCGCTTTCGCTTACTACAACACTTACTGAACAGACGCTCCAACCTTCTACTTATCTACAAAAGGCTCATCTATATCACCATCATAAGGCCTATCTGGACTTACGGAGTTGAGCTTTGGGGCTCTACGAAATCATCAAATTCTTCCCGTATTCAATCCTTACAATTCAAAATCCTTCTAAAAATCCTCAATGCTCCTTACTTAATCACAAATAAACTCATCCATAAAGACCTTAACATCCCATATGTTGCTGATTTGGCCCGAACCAGGTATCAATCCTTCCATGACAAACTCCACTCCCACTCTAATCCTCTAGTTTCAATTCTTGCTTCCTCTTCAATTCCTGACAATCCTACGAGGCGCCTGAAAAGAAGATGGCCTCGAGACCTTCTAGTTTAGTTACTTAGTGGAGTGATGCCAATGGGCGTTTTCTCTTCGCGTTTTTTTCATGTATTTTATCATTATTAACATATTTACTTGTTGTATTACAAAATACAGTTGTAAATTTCAATAAAAATATTTTTAAAAAAAACAAAAAACTTTCAACCCCCTATCGAGAGATATAGATGTATAAGGGGAAAAAAATGTACATCAATAACGCATGAAGTTTCTTGTGCTTAGAACATGTGGAGATTAGTATTGTTCATGAACCAATCGGCGTGCAATGATGTGATTAGATCAAGATTATGGTCAGTTGTCAGGTTTTCTTATAATATAATTTAATGAAAACTAAATAATTCCATGAAAAGTTTTGATATTGATCTTAACCTGAGTAGCTAGGTTACCAGTGAGAGAGGCATTTAATAATATAATTCCCAGCAAATATAATTCATATAGTTTTGAACTTTGAACAGCAGAGATAGAAAAGTAAACAAAACTGTTGTATAAACACTGTTATATATTACTGAATATAGGGTATGTGTTGCATAACAGCATTGAGTGTTGAGTACTAGCTGAAATCAAATATTTTAATAGTTTGCGAGGAAACTTCCCAGCTGTGGCAGAAAATCCAAATATATTCCGCGACTCAGGGAGTTTGAATTATGGAAATTCGAGAAATTATGGATCTGGCAACAATACAGGCGGTGGCCACATTCCAAATCAAGTTATGAACCTCATTATATTTTTATTATATAATATATCTTAGTATACATACACGCAGTATTAGTATATTTTATATATTATATGGTACAAATCATTCCAATGTAATACCAAATGTAGGTTTCATTCAATTTCATATTGAGGTTATCATTAATCAGTGAAATTAAAATCTTGAGAAATAAAAAATATGAAACTGAAATAATATTTGGTTATTAACATATAATTTTTAAATATGAAAATCATTAAGCATTATATAAATGAAATATAAATAAAGATAATACATTATACAAAAGAAACTAAGAATATTATTTATTTATTTTAAATAAATACATTAAGAACAAATATCAATCACTTACCTGGTATTTTAACTGTAATAAAAATATTAAACACTCCCAGAAATTCGATAATCGTGTTCAATAGAAAAATTATAATAAATTTTATCTCTCCCTGCTATCTTAGTTGTAAGTACTATAGTTCATTTATTGAAATCAGTGGCTACAGCTAAAATGTCTAGTGGAAGACGGCTAAAAGAAAGCAGGATGATAAATCATTGATTCATTGAAATTTACCAATGTTTTTGGCAATACCTCAAATCCAAAGTTCTTGGGCTATATATTTAAATAGATTCCTACTCTTTCTAGACCAGCAGCCGTTCAATGAGATGATTAAGCCGAGATGACACTTAGCGCCCGTGTTTTTCCCCATTTTTGTTTTGGTACTCTCTTCATAGAGACACGGTCTGCCATACCCTAGGGTCACTGCTCGGCTGAAATAACAGACTAAATAATATTCTGCTACAGCCGGGATTCGACCCCAGGGCCAGGAGATCAGTGGACTATTGCTATAACCATTAGACCACGCCGCCCTCCTTAATTAAAATACATTGAAATAATGTGTATAATTACGGGGCCCGATATGTGTTTTACAATTGGGAGCCCTTTACTGTATTTGAATGAGTTCTTTTTATTAAGTTATTTTATTGAGTTTAGTCAATGTTATGATCATAAATAAAAATAACAGGGCTGGATGAGGGCCTGGATGGAGGTCCGTATCGGCTGGCTGTTAGGCGAAAAAGAGAGTCCTGAAGAGCTCTTCCCTCTGAAGTAAACTACTAGTATGGCCTGGCTAATACCGTCGGTAGCGGACTTGCTCTAATTACCTGTCAAAAAAGAGAGACCCTGACCCGGGTAGTATTAAACACTGCAAAATCTATTTCCATAAAATAATTCCTCGAGGAGGTTTGAATCCGACACACCACCCACCTAAATTTGGCTCTGCCAGATATACAAATATAAAAATGACAGTGGCGGGTCGGAAGTCTCCTGAAAGAAAGGTTGAAGAAAAGAAAGAAAGAAAGTGCTTCAGCATTCATAAGAATAATCCAATCCTTATTACTAAGCTTACAACTTTGATAATTTAACCTCCATGCAGGTGCAGACAGTATATCAGATATGGTAATATATATTAAACACAGTTGTATGATTAAAAAGCATCGGCTGTTTCGAATCTGAGCCGACTATGAAAAAATTAGGGCAAAAAAAAAAATTAATGCTCGGTATCGGAATCGAAAGCGAATAGCGAAAACGATATAGAAATTTGACAAAACTGAAACAATCGATGAGAAGGATCGATGCACTCACGATCCAAAATGAATTGGAAGGCCATAGGAAGCGATATTGGTCCGACATGTTCCCATAACTACATTACCAAGGAACGTGGGCATGAGATGAAGTTGATTAAACGCACTGGTGGGAGCACCAGGCGTGAATACAGGTCGATACCAACGAACATGTCGATGGACTCTGGGACACCAAGAGAAAGGTCTGCCAGGGCGAAATGTGAAAGCCGCTTCACCATTCTGGCAGAGATAAGTCGTCTTGGGAATCTGGTTTTCAGGCGTCTCTACAGATTATCAGGAATTGGAGAGGAAGCAAGGCTATGAGTGGATTAGAGTGGGAATGGAGTTTGCCATGGAAGGAATGGTACCCGGTTCAAGTTGTATCAACAGCATATAGTGTTGAGGTTGAATAATAAAGCAGGTGAATGCGTTGTCAAAACATCCTTTTCAGTGATCTACTCAGACAGTCCCACATTTATGCATAGAAGAGACATAACTAAAACCTCTACTATAGATCTTTTACTAACACGACAGCCGCACAAAATAACTGAGTGTAATACCATTGATTTCGTTAAATCGGACCATAGGCCAGTTCTTTACAATAACTTAGGTAAAGATTGTAAACTGGAAACCAATCCTTCCAAGTATAATTATAAACATGCTGACTGGAACCTGTACCGCTCACAGATTAATTATCAATTAAAAGCGATTCCAACACTTCAGTCAAAAGTAGAGATTGACTTTCATATATCAGAGCTATCTGAAGCGATATTAAATTCAGCGGAAAAAGCCATTCCGAAATTCGTTCCGTTATCACCCTTCCTCCGCATACCACCAGACCATATTATTCAACTCATATCATTACGAAATACTTGGAAAAACAGATGGTACCGCACTAGGGATAGCGATGTAAAGAAAGTATTAAATTCTCTTACCGTGCAGGTCCGAAATCTTATAAAAACATGGAAGGCAAGCTTATGGGAGCAGAAACTTAGATCGATGCATAATGATCATCGCAAGCTTTGGAAAATGACCAGGAAAGCTACCAGAACATCAAATTCTATCAGGCTTCTTCAGGGCAATAAGCTACTAAATTCCGAGCAGCAAGCTGCGGCATTAGCCGATTACTACGCTGACGAAATTAGGAAAAAGACTGGAATATTCACGGAAATCCCAACCAAAGAAAAAGAAGACAATATTTGTTTCCTACAAACAATTGAAAGCAATTCTTTGCAGAATACAAGGCAATAGGGCACCGGGATGTGACAAAATCCAAAGTGTGTTGTTAAAACAACTCCCAAGAAAAGGAATAATGTACTAGGTAAATCTGTTCAACTCCTGTCTAAGGCTGAGATATTTCCCTGTTGCATGGAAGAAAGCCATCTTATTTCCACTCCTTAAACCAGCAAAGTCAGGAAATGAGCCTTCCCACTACCGTCCTGTCAGCTTGTTACCTCACATGGGAAAAATTTTCGAGAAAGTAATCCTAAATTACCTGAATAAATTCTCAAAATAATGTGATACCTACAGAACAAACTGGATTTCAAGCTAAATTGAGCACAGAGCATTCACTCATCAGACTACAAAATGAGGTGACAAGCAACTTCCACAAAAATAAGGCAACTGCCATGATAGCACTCGATTACTCAAAAGCATTTGACTCCGTGTCACATGGATTTCTTTGCATACAGTTGATTAACCTGGGGTGCCCTGAGCAGTTATATACTACTATAAAATCTTTCCTAAATAACCGTTATATGATAGTTAAAGTTGCAGAAAAGATTTCTAATCCCGTCCATCTCACATGTGGTGTTCCACAAGGTGCGGTACTATATCCAATACTATTTTCTATTTATACTGGAAAAATTGTGGGAACCCAGTTCGAGTATGCTTCAATATCAGCTTTTGCTGATGGTGTCGCTGTCACCATAGTAGCTCAAATGCCAGCAAGGCTGTTATGCATTGAGAAAAAAGCCTGCCAAATCATAACAAACGAGCTGAAAAAGTTAAAAGTTGATGTGAATGCAGATAAAACGAAAGGAATAGTGTACTCATTTCAAAAGGGAAAGAAAAAATTACCGTCAAAATTTAAAATTAACAACTGCGAAATTAAACTATCCAAACATGTAAGATATCTCGGAGTCACCTTTGATGGACATTTAAAGTTTTCGGTCCACTTTGCTAAAAAAATTAAGACAGTGAGGCAAAAATTAAGGCAGTTTAATCAGTTAATTAATTCTTCATGTATGTCTCTTCGACTGAAGATATCAATATTTAAGGCCATTGTACGTCCAACTCTGTTATATGGTGCTCCACTCTTTTCGCATATTGCTAAGTCGACCAAAAAACGTTTACAATCGTTCCAAAATGGCGTACTGCGGAAAATTGTGAAAGGAACGTCATTACAAAGATACAAAACCTCAAGAATTCACGAGGAATTAAAAATTGACAAACTTTCCGGTTTCGTTACTAAGAGGAATAAAACGTTCTTTGGAACCGTCAAAGTTATTAACAATCTGATATATGGTAAGCTAACACCTTCTGGATTACCTCAAAGATGGCAGAATATTGAGATTTAGGTTTTGGTATTAGGTTAAGGTTCTACTTAAACCAAAAGGTGAGCCCCATCACCTCATTATAGATTCATAGAAGATAATTATATATTACAGATATTATAGATATATCTGACATCCTTAAAATGCATAAATGCAGAAAAAGGAGAAAATTCAAAAACTAAAGTTTTAAAAAGAGCTAACAAAAGGGGCTACGAAAAAAATAATAAATAAATATATATATATATATATATATATATATATATATATATATATATATATATATATATATATATATATTACAACACCTGAAGAATGGTCCCTCCCATTTTGTAATTGATAAAAAACGGCATAGAAGCTCTTGAAAGGTTAATAGTGCATGCAGCTCATATAGAAACCCTCCTTAGAATACCTTGGGGTAAAAGAAGGACAATCTGTGACATATGTACATATAATATTTGTATTTGTATTTCGTGTAAAAATAAAATCAGAGGGTATGAAAAAAAAAATATTACAACATGATAGTCTAGTAATTGACAGAGCTTGTCTCGTTGCCATCTTCTTATCAGTGGTTTCAGAGAGTTGTTGGGATCACAAGTTACGGAAGAGTGGTTAGTGTGGGCTAGGAGTTTGCAATTCTATTAGCATTGGAGCATCTAGTTACCAACCCTACGATCTCAGTGATTTCGATTGAAATTAAATCAAATTTAGTAGGTATTGCACCATATTATTTTGAAAACAGACAGCCAAACCTATGTTAGAACTTAAATTTTCGAATAACATTTTCTCTTAAAGTTGGATGATTTCTTATCGCTCTAATATACATTGCCGAAGATTGTGGCAGATTGTATTATTTCTAAATAAAACAAAAAAAAAAAAAAAAGTATCTCTCAAAGTGTTGGGTTATTGATTTTCTGGGTGTATGTATCACACGACCCTTCTGATTTGATACCCTTGACAATTGAGATCAAAGGCAGTTTCGTATACATCCTTTCGCAAAAACCGTTTCTCAACTTTTTCTTGTAAAGGCCGAAATCACACTTTTCAACGACAGCAAATCATTCAAATCCCCCGTACTCTCCCACAAATTAACAGATAAATAATATTACTAATGATTAAAAGAAAACCTTGTGTCATATGTAATATATTTTGTGTCGTCACTATTTGTCTTAACAATTGGGACTTAGATTTCCAAAAGGTTCTTAAGGACATTTTTAACGAAATTTATTTTTTTCACACATTTATATTATCATCATTTAGTTTCATCTGAATCTTCTATTTGATTTTATCTAATGAATACTCAAGTCCTTTAAAAACGCGATATTGAAATGCAATTATACTCTAAAGTAACTAATTACACATTTAATTTTGTTCCCAATTATACTAAAACATTTTGATATTGTGTTTTATATATATATGAATCGGGGAAATTTTCGAGGAGGTAATCCTAAATTACCTGAAAAATTCTGCTCTTAAAATGAGGTGATACCTGCAGAACAGGCTGGATTTCAAGCTCTATGGAGCACAGAGCATTCGCTGATCAGGCTACAAAATGAGGTGACAAGCAAATTCCACAAAAATAAGGCAACTGCCATGATAGCACTCGATTGCTCAAAAGTGCTTGACCCCGTGTCACTTGGATTTATTTGCCAACAGTTGATCAACAATTCTCATGAGCAGTTATATGCTACAACCAAATCTTTCCTAAGTTACCGGTATATGATAGATAAAGTTTCAGAAAAGATGTCTAATCCCGTCCATCTCACATTTGGTGTTTCACAAGGTGCAGTACTATCACCAATACTGTTTTCTATTTATATTGGAAAAAATGTTGGAACCAAGTTCGAGCATGCTTCAATAATAGCTTTTGCTGATGATATTGCTGTCACCAGTAGCAGCTAAAATGCAAGCAAGGCTGTTATACATACAGAAAAAGCCTGCCAAATCATAGCAATCGAGCTGAAATTGTTGAAAATTGATGTAAATGCAGAAAAAGCGAAGGGAGTAGAGTACTCATTTCAAAAAGGAAAGAAAAAATTACGTTCAAAATTTAAAATAATCAACTGCGAAATTAAACTATCCAAGCATATAAGCTATCTCGGAATCGTCTTTGATAGACATTTAATGTTTTCGGTCCACATAGTACTTTCAGTTGCTGGTTGAGAGTTTTTCTTCTCATGGGCCCCAAGTCATCCTTCGGCCTAGTGTTAGTCCTAGGTAACGTAAAGAGTTAGTATGAGGAATTTGGTTGTCGCCGATTAAAATTGGTGGGCAAGTACTTTTTCGACGTGTGAACGTGACATGTTTTGACTTGTCATGATTTAATCGGATTTTCTAAATAGAGTACCAATTTCGTAATAGCATTAAATTATTTTTTAACGTCACGGATGCTAGTAAAGAATCGTCATGTGATGTTAAAATCTCGCCGGTTTGAAATGTATGTGTTATTTTAAAATATATTGAAGTAAACATTTAGCCATTATACACTGCAAAATATGTCCGAGATCCCCACGAGGAGCGTAAAAAAATCGAAAAGTTTGAGAGCCAAAACCACATTTTATTAAGTATCTTTAAGAGTTCATAAATAAAATATTTCGGGTGCAAATTTCTCGATATTTTTACAGACCTCGTACTGATAGTTGGCTCCTTTTATTTTGCAGAGTATAATGGTTAAGTGTTCAGTTTTATCTTTTAAAAAATCATTAAAATCGGCGAGACGAATTTGGGATCTTGTTTTGTAAGTACAACATAGTATTATATTAAGTAGGTCCTGATATACTGGTGCAACTGCCTACAGGCACTAAGTGATAAAGGAGTTTCCGACAGCCAATAGACGGATCGGCTGGCAAAGATCCAGTCGGGAGATGAGGTGTGAACTTACGGCATCTTTCGCTCTTCATTCCAGAAGGAAAAGGTTCACTATATTCACCTTACAGTATGTTTTTATTTTGTTTACGTACCTATATATAAAATAAATACCAAGAAAAAGTATTACAAACTTTCGAAATTCTATTAAGTTGTAGTTTTCAGCTGAAATCTATTCATTTGAATATCCGAGTCAAAATGACCATGACACGCAAAACAGTATGTGCGTGATTTTACAATTTCTCATTATTTTTTTTTTTTTACTTAATAATTTTATTTAAACCTTTATAAGTTACAATAAGCAAATTAGTTATATTTAATAAACATAGCATGGGCTGGCATGAGGGAGACAGTACCCAGTGGTGCATCCACCTGACATTCAAAAACAAACTATTTTTGTTTGTTTTTATTGAGGTTTTCCAGGTGTTCACGTTTTTCTTAATTACTTTAAGTTTCCTGGATGGGCTTTCATCCCACATCGATTGCCAGCTTCTTTTTACCGTTTCTGTTAGGGGGCGGACCAGTTCAGGTCCGTTAAGGATCACTGCACCCCTACCAGGCAGAGTCAACGCTTCCTTGGCAGCTTTGTCGGCTATCTCGTTCCCAATTATACCCACATGGCTGGGGGTCCAGACGAAGAAAACTGTCTTACCTACTTCTTTCAGCATGAGGAGGTATTCGTGTGTGCGTTGGATGGTCGGATGTACAGAGTGCATATTGTTTAATCCATGGAGCAAACTATTTTTGTATATGCTAGGTAGTCCCTCATCCAACTCCTTTTCAGTCTACGCCGAGTAACGTATGGTATTCATTGATTGTTTCAACAATTTTGATTTCAATATGACAGATTGATTGTTTTTAGCAATCACTAAATCTATGTAAGATTAAATGGGCTTTGATGTCATATGGATTTAATTATGATTGAAATTGTATGACTGGGCTTAAATTCTGATATTTTTATTCTTCTTTCCTATAAAGTACTTTTAATATTGTTGATTGAGATCCAATACTTTGGAATAGTCATTCAAATAATATAACCTATAATATTGTTGTTTTTTAATATTTAGGTCTTTTAAATGATTTCCAGATGTTTCCATAGGAACTAATATTTAATATTTAGTTCTTTTAAATGATTTCCAAGTCTTTTCTTCATGACCGTTTCTTCTCTGTCCGACAGGGTTCAGAGACCTCCTCAATAAAACCAATCTGTGCAGGTGTACCCCAAGGTTCTATCCTGGCCCCACTTCTCTACTTAATATACACTTATGACTTACCAACAGACCAAAACATCCTAACTGCGACATATGCCGACGACACTGCTATTATTACGAGAAACACAGACCCAATACAGACCAGTTTGACATTACAACACCACTTGGACAATGTACAAAACTGGTGTAAGAAATGGAAATTAAAAATTAACCATGACAAGTCACAACATGTTACATTTACTTTAAGACACGGAACCTGCCCTCCAGTTTATATAGACAACCACCAGATACCTCAAACAAATACGGTAACGTACTTGGGACTAATCTTTGACAAAAGATTGACATGGGGCCCACACGTCAAAACAAAACGCAAAACTTTAAACTTTCGACTCAGGTTATTATATTCGATACTACATAAACACTCTAAATTACGCATAAGACAGAAGCTTAACGTATATACTTATTTATTAAAACCTATATGGACTTACGCATGCCAAATTTACGGACCTGCTAAAAAGACACACATTCAAAAAATACAAACCTTTCAATCCAAATTTCTAAGACTGACAACGAACTCACCACCTTATGTTTCAAACGATACTCTTCATACCGACCTACGCATTCCGACTACAACAAACCACATTCGAATGTCAAAAGATTTTACGACCAACTACTTGGACACACTAACCAATTTGTTCAAAATATGGCTACAACTGACATTCCTGACATAACTCGGCGTAGACTGAAAAGGAGTTGGATGAGGGACCTCCTAGCCTAAAATAATAGATCCTGTTTGAATGTCAGGAGGATGCACCGCTGGGTGCTGTCTCCCTCATGCCTAACCATGCCATGTCTCCTTGTTTATAAATATCCCATTTGCTTATTGTAAACATTTTACAGGTGCAAATAAAATCATTAATTACAAAAAAAAAAAAAAAAAAATGATTTCCAGATGTTTCCATAGGAACTAGATCGAATTCCTCGAGTTTTTAAAGTAATACCTTTTTCATAGTTTTACAGATTTTTTTTTTCTTTTCCAGTGCGTCTTTATAAAACTCTATAGAGTTATAAATTATTTGTACGCAAACAGTACCTCAAAATTAAGATATAACTCTCATTATTTTTTTCTCTCATTTTTGCAACATCGGTAAATTATATTTTTTAACTTTTGTTTTTTTGAAAATAAGATCTTAGAAGTGAAAGTCTGTTAGATCTTTTATAAAATCAAGTTAGTTTATTGGTTTATTTTTTTTTTTTTAATGAACCTTTATAATCAACCAAGCAAAAAAAATAAAATGAAATAACCTTTGACCATCAAAATTTGAGGTCTTACGTTTCATAATGGATAGAATCATAAGATAAAAAAATATATAAAGTTTTTCGAGATCAAGATACCACGATGAACATAAATAAATAAAGCCTAATCAATATAATCAAGTCATGACTTATAACTGGTGTTTCTTATAATTATTCATAATTCGATATTTACTGAAGATTTGGGCTATTTTTTTATAAGTTTTATTGTAATTCAATGTACCTAGAGCTTTGTTATGTAGCCAGCTCTATTTGTTTGGGGGTTACCCCGAAAGCAAATAAAGTTATTCATTCATTCATATTTACTAAAGATAAAAAAAAATCAAAATTGATCTAGGATAAGGAATTTTTATTTGTATTATTCCATATATAATCGCCAGAAATCAAATCAAAATAAGTCCATTATACTTAAATGCTTTTTTTTTCTTTTTTTTTTAAATATTGAACCCATGTAATAGTACAAGAAAAAAAACATTCCATCATAAAATTTGAGGTAATTTATGGAGAGAAATAATCGGGACTCTGTTTAATAATACTTTAATTATGTTTCGGCTCAAAATTATGAGCCATCATCAGACTGCAAACGTCAAAAACAACAGAAGAGATACATACCAGTACACATGACAATTAAAAATTATGAATCTAGTGATAATTAAACTAAAAGATTACAGATACATAGAAATATACTTATTTCTGTATATCTGTAATATTTTAATATATACATAAATTAACATATTTATTTATGCCTGTACTCTTTTTCTTTAATTGCCCTAACATTCATAAATTTTTATTGCCTTGTTAATTGATATCTATCTCTTTGGTTGTTTTTGATGTTTGCAGCCCTGATGATGCCTCACAATTTTGAGCCGAAACTTCGACATAATTAAAATATTTTTAGACTGACCCTCGATTGTTTCTCATCCTCAATTGAGGTCTTTTATGTTTCAAGATAGGTAAAACCCGAAAAACTAATACAAAAATCCGTTAGTCTGCCGTATGTTTTTTTTATTTTCCTACAAAACAATAAATGAATCATTAAGATCAATAAAAAAATTAGAGAGATATAGCGTTTTGAAATCTTATGAAAATTTATTACTTTTCATATTAGGAAATTGCCTGTAATTATAAATATATACTGTTTTACTCTAATATCGTTTTTTTTGGAAATAATAAAAAGTTATGTAATATTTTTCATATCTAAATTTATTTTAGGGGAAGCCCGTGGCTGAGTGGCTAGCGCGCTAGTTTCTCATGCTACAGGTTGCGAGTTCGAATCCCAGTCCCGGCGGGAATTTTATAATGATGTAATTAAATGGGGATTTACTCGCAGCCTCTCCCCCGGGTATGTGAGACCCGTCAGCCAAATGGTGGCCACTCGAAAAATTAGGCGTAGGGTGTGATGACCCTCCCTACACTACGAATTTCATCGTGAACCGCAAGTGTAATCTCCCAGGATATCACACCGCGAGGCCCAGGGCCTGCACGGCCTGTCGCGCCACAGAAAAAAAAAAATTAAAGTTATCAAATCGATTTTAACACCGGAGGTAAGTGACAGTAGCATGTTGCGCTCAATATATTATTCTCTTTGAACTCTTCAACAAAAGACCCACTCGATTCCTATAACACAATGAAATCAAAAGAAGTCAATACTATTAATTCTTTCTCTATTGTTGGAAAATCCAGTTTATATACAATTTCAATTAATAATGTTACTCCGAAGGGAAGGCTATTCCCTACAAATATAATCTTAGAGTGGAATTCACCATTTTCTGTACTGCGATACCCCACCTTGAAAAGTCCAATCAAAAAGGTTAGGTAACAAGCGACCCCTTAGAGGGAAAATGAGAACCCTCTTAGAGCTTCAACATTTATTCCAGGAGCGTCTAAAGCAAATATATAAAATCTTGTTTAACCCAAGAGCAGGTACATATGGTATATAGTAAAAATAATACCTTAACATAAGGTTGTTTGAGGAATATTTCTTAGTTACTGAATCTACTAATAGATAATTGGGCACCTTCATTTTTTTTTAATTATTTATTGATGTTTACAACTATATGAACAAAAATCTGGTGCGGGCAACACACAACTTTCACTTACCGCCGGTGTTAAAATCGATTAAAGAATTTTCAAAAACAGTTAAGAGATAAAAATGAGGGAAACTAATAATGAATTCTTTAAATTGAATTTCTATAGAAACATGTGTTTTATTCAAAATTCTATTATATTATTATTTAAAATAATTAGTTTGTTTTATCGGTTTTTCATCACTCATTATTAACTTTTACAAGCTTATATATAAGATAATATATTTTTTTTAAATCTTTAGCTTTCCAACGGTATATTATACATCTATACTACTGTTTTGATGTTCAAAAACAAAAAATTACATTTAAAAATATGTTTGCACATTTCTCCTTTTGTTAGATATTTAATTCGTTCAACTCACGTATTTTCCCGTTGTTTATCAATGCTAACAAGATGATATGCCATTTTTTTTAAATTCTGCTAAATTAAAGATACTTTGGATTAAAAACAAATATCGGAATTTAAGCCCTTTCAGACTTAGTTAGGGATCGAATTCATTCAAATTATATATTTACCTGGTTTTTATTGTTGACAACAGAATTGTTATTTTTTTGCTCTCTACAACATTAAAGGTAATTTAGAAGAAGAAAATGTGAAATATCAGCATTTAATCCCTGTCAGACTATTTCAATTAGAATTAAACTTACATGATATTAAAGCTTATCAAATTTTACATACATATATACAGTTTAATCAAAATCGTTAGAGCCGTTTTTGAGAAAATCCTAAAAATGTGTAAAATGCATGGTATAAAGTGGCTCTTCTGGTGCTGAAAAAGCTAATTCTGATGAAAAAGTTTCTGTAACATCTCGGGCGTATAGTTTTCTTAAAATCTTTATAATCCTACGATCCTACCTTTTCTACCGTTCCTTCAGAGTCCGCTGTGGTTCAGAATTTTCCAATAGTTATCTGGTTGAGGCCGGTGTACCTCAAGGCAGTGTCCTAGGTCCTGTCCTCTATCTCATATTTACAGCTGATATACCCACGGATCCTGATACCTTCTTAGCAACCTTTGCCGACGATACCACCATTTTATCAACCCATTCAGAGCCCGAAATGGGATCTTCCTATCTAAAAAGACACCTATTCTCAATTGAATTTTGGTACGCTAATTGGCGTATCAAAATTAATGAATCCAAATGTAAGCACATCACCTTTACCCTTCGCCGCAGATCCTGTCCACAAGTCAATTTCAACGCCACATCCCTTCCCTGTTCTGACACTGTTCGGTATCTTGTTTTTCTTGTTATTCTAGGCAAAAGACTAACCTGGAACCCACCCACTCGAATTAAATGACAAGAACTCCACAGACGATACGGCCAACTATATAGACTACTTAACAGAACATCAAAACTTTCTGTTGCCAATAAACTATTACTTTACAATACAATTCTAAAACCGATTTGGACCTACGGACTCAAACTGTGGGGGACAACTAAATTTTCGAACATCAAGCGTATCCAATCCTTTCAGTCCAAAGTTCTCAGAACAATAGTCAATGCTCCCTATTATGTTACAAACAAGACCTTACACAAGCTGAATATCCCATTTGTCTATAGCCTCGATCTACTTCCATCTAAATTCCTAAACTTCCACCAGAGGCTTACTAACCTCCCTAATCTTTTATCCCAATCCCTATCTAGCTCCAGCTATCCCTATAACCCTCCTCGTAGGTTAAAGCGGCAGTGGCCTAAAGACCTCTTATAATAAGCAATGCTGAGTGTTGTCAATGACCATCTTCTCCACTCATGCCTGAGAGTCTGTGGCTCTAGCGCCCTCTCTCAGTCTCCACTGGCTTATTCAGACTGGTGATGCGACTGACTGAGAGGCGCTGGGATCTCCTGGAGTCGGGGTTTGATTCGGAGTTCCCAGGGGAAGTATGTAAATATTGTATATATATGTATGAATGTGACCAAGATTATTATTATTTATTTATTTTATTTTTATTCACTGTACATAAGGAACGAACGGCTTCTTATAGCATTAATACTCATTGCCCGACATTATTGCAGACTGTATTATTTCTAAATAAATAATTAAAAAAAGTTGTCTTAAATGTGGAATTTCAGTTTTATAGGACTTTCCATTTCCGCCTAGGAGTTACCACACACACACACACACACACCACACACACACACACACACACACACACACACACACACACACACAGAGCCATAGACCTTTTTGCGCGACTTAGGTATTTGGACTCAAGGGACCCTAAAACGAAGTCGAAAATTTTCATGTTCGCAATACTTTCCCTTTCTATATCTTTCATATATAGGTATGTGAAAGTAAAAAGTAACCTAAAACATATTATAAATTGTCCATATATTCTATATACATAGGTAAGTGAAAGTAATACAACTAGTAAATGTAAAAAAAGTAACAATTATCTTGAAAAACTCCTGAGTAGTAGCACTTCAATATTTATTTTTTTAGCAAGTATCGAGGCCACCATCTTTTCAGGTGCCTCAGAGGGTTATCGGGAATAGATAAAGGTGAGAGGATATGGACAAGCGGGTTTGTGTGGGCTGGTAGTTTGTAATGAACGGAGGTATATCTGATTCAGGCTGTCAGTAACTAATGGAATATTCAGGTCTTATGGATAGTATTATTTGTGACGAAATAAGGAGCATTTAGGATGTTCCGGAGAATTTTGGATTGAAGGGATTGGATACGGAAGGAATTAGATGATGCGGTGGACCCCTATAGCTCAATACCATATGTCCAAATAGGTCTAATAATGTCCATATAAATTATTTAGGGGAACCTATATTAAATTAGAAATTTTCCATATTGAATAAAAACCACATTTCATAAGAATTTGAGAATGTACTGGGAATCCGACATGGCTGTAGCCTTAGTCCACTGCTTTTCGTTATGTCTCTGATCTTGGCACTAAGTAAAGCCAAGCCTATAATGAGGAAATTCCAAATAGATTTCAGAAACCTGCACCCTACCAGATTGCCTATTGGCCTTCGTTGACGACCTCTTATTACTTTTTTTTTATAGTAATAACAATTTTTATTGAGAAAATTTTACAATCTGTCCCAATTTGGACATTAATAGTATTGCTGAATGATATTAAACATACTACATTCATACAATATTTACACAACATAAAATTACAATAAAATATATACACAATAATGAATCAATACAAAAGTCAATAATTCACTTATACCTATATACACATACACACACTCATACATACATCACATTGAGTGGAGAATCTAGCCAGTGCTAGAACTCCATATATTTACAAAAGGTCGCGGGGCCACTGCCGTTTCAACCTTCTAGGTGGGTTGTATGGATGAGTGGAGCTGGATAGGGATTGAGCTAAAGGATTAGGATGATGAATGAGGTTCTGGTGGAATTTGGAAAATTTGGATGGAATTAGGTCTGAAATAAATGGAACATTAAGGTCGTGGTGCAAGGTATAATTGGAGACATAATAAGGAGCATTTACTATTGTACGGAGGACTTTGGATTGAAAGGATTGAATGCGTTTGATGTTAGAACGTTTAGCTGTCCCCCACAGTTCAAGTCCGTAGGTCCAGATGGGCTTCAGTATTGTCTTGTAGATTAATAATTTGTTTTCAACTGTAAGTTCAGATTTTCTGTTGAGTAGTCGGTATAACTGTCCGAATCGTCGGTTGAGTTCTTGTCTTTTAAGTCTTGTATGTGGGTTCCAAGTCAATCTTTTGTCTAACAGTAAGCCAAGATACCAGACTGTATCTGAGAGAGGAATCGGTAATGAGTTGAAATAAACTGGCGGACAGGATTTTCGTCTAAGAGTAAAGGTTATGTGTTTACATTTGGCTTCGTTCACCTTTACACGCCAGTTATTACACCAGTGTTCGATAAGGAAAAGGTGTCTCTGAAGGTTTAAGGATGCTGTTTCAGGATTGGAACTGGATGATAGGATGGCGGTGTCATCTGCAAAAGTTGCCAGAAAGGTATCAGGATGTGTAGGAATATCAGCAGTGTAAAGGATGTAGAGGATGGGTCCCAAGACGCTGCCTTGAGGAACACCGGCCTCAACGGGATAAAGGTTAGAAAATTCTTCACCACAGCGAACTCGGAAGGAACGGTTCGAGAGATAGGATCGGAGAATGAGGTATAGGGACTGGGGTAAATGGGTTTTCAGCTTGAAGAGTAATCCAGTGTGCCATACCCGGTCAAAAGCTTGCGCAATGTCCAGAAACGCACCAGAACAATACTCTTTGCATTCAAGAGCTGAGGAAATATGGTCTACAACTCGGAGCCCCTGTTGAACTGTGGAATGCTGAGGACGGAATCCAAACTGATGGGAAGGAAGATATTGAGATTCTAATATGGGTAGGATACGTTTAAGAAGAAGCCTTTCGAAGATTTTTGAGAGGATGGGGAGTAGACTAATAGGCCTGTAGGATGAAGTGTTGTTGGAAGGTTTACCTGGTTTTAAAAAAAGGATGATGGTGGAATGTTTCCATAACAGAGGAAAATAGGTGGTGCGGAGGATGCAGTTATAAATATAAGTAAGGAATATAATAGCTTTCTGCGGAAGTTGTCGGAGGATCTGGGGAGTAAGGAGATCGTGTCCAGGAGATTTACGGAGAGTCAGTTTTTGGAGAAGATATTTGACCTCAGAGGGATTAATAGCTTTAGGAGGTAGGGAAAGTGGAATCGGTGACATAAGAAAGTCTTGCACTTTTGCGGTGTGATTGATGTGGGATTCCGGGTGAGGAGTGAACACTTTGGAGAGGTGTGTGGCGAATTCCTCGGCTTTATCTTCATCAGACGCAGCCCAGGAGTCATCACCACGTCGGAGAGGATGGGAAACATGATGGTATTTTAGGATCTTTTTCGTGACATTCCACAGGGAATTATCACGAGCTGATAGAGAGGAGAGGTAGGAATTAAAGGACTGGGAACGGAAGTTCGCCAACTCCCTCTTCAATTGTCTACAATAGAAGTTATAGGAGCGGCGATCTGTTGGGTGTCGGGTGCGCTGCCATAATGATCTTGCTCGGCGTTTGGTGTGGATAAGGTCTATAATAGGTTGTGGAAAATGATTTTGGTCTGGATTTATATTGGAGTGTTTAGGAGAGGAAGCAGTCCAGACAGCTTGTTGGATGGCGGTGGTAAAGGAATAGACGGAATTATCTAGGTCATCTTGGGTTTTGAGGGTTACTCTGAGGTCAATATTATCGGTCAGGATTTGGCGGAAAAGGTTCCAGTTGACAGGGCCTCGTATGAATGATGGTGGAATGGGTTTTGGAATTGGAGTGAGAGATACTTTTAGGATCAGTGGACTATGGTCTGAGGATAGTTCATCAAGGCGAGTTAAAGACAAGTTGAGAGAGCCTAATCCGCTGTGGATAAAGAAGTCGAGGATGTCAGGATTGCGGTTAGGATCGGTTGGCCAGTAGGTAGGGGAGTCAGGAGGCAGGATATTAAAATTTCGGGAGTTGAGTGCAGACAGCAAATTTCGTCCCCGAGAATTCGTGGTTCTGGAACCCCACTGCTGATGCTTAGCGTTTAAGTCTGCACCCAGAATGAAACGATTTCCTAAGGAATCCAGGAAGGATACAAATTCAGAATTGGAAATGGAATGTTTAGGAGGGCAATATGCAGATGTGAGGGTTACCGGAAAGGAAAAAGTCTTGATTACTATGGATGTGGCTTGTAGGAAATCATAGGTGGGAAGTGGGAGTAAATGATGAGAGAGGGATTGGTGGACAATGATAGCAGAACCGGCATGGGCTTTACCGTCTGGGTGGTCAGTACGGTATGTCATGTATTGCGGTATTTTGAAGTACTGTTTAGTCGTTAGTCTTGTTTCAGTTATAAGTGCAACATCGATTGTTTTGTCTTGCAACAACGCTGTCAGTTCGTCAGTATGATTTCTAACACCATTCGCATTCCAAAGGAGAATGGATAAGGAGTTAGGTGAAGTCATTTAAGGATTTTTCAAAGCAGGGATTAGATTCGATACTAGATTTGTAAGGAGTGATATAAGCGGCATAACAAGAGATTTGATTTCGGAGATGAACGATGTCATTAGACTGGTAAGATCTGTGACGTTTGATGGTGGAGGGATATGAGAAATTTGATGTTGAGGAGTTTTTTGAAGATTAGGTAAACTTTGAGGGATAGATTCTTGTACAATAGATTGAGAATGTTGAGGAAAATGTTGTTCCGGCAGTGCCTCGACTTCATGATTCTGGTTACCACCTCCAAGCAAGTGGGAAAATGACACGTTAGAATTTACAAGTTTTGATGGTTCTCTTCTGCTTCTGGTTGGTACAGCTGTTTCATTCGGATCCTGAGGTTTTTGGTATCTGGTTCTGAGTTTCTTGTAGATTTCACATCCCTTGTAGTTAGCCGGGTGGTCCTTGAGGCACAGAGCACATACAGCGGGTGCTGATCTTGATCTTGTACATTCTTCTGTTTTATGCTGTTCACCGCATTTCACACAGCGTGGTATGTGATGGCAATAACTTTTGGTATGACCATATGCCTGACAGTTATGGCACTGGACTATTTCTTTCTTTGTGTAAGGTTTTTCAACTTTTACACGGGTATAGTACAGTCTGCTGAGGTCATAGATTTTTTCGACTCCTGCTGATGGTTCCAAGTCCACGAAGAATAGAGGCAGTGGACTTTTATCTTTTAGAACGTTGGTGACTTGCCTCACTTGGAATCCTAATTCTGTCAGTTCTTCTTTGATTGCTTCAACGGGTGTTGAGGAATGTAGGTTTCTGATTACGACCCTTAATGCTCTCTCTTGGCGCAGCTGATAAGTATGAAAGTCAGCTTTGGTCTCAGTCAGATATTTTACAATCTTTCTGTAGGTTTCAGCAGTAGTCGGAGATATTTTAGTATCATTGGTTCTACTTATACAATAATAACTATTAGGATCTGTTACTTTGTTTAAATGCGCACACATCAGTTTAAAATTTTTAATATTTTTAACAAATATTGGTGGAGGTAGTGGTTCTCTGGGTATAGGAGAAGATTCCATGGTTTCTTTTTCATTTTGGAGGATCTGAAATGGATTCGGTGTAAAAAACGGAGATTCATCAGTTATTCCTTGTGATGATGTGCTGGGCTGTGGTTCAGAACCTAATGAGGTCGCTGACGCGGTCGCTGGTGGAATCATTTTTTTATTTTGTTCACGGCGGGGTCTCTGTTTTGTGGGAGACGAGTTAGAACCTGCAGATCTAGATCTTTTACTTGCAGACTTTGAGGACATGACTTGATGAAAATATCTCATTGATTAAGAAAATAATAATAATAAATAAATAATGAGATAAGAATTAAAGATAATTAAAAGAAAAGCAAGCCCGAGCTTGCCGAGCTAGCGGCAATCAGCTGATCAGTGACCCTTCTTTCACTTTTTCGTGATTGTACAAAGTAAATTATAACTTTGCTTACCGAAACTTCTCCAATATCCACTGCCGTAATATTCCTGAGGTCTAGTGATGTTCTCCAGACTGAATTCTAGCGAATTCCTACTGAAAAAAGCAAAAATCTGAGAGACGATGTAACGTATGACTGTTATCATCGAGCGCATCAGCTGATTGCTCTTATTACTAGCTTCCAATGATCGATGCCTTCAAAATAACATGGATAAACAATAACTTATGCCAAGAGGAATAATCCACAGTATTGTAATAGGATCTCATCACCTCCTGCAAACTGTTTCACATATTTCGACTCTGTTTCTAAACAGTTATCTTTTATAGTTCTACATAACCATCAGGAATCTGGAAGTAAACTTCGATCATTTTTCATCTTTCAAAAACCGTATTTCCAAAATTTGCCGCCGTACCTTTTTGACCTTAAAGGGACTGAATTCCCTTTGTCACTTATTCCCTTATAAAACCCAAAAAACTCCTCGTTACCACTCAAATATTTCTCCCCTTTGACTACTGTCGTACGGTACACGATAGTGTATCGAAGGATCTCGAGGTTACAAAAAACGCTTAATTAATTGCTTTGTTCGATTCATCTTCGGGGCCTCCGTACACCTCCGTTTCCCAATAACATAACGTGTTAAATTGTGTTTAAGCCCTTCTAATCGTCGCATGTACTTCCGTGGGTCATTCCTTTACCACGTTATCCAATCCCACCGTCCATCATACATTTTTGACCTCTACATCAAATCCTCTGTCCATCCCCGTCATACTTTGGGCCTTCAGATTTATACACAACAGCCCACCGATTTGCACATTTTGACAGATCTTTTCTCATTCGATCCTCAATCCTTTGGAATTTTATTCTTCTTTCCATCCGTCACTCCAAATCTCTTTGTACCTTCAAATCCCGTATATTCAATCATTTATTCGTGTTATAAAATATATTACATAACAGCCTTCTATGCCCAAGGTGGTGGGTTGAAACTCAGTAGATGGATTTGCCATAGATGGAAGTTTTTAATCCTTAGTTATGCCGTGCTTCGGATGGAGCGTAAAAAGGTGGACCTGTAATACTCATAAAATATCCCAATTAACCTATCCTAATTTCCACTGGAAAGCCAAAGTTTGTAACTCATACTGCATCGAACAATTAGGACTAGTAGTTTAAGATGATGTTAAATGAATAAACAAGGCTGAAAAAAAAATAGTTTTAGAATAACAAATTTTTAGGGAGGAGTGGTTGCACAAAGGATAAGGATTTAGATGATATTGTTATTATTAATCGAGGATACTAAATGTATATTTGCAATATAATATAATTTAATCGTTGCCATAGGAAACGATATTAGAACATATGATGCGAATCATAAATTTTGGCTTTCATTTTTCATTTCTAACCATCTAAAATATAGCCAAATTTCTTGTTCTGTAAGTTGTTCAAAAGATCCAAATGGCAGAAAGCGGCGAAAGAAAGACTTCTTTGACGGAGGAATCCAGGAAGAGTTGCTGAGAGAATGCGAGCTGCTGCGAATAGACGCAGCCATTCACAAGGAGAGCGCCAAGAAGTACTGCCAGTTGACGGTGGGTTCCATGTTCGGTGACGAACTGGCCTCCGTACTGGTGGAACACATGAAGGCGGATGAGAATGACATGATAGACATCGAGGGAGTAATGGCGCCGTTCACTCCTGAACATTGGCCTAGAGAAGTCCTCGCAGGAGTGGTCGATCTCTTGGAGAACTCTAAAGAACTCCAGGAGGACTACAAGAACATCCTGGCCAAGATCCTGCACTTGAATAAGGAGGAGGTGGAGATGCTCTCGAACCACAGCATCCACCGCGCCATCAACTTCATTAAGGAGCAGCTGAAGAAGACCCCGAAGGACGAAGATATCCGCAGCAGCGATCTCCTGACGGCCTTCGAGAGCAAGGTCTACCTTCTCGACAGCATCAACCATCACGTCCAGCGAGAAGAAGAAAAGCCGGAGCTCCTTCCAGAGGAGAACACTTCATAATTGCGTTTAATATAGAACGATTTTAAATGTGGCTTTTTATTACTTCTTTTTATTTATTTAATATTACAAACTATGACTCATAAACAATAGTGGTTCCAGAATACATTATTTGTGTGGGGAGGAAGAAGAGTTTTAACCAAAGAAGTTGAAAACAGCCAAAAAAAAAAAAAAAGGCTGACGATATTACAATAACTGAGTGAGTATTAGTACTATAGGAGGTATGTGTTTTTAACTTATAAATCCAATACCCTCACTCTCTTGCCCGATAAACCAGATATTGCTTAGAAAGGAGAGGCAGCTATGAACAAATATAAAAAAGTATGTGGTTTTAGTATCATAAAATATCAATCACCGTTTTATATTCTTGCTTTGTTATTGTGGAGTTGATTTTCCATAAGAATTCATAGCATGTACTATAAAATGATTTCAACAAGGTGGTATTAATTTTTGAGGAGTTTAAACATATTAACCTTCTGCATTTAAGCCAAACCGGCTTATTATATTGCTGTTATTATTAGTATATATTATCTGATGTGTGGTTTAAATATATTTTAGTAATTTAATACTTTTTATATTAATTTACTCTAATATATTTTTCGGTGATCATTTTGGGGATTGAATCTGAACTAGTTTTATCTATAACTCTTCAAAACAACATGTACTCTATATAATTTCACCCATATAATTTAATTTTCAAGTATAGTATAAATGCTTTTGGTATGTTATCTACAATAATAAACCTTTTTAACCGCCCAAGAAAAAAACAAAAAAAAGATACAAATTTGAAATACCTAGAGTTTCAATTTATTTACTTGCTTCATTTAAACCAAACAAGCTTAGTAAATTGGAAATGTTATTACTATATTTTAAATATAACGAAAAGTGACCAATTTATATCTTTTTAATATTCAGTGTGGGGATTGAAAATTTTCCTATTTTCCATATACTTTATAACATTAAGGAGACAGAGCATACTTTTGTCTTTATAATTTATAAAACATTCATAATATATTGTTAGGAAAGCCTGAATCGTTGGTTAGTTTATGTATTATGCTACTGTGGCAAACCGGACGATTCTACAGTTCTATATTTTGCCTATCCTGGTTCAATTAGGATAGGGATCTTTAGCGATTACCTGAAATTGCGCTGGCTCTAGGCCCCCATTTTACGTCCCCTCCGAATGGCGGTATAAAAAATATCTAGGGACATCTACCGGGTTTTACACCATGACTTTGGGTGTATGAGACTGTCAAACTAGCCAATGCACCGGAGATGACTGTGGGAAGTCTTAATATAGGCGTGTCACTACATATGATTTCCTCATATGTTCTAATACTGTTTCCATGGATTACGATCAAATCTGAAAGTATAATTTCATATGTCTTTTATGCCTCATTATTATTTTTTAATTTTTAAATACATATATATGACTTTATTCTAGGACAATGTCTCTTAAAAATAGCATTTATAGACAAAATAAAGACAATTCGTTTTTTTTGGTTTCAGTAATATCTGTGGCATATACCAAACTTAAAAATACCGTGTAATATTTATCAGGTGGTTTTGCGTTAAAAACGTTTTTGTTGAAAACTAGAGGGAAAAATACAGTTGTCGCAAATCTCCGTAATCTTCATTTCATACTGCAGAAGTAAAAAAAAAAAAAAGTATATTCTTTTTGTTTCAGGTTTCAATACAGGTAAGAAACCCAGAGTGCATTAGATGGTTCTGACAGAGAAGTATGCCATTTTCTTCTGAAGATATAACCCTTGTTGGAACGAAAGGAAAGTGGACGGAAGTATATTCCACAATGGCTCCACTACTCTAAGATTAGGCGTGATAACTCTGAGTCAGTTCCAGCCTCGTAGGCTTCACATTACTCGACTCCATCCCATGGATCGATCCTATACTCTGAACGGATTGCGCAAATTTTTAACATAGCAATTCAAATTAGTTAGGTTTTGACTCTCACCAACTAATCACTGTTACATTCATAATTATTACCAAACATAAACCATAGATAGATTAATTCACTAGAAGACCCGCCCCTGTTTCACACGGGTGAAATTTGAATGAGGTGTCATTTATATTTCAAAAATCTCTGTCTGACCAATTTAAAGTTTATCGCTTTGAGAGTTCTAGTTTATCGTTACGAAAAGTGCAGTTATCAAGAAAATATGTTTATTTTATAACGTATATTCATTATTATATTGAATCATCGGAAAATATAAAAAAACATAAATCAAAATTAGATAAGTTTGTTTATTTGCTATTTCAAAGTGAAGCATGGATAACTGAAAAATTAATTTTCTCTTTATTGAAAACATAATGCTATGTATTCAAAAACTAAATAATTAAGAACGGTTACTATTTTATTCGGTTTAATACTATTTTATATTTTGAATGAACTATTTGAATTCGGTACGTAATATTGTTTCTAAAATTTTGCGTACTAAATGGAAAAATATTACCTGCACGATCGTGAACATTTAACTATTATAACCTCTCTCTTTACCAATAACCATGTTTATATGTTTATAGGCTTACAAAATACTTGATATTAACTCAAACGATTTATTGTATTGCATATTGACTACTACTCATATTTCACGAATAATTTTGTATGCCTCGGTTACAGAAAATGTATTGTTTCCGTTAAACGAAAAGCTTAATTACATTGAATTTCACTTATGAACCTTCAGGACAGAATGCCTTAAATGGTCCGTGTCAAAATAGGTCTTGTGGCATAGAACGATTTAGCGGAAACAAAAAACGAAATATACATAGAGAATAAAAAAATACACACACATATATAAATATATATATATATATATATATATATATATATATATATATAAAATATATGAGTGAGAGAGGGGGAGAATATATATCATAGGCTGTAAGGAACTTTTAGGTATACAAACTTATTTTTCTACCTTCATCAAATACAGAGATATCAAATAAAAATATTGTTTGTCTTTGGTTTTTATTTAATATTTAATATTTTAGCTATTAGATTCATCTAAAAAAAATTATTAAAACTTACGGGGTATTCAGATAATCTAGGTAATCACCGTATTTTCTTTATTGTACGTCTTCTAACTGTCCATAGTGTTCCAAATACACGTAATCCATAGTATTCCAGATACGTCCACTCAAATATATATGAAATAAGTAGAAAGGGAAAGTATTGCGACTGTGAAAATTTTCTAATTGCAATTTTCAAAGGAAATAACGTTATTTGGTCCCCTGAGTCTAAATATTTAAGTCGCGCAAAAAGGCCTATGGCTGTGTGTGCGTGGTAAGTCTAGCACCAAAATAAAAAGTCCTACAAAACTGGAATTCTAAATTTAGAACAGCTATATGACCAAGATGCTTTATAATTTTTTTCACCTAAAGCGGCTGATCGGAAGTTCTGCTTTATACCATCCATACTTTTTTTTTTTTTTTACTATTTTCTCTTAAACTGCTATAACGATTTTAATTTAACTTGCTACATCAATGTGAAATCTAATTGGCTTTAATGTCATGTAAGTTTCATTCTGATTGAAATATTCATAAAATGCAGGCAGATAATAAAAAATTAACAATATCATCTTGTTAGGAATGATTAAATATCGAAAAAATAAATAAATAAGAAAAAGCGAAAAATGTTTTTTAATGCCTTTTGTACTTATTAACTAGATTAAGAACAGTAATGTAGATGAATAATATACCGTTGAGAGGTAAATGATTTTAAATTTTTTATTTTTTTCATCTTAGACACATAATTTTAAAAGTTAATGGAGAGTGGTAAAATGCCAATAAAACTAACTGACATTGCAGATAAGAATATGAAAGCTTTTTAATAAAACAAGCGTTTCTATCGAAACTCAATGTAACTAATCCTTTGAGCTTTATCATTCCTAACAGTAAATGAAAATTCTTGAATTAAATTTAACAATAGATGTGCGTGAAGGTCGTGAATCCCTCAGATTGTTTTATATTGCGATTATTTAATAATGACCTCTAACTATCCCTAATATATATCAGTATATATTTTGTTAACGTAACAATTCCTTCATGATTTACTATTTGCTTGAAACTCGAAATATATCGCGTTACACTAGCAGGAAACCCTCTAAAAGGTATTTATTCAATCGGAATCAGACTGCTTAAGCTAGAAGGGAGAGACTAAATCCTAAACCCTTCTTTAGAGCGGCGGCCATTGGAAGCAGTGGGCGAGCTCATTTGGTAGTATAAGTGACAAAAAGCAGCCCTCCACTCCTCAATCTCCTCCAAAAAAAATACTCTTCATTTAGAAAACGACCTTCACCTAGTCAATTCTTGAGAATTATATAAAATATAGAAGAGTCTACATAACGTAATAACATAAAAAAAGCCCGTCATATAAACTTATATCATTGCTTAGATGCAGTTGTATACTTTAATAACTCAGTAAAATAAATAGAACTAATTCATAAAAATCTGGTGCGCTCAAAACAATACTTTAACCTGCCTCTGTTGTTAAAATCAATTTAAAATACATTTAGAGCTAAAAAATAATCAGTTAGTTTTATGTTCATTTCATTACTCTCTATTAAGTTTTAAAAACTTGTGTATGAGATGATATTTTTTCTAAAATCTTTAGCTTTCCAACGGTATATCATTCATGTATATTACTGCTCATATGTTCAAAAACGAAAAATTTCATTAAAAATATATTTTTTCTGTTTTCTCCTTTAGTTGGGTATCGAATTTATTCAATTTATATATTTACCTGTTTTTCATCAGCGCTAACAAGATAATCTAGTTATTATTATTTAATCTACAAAATTAAAGGTACTTTAGGGGAAGAAAATTTAAAATATCGGCATTTAAGCCCTGTCAGACCATTTTTATCCAAATAAAACCTACATGATATTAAAGCCCATTAAATTTTACATCGATAAAGCGAGTGTAATCAAAATCGTCGGAACTGTTTTTGAGAAAATCGAAAAAAGGTGCAAAATGTATGGTATAAAGTGCCATTTCTGATAAGCTCATTTTGATGAAAAAAGTTTTGTCACGTCTCGGGCGTATAGTTGTCTTAAATATGAAATTTCAGTTTCATAGGACTTACCGTTTCCGCCCGGGAGTTACCACACACACACAGACCTTTTTGCGGGACTTGGTTATTTGGACTCAGGGGACCATAAAACGTGTATTTCCGTTGATGAGGGGCTGAATTTAGAACATATTGATATAATGTATTTCCGTTGAAAACTGGAAATCGAAAATTTTCACGATAGCAATACTTCCCCTTACTATATATAGTAAGTAAAAGTAATAAATGGTTTAAGAAATAAATAAATTGAATTTCTATAGACACATATGTTTTATTATCTAAAATTATTTATTTATTTTATTAGTTTATTTAACAACATGTAATATACAAATGCCTTTGGGCATGTATTGTAACGTTGATGGTCATTACGAAAAACCTTCTTCAGGATTCTTCTGAATTCATGGGTGAAGAAACCTCCCAGTGAAGGCACTCCTTGGCGTGGAAGATCTGCTAAAGAAGTAGGTCTCTGCTCCAGAGGCGTTTCAGTCTCCTTGGTGGGTTTTGTGGTAGTGTATCAGTCAGTAATGTTTGTACCAGTATGTTTGGATGTCCAGCGAGTAAGTCGTGAAAATATTAGTAGTATTTTATAATAACATCCGTTACGATTGGTATGTTGAGGTGTTTGGGCAAAGATTTATTGGAAACGTAAAAGGGACAGTGAGTAATGATGCGTAGGAATTTAGACTGAAATATTTGAATTTTTCACATGAGCCCCACTCCTCTATCTAAAATAATCAGTTATTTTTATCGGCTTTTCACCACTTTTTATTAACTTTTACAAGCTTGTGTATAAGATAATATTTTTTCTAAAATCTTTTCAACGATATATAATACATGTATATTACTGTCTTTATGTTTAAAAACAAAAGTTGCATTAAACAAAATTTTTTTTTCAGTTTTCTCCTTTAGTTAGATATCGAATTCGTTCAACAAATATATTTACCTGTTTTTTGTCAATGGCAACATGATAATATAGTTTTTTTTTATAGAATGTACAAAATTAAAGGTAGTTTAGAGGGATATTAAAATATTGGCATTTAGGCCCTGCCAGACTATTTCAATCGGAATGAGCCCATTAAATTTTACATTCATATAGCGAGTTTAATTAAAATCGTTAGAGCCGTTTTCGAGAAAATCGTAAAAAGGGGCAAAATGCAAGGTATAAATAGGCTCTTCTAGTTAGCTGAAGTAGATATAATATACCGGTTCTGGCGCAGGGCTTCGGTGCAAGATGGCGGCGCCCATGGTTTCCCGCCAAAACTGGCCTTTATTGAACGATCGTTCGCGATCTACCCGTCGTTCGTGATATAGTCAATCCAGCCTGACCTCATATTGTCAGTTTAATTTATCGATTAAATATTCGATAGTAGATAAGAATTGGGCGAGCTGGCGCACCGATTCCTCCATCCCCTCCCCTACCACTCTTAACCACCTATGACGTCATCACGACCTAACCTTAACTACTATGGTTCGCGCCATTGACCTAACCTAAACCACCGAGCCACGCCCCTTTTTAGTCACGTGACCTTTTATTAACCTAACCTAAACCAGTAGGCCACGCCCCTTTTTGATCACGTGATCCCCTGTTTGAGGGTATAAAGCATGAGTCTACCCGGCGTCCATTTTCTTTTCCCTACGTTTTGGGCTAATTTAGTCTTTATAAAGCATGAGTCTACCCGTCCGCCATTTTCTTTTATGACGTCACAGTTTACAAAGCATGAGTCTACCCGACGTCCATTTTGCTCCCCCCACTCCTGCATTAGTTAACCAATCAGAGTGCCTAACTTGAGAGTTCCTCCCGGCTAGGTCCGATGGTCAAATTGTAATGTGTGCTTTTACGAAACCTTTCAAACTGTGACATAACCTTACTATTGTTTACATTTATTGAAACCTCCCTTACTGTTACATAACCTTCTCATTGTTTACATTTTCGGAAACCCCCCTTACTGTTACATAACCTTCCCAATGTTTACATTTTTCTCAACCTCCCCATTGTTTACATTTTATGAAACCTCCCTTACTGTTACATAACCTTCTCATTGTTTACATTTTCCTCAACCTTCCCGTTGTTTACATTATCTGAAGCCTCCCTTGCTGTTACATAACCTTCCCGTTGTTTACAATATCTGAAACCTCCCTTGCTGTTACATAACCTTCCCAATGTTTACATTTTCCGCAACCTTCTCAATGATTACATTTATGAAACCTTCCTAACTGTTACATGACCTTCCTAATGTTTACATTTATTGTAAACTTTTTAATGTTTACATCTTCTAAATTTCTTTATTTACTTTTATTGTCTATTCACATAGTCGTAGTGCACACTCACCTTCTAATGAATCCGCAAGAGCGCAGCACCCACTCTACTTCGTAATGTGTCCACCAGAGTGCATCTCTCCGGAATTTTTTATGTTATCTTTCCAATAATATTTTATACTTTTTTTAAGTAAGTGTTTCCAGCCGCCATTTTGTTTTGAGGAAGCAACCATTGCAATAATTTAAACAGGTATGAACATGTACAAACAGGTTTGGATCATGTTTAAGCATGCTGATAACTGAAACGTAAACATGGACTTTGAACCCTCTTAACGGCTTTAATATAAACATCGTCATAGGGCTTCTTAATCCTATACATATTTGAGCTTTGATACCTTGATCCTTTAATTTAAATAGCGATATAGTGTTCCTTAAGCTTAAACGTAAACATGGACTTTGAACCTTCTTGGTGGCTTAAATATAAACATCGTAATAGTGCTTCCTAATCCTATACAGCATTGAACTCTGATCCTTAATCCTACATTTTAAGTTGCGATAAAAAGTTCCTTAAGCTTTCAAACTTTGAACGATTAACCTCTTAAGTATCAATATTGATAATGCGCTTCTTAGAATTATGGGCCGTCAATGGTTAATCCCTGATAACTTAATCGTAAACAAGCTCAATTTAAGACGTAAACATTAACTTTGTGATGAGAATTTCTTAGTGTATAAATAAACAATAATATAAAACTTTTACCTACTTCGGACGGAAATTTATTTTGTTTAAAAATAATAATTTTAACATTTTTAATTGTTTTCTCACCTTATCAGTCCATTTTGTACCATTTTCAAGCATTATTTACTAATAATTAACTATTTTGCTATGGAATTGCAATTTTGCGATGTCTTCGGGGTCGTTCGGCTACTCCCGGCCACCTTCGGTCTTTTTACCCCGTTCAACTTCACTATAATCCGGAGTTCTATCTAAAGAAATAAACAATGATAACGTTAATTCCATTGAAGGTAAACAACTTCCTTATCTTCTCTGCATCTCTTGATAAAGTATAAACAATATTATATTATAGTAAAATAATATAGTACATCCTAAACATTTTATTCATTTTAGTTAACAGCATTATTAGTAAACAAAGTGTTGTACCTTTTTTAGTTCGGCGTTAAGCCTTAAGCCTCTTCACCACGTCAAGGTAAAGGTACATCGAAGAGGTTTTTATTTTATTTATTTATTTTACAACGTGATTTTTACAATAAAAATGTGTACAAATTCAACGAAAAAATAAAGTTTATTGAAAATCAGAATTCATAAAATATAATTTCTAACACAATCAAGAATTAAACTAAATTTATGCTTATAAAAAAATAAAATCATCTCTTTTTTTTGGTAATGTATAATCATATTGAAATTTAATTTTTCACCTCATGGCATAAACGAAATATTTGCTGTTGAGATGGTCGGCAAGGTGCGGTAATGACTATTTAATCTTCAATAAATTAACAACACCATATACTTTATCATTTTTTTTCTTTATGTATTTGAAAGAGAAATATGAGCATCGAAATTATTCTGCAGGTTTATTCTATTCACCTCACATTCACTCACACATTCAAGTTTACAGGTGTTCAAACCATGCCATTGACCTTCATTCAGGGTTTATAGGTGTTCAAACCGTGACAGTGACCCCTTTCATTCATGGTGAATAGATTTAAACAATTTTTTATTTACCCATACAGATAAAACCTTTGGTTGATACTCTGTTCATTTCTCTTTCGAGACATTATGATAAATGCAATGGCTGTCTTGCTGAGATGGATTTATTAATTTTAAGACCGCCAAAATGTTCCAAATTCATTAGTTAACAAACATATTGCCACACCATGAACCATCGTTTTTATTATTTGTTATCTTAGTTTTTTCACACCCAAGACAAAAATGGTTGTAAATTCGCGTTTTGTTTCTTATTATTACCAACATAATCTTTATATTATTTCACTTAATTTAATTTATAATGACCATAGGCCAAAGTATTGATTCCGTCTTCTAATATGTGTCTTTTATCATCAAAGGGGGACAGAGATACCTTATTTATTTTGGAACTAAAAATATTATGGAGCTTAGATTGTATCATTTTCATTGGCGTATGCATAATTTCATTTTTGAACAATACTTTTTCATAATCCTCAAAACTAATATATTGTTTTAATGATGATGTTTTTACGCCTTTAGCACGCTTTTTTACATCATTTTCAGTCATAATAGCGTACATTTTCGCTCTTAATCCCACGTATTTTAAAATTATTTTGGAATTAAGCTCATCTTTGAACTTTCCTAACTTTTTTTTATTTTCTTTCGAATAACATAAATGTGTTTCAGGATAGTCTGAGAAATCGAAATATTGATTACTTTTTTTCATATCTTCATAGACATCATCTGTTAAGACTCTATAGATAAATGAATCTGTATCGGTATACATCATCTTCAAGTTTTTTCCAGTATACGTTTTCATCATTATGTCATAATGAAATTGATACATTACAGTTTTTGATAAATCTAAAATGCACATTCCTATGTATATAGGTTTATTAAACAATACTTTCGATTTTCCCATATGTACAGCCACTATATTCTCATTGTAGATTGTACGGTCAATGAAATTCGGTTTAGCGACAAGCTTCATCAACTTTTTACTGTCAGTTACTAGTTGAATATTCTGGCGGTTCCTGATATTTTCCATCGTTTTACCGAAAACTGCATTATTAAGCAACTTATAAAAATCTTTTTCAAAATCATTGGATGCTCCTTTCCTTAGCTCTGTATTGTATTCTATATACGATCGTAACCATCGTGCTTGTTTAAACTTTAGAACACGGTGAATTTTTTCCAAATTTAGCCCATGCTGTAGAGCTTGAATCAAATTTTTATAATGTAAGACGTAGCGATATCTTTTTCCAAAATGTGTTATTAATTTTTTTGATTTAGAATTTTCTCTCGGTGGTATCATCGCTTCAGGTAAGAACGGTAAATCATCATGGTAATGATGAAGTTCTTGAGGATAACTGATATCAATTTCAAATATGTAACCAATTTCGTCATCATCCTTAAGCTCGGATATGTTTATACGTTCCGGATTTTTCACCCATTCAAATCCTCCGTATGGTAAATTCATGCTCATCGCTTGTCCATAAAGATTATTAGCATCTAAATAAATTATATAACTGGATTCTTCGTTTGGATTAAAATTATTCATATACTTATTATTCGCTTCTGCATACCTGTGCGATACCTGGCACAAGCCTCCTCGAATACCATGTTCTATCATTAGAATCATATCATAATCCTGTAAGAGCTCTATATTCATTTTTGTATATTTTAACATGGCGTCGAAGGTCAAACCAGGAACGGTAAAATAATGAGCTGGATCAAGTTTATGCGTCTTCATCATAACGTCTCGAAAAGATTCGAAGACGTCACAAAGTAGAAGAACATCACTTTTAACGTAAACATCAGCATATTCACCCAAAGATTTACATTTAAAGTGTTCCCATATGTTTTGAGCATGTCTATAATCTTCTGCACTGACATCGCTCTCATTCAATTTATTGTAAAAAGCCTCAATTGGTGGTAACTCTGTTTCATTTAACTTTTCTTCATTGTCTAAATAATCGTATGGAAACACACCTTTTCTGGTAACCAATGCTAATTCCTCATCTCTATAATATTTCGATGTTTCGTTGAATTTATCCAAAGAAAGAGATTTTACAAGGTAGTCCAGGCTTCTAGGCATGAATCTGTAAGAATCTATAAACCTAAGTTTCAGTTTTCCAACATGCTTTGTGAAGGATATGTATTTTTCTTCACTATTCGGTATTACCTCAACTTCTCCAGGGGTATTTCCCAACTCTCTAACTATAAAATGTGAGTCATAATTGCTCAAATTGTGCATTATGACGGGTACAAACGATGGATTAACGCGTTTTAAATTACAATTATTACACGAAGCTCCTAAGTACGTTCCGGTTAGATGGCAGTGGTCTCTAACTTTTATGTTGTTTTCTTTAAATTTGTCTTGACACATATAACAGGTTTTAGCTTCGGCCCAATTTTTTTCTTCTTCCGATGAGATCCGCATTGGTTTGTTCATCTTATAGATTTCTTGAATTTTTTTAGCAACATTGATAATATATTCCATGAAGTGGTAAGCGGCATTGGCACCCCTATAAACGTACGGTTTGTTTATTGGGACGTCTACTCCCTCGATTCCTTTAACATATACACAAAATGATATCGGATCGTGCCTCTGATATTTAGTCGTGTTCTTTGACGATTCGTTTATAGGAACTAACATCGATTCAAAGTCAGAATAGATAACAAACGGTACTTTGCTTTGTCGTTCCACATTTGAAAATCTGATAAAGTGATCTTTCGTCGGCAGCTCTATTCTTACTGGTTTATTCTCAGAGCAGTATATCTTGTGTTCTCCAAGTTTCTCGCTAGCTTTTTTTCCATACAGGTTGTTAAAATGTGTAAAGCAGCGTTTGCAAATCGTCAATTTATGTTCGTATTGACAGAGTTGAGACACAACTAATCTTTCAAAGTTTTTTATGTAAATATAATGCGAAGTATTATCATCGGATATAAGTAGAAGATCTCGGTGGTCTTTCAATTCTGTTTTACAGACTTTCAGTGGATATATTTTATCTTTTTCATCCAGCCCATAGACATTGATGGAGACGTTATTTACCTTTTCGAATTTTCTTATTTCACTCAGAGAAGTTGGAAATGAAACGCAAGTAAAGTCATATAAATGTTCTAAGTTGTTATACTTAGTAACGCGTTGAGGATCCTTTTTCACAAACTTTGCTAAAACGGAATACTTGAAACAGTACATATCATTATTCCGTACATTGATGCAAGCTTTCTTTGATTCTATAGATGACGGGAGAGGAAGATAGGTGCTGCCCCTTAGTGGCAAATATTTGTTGATTCTTAATCTGATTCCATCAACCCCACTCAGCTTCCACCCGCTTTTTTTAAATTGAGACTCCTCAGCTTCAGTTATGATTTTGTTAAAACTTTCCTCTATAAATTTGCTAAGATTGCTGCCTTTAAACACACATTTGTTTCGTGTTTTGAATGCCTTATCCATCTGATCACCTACAGAATTTGTAAAAGTACATTCCAATAGGCAGTTCACTTTCAATGCGCCATGTTCATGTAGCGAATCTCGAATTTTATACACTAAGAGGTTCTTAACACTTTCCAGAAACGAGTTAATATCCATAGAATCGAACGATCTGATGAAGAATGATGCCAATCGGTTCTGAAATGCTGTCTCATACTCAACAAGTCCCTGCTTGTCTGGTACGAGTGCTAAAATGACATTCTTTTGTGGCTCAGATAATTTTAATTTTTTTATCAACGGTTTCTGGGTACATACATTTTCATGTCTTTTACCGTTATAAATATTTGGAAAAACACCTCCACACCTGGTGCAAGTATAAGTCGAATTACCGTTACAAGATTTTTCATGTCTACGAAGGCTCTTCAAATACTCATACGTATTATCGCAAAGGTAACATTTAAACTGACTCATTTTTAAGTGTTAAATTTCAAAATTTCTGAACGGAGAAAAAATTAATAATTTATTTATGCACAAAACTTACCTTCCGTGAACAAATGGAGAAATATCTACTAGTTTAAAATTAACGAAAAAAAAAAAAAAATCTTCTATAAAACTTAAATAATATAAAAATATTAATGGCACCAAGAAATTAGGAAATATTTTTAAACTCAGATAGCAGCAACAGCAACAAATCAATGTGTTCGCTTTGAAGTCTGAAGCTAAAATGACAGTAAATACAAATGACAAGTAACTCGTTAACTATCAGCTGTTGCTTACCCCCACCACCTCGTGTTTACCCCCACCACCTTCCACTTTACCCCCACTACCTTCAATTTTACCCCCACCACCTTGCATTTTACCTCCCCCCCTCCCTCTTCCCCCTCCTGCCCTTGTAGTGCATCCGAGGATACGCAACTCAAGATGATGGTCAGAAGTGGTTAAGAGTAATCAGAGAGAGTCGGAGAGGTTCACATGGTTTTAAGAAAACTTATTGGACAGATTGGACATAATCTTTTCCTCACATGTGAATCTCTCCGACAAGTTTTCTTAAAACCATGTGAACCTCTCCGACTCTCTCTGATTACTCTTAACCACTTCTGACCATCATCTTGAGTTGCGTATCCTCGGATGCACTACAAGGGCAGGAGGGGGAAGAGGGAGGGGGGGAGGTAAAATGCAAGGTGGTGGGGGTAAAATTGAAGGTAGTGGGGGTAAAGTGGAAGGTGGTGGGGGTAAACACGAGGTGGTGGGGGTAAGCAACAGCTGATAGTTAACGAGTTACTTGTCATTTGTATTTACTGTCATTTTAGCTTCAGACTTCAAAGCGAACACATTGATTTGTTGCTGTTGCTGCTATCTGAGTTTAAAAATATTTCCTAATTTCTTGGTGCCATTAATATTTTTATATTATTTAAGTTTTATAGAAGATTTTTTTTTTTTTTTTCGTTAATTTTAAACTAGTAGATATTTCTCCATTTGTTCACGGAAGGTAAGTTTTGTGCATAAATAAATTATTAATTTTTTCTCCGTTCAGAAATTTTGAAATTTAACACTTAAAAATGAGTCAGTTTAAATGTTACCTTTGCGATAATACGTATGAGTATTTGAAGAGCCTTCGTAGACATGAAAAATCTTGTAACGGTAATTCGACTTATACTTGCACCAGGTGTGGAGGTGTTTTTCCAAATATTTATAACGGTAAAAGACATGAAAATGTATGTACCCAGAAACCGTTGATAAAAAAATTAAAATTATCTGAGCCACAAAAGAATGTCATTTTAGCACTCGTACCAGACAAGCAGGGACTTGTTGAGTATGAGACAGCATTTCAGAACCGATTGGCATCATTCTTCATCAGATCGTTCGATTCTATGGATATTAACTCGTTTCTGGAAAGTGTTAAGAACCTCTTAGTGTATAAAATTCGAGATTCGCTACATGAACATGGCGCATTGAAAGTGAACTGCCTATTGGAATGTACTTTTACAAATTCTGTAGGTGATCAGATGGATAAGGCATTCAAAACACGAAACAAATGTGTGTTTAAAGGCAGCAATCTTAGCAAATTTATAGAGGAAAGTTTTAACAAAATCATAACTGAAGCTGAGGAGTCTCAATTTAAAAAAAGCGGGTGGAAGCTGAGTGGGGTTGATGGAATCAGATTAAGAATCAACAAATATTTGCCACTAAGGGGCAGCACCTATCTTCCTCTCCCGTCATCTATAGAATCAAAGAAAGCTTGCATCAATGTACGGAATAATGATATGTACTGTTTCAAGTATTCCGTTTTAGCAAAGTTTGTGAAAAAGGATCCTCAACGCGTTACTAAGTATAACAACTTAGAACATTTATATGACTTTACTTGCGTTTCATTTCCAACTTCTCTGAGTGAAATAAGAAAATTCGAAAAGGTAAATAACGTCTCCATCAATGTCTATGGGCTGGATGAAAAAGATAAAATATATCCACTGAAAGTCTGTAAAACAGAATTGAAAGACCACCGAGATCTTCTACTTATATCCGATGATAATACTTCGCATTATATTTACATAAAAAACTTTGAAAGATTAGTTGTGTCTCAACTCTGTCAATACGAACATAAATTGACGATTTGCAAACGCTGCTTTACACATTTTAACAACCTGTATGGAAAAAAAGCTAGCGAGAAACTTGGAGAACACAAGATATACTGCTCTGAGAATAAACCAGTAAGAATAGAGCTGCCGACGAAAGATCACTTTATCAGATTTTCAAATGTGGAACGACAAAGCAAAGTACCGTTTGTTATCTATTCTGACTTTGAATCGATGTTAGTTCCTATAAACGAATCGTCAAAGAACACGACTAAATATCAGAGGCACGATCCGATATCATTTTGTGTATATGTTAAAGGAATCGAGGGAGTAGACGTCCCAATAAACAAACCGTACGTTTATAGGGGTGCCAATGCCGCTTACCACTTCATGGAATATATTATCAATGTTGCTAAAAAAATTCAAGAAATCTATAAGATGAACAAACCAATGCGGATCTCATCGGAAGAAGAAAAAAATTGGGCCGAAGCTAAAACCTGTTATATGTGTCAAGACAAATTTAAAGAAAACAACATAAAAGTTAGAGACCACTGCCATCTAACCGGAACGTACTTAGGAGCTTCGTGTAATAATTGTAATTTAAAACGCGTTAATCCATCGTTTGTACCCGTCATAATGCACAATTTGAGCAATTATGACTCACATTTTATAGTTAGAGAGTTGGGAAATACCCCTGGAGAAGTTGAGGTAATACCGAATAGTGAAGAAAAATACATATCCTTCACAAAGCATGTTGGAAAACTGAAACTTAGGTTTATAGATTCTTACAGATTCATGCCTAGAAGCCTGGACTACCTTGTAAAATCTCTTTCTTTGGATAAATTCAACGAAACATCGAAATATTATAGAGATGAGGAATTAGCATTGGTTACCAGAAAAGGTGTGTTTCCATACGATTATTTAGACAATGAAGAAAAGTTAAATGAAACAGAGTTACCACCAATTGAGGCTTTTTACAATAAATTGAATGAGAGCGATGTCAGTGCAGAAGATTATAGACATGCTCAAAACATATGGGAACACTTTAAATGTAAATCTTTGGGTGAATATGCTGATGTTTACGTTAAAAGTGATGTTCTTCTACTTTGTGACGTCTTCGAATCTTTTCGAGACGTTATGATGAAGACGCATAAACTTGATCCAGCTCATTATTTTACCGTTCCTGGTTTGACCTTCGACGCCATGTTAAAATATACAAAAATGAATATAGAGCTCTTACAGGATTATGATATGATTCTAATGATAGAACATGGTATTCGAGGAGGCTTGTGCCAGGTATCGCACAGGTATGCAGAAGCGAATAATAAGTATATGAATAATTTTAATCCAAACGAAGAATCCAGTTATATAATTTATTTAGATGCTAATAATCTTTATGGACAAGCGATGAGCATGAATTTACCATACGGAGGATTTGAATGGGTGAAAAATCCGGAACGTATAAACATATCCGAGCTTAAGGATGATGACGAAATTGGTTACATATTTGAAATTGATATCAGTTATCCTCAAGAACTTCATCATTACCATGATGATTTACCGTTCTTACCTGAAGCGATGATACCACCGAGAGAAAATTCTAAATCAAAAAAATTAATAACACATTTTGGAAAAAGATATCGCTACGTCTTACATTATAAAAATTTGATTCAAGCTCTACAGCATGGGCTAAATTTGGAAAAAATTCACCGTGTTCTAAAGTTTAAACAAGCACGATGGTTACGATCGTATATAGAATACAATACAGAGCTAAGGAAAGGAGCATCCAATGATTTTGAAAAAGATTTTTATAAGTTGCTTAATAATGCAGTTTTCGGTAAAACGATGGAAAATATCAGGAACCGCCAGAATATTCAACTAGTAACTGACAGTAAAAAGTTGATGAAGCTTGTCGCTAAACCGAATTTCATTGACCGTACAATCTACAATGAGAATATAGTGGCTGTACATATGGGAAAATCGAAAGTATTGTTTAATAAACCTATATACATAGGAATGTGCATTTTAGATTTATCAAAAACTGTAATGTATCAATTTCATTATGACATAATGATGAAAACGTATACTGGAAAAAACTTGAAGATGATGTATACCGATACAGATTCATTTATCTATAGAGTCTTAACAGATGATGTCTATGAAGATATGAAAAAAAGTAATCAATATTTCGATTTCTCAGACTATCCTGAAACACATTTATGTTATTCGAAAGAAAATAAAAAAAAGTTAGGAAAGTTCAAAGATGAGCTTAATTCCAAAATAATTTTAAAATACGTGGGATTAAGAGCGAAAATGTACGCTATTATGACTGAAAATGATGTAAAAAAGCGTGCTAAAGGCGTAAAAACATCATCATTAAAACAATATATTAGTTTTGAGGATTATGAAAAAGTATTGTTCAAAAATGAAATTATGCATACGCCAATGAAAATGATACAATCTAAGCTCCATAATATTTTTAGTTCCAAAATAAATAAGGTATCTCTGTCCCCCTTTGATGATAAAAGACACATATTAGAAGACGGAATCAATACTTTGGCCTATGGTCATTATAAATTAAATTAAGTGAAATAATATAAAGATTATGTTGGTAATAATAAGAAACAAAACGCGAATTTACAACCATTTTTGTCTTGGGTGTGAAAAAACTAAGATAACAAATAATAAAAACGATGGTTCATGGTGTGGCAATATGTTTGTTAACTAATGAATTTGGAACATTTTGGCGGTCTTAAAATTAATAAATCCATCTCAGCAAGACAGCCATTGCATTTATCATAATGTCTCGAAAGAGAAATGAACAGAGTATCAACCAAAGGTTTTATCTGTATGGGTAAATAAAAAATTGTTTAAATCTATTCACCATGAATGAAAGGGGTCACTGTCACGGTTTGAACACCTATAAACCCTGAATGAAGGTCAATGGCATGGTTTGAACACCTGTAAACTTGAATGTGTGAGTGAATGTGAGGTGAATAGAATAAACCTGCAGAATAATTTCGATGCTCATATTTCTCTTTCAAATACATAAAGAAAAAAAATGATAAAGTATATGGTGTTGTTAATTTATTGAAGATTAAATAGTCATTACCGCACCTTGCCGACCATCTCAACAGCAAATATTTCGTTTATGCCATGAGGTGAAAAATTAAATTTCAATATGATTATACATTACCAAAAAAAAGAGATGATTTTATTTTTTTATAAGCATAAATTTAGTTTAATTCTTGATTGTGTTAGAAATTATATTTTATGAATTCTGATTTTCAATAAACTTTATTTTTTCGTTGAATTTGTACACATTTTTATTGTAAAAATCACGTTGTAAAATAAATAAATAAAATAAAAACCTCTTCGATGTACCTTTACCTTGACGTGGTGAAGAGGCTTAAGGCTTAACGCCGAACTAAAAAAGGTACAACACTTTGTTTACTAATAATGCTGTTAACTAAAATGAATAAAATGTTTAGGATGTACTATATTATTTTACTATAATATAATATTGTTTATACTTTATCAAGAGATGCAGAGAAGATAAGGAAGTTGTTTACCTTCAATGGAATTAACGTTATCATTGTTTATTTCTTTAGATAGAACTCCGGATTATAGTGAAGTTGAACGGGGTAAAAAGACCGAAGGTGGCCGGGAGTAGCCGAACGACCCCGAAGACATCGCAAAATTGCAATTCCATAGCAAAATAGTTAATTATTAGTAAATAATGCTTGAAAATGGTACAAAATGGACTGATAAGGTGAGAAAACAATTAAAAATGTTAAAATTATTATTTTTAAACAAAATAAATTTCCGTCCGAAGTAGGTAAAAGTTTTATATTATTGTTTATTTATACACTAAGAAATTCTCATCACAAAGTTAATGTTTACGTCTTAAATTGAGCTTGTTTACGATTAAGTTATCAGGGATTAACCATTGACGGCCCATAATTCTAAGAAGCGCATTATCAATATTGATACTTAAGAGGTTAATCGTTCAAAGTTTGAAAGCTTAAGGAACTTTTTATCGCAACTTAAAATGTAGGATTAAGGATCAGAGTTCAATGCTGTATAGGATTAGGAAGCACTATTACGATGTTTATATTTAAGCCACCAAGAAGGTTCAAAGTCCATGTTTACGTTTAAGCTTAAGGAACACTATATCGCTATTTAAATTAAAGGATCAAGGTATCAAAGCTCAAATATGTATAGGATTAAGAAGCCCTATGACGATGTTTATATTAAAGCCGTTAAGAGGGTTCAAAGTCCATGTTTACGTTTCAGTTATCAGCATGCTTAAACATGATCCAAACCTGTTTGTACATGTTCATACCTGTTTAAATTATTGCAATGGTTGCTTCCTCAAAACAAAATGGCGGCTGGAAACACTTACTTAAAAAAAGTATAAAATATTATTGGAAAGATAACATAAAAAATTCCGGAGAGATGCACTCTGGTGGACACATTACGAAGTAGAGTGGGTGCTGCGCTCTTGCGGATTCATTAGAAGGTGAGTGTGCACTACGACTATGTGAATAGACAATAAAAGTAAATAAAGAAATTTAGAAGATGTAAACATTAAAAAGTTTACAATAAATGTAAACATTAGGAAGGTCATGTAACAGTTAGGAAGGTTTCATAAATGTAATCATTGAGAAGGTTGCGGAAAATGTAAACATTGGGAAGGTTATGTAACAGCAAGGGAGGTTTCAGATATTGTAAACAACGGGAAGGTTATGTAACAGCAAGGGAGGCTTCAGATAATGTAAACAACGGGAAGGTTGAGGAAAATGTAAACAATGAGAAGGTTATGTAACAGTAAGGGAGGTTTCATAAAATGTAAACAATGGGGAGGTTGAGAAAAATGTAAACATTGGGAAGGTTATGTAACAGTAAGGGGGGTTTCCGAAAATGTAAACAATGAGAAGGTTATGTAACAGTAAGGGAGGTTTCAATAAATGTAAACAATAGTAAGGTTATGTCACAGTTTGAAAGGTTTCGTAAAAGCACACATTACAATTTGACCATCGGACCTAGCCGGGAGGAACTCTCAAGTTAGGCACTCTGATTGGTTAACTAATGCAGGAGTGGGGGGAGCAAAATGGACGTCGGGTAGACTCATGCTTTGTAAACTGTGACGTCATAAAAGAAAATGGCGGACGGGTAGACTCATGCTTTATAAAGACTAAATTAGCCCAAAACGTAGGGAAAAGAAAGTGGACGCCGGGTAGACTCATGCTTTATAAATTGTGACGTCATAAAAGAAAATGGCGGACGGGTAGACTCATGCTTTATAAATACTAAATTAGCCCAAAACTTAGGGAAAAGAAAATGGACGCCGGGTAGACTCATGCTTTATAAAGACTTAATACTCTCAAACAGGGGTCACGTGACTAAAAAGGGGCGTGGCCTACTGGTTTAGGTTAGGTTGATAGAGGGTCACGTGACTGAAAAGGGGCGTGGCTTAGTGGTTTAGGTTAGGTCGATGGCGCGAACCATAGTAGTTAAGGTTAGGTCGTGATGACGTCATAGGTGGTTAAGAGTGGTAGGGGAGGGGATGGAGGAATCGGTGCGCCAGCTCGCCCAATTCTTATCTACTATTAAAGTTTTTATTTATATTATTTATTTGGTATTGTATGGCCATAAAAAGGTTCCTTTGTTTATATATTTAAAAGAAAATCGAATATTTAATCGATAAATTAAACTGACAATATGAAGTTAAGTTGGATTGACTAGATCACGAACGACAGGTAGATCGCGAACGATCGTTCAATAAAGGCCAGTTTTGGCGGGAAACCATGGGCGCCGCCATCTTGCACCGAAGCCCTGCGCCAGAACCGGTATATTATATCTACTAGCTGATTTTGGTAAAAAGGTTTTTGTAACATCTCGGTCATATGGTTGTCTTAAATATGAAATTTCAGTTTTATAGGACTTTTCGTTCACCTCTTAGAGTTACCACATACACACACAGACCTTTTTACGGGACTTGGTCATTTGGACTCAAGGGACCTTAATACGTGTATTTCCGTTGAAAATTGGAATTAGAAAATTTTCACGATCACAAATTTTTCCCTTATTGTACCTATATCTCATTTATAGGAAGTGAAAGTAAAAATCAATTTACCTCGCTACTTTAAACCATCGATTTTATTGGGTTGTAAAATAAATTTGAAGCGCTTTAACTGGCGATTGAAATAAAAACTTAGATATTTAGACTCAGGGGACCAAATAACGTGTATTTCTGTTGAAAACTGGAATTAGTAAATTACTGTTCTTATGTTAAAAAGTACAAAATGCATTAAAAAACATTTTTCGCTTTTTCTTATTTATTTTTTTTCGAAATTGTTGAAATTATATATTTACTCTTATTTTATCATTCCTAACAAGATGATATGGTTATTTTTTATTATCTGTCTGCATTTAAGCCCTGTACGAATAATTCAATCAGAATGAATCTTACATGACATTAAAGCCAATTAGATTTCACATTGATGTAGCAAGTTTAAGCCGTTTTATAGAAAATAGTAAAAAAAAAAGTGCGAAATGGATGGTATGAAGCAGAACTTCATAACAGTGATTTAGGTGAAAAAAATTACAAAGCAACTTGGTCGTATAACTGTCCTGAATTTATAATTCCAGTTTTGTACGACTTTTCATTTTGGTGCTAGACTTACCACACACACACACAGCCATAGGCCTATTTGCGCGACTTAGGTATTTAGACTCAGGAACCAAATAACGTGTGTTTCCGTTGAAAACTGGAATTAGAAAATTTTCACGATCGCAAATCTTTCCCTTATTATACCTATATCTCATTTATAGGAAGTGAAAGTAAAAATCAATTTACCTCATGTGCTACTTTAAACCATCGATTTTATTGCGTTGCAAAATAAGTTCGAAGCTTTTTAACTAATAAATACAAACTACATATAATAACATCCCGTGTCTGTGTGAATATTTTGCATAAAAGCACCCTAACTGATTCTTTTTTATAATATGTAAACATGATTTTATGAGCACAGAGTGAATTATATTGAAATATTAAAAAAGAAAAAACGACAAACTTATTTTAGAAATGCTGATATTTTAAATTTTGTTCCTTTTATGTACCTTTTATGTATAGTTTATAAATAACAGGTTATTGTGCAAGTTGAGCGAATTCGATAAACAACTAAAGGAAAAAACTAAAAACACATTTTTTTAATGTAATGTCTTGTTTTTGACCGTTGGAAAGAGAAAGATTTAGAAAAAATATTATTTTCTTTTATTTTTTTAATTTTTTTAGAAGTTTTCTTAATCGGAACATTTAAAAAAGCACATACGATCTTCCATTCATCATCTAATCACTTTATTTCATTAGTCATTTAACATTTTTTCACCCTGGTCGACGTTTCGGGGTTGTTTCCCCATTTTCAAGACTTATTCCTTGCTACAACATTTTTCATCTTTCACTACATCTCATAGCCACTGCTACTTTCTATCAATTAGCCCGAACGTCGACCAGGGTGAAAAAATGTTAAATGACTAATGAAATAAAGTGATTAGATGATGAATGGAAGATAGTATGTGCTTTTTTAAATGTTCCAAAAAATATTATCTTATACAAGATTTTAAAAGTAAAAAAAGTGATGAAAAGCTGAAAAACCTAACTGATTATTTTAGATAATAATATAATAGAGTTTTTAATAAAACACATGTGTCTGTATTAATTCAATTTAATTAATTCTTTAATGGTTTCTCTCATTCTTATCTCTAACTGTATATGAAAATTCTATAATAGATTTTAAAAACGGAGGTAAGTGAAAGTCGTGTGTTGCCCGCACCAGATTTTTTATAATTAGTTTTTAAAAAGAATCATTCTGATGTTATTATTATATTTATTTATTGAGATATATTACAATTTGTTTCAAAATAAACATTAGTAATAGTGATATAAGATCCCATTCACACAATATATACAGTATACAATGATAAATTCAAATTATATCAATAATAATATATATATATATATATATAATATAATATATATATATAACAAAAAAAAAAAAAACAACCTATAATTGAGATAAATACAAGTAAATGAAATAAAGAAGTAATAAATACATTAACATCATACACACAATCATAACTTTATACAATTTTTACAATTTGCTAAAGGAACCCCAGACTGGGCCTTTTCCTGCACTTGTAGAGGGAAAAGCTGAGTCCAAGAGATCCTAGCTCCTCGCTCTCAGCCACGTCACTGATGTGACTCAGTGGAGGCCGAGATATTTAAAATTAAAAGTAGATTTTATGTTCGTTAAGCAGTCTGGCAGGAATACATTCCGAATCGTCAAAATAACTTCCTCTAAAGCATATTTATTTTGTTTTTAATGTTTAAATATTCAACAATATTATTCCTGTTGTTAGTTGATAAAACTTTTAGAAATGATGAATAGGAAAGAATTTTATCATTGACTAAAGAAGTAAAAATGGAATATATATATATATTTCCAAGTTGAAAATATTCTTTGTATGAGTAATTTATACTAAAAACAATAGATAAAATATTTCAGCATTATCATTTTTGTTTTCATTGGTAAAGGTTTCTTTATAATTGAGAATATTTAAACCTACATATACCTAACTATCGTATAAACATCCATTATTAAAAAAAAATTATTTAGAAGATTTCAACATAAATATAAGTATCTGTCTTTTCTTGTTTGACCTGTCTTGTTGTTCTTGTACGTTGCATTATTAAATTGGAATCCGTGAGGGTTGTATCGCCTAAGGGGATTGGTATATGAGGACGGTATACGGAATGTTATTGGTCCTCAGGTCCGCTCTGGCTACCAATGGCCATCGGTATTCCATCACTCTGAGGAGGACCAACTGCATTACGTTAATATTTAGGGGTAGCATAATTGAGGTTATATGGCTCTATAGTAGAGTTTTAAATAATTATATCTAAGAAATTATACTTTCATATATTTTTAGTTTATTATTTTCAAAATGAACCTTTGTAATCGACCAAAAAAAAAAAAAAAAATACCCCGCCTCAAAATTTGTAGGCTTATGTTTCAGGATACGTAGAACCCGAATAACGAATAAATAAAATCAGTTTGTCCGTCGTCTTCCGTATGCCGTCAGCGTATTATGACTGAAACTACTTTGTTCGGTTTTAACAAAAAAAAAAAAACATGAATAATTAAAAAAAAGAGAAAAAAAAATTATATTTTACAAATAAATACGCCGCTAACTCAGTTATTTTTGAAGATGGATAAAAATATGCATAGAGTTCAAGAATCAGTAAAGCACTATAATGGAAAAAAAAATTGAAACCTTGTCTATTTATACCGTCATAATCAAAGATAGAGAAAAATCTAGAGAGTTTGAGAATCAGTACACTTCCAATTGATTATAAAACAGAAAAAAATCCTTCCTATGAAATGCCTCTGATTTTTCGTATTGCAAATAATTAACCATTTCAACTTGTTAGTGATATAGATACAAACAATATATGTATGTAGGTGATATGAAATAATTTGATAACCAATTGTAAATGGAAAAAAATGATTTTTTTTTTTCTCACAGTAGGATAGTACGATAGATGGATAATATGTCATTAGACATGTATACATATTCGTTTACCCTAGAGTAGAAAAATACCTTTAAAAGTTATTTAATACTTACAATATATTTATAATTTCAGTAATTCTATTCTGAAAAAAAATAATAATATGCTTATTAATTGTTCATAAAATGTATACGTAATCCTTTCATTCATCATGAAAGTTTTTTAATGTTTGTGTCGTTTCCATTAGTTCATTGTAGCATTTCATAAATCCTTTATTATTGTAATATAACATATATATTTTAAACACTTTTTCCTTATTGCAAAATGCATTCTGCTTTTCAAAGGGTTAATATTTGTTTTTTCTTTAATCTGCAATACAATACTTTTTTTTATATAAATATATAACAGGTGTAGATTTAATATCAGTGGTATTATTTTCTCAGTGTATTTGAAGCCTCAAACAGCAACAGGAAATAAATACCATTTTATTGTTCTCGTATATATTTTTTACGTCATAGCAGAAAGCATCGAACTTATTCTTCTGCATCAAAAGGCTAACTAATATTATTTTGTTTAAATCTGGTGCACGCAACTCTCGACTTCCACTTAATTCCGTTGTTAAAATCAATTCAACAATTTTTAAATACAGTGAGAGATGTAATTTTTTTTTTTTAAATACTTTTATTGAAATTTACAACTGTATTGTGTAATACAACAAGTGATGATAAAATACGTAAAGAGAAAATGCCCATTGGCATCACTCCACTAAGTAACTAAACTAGAAGGTCTCGAGGCCATCTTCTTTTCAGGTGCCTCGTAGGATTGTCAGGAATTGAAGAGGAAGCAAGAATTGAAGAGGAAGCAAGAATTGAAACTAGAGGATTAGAGTGGGAGTGGAGTTTGTCATGGAAGGATTGATACCTGGTTCGGGCCAAATCAGCAACATATGGGATGTTAAGGTCTTTATGGATGAGTTTATTTGTGACAAAGTAAGGAGCATTGAGGATCTTTCGAAGGATTTTGGATTGTAAGGATTGAATACGGGAAGAATTTGATGGTTTCGTAGAGCCCCAAAGCTCAACTCCGTAAGTCCAGATAGGCCTTATGATGGAGATATAGATGAGCCTTTTGTAGATAAGTGGAAGGTTGGAGCGTCTGTCCAGTAAGTGTTGTAGTAAGCGAAAGCGACGGGCAGTTTCTTGTCGTTTCAGTCGTGTGTGGGGATTCCATGTTAGACGTTTGTCAAGTAGAAGTCCTAGGTAGCGGATCTGTTCAACTGGAACAAGCGGAATATTGTTGAAGGAAACTGTAGGGCAGGATGTCTTAGGTTTACGACGAAGGGTAAAGATAATTTTGTGGGATTTGTTAGAATTAATTTTGATTCTCCGATTCTGACACCATATCTCAAGCTCTCTGATATGGGATGTAAAAAGATTAGAAAATTTATAATTTATAATAGAGAAAAAATGTGAGATGTCCTGGAATCAGGAAATTTTATTTGAACGAAGTATTGTATAAATGTTTTTGGTTTATCATTTTCAATAATGAATCTTTGCAATCGATAAAACAAAAAAATAAAAAAAATTATCCCCTCAAAATTTATGGTTTTACGTTTTAAGATACGTAGAATCCGAATAACGATTAAAAAAAAAATCCGTTTTTCCTAATTACTAAATAAATACAAAAAATATATTCATTGAAGCGATGTTATAGATAATTAAATTTCCTACAAAATGAAAAAAAATAATTATTAGAAATAATAGAGATATTGTGTTTTGAAATCAACAGTTCTAATATACCATTTTCCTTTAGATCATTTATTGCTTATCATTTTAGCTAATTACCTATTAACAGCTATATAAACAGTTATACCTTAATATAGTTATTTGTAAAAAATAAACCCATTTGTAATATTTTGGAGAGTCTTTTTTTTTCTTTTTGTTTATTTCTTTATACGTATTTTAACTTCAAATATTTTTTTATTTGATTTTACGCCTTATTTATTTTCAAGAGTTTTTTTTTTTTTTTTATATACTTTTATGAAATTATATTACGACTTAAACTAAATCCTTATTAACCCTGAATTTATCATGCTAAGTGCATCTTTTTTGTCTGTTATTAAAATTAATAAAATCTAAACTAATTTTATTTCTTTTGTTGTTCTAGGTATGTCTATAACTGCTTCCAGTGGTAAGTAAAATACTATTTCTCTAAAATATTGTATTTTTTTTAAAAATCATTTAACAATGGAACCAACAATAGAGAACCAATCATCAGATTTGGCATATAACGTTTATTTAGTAATAAGCTTAAGGTACAAAGTAATAAGTTGGTTACAACTAGTGGACAGTGAGCCAATACCCACTAACTATAATTGTCTTAAAGCAATTATTAACATAAAACCAATAAAATTATATTACTGAAACAACTTCCAAGAAAAGGATTAATGCACCTAGTTAACTTGTATAATTCCTGCTTACGGCTAAGATATTTCCCCAATGCATGGAAGAGTGCAGTACTATTCCCTCTCCTGAAACCTGCAAAATCTGGAAATAAGCCATCTCACTACCGTCCAGTTAGTTTATTACCACATATGGGAAAAGTTTTCGAGAAAACGATCCTTAATTACCTAAGGATGTTCTGCGATCAAAATGAGATAATCCCACCGGAACAAGCAGGGTTTCAATCTCAATTGAGCACAGAACATTGTTTGGTTAAACTGCACAATGAGGTGACCAGGAACTTAAACTCGAACAAGGCAACTGCTATGATAGCCCTCGACTGTTCTAAAGCTTTCGACTCTGTGACTCACGAAATCCTCTGCCAAAAACTGATTGATCGAGAGTGTCCGGAACAACTGTATTCGGTCATTAAATCGTTTTTGATCAATCGCTACTTAGCTGTAAAAGTTGCGGAAGAGCTCTCCGGTTCGGTACCACTTACATGTGGTGTTCCACAAGGAGCAGTGCTGTCTCCTATATTGTTCTCCATTTACACTTCTGACATCGTTGGAAGGAAGTACGAGAAAGCCACTGTATCAGCTTTCGCCGACGATATTGCAGTCACGAGCAGCAGCTCCAATGCCAGTACGGCTCTCAAACAGTCCCAAAGTGCCTGTCAAAAAATATCTGTAGAACTAAAGTGGCTAAACATAGAAATTAATCCTGAAAAAACAAAGGCTATTGTTTATTCGTTCCAGAAGGGTAAGAAAAAACTTCCTTCAGGATTTAATCTAAATAATTGCCAAATTAAACTGTCTAAAAATATTGTATATCTTGGAATCACGTTCGACAGACAATTAAAATTTTCAGTCCACTTTTCTAAAAAAATTAAATCTGTAAGGCGAAAAATGTTTAGGCTTAACCATTTGATTTCATCTCCAAGTATATCTCTCCGACTAAAAGCGATGATATACAAAACAATTCTTCGTCCGTTACTGTTGTATGGCTCACAACTTTTTCCACACGTGGCGAAATCAACGGAAAAAAATGTCCAATCATTTCAATACGGCATTCTAAGAAGAATCGAAAAAGGGACGATATTCCAAAGAGTAAAAACAAACAAATTACATGAAGAGATGAAAATGCCAACAATTAAAAACTTTATGAGTGAGAGGAATTTAAAGTTTTTCGAATCAACGAAATTTGTAAATAACCCTATATTTAATCAACTAAAACCCAAAGGAATACCCTCAGCGATGGCAGAAATTCAACAAATAAATAAATTAGTTTAAGTTTTAGTTGTAAGGCCGAAACAAACTAGAAGGTGAGCCCCATCACCTTAATTATTATTCAAAATGTTATTACTCTCCAGAAGTTATGTTAAAGAGTTGCAACTCCTTAAAATGCACAATTGCAGAAAAAGGAGAACTTACAAGCATTGCAGGAGCTTAGAAGAAAAAAATAAGGGGCTAAGAAAAAAAAAAAAAAAATTATACCTTCCAAGTATAATTATAGACATGCTGACTGGGACTTGTGCCGCTCTTGGAATAATTATCAGTTAAAAGCAGAGATTGACTTTCATATATCCGAGCATTCTGAAGCGATCTTGAGTTAAACAGATACAGCCATTCCAAAAATCGTTACGTATACTACCATAAACATACCATAATACATTACACCAAGAACATTAAAAAATCGTCAATTAAGCCCTGTTAGACTATTTCAAACATAATGAAACATAAACGATATTAAAGTCTATGAAATTTTACATCGATATAGCCAGTTTAATTCAAATGATTAAAGCCGTTTTCGAGAAAATTCTGAAAATGTGCAAAATGCATGATATAAAGTGGCTCTTCTGTTAGACATGGGAGGAGCGTGATCTAGTGGATAGAGCACTATTCTACTGTTTTGTGGGTTCGAATCTCGGCTGCGGCAGAATATTATTTATTATATTTTTTCAATCAGGGAGCGACTCTAGGCTATCGAGACCCTCCTGGGGCTGACGCAGCCTTTATGAAATAGTGGGTACCCGAATTAATGGGTAAAAACCCCGTGTTTGAGTATTATCTCGGCCCAATCACCTCATAGCACGGTATTGGCCTTTCATGGGTTGTAGTGGTATTGGTTTTTGAAGTGAAAACTTGTTTAGGTGCGTTTTGCTCTTTTTGTCAGAAGTAAAAGCTTTGAATTCGTAACTATGGTAACGTCACCAACATGCTCTAAAATGGCGCATGTGCTCTGTGTGTAACTGTCTAATAATATATATATATATATATATATAGGATGTCAATTTCCGTGAACGTGGACGATACCGGTGTAATATCGGCACAAAAATATCGATATTTATAATACTTTATTTCAGTATTTAATTGAATTAAAATCATTTGCGAATAAATAAGTAAAGACATGGTAGATAAACCATGTCTTAGAACTTACCTCTTACTGTATATAACGGTAATATAATTAATATCTTAATTCTCTTGACTCTGAAATATCGATATTTGTAAATATTATCGATATTGAAAACATTTTAACACATGAAGCAAAATCATGATCAACTTACTGTCAATATTTAAAGCGAAATCGAAAAGAATATTTTGATCATATAATCATAGAAATATGACATTTGAAAATTAAATTAATTTAAATAATATAGATTTCACTTAAACACAATGTATACTTCATTACTAATTAAAACATATGTTTTTTGTTTACTTGGGATAGAAACTGAGATTATCTCTGTTAAACAGCTATAATGCTTATTCTTAAATATCTGAATTTGCTTGTTACAAATGGCTAGTCCTTAAAAACAAAAATTGGATATGCTAAAAAATCTTCCACAAACCTATACTGTCCTTCAGCCTACTGTCACATTTAGATTACTATGACATACTTCAAGATTATACGGGGTGATGATGTTTTACAATTAAATGATACAATAATTTTTTTAAAACATACATTCTCAACATAATCTACTTTAAAGAACGTACTCTTCTTTTCAACAAAATTCCAGTGCAAATCGAGAATTTAAAAAAAAAAAGTTTTCAATTTTATTGGCAGTTCCTATGGTTGCCTGAATTGTAATTATTGTTCTTCATCTGGTAGACCTATTTAAATGAAAACATTGCTGTACCATCTAACGCATGTACGCTTCCTGAATATAAAATTTCATTTTTATACAATTTACCGTTGTTGAGCTATACTTAAACACAAAAACACACCTTTTTGCGAGACTTCGTCATTTAGATCCAGAGACCCAAAAGTGTTTATTTCTGGCTCGAAAATTTTCACGATCCTAATACTTTCCTCTTATATTTTATGTGTAAATAAGTGAAAGTTTTTTTTTTTTTTTTTTTTTTTTTTTTTTTTTTTTTACCAAATAAACCCTAAAAAACAACCCACAACCTATGAAGAGTCTTGGGCTCAGTACATATAGAGATTCGTACTGTTTCTAGGCCAACGGCCGTGCAATGAGGTGATTCGGCCGAGATCACGCTCAGCCGACAGTTTTTTCCCCCATTTTAGGGTACCCACTTTATAGAGGCTGGGTCTGCCCCAATAGGGTCTCCATACCCCAGGATCGCCCCCTGTCTGAAATAACAAAATAAATGATATTCCGTCAGAACAGGGATTCGATCCCAGGACCCGGAGCACAGGAGGCTACCGCTCTATTCACAAGACCACGCCGCTCCCTACCCAAATAAGCAGTAAATGAAAATTAGAATTGCTCTTACATAAAGAAACCTTTTATTAATTTTAGGAATTATATAACTTAATTATTATTTCTCTCATGTACAACATCGAGGTATGTGGTAAATGTTGTAATGCGGTTAAATGTCACCAATTCCGGAAATAATATAAACTTTTTAAACTGTTTGTTTTTGCTGAAGAAGATGTCAACAAAGTATGAAGACTGAATCGAGACTTATAAAAGATTCTTGGCAAGAGAAACAGAACTCTTCGCGAAGTTAAACAAAACGGAATCTTTAGAATAAACTCCGCCCTCCAACAAAAACCTCAAGTCGGAGGCTTAAGTCTAAGATGGTATATTTCAATTTAAACTATTGTGAAATTTCGTGGTGTTTTTTTTTCACAATAAAACGCTCATAAGATTCAGTGGATTGATGAAAAAAAAAATTGCTTATAAATTACTGTACACCTGTTCTCCGGGACATCCTGCAACTTAAAAGTGGCTGGTTAATTTATTATTTCGTAACTTTAACCGCGTGGTAGAGGTAACCACCTTGGGCTTACCTATTCCCTCTAAGGTTAGTAAAATAAAAATCAAAGAAAAATCATGGCGGTTAAGCGTGATTTCTACGCCTAGTCACCTTGATCGAGGATTACCTGATAGAGTTTACAAATTCTGCTATTTTCAACCAAATCACGATAAAGTTAGCTCCTAACCCTTTGTTAACATCCTAGCCGTACCTATAGATAACTTTAGACCAATCCCTTGGATTCACTGATCATATCAATAGAAAAATTGATAGAGCGAAGAAAAAGTAATATTTAAAATATTTACTCATAAGAATGAAACGGCATGAAACTGCTAAATGATACCGATTCCATAACACCTACTAGACAAACTTTAAAAACTTCCAGTATATTACAAAAGACTCATTTACATCACTATCATCAGACCTATTTGGACATATGGAATCGAGTAACCATCTAATTACTTCCGCATACAATCCTTACAATCCTAAATCCTTCGCAAAATCCTAAATGCTCCTTATTTTGTCACAAATTAACTCCTCCATAATGACCTAAATATCCTATTTGTTGCAGACTTAGCCCATGATAGATAGATATCTTTTCATTCTAAAGTCCCTGCCCACACAAACCCACTTTATCATCCTTTGATATCCCTGATAACCCTTCGAGGCGATTAATAAGAAGGTCGCCTCGGGACTTACTGCCTTAAAATAGTAAGTGAAGTGCTACCACGTTGTAGTTCCTTCTCAAGACATTTTCATGAATTTTCCTCATTCTGCATATTTACTCATTTTGTTGTTTAATACAGTAGTAACTTACAATAAATTTATCACTTTGGATTCCTCATAACAAATTAATAATATACAAATTATTATACAGTCTGGAGCTCAACCTGTTTGACTAATTATTAGAAGTTCAGAAGAATCCAAGACCTCTCCATGCAAATAATTAATAATTACCACCGCTACACAAAAATATCCTCTATACTCGAAGACCAGCTTACCACAGCTAAACTATTTGTCTATACCCAAACCGCTTCTTGTTTAAGTAAGACTTCGCCCTCCGAATGCTTATTGATAAAAGAAATAGGCAATTATAATAAATATATTTTCCAACGCTACACTCATAAAAGAACAAAACATGTGTTGTTAAATTAATTTAGTTTGTCTTAATTTATAAATTTATATTTTCAATATTTTTATTCGCTTTTATAAGGTTTTTGTATATTTTCCTTACTTCAGTTTCAATTTGTAACATATAAGTCATTTAGGCTAATGAATTATGATTATAAAAAAAAAAAAAAATCATTTTGCTGATTGTAAGGATGTCTCATCCGAAATCTTTTGTAATTTTATATATATGTATGTATATATATATATATATATATATATATATATTAAGTTCATTTTCTTCTTCCCTTTATTCGTCTAATTTTTACCTAACTCAAGGCCTTTTTATGAAATTTGTATGGTTTATCTTTTTTTTTTTTTTTTTTTTTTTTTTTTTTTTTTTTTTTTTTTTTTTTTTTTTTTTTACTGCCAAGTGTATTATTTTCTTGAAGAGATACATGTCGAGAGGACCATCTCAGCCCCTCTCTCACTCTCAGGATGCATTCCTTCTCGCGGTGGAAACGCTTATTGCTGGCCGAGGTCAGGAGGAAGATAGTGTCAGCTCTTGTGTGCTCCCTTGTGTGGTATTGCGTTTCAGTATACATAGACATTTCTGACTGACGACGGCAGAATCCAGAGAAGTCTCAACACCGCTATAATTAACAGTCAATGTGAAATGTATTGAGACGTGATGAGAACGACAGTAATGTTTTTTTTAATTTTCCATAGAATTCGGGTCACTTTATTATATACTAATATAATAAAATATAATGTATATAATAAATATACTATAATGTAATATAAAATTTAAAAGTAATTTTAATAGAGCAATAATAGCATTAAAAATTTTAGGATTGGAGATTCGTAATTATCTATTAATTTCTACTATGCGTAGGTCACCGCTATCGGAACAAAAATTTTTGTAAAATAAAGTTCAATTTCTGTCGAAAGCTGTCGGGAGAAATGGGAAGGTTATAGTAAATACGTATATTTTAGATAAAAAACATATGTTTTCTTCCGATATCGGGAGACGTCGGATCGAAAGTTATCGGGACCAATGTAGGCACTCCCTATTAACTTCAGTGTAATGACTGCTTTTTGTCTGTCGGGAGTAGTCGGATCGGATCAGATCGGATCCAATGTAGGTGCACACTAAGCCCCAAATGGATTTCGATTCGATGTAGAGCATTATTTCCTGAAGGTTTGTAAGTAAAATACATTGCAATATAGCCTTTCTTTAAACGGAAAAATAAATGTTTCGAATCCAAGTCGTCAAAAAATTATTCCTGAAATATAAGTAGTAATATAGGCTATGATATACCGCTGGAAAGCGCAAGAATTTTATACAAGTTAATATGCAATAAAAAAATTCGTATAATTTAATATAATTTTGTTGTAAGGCCCTAAACTTATAATCATATTTCATCAATATAGGGGAAGCTTATAGTTAAATATACAGGATCGTGCAAGTTATATTATTCCATTTAGTACGCAAGACTATAGAAACAATATTACGTACCGAATCGTTACTAAGTTGTTAACATACATGGTAGGGATCACTTGTAGCTGGGTGGCTAGCGTAACAGCCTCCCATGCTAAAGGTCATGGGTTCAAACCCGCAGGTGGTCCTAGGATTTTTTAATGGGAGTAAAAAAATCCTTAGTTACGCCGTCCTTCGGAGGGGACGTTAAAAGGTGGTCCCGAGCCTGTGCGATGTCAGGTACTCGTTAAAGATCCCTATCCTAATAAAACTTGGATAGGCAAAATTTAGGACTCCCACTGTAGCATCGTCCGATTAGCCATAGTAGCATAAAGTGACGTTAAATGAATAAACAATAAACAAACATACATGGTTAGTTGTTATAAACCTGTAAACTAGCATTTTATTCTTCTTCCAGTGGCGCGACAGGCCGTGTAGGCCCTGGGCCTCGTGGTGTAAACTCCTGGGAGTTTACACTCACGTTTCACGATGCAATTTTTTTAGTGTAGGGTCATCACTCCCTAAGACTAACTTTGTGAGTGGCCACCCTTTGGCTGACGGGTCTCACATACCCGGGGGAGAGGCTGTGAATGAATCCCCATTTGTTTACACCGGGACTGGGATTCGAACTCAGAACCTGTCGCATGAGAGACCAGCGCGCTAGCCACTCAGCCACGGGCTCCCCTAAGCATTGTTATTAATTATTTCAAATTTCATAATATTTCATGAAAACGGATGTTTCATTGTAAACTAAATGAGATTCTTATGGAAACTTAATTTAACTTTTAAAATTTAATTTAAAAAAAATGCATTTGAAATATTTGAAGCAGGAGCGGGTCTACTAGCCATTAATAGAATGATCCCCTACAGAGCCACGAAAGCTTAATTCCTTAAATCCAGATTGGCCATGTAACAATGATGGCCATGAAAATGAGACTTTTGCATTTAATCCGAAACTTAGGATATCTGTCTAGTGTTAAATTAGATGTAATCGGCGAACTGTTGATTAATCTTGGAGCAGAATGTTGTGTCTGTTTTTGTGACTAAATGTAGGAGAAGGAGGGACTTTAGGAAGAAAATAGCCGTGAAAGAAGAAACACTCGGAGCCTTTGATTAAATCTCGGCTACGTGATTCGCGTCCCAAATGTTGTCTCCCGCTTCTAGGACATCGGTCTCATCCTTCTCTTAATACTAAGCTCATTTTTCAAATTATTGTTTATTGAAATTTATAACTGTATTATTTAATACATCAAGTAAATTAGTTAACAGAAAATACATGAAGAGAAAATGCCCATTGGCAGCACTCCACTAGTTAATCTAAACGAGAAGGTCTCGAGGCCGTCTTCTTTAAACTCATTTGAAATTTATTGATTCATTTGATACCTTATTTTGATATAACTTATCACATTGCTTTCTCTTACCTATTTATGAAATATACCGTAAAGGCGGGAAATACCCGGTTAAAGGCGGGGAATGCGTGATATTTTTTAGTTGTGAATTTACTTAGTCCACGGTTTGTTTCTAAAAACTTAAAGATTATAATTTATAAACCTATTATTCTTCTGACGTACAGTGGAAAATATGACCGATTTAGGTTGACAAAATTCTGTATCTTGTCTATATTTAACCTTTGTTATCCCATATTACGGAACAAATATATTTACAAATTGCTAAATTTACTCTACAGGTAGATTGCAATGTATATTTAGTAACGATTATGGAATTATAATATCTCACCTGTCTCAGCAATGTACGTTGTAAAATAAAAGCAAAATGACTTTGCGCGGTACACATCTTGAACACAAAAAATGGGCATCGAATAAAAATAATCCCATCGCCGGTTATTAGGCAGTTGTGTAAACAGGAATAATCTCTCATCCACTATTTATTTGTAAACACAGTATGGTGGAAAATATTAGTATTAAGCGTCCTACCAACTAATAATAAAAAGTTCAAGCACACAGAAATTCCTAACTTTTTACTTGATTTTTGTCCACCTGAATTGGCGATTTTGCCGTGTGTGCGACGGTTCTTTGCGGATGTGAAAAAAGGCCGCTTACTTTGAAGGATAAACAATGCCTTAAGGTTTTCGAAAATAACGTACTGCGTAAAATATATGGTCTAAAGAAAGATGAGACTACTGGAGAATTCAGAAGGCTGCACTGCGCGGAATTATGGAGATTTTATCCAATTAGTATAATTCAGTTGACACCATAGGAGAGACTTTAGGCAAAGTTTTTTGGCTCAGTGAAGAACGAATTCCGAAAAAGTTAGTATTCGCTGAACCGACTGGCAGGCCGAATCGTCGATGAGAGGATGATGTTAAACTTGGGCTTGAACGGTGATCATTGAACGAATCTGTGTCAGCGTATTTAGTGGTGTCGGAATCGTAGGCCTGTTATTATAATTATAATTATAGCAAGAGAAAGTATTGTGATCGTGAACATTCAAATTTTCAACGTAAATACACACTTTAAGATCAATACAAGGTCTATTTAAGGTAATTACACACTGAGTCCAAATGACCAAGTTCCAAATAGGTGGGATATAGGTTTTGTATTAAGTCTGGCTCAAAATATGATAAGTTGTATGAAAATGAAATTTCATATTTAAAGCGAAACGTACGAAACTGAAATTTTGTTTTTAAGACAACTATTGGCCCGAGATGTTACAGCTACTTTTTACAATAAACGATTAGCTTAAAATAATACTTTATCCTATGCATTTTGCACCTTGTTCCAATTTTCTGAAAAACAGCTTTAACGATTTTGAATAAAGTTGTTAAATCGATTAAAAATTTAATGGGCTACATACGATATTGAAGGTTTTCATCAGAGGTTTCACTGTTTATGAGAATAGTCTGACAGGGCTGATTTCTACCTCTAAAGTACCTTTAATTTTATTTATTCAGAAAAATTTCCCGTATCATCTTATAAGGACTGTCACTTTTTATTGAAACTCAATTCAATTAAATCATAATCAATTGATTTTCATCTCTAAATTTATTTAAATATTCGTAAATTGATTTTAATAACGTAGGTAAGGGAAAGTCGTCTGTTGCGAGCACCAGAATATTTTTCGAAATATTATATTGTGATGGGCCTGATGTGTGTGAGGGAGTAGGTTATAACACACAGCTGGTGGGAGCAAAGAGGTTATGTGAAATGGATTTGTCACTGCCTCAAACATGTTTATATTTTAGTTCTCTTTATATTTAATTGAAGGTCATTTTTATTTATTATTTTATTTTCTGTGTTTTATGATAGTAGAATGATTATTTTATTTTACAGTGGCAAATCCATTGCATCCTCTCACCAGCTGTGGTTTATCTAACTCGATTTGTGTGTGCTCCTCATATGGTTTTCTTCTGTTTGTATTCTGTTATTCCTTGCTTTATTTAACCGTTTTTTTTTTGCCTTGAGACCAATAAAAGAACCATTTGTCACAATAGTACCAGGCTGTAGTCATTTCGCCCTCGCCTCCTGTAAAATATATTATTGACCAATCAAACATGATTTTATAAAAACAAATATTGAAAAACGCTAAGAACTCATATTATAATTCAATATTTCTTAGCATATACAGATTATCTATTTGATTTATATAAAAAGTATACTTATAAAAATAAAAACGTAAAAAAGAACAAATTTCTTATTGGGGTATGATATGAAAAAAAAAAAAAAAAAAAAAAAAACGATATCATCTGCCTAAAGCAGATTTACTTTTTTTTACATATTTACTTGAACGCTGTTTTACTCGACAAACATTTTGTGGAACTATCATAAAGTACTTTATGAATGCCTAGAGTTTTATCAGAACGGCTTCTTCGTGTGAGCGCAAACGACTTAGCAACTCCTTTGGATTTACTGCAAAAATATTTCCTAGAGATCATCTCCCCTTGCCTTTTCCTCAGAGAAGCTCTCCTTGGATATTTATTCAGTTTCTTCCCCTACAACTCCCCCGTTGCCAACTTCTCAAGTACATTTCCTATCAATAGAAATTCAAATTTCCTATTCATTCCATCAGCACACTTCAACTTCCAATCCTTTTCCTATCGGTTTGTAAATCGACAAATCAAAAGCTTTGGTAAACATTTCGCACCTCATCACCACCTTGTATACCCTCTTGATGATTGAATAATCTTCAATAATAAGTTTTATTGAAACATCCTAAAGTCCTAGAAAATGAATTTTGTTTTTTCCCCTTTACTTGCCTATATATGAAATAATTGGAATAATGATTAATTGCGACAGTAACAAATTTCGAATTCCATTTGTCAACGGAAATCCTGCAAGAATGTCTGTGTGTGTGGAATGTCCACATCTAAAACTTCGAGAGAAATCAAAAATCTGAATTCACCGAAACAGTAGAATTATTTTTAAATTTTTCATATCCTCACAAAAGACTGAAACGACAAGAAACTGCTCTAAGATATCGATTACTACAACATTTACTAGACAAACGTTAAACTTCCAATATATTACAAAAGACTTATTTACATCACTATTATCAGACCTATTTGGACATATGGAATCGAATAATCGACACATCTAATTCCTCCCGCACCCAGTCCTTACAATCCAAAATCCTGAATGCCCCTTATTTTGTTACAAATCATCTCATTCATAAAGACCTTAACATCCCATATGTTGCAGACATTGCCCACGATAGATGCTCCTCTTTTCGTTCTAAGCTCCCTGCCCATACAAGCCCACTTGTCCGTAATTTATCTTCCTTAGATATTCCTGATAACCCTCCAAGGCGACCGAAAAGAAGGTGGCCTCGGGACCTAATGAGTTAAAATAGTTAGTGAAGTGCTACCACTGGGTAGTTCTTTCTCAAGACATTTTCATTCCTCATATTTACTTATTGTGTTCTTTAATAAAGTTGTAAATTACTATAAATAAATTTAAAAAAAAATTTTTTTCATCTTTATATTTAATTACTAGCTGTTGCCAGCGACTTCGATTTTTGTGTAAAGTAAATTCGACAGGGCTTTAATGTCGATAGATTAAATTTTCTTCCTTTAATTTTTTATGTATGAATAAACTAGGTGTTAGACTTCGTCTGCGTCAATTTTTGTTATTATAATCGCTATTAAAAAGTTTTTAAAAGAAGTTATTTTAAAGTACTTCTTCGTAAATGATATTTTTAGTTTTATTTTCTAGTGGCAGAAGAACATACTAATTTTCTCTGCAACCCGATCTTCACAACGCGACATATAGGTGGCCGTGTAAAAAGAAGTCTTGACGTATATCGATTCCTACGTGTTAAAATGTTTGCCCCTGTGATATATTAATTGTTATGGCAAATGATAAATCAACGGAAAATTGGATTATTTTAAAATAAAAGGTAAATAAATTGGAATCATTAGGGTGCGAGATTAATTTTCTCCGTTTTTTCCAGAGTCTCCCCTGAATCTTCACTCCTATTCGTCGCAGCATGATGTTATATAGCCTAACTCCTTCCTCGATAAATGTACTATCCAACACAAAATTTTTTTTATTCGAACTAGTAGTTTCTAAGATTAGCGAGTTCGAACAAGCAAACAAACTCTTCAGCTTTATAATATTAGTATAGATTTAGGCCTCGATTTCAAAAAGAGGCGTGAGTGGTATGCACCAAATGTTTAATCATTATACTTACCACATACTCAAACACACGCGCGGAAACACAGACACACATACCTGTTTATGGGACTTGATTATTAGGACTTAGGAGTCCCTAAAACGTGTATTTTCGTTGAAAACTGGATTTCGAGAATATTCAGGATCGCAATACTTTCCCTTACTATATATTTCATATATAGGTAAGTAAAAGTATTACATTCGATATCAACAAGTATAATAACTAAAGACACAGGTATGTCCATAACTAGGAATTATGATGACACCTTTTTATAAGATTAATCCATTTTGTACTAAAAGTAAAAACACGAGATTCCTAAGAAAACACAGATTAACGAGGGACGTGAGAGAAAATTAGAATGAAACAAAGCCTAGGACTTAAAAACATTTTAATTCCGTTATTTTTTCTGCTTAAACAACCTTGCCTTTTGGAAGGCTCCTCGTAAAGCATTTCTCTCCCGCACTTTTAGCCTAGGCTTTAAAATATAGCTTCAGCTTACATCGCTTAGTTTTATCTAAAAGCTCAGCTTTATATCTTAGTTTCTTTTATTCTGTTTTTTTTTTTTTTTACTTATTGGTATGAAAAATGTTTATTCATTTTTAGTTGTATTAACACCTTTTTCGACAACTTTAACACTTACAGAACAGGCTTACTAAGCTTTTAGTGAATTACTAAGTAATTATTTGTTTTAAGAATGCAAGGACTCTTGTTTTGTAGCCTGTTCTCTACTTCCCAGCAGTAACTTGCTGTTAAAAATTATTGGGCTAAATTCAAAATAATTAAAAACAAAGTTCAATATCGTATTCTAAGCTTTCTAACTCTTGTATGTCGTATGTTTTTTATGTAAAAATATTTTATTTCTTCTGCTATAACTAAAAGGAATAAATAAAATTTCAATATGATTAAAACAGTATGATTAGGCTGATAGAGGACTCCAAAGTCTTGAAATTGAGAAAATGTCAATAATTTATTTTTGTTTCAGTTTCACATATAAAAATAAAATAAATTTAGTTTATGTCAATATCATAAATTATTGGCTCGTTAGAAAAAATAAAAAAAACTGAAAAAGTAAAAAATTGACATAATTGACCACTTCATTAAATTAATTAGCTGCTTGGTAAGAGTTTTAGAACGAAGAAATGTGTTTTTGTAATAAGTATGGCAGACAAATATTTTCAAAGTATTTCTAGATGTATGTTCAATAAGATAGTTATTCTACCACCAACCCTCTCCAATGCCTTCGAATGTAGCAATAAACCTACCACAAAAAATGTATTTATTAAAGCTTTTGGAGCCAATTTTGAGTCTGTGCAGATAATTGCGTTCCCAGTGCTGCTAGTGAAATTTCGCAATGCACGTCGTAAAAAGTAGATTATTATGACTTTCGAGATAACAGCGAGACCTTTTACATCTATTGTTTTGGACCGATCCGTAAAGATGTAAGTCACTCGCTTTCCAGTGGAATGCAGAAATTTCGATTTCTCTAACTTTATGATTCAAAATACATTTCAAAATTTATTTAATAATGTCTTCATCGGTTGCATAGACTGGAAAATCATTTTAATGCCGCAACAGTTTCATCAAATACTTATATACTCTACCCGACACTACTATCAGAGGATACAATCGACTGGCTTTTGGGAAGCGATGGGATCTCCTGGACATTGAAAGCCTGCCATTCCTTATCATAGTTTCTCGCCCTTCCTTTGAGGCCACTACAATATGGTGGCTCTTATCGAGCTCTGTGAGTTGTGAAATGGAAAAATATCAGGTCGCACTGTCAACATCAGTAACATCACTATTTAGTCAAAAGGATTTCTATTTCTAAATATTTGGCAATTCAATATCTTAGATAACGAGGAAACTTATGCTTATTAATAATTTTTGGTATATTTGATCTATCAAAATTTTCCTGTTTCTTAATCAAGATTTATTCCTTGCCATCCAATTCCTGAAATTGAAAATAGAAATTTTTTTCTTTTATTGATCTATGTATGCTGTACTGAAACTTTGTTTTGATACTGTCGTCATTTACTTGTGAATTTTCGCCTCTTTTTTGTAGTGTTTTTGCAGTAAATATGTGCTATATTGTATAATATAACATAAACTATTGATAAAGAAAAAATGGTAGGGTAAATTCATAACCGCACTAAATATAACAGTATGACTGTTAATTAAATAAATTTTTTCTCTCTCTAGCCTTGCCGTAATAAAATGTTGAACAATTTGTATTATAAACGACTAGAACTAAAAGACTAGTAAAAATACCAGTTCTTAATTTTACATTTTACAAGACATAACGCATTCCGAGCCTTGTGTTCCTTCGTTGTATGTGTTGCTTTAGTATTATTTATTTTCCTTAATGAATAAGACAAATTGAAAAACTGTTAATATCTATAATTATTGGTTTGTAAAATGAGTTTGTAACTTTTATTCTTGCTGGTTATTTAATAAAAACATCAGATTCTTTTAAGCAGATTTAATTTATTATATATGACTCCTTTTCATCTATCACATGTTGCCATCAGTTAAATTTTGGAATTCGGTCATCATCAACAGTTGAAGGACTATCCGAGCGCTTTTCGTCTTCCAAGTTAAAATTTCCGGTTTTGAACTGAGCAAACTACTTACTTTTGGTACTTTCTCTTAATTCATCATCCACATACACACTGCAAGTTTTATTGACCGTCTGTACAACGGATTTTTCTTTTTCGATATAAAAAATCATCTAATGACGAAAACAGTTTTTTTTTTTCCATTTTGAGCAAGCAAAATACCACTGAAAGATAAGAAATCTCTGCCGTAACTGATGAAAGCACCTTAAATAATCCTTTTTAGAATATGTAAACATTATTGGCAAAGTAAAAATTTTTTTATTAACACATAGCATATTTTTATAACACTAACATTTCAAGTTTATATCCTTTAAAATGTTTATTAAATTTTTCTTAAATTATATGGAATATATAGTAATAAGCTGTTAATATTTTTGATCATGATATCATTACTATTTTTATCAAAATTAAAGTTACTTTGAAAATAGAAATTAATCAAATATCTACTATTTCAGCACTATCAGACTAATTAAATCAAAATGAAACCTACATGATATTAAATTTTGAATCGGTATAGGGAGTTTGATCAAAATTGTTACAGCTGTTTTTAAGAAAATCGTAAAAACTTGCAAAAATCGAGGTATATAATGGCCTTTTTATTGATCAATTCTGATGAAATAGTTGCTTTAATATCTAAGAAATTATAAGGAGAGCCCGTAACTGAGTGGCTAACGGGCTAAAGGTTGTAAGTCCGAAACCTAGTCCCGGCGGGGCTATTATAAGGATATAATTGAATGGGGGGACTCACTCACTACCTCTCCTCCGGGTATGTGAGACCCGTCAGCCAGATGGTGGCCACTCCAAAAAATAGGCGTAGGGAGTGATAACTCTACCCTGTACAATTTCATCGAGAATCGTGAGTGTAGCCAAAGGCCTACACGGACTGTAGCGCCAGAGAAAAAAAAATATATATAACGGATAAATTAGTCCTGAATATAAACTTTCTATAGGTTATATCTTTTTAAGCTAGACTTACAACATACACCCACACACCATTTTGCTCTACTCAGGGGCCCTAAAACGTGAATTTTCCTTAAACACAGGAATTCCAACACTTTTACGATCGCAATACTTCCCCGTACTATATAATTCGTATATAGGTAAGTAAAAGGAAAAATAAAACTAGTATCATATATCGGCACAAATAACTTTTACTATGGTTTCTCTGTAATAAAGCAATAAAATCGATCAATTTCAAAAGTTATGAGTGTGATAGCCATTAGTATTATTAACTTATTTAACTTCATTTTACTCTAGTGTGGATATTTGGACGATGCTACAAGAGTCCTAAATTTTGCGTATCGAGGTTTGATTAGGGTAGAGATCTTTAACGATTACCTGACATTGCATAGGCTCCGAACCATCGTTCACCGTAGGACCGGCATACACAAACATATTCAACTCCCTTTAAAGAGCCTAAAGCTCTCTTCCTGTCACTACACTACAGGTAAGCTCTAATCAATAATAATAAAATGTTAATTAGTTAGTGAGAAACGTAAAATGCCTGAATAATTTATGTGTATATATATTCAAATTCGTGATCGTAGGTGTGATGTGTTTTAATCATCAGATAATTTCATTTCGTTGAATTCAATTTCATCGTCAGTAACTAATTGAGATGAATCAAGCCGAGCTTCACTTAATAGATATTAAATTAATCTACATGGCGTGAGGTAACGTTCTACAGTAAAACCTCATTATAAAACCCTGTCGTATATTACAATATCTCCGCTCTATTTCCTTATACTATGTCTCATTTATCTACAGTATTTCACTAAATTTTATTAGTAATAGAATTTCGCAACTAAATAATAATACATATTTTTCGAATTTAACCGCTATTTTATTTCCTCCTGGATTTCGTTTTTACATGTTATTATTGAACATAAATACTTAAATTTCTCCACATGTTCAAACGTATGACCTGATATATCAATATCACTAATATCACCAATGTTTTTGCTACTAATCATGTATTTCGTCTTATCGGTATATATATTTCTAGACCTATCTCTTCACCGGTTTTTATTAACGTACTTGATTTGGAATATGTACCTATTAATTATTTTATAACAAGATTGTATCAATGTAGTGTCTTAAAAGAAAAAAAAATGTCCGTTTTATCCAATTTAAGTACTTAATTTTTTTAGTGCTATTCTATACAATCCTTTTAGAACATCCTTTTCTCCTAGCTTGTCTAGTCCCATTCGCCTTTTTATAAAAAGTTTCAGTTTGTTATTTATTTCAAAGAAGATATTTCTGTTTTACAAAATTTTCGTAATTTTAAGGCATGACTAGAAAAAAAAAATCACCACCGCTGGAAAATCTCGTAAAATTATTATGAAATGAAATGTGTCCTTGATTAGCCCACGGAGTCTCGTTGGTTTTAAAAATTTTACTAATAAGATATGGCGTTAAACAAAGAAGGGCTCCGTACGACGATTAATAGATAGCAATGAGATTCTGCAGAATTTTGTCGAGTCTATTCCGTTAGCAAGTATTCGCAAACTTGCCAAGGAGTGTGGTGTGTCGAATTGCACTGTTATTCACCTTCTTTTCTCCATAAGGAAGGTGAAAATGAAGTAGACTGATGAAGAATGAACTTAGTCCTCAGAAATCAACACACATTCCACGTTGAACCAAAGAAAACTTTAAAGAACGCCATAGTTTCGAACTCTTGCCTTATCCACCGTATGGTCCAGACCTCGGAACATCGGATTACTACTTGTTTCCATTCATAGTACATTTTCTCCAGGGGAAAATAAAATTGTTTGTGAAAGTTAAAATTGCAATCCAAGAGTTATTTGACAGCCGCACCACAGAATGGTATCAGCGGGAGATCGAGCAATCAGCTAGGAAATAACAATGGGCTATAGTTTGATTATTAATTGTTTGTTGATTTTTTATACACCATCACTTTATGCTACTGTGACTAATTGGACGATGGTACAGTAGGAGTTCTGAAATTTCCCTATATAGATTTAATTAAGATAGGGATCTTTAACATCGCACAGGCTCGGAACCAACTTTTTACGTCCCCTCCGAAGGACGGCATTACTGAGGATTTTTTACTCTCATCAAAAAATCCTAACACCACCTGCGGGTTTGAACTAAAATCTTTGACATAGAAGGCTGCCTTGCTAACAACTATGCCACAGGTGACCCCTGATTATTAATTGTATTTTATATCAAAGAAATAATAATATAAATATTTGGTTAAAAAACCGTCATTTTTTATAAACTCTATTATATTATATATGAGATTAATCCCAACTCTTGTTTATAGAAAGACATGCTTATACTAAGCCCCGGTGAACTATGGGAACCTCCCTGTAGTCAATTATAAAATTTGATGATGTCGGGAGGGGTTTTGTTTTCGTATAATTTATTTCAGCGCGAGACTAATAACTGACATTATCCAGGAAACAGGGCAATTAATTAAAAATACAGGGGCAGAATAAGAGCGCTTGGTGTAAGAACTCCCCCTCGAGTGAGTATTTCCAACCGCTTCTCTTGATTAATTTACCCGCGATTCATTAATCAATTCCTCTAAAAACGGCTTTCACAATTAGTCAGTAAGGACTCGGGTTTTTGTTTCCCAGGACCGCAGGAAACAGCCTTACATTTAAGAGGGAGATTATTCTGATTGATTATCTATCGTTGAACCGCGGATGATACGATAATTTTACCGATTATTACGACGTTGAAAAGGACGATTAGCAAGTAAAAAAAAAAAAACACTGCAAATTATTTCGCAAAGGTTTATCATTTATAAAACTACATCAGGGTATATCAGTTTACATAGCTGTTTACAGGCAATTAATCAATGTGAATAAAGATAAATTAATCAAAGGAAAATGACTAATTATCACTCCTAAATTCAAAACGCTATATTTCTTGACTGTTTTAAATGATTCATTTTTTGTTTTGAAGTGGTAGTGTCAGTGGTAGTGCATTATTTATTCGGTTATTTCAGCCAGGGAGTGACCCTAGAGTATTACCCTAGCGGTTTGACCCAGGCTTTAAAAAGTGGGTACCTAACAATGGGAAAAAACCGGTGGCTGAGTGTGATTTCGGCCTACTCACCTCCTCGCAGATCACTGTTATTCCTTTAAACAGTACGAGTCTCTATGTGTAATGAGCCCAAGACCCTTCAATTTTTATGTTTTCTTTTTTTCACATGCACACAAACAAGAACACCATTTTACGCTGGAATAGTCCCACAGAATAGTACCGGTTTAGGTACAGGCTATTTTATTTTTTTAATCTCTGCTATATCTGAACCAATTCAAATCATAAACAAGTCAATGATTCTTATATCGTTTTTTATGCAACTCAAAGCTTTTACTTTTTACAAACTTTAACGTCTTTTTTTATATCTAGGAAAATAATTAAATAAAGATGTGTATATTCTGCTATATCTACGATATACATATTATGATTGTTCATTTTCTTAATTAGACGATTTGTTGATCCTAAAGCTATAAACATGTTTTCTATATGCACAAAAATAACTGAGTTAGGAGCGTATATAGAGGTAAAACTTGATTTTTTCTTTTCTGTTTTATAATTTGGCTTTTATATTTACAAAGTCTTACGGCGGGCAGATGGATTTTTTTAAAAATCTTTATTCGGATTCTAAATTTTTTAAAATTACCTCAAAGATCCGGGGGAGAAATAGAAATTTTCTATTTATTACTTCTCTTTTTTAAATCACAAATGGACATATACCAAAAATGATTCAAAATAAATATGTTTAGATAGTTTACTTCTCTATAATATTACTGCAATGTATCATATATATATATATAAAATAAATGACCGTAATGGTTAGAAAAAAGAGAGGAAAGGAATGGAATATTTTTCTTCATAAAATATAAATTATATTTCGAACCCGCTCCCAGTAGAACTTACTGGTAGTAAGAGCAAGAGCTAAAAAATTCACCACCCCTCTCGACCTTTTGTCTTGGGAATTTTAATGGAGGTCTCTGAAATAATAAGTGAGGCTCATAAACTATGAATATTTTTTCCATTTTTTTTTCAATTCTTCTCTTATAAAAATATTTAGAATTTTTTTAATTCTTATTAAATATATATTTTAGTGATATATTCCATTATTATATAGCTCTTACGTCGCTCTAATGAGTATAAGTAGTTGTATTGATTTAATTTTTTTTTTTCTATTCAAATCAACCCATTGTTATATATAGCCCCTATGAGAGAAAAAGTTTCATATTTTAAAGCCATTTCTAAATTTCCTTTTAAATAAACCTCTAATCCATGTATTTAAAATAAACTTACTGACTAACAGTATAATTAATTTTTTTAAAAAATGAGATATATAAAATATATATATATATATATATATATATATATATATATATATATATATATATATATATATATATATATATATAATTGGTTTTTTAGCCTGCAAAATTTAACGTATATTGTAAGTTTTAGAATAAAACTTGTTTCTTTTAAAATGTAATTTATTGATATTTACAACAGTACTGGGTGATGCATCAAGTAGAAAATAAGCTATGTGATTAAATACCTGAAAAAGACATGAAGAGTTGGCAGCACTCCAGCAGGTAATCTAAACTGGAAGATCTCGAGGCCATCTTTTTTCTCAGTCGCCTCGGAAGAATGTCTGGAATAGAAGAGGAAGCAAGGACTGAAATTAATGGATTATAGTGGGATTGGAGTACATCATGGAAGGATTGGTATCCCGTTCAGACCAAAACATATAGAGGATTAAGGTTTTTATGGATAATTTTATTCGTGAAAAAGTCAGGTGCATTAAAGATTTTGGATTGTAAGGATTGAATAATGTAAAAATTTGATGGTTTAGTAGAGCCCCAAAGCATAACTCCGTAAGTTCAGATAGGCCTTATGATGGAGATATATATGATAAGTGGAAGATTAGAGCGTCCATTCAGTAAGTGTTGAGGTAACCGAAAGCGGCGAGGAGTTTCTTGTCGTTTCAGTCTTGTATGGAGATTAGACTACAATAAATAGTTAGATTTAAAGAATAGGGAATTATTTAATAATAATATTTTAGGTAAAAAATAGTTGACATGTTTCGAAGGTTTACAGGGGCTGACTTAGTTTGTAAAGTAATTTAGAGTCCTAAGAAGAAAACAGCTACTGGATGTGAAAGAGTCGAATTTTTTTAGCACAATCCGATTCGAAATATAAGGTTGAAATGCTGAAAAAAAATATAGATTTTAGTCTAAAACTGACGAAGCAATAAAATTCGAACTTTTCTTTGTTCAAATTGTATGAAACAAGAGTTATTATATTAGCTTAAACTCTTTATTTAGTTTTGTTATTCGTTGATCATTACTATTATTTTATATTTCTTTTGAAAATAATGTTTAAAGTATTTTTTTGCTATAACTTAACTTAATAATTAGTCATCCCTTATTATTTTGAATTATAAGTAATTACTAATATTATTGCTTAAATTTACACAATAAAATAATTACTTAATCAGCCAAAGGAATGTGTTTTTTTTTTCCAAAAATAGGTTTAAAATATAATTTAGGAATCCAAAGGGTTAAGAAAAATATTTTCATACATAATAAGTTTTGTAAAGTAATAATAATTATATAAATATGAAGAATGAATATTATATTATATGAATACTACAATACTACAAAGTTGATATTATATGATACTACAAACTTTGAAAGAACACTGACTTTCTTTTAAAGTTTGAAGTATACACACATGTCTACGTAAGACACTATTTTGTCTCAAATTGGCATTAATATGAGACTAATACATTTTTGAAACATAGTCTAAATAAAATTGTTTTAGAATTGAACTGAACCTGGATATATATTAAATAAATTACCTTCATAACTGCCTTCGGACCACGTTCAAAATAAACGGTTCAATTATTGAACTAACTCTCAAAATTTATGTTAAGTAAATACTTCATTCATTGATAACGGGAAACCAAAAATAAATGACAAATGGACTTAGGTCACTTTTAAAATTAAAGGCTTAAATATTTTAACGTGATTTTTATTATTTTAATTAAGTCAAAAAAAGTTTGAATTTGATTTAGAAGAAGATTTAAATCGACTATGATTTTTTTTTTTTTAAATATTTCTTTTATCGAAGTTCTACCGATGGGTAGTTTCTTCACAAGCCTTTCACGCCCTTTATTCTAATTCAACAGTTTTACTTATTGTATTTATGTTAATACAGTTGTAAAATCCAATACAATATGAATAAAAAAAAAAATAAATAAAATATATATATATATATATATATATATATATATATATATTTGTTTTAGCTGAAGAATCTGTTGTATTTATTGCATGTAACACATAATCAAACTTCAAAGCTTACAATTTCTTGATACTGAAATTAATCGTGAATATTTTTGTTTGTTTATTTAACGTCAACTTATGCCACTGAGACTATACGGACGATGCTAGAGTGGGAGTCCTATCTGCCTATCCAGGTTTAATACCTACTGTTTAAAACCTATATTGATTTAAATAAAACACGTTACCTATGTAATAATATCTAAATGTACATAGACGATCAAAACTGAATTTTCTTTTTTTTTTTGTGTATATTGTTTTTTTATTTAGTTTATATCCTTCATCTGCCCGTCCGTATGCAAAGATAATTTCATTCTGAAAAGGACAAGCATTAGATTATAAATAGATATACACTTCATCTATTGTTTTTCAAGTCAAGAAATACTAATTTTGCTTTGTCTGTATAGCTATTTAAAATTATAAATCATTATTTAATAATTTCCAGCGTTTTTAATTAAAGTTTAAATTAAGTGCTTTTCAGTAAAAAAAATCTCTAAACAATATCCTATATCCACAAGAGAAAGAGAGAAAAAATTTGAATTTAATCAACCAAACGCCTAAACGAATAATCCTAAAATGAGGAAATGGTTTCAATAAACTTTTAGGAATGTTCCACCCGGAACAAAACGCTTTAATTACCGAAGGCAAATTGAAAAAGAATTTTGGGTCGGACTGTCCCTTTCATTAGTCTCCTGTTAAAACAATTATGTCCTAACCCTACAACCTTTTTTAGCGGTTTTCCCTTATTTTACTTCAGCAGAAACACCTTCCTTAGCGATCGAATAACAGAAAGTCGTTTTAATTAATAAAAAATGGGTTAATCAACTTAACATACACGTAGATTGTAGGAAGGCAGTTGAGGTTTTGTAATATTGTTGTGCTTAATGTTATTTTTGTATTAATTTATTTTTTGTTCATATCTTGATTTGTATAATTAACATATTTTAGGTATTTCATCTATTTATGGTATCTACTTATGATATTTTCAATGTGTTATTTCTCTTCTCTTTTGTTTTATTTATTGTTTAAAACATTGTAAAATGCTACAAACTTAATATATTTGTAAATATAACATAGTATTACGAGTAGTGTGCCTATGAATTAGGTATGGAACATGTAACTCTTAATTAATAAACTCTCCTTCTTTGGGGTTATCATAGAAGGAAAAGAATAAATATATATATATATATATATATATATATATATATATATATATATATATATATATATATATATATATATATATATATACTATATATAGACAATTTAGTATATTTTCATCCACAACAAACGACAACGGACCAGATCTTCACCCTCTGCCTGCTTCCTGAGAAAACAAGATTGTACGGAACTAGCACGCATCATATATTGGTGGACTTCCCACAAGCGTATGATTCTGTAAAAAGGAATGAAGTTTGCAAAGCTATGACCAACATGCAAATACCTCTGAAACTGAGACTCAAACGCATGACAACGGAGGGTAAACTGTGTTGCGTGCGAATGTTCGCTGATCTCTAGAGAAACATTAACACTGTGACGGGGGATGGTTTAGCATACCTTGTATTTAACTTGGCTCTTGAGACAGCTGTGAGGAACTCTGGTATCCAGACTACGGGGACACTTCTAAACAGACTTGTTCAGGTGCTAGGATATGCGGATGATCTGGACATTGCTGGAAGGACGTTGGAAGCAGTCAGGGAGGCTTTCAAAGCTCTACAAGTAAAAGCAGCACGCAAGCGGCTCCTAATCAACTCCAACAAAACAAAGTATATGTGTGTGAATCCAAAGCTTGATATCCGAGAAGCCTTTATTCAGTTGGGTTCACACAGGATAGAATTGGTACAGTATGGTTTTCTACTTGGGATCCCAGGTGGAATCGCGAAATTATACTGGCGAAGAAATAGACAGGCAAATCGGTGTTTCTTCGCAATTCAAAAGCAACTCCGGTCTAAGAACCTGTCAAAGACCTCCAAGGTAAGGATATACAAGGCTTTAATTCGACCTGTCCTGACATATGGCTCTGAAACCTGGACACTCCCAAAGACTCAGGAACTGGAACTGTCAAGATTCGAACGAAAAATACTGAGGAGAATGTATGGAGCAGCATGTGTTAGCGAAGAGTGGAGGTGAAGAACGAATCTGGAGCTTAGAAGTCTTTACAAAGATTTGGACGTGGTCGATTTAATTAAATTATCTCGATTGCAATGGGCTGCCACGTCGCTAGGATGAATACAGAAGAAATCCCATCTAAAGTCCTCTCAGAGAAATTGGTTGGAGCACGGAAGGTTGGACGCCCGAAGCTCCGGTGATAAGACTGTGACTCTGCCAATACATTATCGATACTTGGCATCCGCAACTGGAGGGTAGCAACACAAAACCGAAGTGACGCGGTCAATGCTGGAGCAGGCCAAGACAACGCTTGGGTCGTAGAGCCGTTTAATAATAATAACAATGACTATTCTAGACTTAGGGGCCCCTAAAATATATAAATATGTATCACGATCAAATCTCCCTTTAGTATCAATGTATTCTATAAATAAAACACACAGTAATTGTACCGTATAAATTTGTCAATAAAATTCTATTGAAGGCCTGTTTAATAATGCCAGCACTCACAAAAGTTGGTTTAAATTTAAAATACTCCATTTCCTGGTGAGACAGACAGGAAAGTAAAAAGTTACCTCAAATGTGGGAGTGGGCTTTGCCTTTTGAAGGATAACTTGAGGAAAAAGTTTGTTTGTCAAAAGGACTCTTTGGCCAAGTGCTTTTCATAAATTTAATTTAAACCTTGGTCTCGAGTGTCTCGTGAAAAAATATTAAAATAATTTCCTTTTGAATGTTTAATATTTGCTGAACCAGAATTACCTCAACATGTACTGTATTTGAAAGCCCCTATGAGAAAAAGTTTCATATTTTAAAGTCATTTCTAAATTTCCTTTTAAATAAACCTCTAACCCATGTACTTAAAATAAACTCACTTACTAACAGTATAATTCAATTTTTAAAGAAATGAGATATATATATATATATAGTACCTAAAGGAAAGTTATTTATTTATTTGTTTAACGTCACTTTATGCTACTATGGCTAATCGGACGATGCTACAGCGGGAGTCCTAAATTTTGCCTATCCAGGTTTTATTAGGATAGGGATCTTTAACGAGTACCTGACATCGCACAGGCTCGGGACCACCTTTTAACGTCCCCTCCGAAGGACGGCGTAACTAAGGATTTTTTTACTCCCATTAAAAAATCCTAGGACCACCTGCGGGTTTGAACCCGTGACCTTTAGCATTGGAGGCTGTAAAGCTAGAGTGATCCCTCCTAAAGGAAAGTATTGCGACCATGAAAATTTTCGAATTCCAGTTTTAGACGGAAATACACGTTTTAAGTTCCCCTGAATTCAAATGACCAAGTCCCGAAAAAGTTCTGTGTGTGGGAGTGTGTGTCTGTGCGAAAAAACGAGAAGTCGCAAGTTTCATATTTATTTATTTATTTATTTATTTGTAACATAAAGGCTTTTCAACCATAGAGGTTATTTTAGCCCTAAACTAATAATGCAGATACAATATAATAAAAGTAATAATACATACATATATACTAATAATACATACATATATACTGTTACGGGCTACGGGGTGTGAGAAATGAACTACTCCAGTTTACAAATTACAAATATTTATTAAATACAGAAAACACAAATACAAAGAGATTACTAACCACTATATTAACAATAATAATGGAATCACTAGCTTAACTACTAAACAGTATACATATAAAATGAGGTATTCCTAACAAATAAACTACTTACGTAAATTCATACAATCTGTTAGACTTATTCTAGAACTTACAACTATAAAACACATATATAAACTACAGTCTTCTAATTTCCCACCGACCGGTTATCACAATATTGACACACAGTTTCACTATACTGTCACACCGTCACGAACTGTTCACTGTCACTGTTCACTGACACATCACTGATACTTGTTGAGCCGGATTAAGACTGACCCACCCAGGCTCAGGGACCTCTATTTGTACCACCGCCGAATCTTCTAGCCCCACGTTGGGCGCAGGTAAGAAGGGTGGGCCGTTCCAGGCACTTCGAGGACTGTCCAGGTCCAGAAGTCTCTAGCCTCATCTAGGCCCCTCCAGGCGTGGTCCACCCGTCATTGTCTTGACCGTAGCACTACCCCCTCCTTAGACGTGCTCTGCCCCAGAGCACAGATTGCAGAAGCTGAGCGATGCTGATCTTCCTCCAATGTAGGTGTTTTGTCTTTCCAGGGGTTGAACGTGCATACCATTATGATGACTCCAGAGTTGGCGAACGTCTCTTCTACAATGTTCCTGACAATCCTCCACTCCAGGCCATCGTATCCACAACCCAACTTCGGGATGGCGAGCTTGGTGACACGCAGTTCCAGAAGCTTTCTCCGAAGGTCGCCAAGACTCCGGCGCAGTGTGTCGTATGTCGGCTTCTGCTCTGATGAACTCTTGGTAACCAAGTAAAACAGGTGCCGGCCTTCATGCTCTTGATGGAGAGTCTTCCCAACTCTTGGTCCCTGGCGTTCCAGCTCTTCAATTCCAGCGAACTTCTTCCTGAAGACCGTCGCAATCCCCCGGGAATTCCTCAGATGTTCGGCGACGCAATGTGCTAGAGCATAGTCTACCGGTAACGAGAATATGTCTCTGTAAACTGTCTGCGTTACCCTACGGGAGTCTGGCGCCTTAGGATGGGGAATTAGGTCCTTGTCGGTGAGGTTCCTGACTTGCTGTTCCTCTGTAGGGCCATGGTTTCCCTTGTATGGGGCCAATCGGTTGAAATGGACTACCTTGGGTTTTCCTTTGGGCTGCTTCCTGATCCTATAGATGACATCATTGATCCTCTTGATGACCTCATACGGTCCGTCCCAGGAGTTTTGGAGTTTCGGTGAGTAGCCTTGCCTTCTTCGAGGATCGTGTAGCCAGACCAAGTCTCCAGGTTGGAAGCCACCTTTCTCTGCCTTGATGTCGTAACGCTCCTTCATTCTGTCACTTGCTCCCTGGATGTTTGTGCGAACCTTCTCGTGAATAGTGTTCATTCGCTTCCGTAGGTTCGTGACGTAGTCTTCTCCGGCGACCTCCTCATCAGGCTTGAAACCGAATTTCAGATCGCAAGGCAAGCGTAGTTCTCTGCCGAACACGACATTGGCGGGGGTCTGCCCTGTCGTTTCATTGACTGAACTACGATAGGCTAGCAGGAACAGATGAAGATATTGGTCCCAGTCTCGCTGATGGTCAGAAACTACCTTGGCCAAATATCGACCCATTGTCCTGTTCATGCGCTCTACCATGCCATCGGACTGAGGGTGAAGAGGCGTCGTCCTGGTCTTTCGTATTCCTAGAGCCTCGCACATCCTGGTGAAGACTGCCGACTCAAAGTTTCTTCCTTGGTCAGCGTGAAGTTCCATGGGCACCCCAAACCGACTGACGAGCTGCTTCACGAGAACATCTGCAACCGTGGTGGCCTCCTGATTCGGAAGGGCGTAAGCTTCCACCCACTTTGAAAAATAATCCATGGCCACGAGAATATATCGGTTGCCATTATCTGTCACAGGAAAAGGGCCAGCGATGTCCACCGCTATTCTCTCGAATGGTGCTCCTACGTTGTATTTCTTCATAGGTGCCTTCTTTTTCCTTATCGGTCCATTAGAGGCGGCACAAGTTGCACACCGCCGGCACCAATCTAACACATCGTCCTTGAGGTTTGCCCAGTAAAAGCGTTCACGAACCTTTTCTAATGTCCGGTGAACTCCAAGGTGGCCACCAGATGCTCCATCATGTAATTCCCTCAGTACTTCGGGCACTTTAATCTTTGGTACGATGAGCTGTAGTCTCCGCTGATCTCCCTCTGTGTTCTCCAATGCTCGTTTCAGCAGACCTTTGTCCAGTTGAATGGAGTCCCATTGAGCCCAATAGGTTTTTATATTTTTCGACATTGGAGCAACATCCTGCCAGCTTGGTCTCCTTTGGCCTGATAGCTTCCATTCCCTTATTTGTTTCAAGTCCGGGTCCTCGTCCTGTTCCTTTGCCAGTTGTGTGTCCTGCCAACCGTCGGTAACGACCGTAGTCCGCAACACTGTTGTTTGCTTTTCTTCTTGTCGAGAACAATGCTTGCATTCTCCGTCACAGGGTCTCCTTGAGAGCGCATCCGCATTCCGGTGACTCGTTCCAGAACGATGAGCAGATTCGAAGTCATATTCCTGAAGGCGCTCGATCCACCGTGCAACTTGTCCCTCCGGTGACTTGAATCGCAGCAGCCACATTAGAGCTGCGTGGTCCGTTCTCAGTAGAAATCTTCTTCCATATAGGTATTTATGAAAGTGCTCTATGGACTTAACCACTGCCAGAAGCTCTTTCCTTGTGACACAGTAGTTGCGTTCTGGAGCTGACAGTGCTTTGCTGAAGTACCCAATAACCTTTTCTTCCCCGTCTTGGAGTTGGGAAAGGACGCTTCCAATAGCAGTGTTGCTGGCATCTGTGTCAAGAATGAACTTGCCCTCGGGACGTGGATAGCTTAGAATAGGCGCACTACTCAATTTCTTCTTCAACTCCTCAAATGAAGCCTGACACTCGCGATCCCAAAGGAAAGTCCGTTTTTCCTCAGTGAGCCTGGTAAGAGGTTTTGCGATGTTGGCGAATCCTTTCACGTACCTCCTGTAGTAGGTGCAGAGCCCGAGGAAACTTCTCACTTGGTGCTTATCTCGAGGTGCTGGCCAATTGGTGATCGCTGTAATCTTCTCTGGGTCAACAGCAACTCCGTTGTCTGATACAACATGCCCCAGGTAGTTGACTTGCCTTCGGAAGAGATTGCACTTCTTCGGGTTCAGTTTTAGATTAGCTGCACGCAGCCGTTCGAAGACCCGCTCCAGATTCTCCAGATGGTGAGTGAAGGATTTTCCCAGGACAATGATGTCGTCCAAGTAAACCAGGCATATCTCCCAAGAAAGGCCTCTTAAGACGCTTTCCATCAGCCTCTCGAACGTTGCAGGTGCATTGCAAAGCCCGAATGGCATTACCGTAAATTGCCAGAGGCCAGTGCCGATTGAAAATGCCGTCTTCTCCTTATCTTCCGGTGCCAATCCAACCTGCCAATATCCACTGCGGAGATCCAAGGTAGAAAATAGTTTGCAACCCTCTAGTGTGTCCAGCGTGTCGTCAATCCTTGGGAGTGGGTAACTGTCCTTCTTCGTGGCGTTGTTCAAAAGACGGTAATCTACGCAGAATCTTGTCGTCCCATCTTTCTTTTTCACCAGTACGACAGGAGACATCCATGGGCTACTCGAGGGCTCGATGACACCATCATTCGCCATATCCTTAATAATCTCTTCGGCATCCTTTCGTTTAGCTAGCGGCAGCCTCCTCGGGATCTGTCGGATGGGCTTTGTATCCCCGGTGTCAATTTTGTGCTGGACGATGTTCGTTCTACCCCGTGGTCCTGAGCTGATCTCGAAAATGTCCTGCCATCGGGTAATCAATCTCTTCACGATTTCGCTCTGTTCAGGCGAAAGTTCTCTGCATGATTCCTCCACGAATCCTTTTAATTCTTCGGGTAGTCCTCGTTGCTCGGTGGGGTTGCGTTGTAGCTGTCGGACTACTGAGGTAGCGGCCGTACATTCTCCGACTGGTGTTCCTCTCTTTAGTGTCACCGGGAAGCTGTTCAGATTCATCAGTCGGATTGGGGTGGTATGTCCGACCTTGATGAGAGACCTTGCAACCAGAACACCGCGTCCGACTTCCTGCTCCTCGTGCTTCCCAGGTTCAAGTAGAAGACATTGACCCTCCGGTAGTCGTCCATTGATCGTCCCATGCGTCAGAATTTGACTCCGTGCAGGTAAAGTGGTGTCTTCTAGTAGGAGTACTCGTGCATAGAGGTCCTTTCCCTGCCGAAGGATGACCTCTTCGTCTCCCAGCGTCATCACACCTCTCGACATGTCCAGCTTGATCCCGTATTTGATCATCAAGTCCATGCCGAAGATGACTTCTTCGTCTATTTTCGCCACGAGAACGCGGTGCTCTAGACGTTGGCCCCCGATGAAGAAAGTGGCAACTGTCTCCCCGTAGACCTCGGCTGGCTGTCCTGTGGCTGTCCGTAACGCCCAAGTGGTAGGTGATATCTTCTTAGCGTTAACTGCCTTCGGGTTCAGTATTGTCATGGTTGCGCCGGTATCTAGCAGAAAACTCCGCAGCTGCCCGTTCACCATTCCATCCACATAAAAACTATTTGTCTTGCTCCCTATTGTCGCGATTCTCACGGCGACCCTGGGGCCTTCGATGCTACGGGTTGACAGTTGCCCCTTCCCATCAACCCTCCTTAGTTTTCCTGTGGCTTTTTCCGGCTTCCTGGTAGGACACTTGCTTCTGGGGTGTCCAAGTTGACCGCAGCTCCAACAGCGTATCTCATTTTTGCGTGTCCTGAGGGCTTCCAAAACCTTTGTTACTATGCCCTCGATGGTGGAGGCCGCGTTATGCTCCGCTTCTGCCGCTCGAACTCGTGCATGTCCACGGACTGACTGCCTGACAGCCTCGAATTCCATGGCCTGCGACAATGCATCGCCCAAAGTCTTAGGGCGTGCGAGTTTCACTGCCTGTTGGGTTTCCGGGTCTCGAAGTCCATCCAGGAATTTGTCGATAGCCAAGCTCTCGTAGACGTCGTCGGTGACTGTTGGGTAGGCATTCCTCACTAGCCGGGCGATATCTGCTTCAAATTCCTGCAGCGTCTCGTTGGTCTTCTGGACCCTGTTCTTTAACTGGAACGGTATAGTTGGTCCATGTGGCGATGGCCGAAACGCATCTCCAGTCTTCTCCTCAGCTCACCGTAGTTGCACCGCTCCGACATGGGCATCCCCTGTAGCACTCCTAAGGCGTCTCCACGCAAGGCTAGGCACAACGCTGATGCTTGCGTCTCCTTTGACCACCCGTGGATCGAAGCCGCTGTCTCGAAGAGAGTCATGTAGTCCTCCCACGGCGTCTTCCCGTCGAACAATGGGATGGTGTTGTGAGTGCTTCTCTCAGAGGGTTGGTCGGTGTCGATTGTCGGTGGGTTGCTCATACGTTCTTCTAGAGCTTCTATTCTTACCCTAAGTTCATTTTCTATTGAATCGACTTTTTCTCCTAATCTAGATTCTACATCAGCTAACTTATTATCTACACTTTCCATTAACTTAGTTTCTAAATTGCCTAACTTAGCCTCCAATGTATTTTTAACAGTACTTAATTCATTACCTAACTTCTTTTCTACATTACCTAACTCATTTTTAACAGTACTTAATTCATTACCTAACTTCTTTTCTACATTACCTAACTCATTTTTAACAGTACTTAATTCATTACCTAACTTCTTTTCTACATTACCTAATTCAGTTTTAAAAGTTGCAGACAACTTACTGAAATCATTTTCAAACGTAATCTCGTCTGGATTTTCCCCTGAATCAACAAAAAATTGGCGCAAGCGTTGTTGCAGTACTGATTTCGTTCCGGAAGTATCCAGATCTCGTTCTTCTAACTCCCGTCTTAAGTCTGCAACTTTTAAATCATTCAGTCTAACACTCTGAGAATCATTTTCCACACAGTAGCCCAATAATTACAAAAACAAGAAAACCAAAATTATAACCATTTACAATGATCCCACTTCTGACACCAAATTGTTACGGGCTACGGGGTGTGAGAAATGAACTACTCCAGTTTACAAATTACAAATATTTATTAAATACAGAAAACACAAATACAAAGAGATTACTAACCACTATATTAACAATAATAATGGAATCACTAGCTTAACTACTAAACAGTATACATATAAAATGAGGTATTCCTAACAAATAAACTACTTACGTAAATTCATACAATCTGTTAGACTTATTCTAGAACTTACAACTATAAAACACATATATAAACTACAGTCTTCTAATTTCCCACCGACCGGTTATCACAATATTGACACACAGTTTCACTATACTGTCACACCGTCACGAACTGTTCACTGTCACTGTTCACTGACACATCACTGATACTTGTTGAGCCGGATTAAGACTGACCCACCCAGGCTCAGGGGACCTCTATTTGTACCACCGCCGAATCTTCTAGCCCCACGTTGGGCGCAGGTAAGAAGGGTGGGCCGTTCCAGGCACTTCGAGGACTGTCCAGGTCCAGAAGTCTCTAGCCTCATCTAGGCCCCTCCAGGCGTGGTCCACCCGTCATTGTCTTGACCGTAGCAATACTAATAATAATACATACATGATAAATAATAAAATACCATACAAACATTATACATAATATACGAAATAATACATACAATACGAAAATAATACATAAAAATATACTAATCACAAAATACATAATATATAATAAAATAAAATACATAATACACTAAAAATACATAAATACAAACAATTATATAAGATAACTACATATAAGAAAAAAAATAAATAAAATAAAATAAAAAAAAATAATAATAATTATATATATATAATTAAATAATATTTAATATTATATATATATATATATATATATATATATATATATATATAATATTAAAAATAAAAAACAGGAACTTTTTTTTTTTTTTTTTTTTTTTTTTTTTTTTTTTAATTTTGGAAAATATTGCTGTGTCTTTTAGATAATTCATCAGTTTGGTGGCTGACTCCTGGGTATTTTGTAATATTGTCCCAATATCATTCTCCATACCAATCCCTCTTCGCTAGGCTTCGAAGGAAAAGCAATCCAACAGTATATGGGGTACTGTGAGGAGAACCCCACAGGAGATGCATTGAGGCGGTGATCCCTTCGCCATCACGTAGCCGTGGGTCAGCCTTGTGTGGCCAATCCTCAGTCGAGCCAGTACCACTTCCTCCTTCCTGCACAACCGTAGGTCTGCTCGGTTGGGTTTCACTGAAGGCTCGACTACTCTAAGTTTACTGTCCCTCATAAAAAACCATACTTTTTGCCAATGTTCCGTGGCCTTTTCTTTTATGAGGGCGATTACTTCCCGCGTTGACGCACCCGGAACAAACATACCTTCTGTTACAGCTAATTTCGCTTTGGTATCAGCTAGCTCGTTTCCTTTATGCCACAGTGACCAGGTAACCATATAAATTCTATTCTTCTACCAACCCTCTCCAATGCATTTAATTGTGTTAATGTATCTACCACAAGTGGGTCCACAGAAAATGTATTTGTTAAAGCCTTAAGAGCCGACTTGGAATCTGTGCAGATAAATGCGTTCCCTGTGCTGCTAATGTAATCATGCACCGCGCGATTTATTGCAAGCAGCTCAGCGTGATATGATGAACAAAAAGGTGGTAACGAATACATTTTTACGCCCTCCGAGATTACAGCGGAGCCCACTCCATCTGTTGTTTTGGATCCATCCGTATAAATATAGGTCCACCCGCTATGTTTCCGCTGGAATTGCAGAAATTGCAATTTCTGTTCTAATTGGCTGATTATATCTTTGCCCCTTTTGCAGTTCATACGGTGTGTTTTAGGTATTGAATGTAGCCACGGTTCTGATTGCAATAGTCGAAAGACCAGAGGCGTCGGTAAGGAATGAAGGTCAAGTTTGGATCTGTGTACAGAGCATCTTTCTGGTAGTGAAAGTTTCAATTGGTTATTTTGTTGGTTCATTTCTGACTGGCCGAACAAATTATTTAATGGGTGATTTGGTCGAGATAGAACTTTAACGTAATACGCCAAGTCTAGAATCTGTCTCCGTACACTCAGAGGCATTACACCAGCTTCAACTTCAAGACTCGCGGTGGGACTTGAGCGGAAAGCGCCCGTGGCTATGCGAAGAGCTGTGTTTTGAACCGGCTCAAGCATCTCTAGCGTTCTTTTGCTCGCGGAGCCGTATGCTGTACAAGCATATTCCAATTTGGGACGTATAAGAGTCAAATATAATCGGATTAAGCTGATTCTGTCCGCTCCCCAGTTATAATTATTAGCAATTTTTAAAACATTTAAAGCCTGAAAACAATTTGACCTAACTTGTTTAATATGAGAAGTCCACCTAAGAGAGCGGTCTAAAATTACACCGAGATATTTTACGCTTGTCCGATATGGTATTTCTTCCCCCCTGATTTTAACGTTTTCTTCAGTAAAATTTCGCTTTCTTGTAAATAGTATCGCCTGAGATTTGGGGACAGATATTCTAAAGCCGTGGTTGTCTAGCCAAGAAGTAATGTTTAATAAAGACTCCTGTAAAATATTGCGCATATGAGTTGGATCCTTACCCTTTACATACACCACAACATCGTCAGCATACATCAAGGCTGTAGCTGGTTTCATATTTAAGACAGCTATTAAAGTTTCATATTTAAGACAGCTATATGCCCGAGATGTTAGAGCAACTTTTTTATCAAGATCAGTTAACCAGAAGAGCTTATACATCTTCTTACAATTTTCTCAAAAACTTCTCTAACGATTAAACTCACCATATCGATGTAAAATTCAATGGACCTTAATATCATGTAGGGTCATTGCATTTGAAATTGTCCTATTTTCATTAATTTTGTTTCTCTAAAACTTTTGATTTTCATGATTTTTCAGTTATTTTCTATTCAATTGTAAATGCAAAACCATAAATAAATAAAAAAATCTGGCCAATACTTTTAGTATTGCAACCGTTTTAAGTACGTTTCGCGGGCGAAAACTTGTGATGGGAAAATCTTTTTAATTCCTGTAATTTTCTAGATATCAAATCAGAACTAAAATTAACAATAAGATTGTATGTTTTGTCCACACAACTCATTATCTAATAGTAAAGAATAAATAACGAAACTTTTAAACAGATAAAAACATATGAAGGAATAGTGAGCTGCCTTAAACGGTTGCTATACTAAAAGTATTGACCAGATTTTTTTATTTATTTACACTTTTATATTCACGAAAGGATAGAGAACAACTGGTCAAAAAATCACGAATATAAAAAATGGTGAGCGGCGAGGTCTGGACGATTTCCAATGGATTGGCCCGTATGCGCAAACACATTTAATTATAAACAAATACAAAACAAAAAAAAGCTAGGGTTGAGGAAATTTAAAATAAACTGCTTATTCCACAATGCTAGGATCAGTGAAAAATGGCTAATTATATCTTACATTTAAATTGGGATAACTGGGGTGCAAATTAACATTTTTGTGCGTCTGTTTGGAGTGCGAAAAATGTTGGCATAATGCATACCCTTTACATATGTAAACAGTTTTAACTGAATTCTGTGATTGTAAAATTTAAAAAAATATATTTAAAAGAGATCTTTAAATTTCATTTTATATTATACAGGGGATTAAGCTTCCATACAACACAACAAAACCCTGTCATCATTTTGCCCTGTCAGCGAAAGAGTGGTGCCAAGAGCAGGAGCCAATAGCAGGCCTCCCTTGTCATTACACTCCACCTCAGCGCGGCCAATCAGATTCCACTCTCTCCTGTCATAATGACACCACCTTTTTATCTGATATATGGTCGACACATGGAGACCCAAGTCATACAGAAGCTTAAAATCCACATTAAAAATTAAGAAAAAAGAGGTAAAAGATAGTTATTTAATTTGACTGAAAAAATCTGGTTCCCGCATCACACGACATTTCACTTACCTCCGTTGTTAAAATCTATTTAAGATATAGTTTAGATAAAAACATGTGTGAAATATTATTATCTGCAATAATAAGTTATTTTATTGACTTTTCATCTCTATCCATTAAATTTAACAATTTTGTGTATTACATTATATTTTAACTAAAATCTTTAGCTTTCTAACGGTATAGTATAAATCTATATTAAAGCTCTTAGATAAAAAAATACAAAAATGGCATTAAAATATATTTATGCTCTTTTCTCTTTTAGTTAGATACCGAATTCCTTTAACTTATGTATTTACCCGTTTAATCCTAAAAAGATTTTTTCGAATCTACTAAATTAAAGGAATTTCAAAATAAAGAAAATTTAAGATAACAAACAATATTACATCTACGGATGAAGCGGCTAAAGCGGCGGCAAGAGACACCGCTCTCCTGATAGCATACGACAAGGCACCGATCAGCGCCATCAAACACTTTCTGTCAATGAAAACCAGGCAGAAGTGGAATACGAAATGGGCCATCTCAACAAAAGGTAGACACACCTATGACTACATAAAAACAATTGACGATCGAACTAAACTTAAAAAAGATTCCTACAAACTGACACAATTCCTGACGGGACATGGAGGAGCCAGAAGCTATTTATTTCGATTCAAACTAACTGATGACAAAATCTGAGAAATAGCAACAGGCAATAACTCGTTATTAATTTTATTTCATTTAATTTCACTGTTACTAATACTAGTCAATTAGTTAGTTAGTTTGTATTATTTCGTTAAGTAGTTATAACAAATGAATTATTTATTATTTGTTACTGGTTTCTTTGTTTAGTCAATTAGTTAGTATTATTTTGTTAATTCGTTATAACAAATGATTAATTTATCAGTTTATATTTATTGGTTTTTTAACTTATTTTATTTTTTATGTAACTTAATGTTATGTAACATAATTTATATTATGTAATAAAAATACGCGTTGTATCGCATGATGGTACGCGTAGAAATAAATGCACCCATTGCAGGGTTACTGTAATGACGAATACCGTAAAACAACATTAAATTTTAAACATAAGTTTTTTCGAAATCGTTTGAACCGTTTTTGAGAAAATGTCAAAAAGGTGCCAAATGCATGATACAAAGTGGCTCTTCTGGTACACAGATTTTAATAGAAAAGTTGATGTAACATTTCTAACGTAAAGTTGTCTCAAATGAGAATTATCACTTTCGTACACCTTTTCGTTTTCTTGCTGGACTTACCACACACCTTTTTTTACGTTATATAAGGAAATATTTTAGTATGCTTAAAGGGTTTGAATGGAATGAAATAAAATATGAACTTTTGTTAGTACTGTTTTTGGAATAAATAAAATTTCTAAACGGGCTTTTCATGACTTATGTGTTCTTTAATTGAAGTCAAATTAAGGTTTTTTTTTGGTATTTTTTTACAAATACACAGAGAGATGCACCCACACAGACACACAAAGACACACACACACACACACACACACACACATGGTACGGATTGGATGAAGGGATTCCTGAAAAAAAAAAAAAAAATGTTAGAAACCTTATTACTCATAGTGCTCTTATTACACGCATAAGCATCTTTTGAGAAAAAGTAAAATAAAATATAATAAAAGCCTTTACTAAAAACCATCATGTTTCCTCTCACAAATAAATTTTATACTTCATAAAATATATATTTTCATATTATTTAGTTGTATGTGCAGATTTTAAATCAAAAAGCAACAATCAAAGTAGGTATTGTAAATTTTTTCTCAAAGAGCAAATAAAAAAACAAGTTGTTCTTTAATACGAATGCCGCCCACAAGCCTTTGGAAATAGTCCCTTGGTGGGTTAATGTCGTTTTTGAGAAATTGTGAAAAGGTGCGAAGTGTATGATATAAAGAGGCTCATCTTTGGTTAGCTAATTTTGATGTAAAGGTTTCTGTAATATCTCGGTCGTCTTACAAGTGAAATTTCAGTTTTGTCCGACTTTTAGTTTTTGCGCTAGACTTACCCCCTCCCCCTACACACACACATTCACACACACACACACACACACACACACACACACACACACACACACACACACACAGAAACTCAGACAAACGGACGGACATACACACCTTTTTGCGGAACTTGGTCATTTGAACTAACGGGACCCTGAAACGTTTATTTTAGGTAAAAACTGTAATTCGAAAATTGCAATACTTTTCCTTATTATAAATTGCATACATAAGCAAGTAAAAGTAAAAAAAAAAAGTCAGAATTAATTATAAACGGTATAATAATAATAGGCCTACCGATACCACTAAATACAGCCTACACAGATTCGTCCAATGATCGCCGTTTCAGACTTAACACAATCCTCCTATCGACGCTTCGGCCTACCTTTCGGACGCCTACCAGTCAAATCAGCAAATACCAATTTTTTCAAAATTCGTTCTTCACTGAGCCCAACAACTTTACAACCCAAATTGAGTCTCCACCATGCTATCAATTTAATTATACTCACAGATAAAATATATCAGGTGTTTGAAAGATTTAAATCTTATCCATAAGACTAATCTTTAAAAGACTATCCTACGATAATTCCAGACCACCAGTTTGGATTTCGCTCATCCCACTCCACCATCCAACAATGTCATCGTGTGTTGGATGTTGTCTCATCAGCACTGGAGCGCGGATTACCGGATACTGCACGGGGCCATTCCCGACTTAGAACAGGCCTTTGACCGAGTCTGGCACCCAGGACTGCTTTACAAGCTCAGTAAATTCCTCCCTCCTATGTACTACCTCATTATCCTGCCCTACTTCTCTGAAAGATTCTTCAAAATAAACCACAATAGTTCCTATTCATTCCTATTTACTCAGTCTGCATGTGTTCCTCAAGGCAGTATCCTAGGACCAATTCTTTACACAGTCTATACAGCTGATATCCCAACCAATCCTAATACCTTCCTTTCTACATGACACTTGTGTGTTATCAGTAAATAATGATCCTATTATAGCCTTTCAAACTCTTGAATCCTACATCAGAGACCTTGAGGTATGGTGTCAGAATTGGAGATCAATCAAAATCAATTCTAACAAACCAAATTACCTTTACCCTTCGTAAGCCTATGACATCCTGCCCTACAGTGTCCTTAAATAATATTCCGTTTGTCCCTGTTGAACAGATTCGCTATCTAGGACTCCTACTTGATAAACATCTAACTAGGAATCCGCACGCAAGACTAAAACAACGAGAAACTTCCCACCGATTTAGCTTACTTCAACGCTTACTGGACAGACGCTGTAACCTTCCACTTATCTACAAAAGGCTCATCTATATCAGTATCGTATGGCCTATCTGGACGTACGGAGTTGAGCTTTGGGGCTCTACAAAACCATCATATTTTTCCAGTATTCAATCCTTACAATCCAAAATCCTTCCAAAAATCCTCAATGCTCATTTCCTATGTAACCAACAAACTCATCCATAAAGACCTTGATGTTGGATATGTTTGCTATTTACCCCGTACGAGGTATCAAACTTTTCATGACAAACTCCACTTACACTTTAACCCACTAGTTTCTATCTCTGCTTGGAGTGCTGCCAAGGGCTTATTTTCCTCATGTGTTTTCATGTATATTATCTATATATATTATCCGCTAATTTACATGATGTATTGACTACTACAGTAGTAAAAAAAAAAAAAAAAAAATCTTATCTATAGAAATAAACAACCAATGTTGGTAAAATTTATAGTAGTATTCTAGTAAAGGATGATTTCTTTTTTAATTATTGTTCTTGACAATCCAACATTGTAAGTAGCGTGTAACCCTAACCCACGCTGTATTTTCTTTGTTTATCCGTTTAGCATCACTTGATGCTGATTTAGCTTATCAGACGATGCCACAGTGGCATGCAGTTTCAATTAAGATAGGTATCTTTAACGAGTACCTGACATCACATAGGCTCGGGACCACAATTTTACGTCCCCTCCGGACGACATGTCTAAGGATTTTTTACTCCTGATATAAAATGATAAGGTCATCTGCCAGGTTTGAATGGCAAACATGGGCATAGAAGGTTGTTACTCTAGCCACTACACTACAGGTGGCACCACGACACGTCTTGTAGCAATCGGAATGAATCAATATTACATTTATTTAAAACCCACTGCTTGGTACATATCAAACTCTGAGGATCTTAAAGCTTGTATTTCTGTCGACGAATTGGATTCGGAAGCTTTCCTTTGATATATATTTAATTCGAAGACTTTTAATTAATTTTTGGAAAAGACGACTAAAGTAATATTAAATCGGACCATTTCAAAGCGAAGCAGGTGTAATTTCGCAGTAGGCTGAATTCCCTTGGTTGAGAGGATTGTCAACTCTTTGTGTTGGAATGATCCGGTATGGAGAAATACAGCTGCCCCCTTTTATATTAACCTCCTCGTCAATCTTATTTCGCGTTCTCATTTCACGTGTCTGCTTTATCTCATATACGGGGATGTGTATGTACCTGCCTCAATTGAACTTCAACACACGCCGCTTCACAATGTAATCAAGTTATATTTAAATCAGATTTGGTACGGTTCGAAAGGTTTACACTGTTGAAAAACATTCTTTAATAGAAGGTTACAGGCTTGGAAGTAAGTGACGACAGCAAGAGTAGGATGAGACCGAGGAAGAACAGCAATAAAGGTGAAATGGATTATTAAAATGTTATTAATTTTTTTCTCGGAAATTCGGAAAATAGAATTTTAACAATGAAACAGGAACAAAAAGTGCCACTTTGTGAATTTTTTAATTTCTACAATTTTCTCAATAACGGTCTAACGGTTTTAAATAAAGTCACTATATATATTTATAATGACTTTCTGTACTTTCCTTTAGCTATTATACATGAAATATATAGTAAGAGAAAATACTGCGATTGTAAAATTCTTCAATTCCAGTTATCCCTGATTTTAAAAGACCTAGTCCCACAGAACAGTTTGTGTGTTTGGTAAATCTAGCGCGGGGGCGGGCTGGCTGAGCAGATTAACTCTTGAGAACAGTCTGTTCGTTGCCCAGCCACCTGAGTAACGAATTGAGGATAGAAACGATATCGAGTTCGCGTCTCGCTGCTGTGAGGGAAGGGAGCGGGCTTTAACTAAAAAAAAAATGTATCTCTTGCACAAAAACGAAAAGTATGAAACTGAAGTTTTATATTTAAGACAACTATACGCTCTAGATGTTGGAGCAGCTCTTTAGAATCAAAGTACCTTTAATTTTGTAAGTTCTATAAAAATAACTATATCATCTTGATTGATAACAGGTGGGTAACTATATAAGTTGAACGAATTTGAAATTGTGTATTCAAATATAAGAGAACCAATATTGACCTATAATAAACCGTTGGAAAGCTAACTATTTTAGAAAAAATATTATCTTATACTCGAAATTGTAAAAGTTAATAGAGAGTGATGAAAAGTGGATTTAACCAGCTGATTGTCGCAGATGATAATATATATTTTTTGTTTATATTCTTTTATTAATATTTACAACTGTACACAGTACAACAAGTAAATGAGCTATTTATAGAACATTGGCTTGAAAAAGTCTTGAGAAGAATCTATCCAGTGGTAGCACTTCAGAGTTTATTTGGTAAGCAGGTCTCGAGGCCAAACGTTTTTTTCAGACGCCTCAGAGGATTATCGGGAATAGATGCCGATGAGAGGATACGGACAAGCGGGTTTGTATGGGCGGGTAATTTGGAATAAAAGGAAGAGTATCTTTTTTAGGAAATTTCTGCTACGAGTGGGATATTCAGGTCTCTGTGGATGAGTTTGTTGGTAACAAAGTACGGAGCGTCTAGGATTTGAAGAAGGATTTTGGATTGGAAGGATTGGATGCGGGAGGAGTTCGATGTTTTAGCGGAGCCCCATAGCTCTATGCCATAAGTCCAGATAGGTCTAATAATGGTTGTGTAAATGAGGTTTTTGAAGTAAAGAGGGAGTTTTGTTCGTTGGTCAAGTAAGTGTTTTAATACTCGATATCTACGGGCAGTTTCATGTCGTTTAAGTCTTGTATGAGGATTCCATGTAAGACGTTTGTCAAGATGAAGTCCAAGGTATCGGATTTGTTTTACAATGATGAGTGGAATATAATAAATTATTTGATGAAATACAAGTTTCTTTCGTAACGTAATGTAATTGATTCTTAAACAATTTTTTCATTTGAAACTTTATTTAAAACATTTAAATTAATTCTAACAACGAAGGTAAGTAAAATTCGTGTGATTTATTTTTTGGCTTCTCTTATCGTCAAGATGAGCAATAAGGCAGGCTTTAAGAAAATTCATTCTCTACGTTACAGAATTTTTTTTTCTAAATGATTAGTTTTCGAACAACTCAATAACTATACATCTCCTGAAAAGTTGTAAGTACTAATTTAAAAGATAATCAGATCACTGATAATAGGAAAGGATAATAATCTTAATTTAAACAATTTCAACAAAGATAATAAATTTATAACAAAAATATTTACGCATGTTTGGAATAAAAGAAATATATATATATATATATATATATATATATATATATATATAATATATATATATATATATATATATATAATCTTAAGAACGTCTGACTTTAGACCCCAAGAGACCCTGCTATTTTTATTCTGTGATGGTTTGAAGAGCCTGGTTGTAAATGTTGTCTATATGCCTATTATAATTATGTTCCCGGTCAAAAAGTACGGCTAAATATTTTAATGTGTTGCTGTAATTTAGTTGTGTTAAATTTAGACTAATGTTCAAAGTTGGTATATTCTGTTTTCGAGAAAAAATAATAAATTCGGTTTTTTAAGGATTTAAGGAAAGTCATTAGCCAAATCTTGTTAGTCGGGATAGTACCAGGATTGTTATGACTTATGACAAAATTTAAAAAATATTTATAAATTTCATTAAATCAATAGACTTCAACCAACTTAGCACAGATTGTAGGAAGGCAGTTGAGGTTTTGTAATCTTGCTGTGCTTATGTTATTTTTACTTTCACTTACTACATATAGTAAGTACTACGTATAGGGAAGTATTGCGATCGTGAAAATTTTCGAATTCCAATTTTAGACGGAAATATACGTTTTAAGTTCCCCTGAATTCAAATGACAAAGTCCCGAAAAAAGTTCTGTGTGTGGGAGTGTGTGTCTGTGAGAAAAAAACGAGAAGTCGCAAGTTTCATATTTAAGACAGCTATACGCCCGAGATGTTAGAGAAACTTTTTTATCAAGAAAAGTTAACCAGAAGAGCTTATACATCTTCATACAATTTTCTCAAAAACCGTTCTAACGATTAAACTCACCATATCTATGTAAAATTCAATAGACCTTAACCAGTTTTCAACGGAAATACACGTTTTAGGGTCCCCTGAGTCCAAATAACCAAGTCCCGCAAAAAGGTCTATGTGTGTGTGGTAACTCCCAGGCGGAAACGGTAAGATCTATGAAACTGAAATTTCATATTTAAGACAAATATACGCCCGAGATATTACAGAAACCTTTTCATCAAAATCAGCTAACCAAAAGAGCCACTTCATACCAAGTATTTTGCGTTTTTTAAGATTTTCTATAAAAATGGCTCAAACGATTTTGATCAATATCTCTATACCGATGTAAAATTATATGGACTTTAATATCATTTATTTCAATCTGATTGAAATCGTCTGACAGGGCTTAAATTTTCTTCTCCTAAAGTACCTTTAATTTTGTAGATTCAATAAAAATATCTATATTATCTTGTTATACCGTTGGAAAGCTAAAGATTTTAGAAAAAATATTATATCATACACAAGCTTTTAAAAGTTAATAGAGAGTGATGAAATGAACATAAAACTAAATGATTATTTTAGATAATAATGTAATCGATTTTTTTAATGAAACACGTTTCTATAGAAATTTAATTCAATTTATTACTTTCACTTACTATATATAGAAAGGGGAAGTATTGCGTTCGTGAAAATTTTCGAATTCCAGTTTTGAACGGAAATACACGTTTTAGGGTCCCCTGAGTCCAAGTTTTTTTACTGAGGTAAGTGAAAGTCGTGTATTGCGCGCACCATATTTTCATTTTAGGGTTAATTTTACATATAATAACATAATAAACTGTGAAAAACATATCTTATGTTTGTGACTTTATAATTACTTTTCTTTTCTCTCTAAAAAGCTCTATTTTTTAATGGGATTTGATACATCTAAATCACTATTATAATTTCTAGATGTGTTTTAATTTTTCAAAAATATGATCTATTCTTTTCAATCCTAACGATATGAACTGGTTGAAGATTTATGAATAACGAAATTAAAGGTTTGGATGTCATTAAATATAACACACATATAAGATGAACTTATTTAATTTGTGAGTCGATATTTTGGCCTACATTGTGGGCCTTTTTAAGGGCTTACTAAGTGAGATGTTACTGTAACTTTTTCAACAAAATCAGCAAACCAAAAGAGCCACTTAACACCATGCTTTTCACTCCTTTTTTTCAAAAACGGCTTTAACGAAGGTCATAATGTTGGCCAAAACGTCTACGAACAAATTGAATAAGTTTGTCTTATCAGTGTTTTATTTATTGATGACAACACCGCCAATCAAATTCACGAACGAAAGTTAAAGGTACTTTAACTTCATGTTTCGTGGCTTGTATGGGTTTTTTCTCAAAACTGATTTGTGTATAGGTTTGTTTTTTTAGACCCTTTTTCTCAGAGAAAGCCTTAACTTTTTTAATCCGAACAAGTTCCACAAGAGAAAAAGTAAGCCCTGATATTTTACCTTCCCTAAGAACTGTTCCTTGGGCTGTAACTCGTTCCAACTCTATTCCAAACCCCTCGTGTTCCAGAGGTCAACCACCCCGAGGCGATATATCACAGGCTGGGGCCTCTAGCAGTTGGAAATAATCAGCTGTGCAATAAGCCTCTGACCGAACTAGACCTCACTAGACTCCAGGGACCAAATATCATTCCCTCTTCTTGTCTATATCTCCGATCCTTTTAAGTTTTTTTTAGGGCTTAAATTTGTCCATCCTTTATATTTGGATGAAGCCGAAAATTCGGTTAGCTCATCACACAAGTTTTACTCGATTCTTTTCATAATATAAATTTAAATAGTTAACTTTCCATCCTGGTACTGTCCTCACAATCTGTTGCTTCCAAAACCCTTCATTCTCACATTTCTTCCATTGAAGAATGGTGTCAAAAGTGGAGAATTAAATCAACCCTACTAAATCCCATCAAATTACCTTCACCCTTCGTCAAAAACCTATGTCCGCCTGTCCCACTATTTCCTTTAACAATATTCCACTCACCTCAGTTGAACAGATCCGGTACCTAGGACTCCATCTAGACACTCGTCTTACTTGGAATCCTCACACTAGACTGAAACGACAAGAAACAGCTCGTAGATACCGCTTACTGCAACACTTATTGGACAAACGATCAAAACTTTCCACATACTACAAAAAATTAATTTATATAACCATCATTAGGCCTATTTGGACATATGGGATTGAGTTATGGAGATCCACCAAACCATCAATTCTTCCCGCATTCAATCCTTGCAATTCAAAATCCTCTGAAAGATCCTAAACGCCCATTTTTGCATTTTTTATGATTTTCTCAAAATCGGCTTCAATGGTTTTGATTAAACTCGATTAAAATAAGAACAATAAGTTCGTAATAATATTGTTTTGAAGTATTTTATACTTTATTGCTTATATAATTCAAAGTTCGACTTTTTCTAATTATATTTTATAGTCTATCATAATATAATAACAATTATCAGAATACAAATATTTTAAATATAAAACGGATATTCTCGATATTGATTAGTAACAAAACATTCTGGCCATGTTAAACATTTTAAATTATTGCCAATTTATACATTATAAATTTTGCATTTTATATGATTTTTCTCTTAAGCGGCTTTGATTAAACTCGCTATATCGATGTAAAATTAGATGGGGTTTAATATCATGTACTTTCATCATAATTGAAATAGTCTGACAGGGCTTAAATGCTGATAATTTAAATTGTCTTCTTCTAAAGAACCTATGATTTTTTTTTTAATTCCAGTTTTTAACGGCAACAATGAGTCCAAATAACCAAGTCTCACAAAAACGTGTGTGGTAAGTCTGGCGCATAAAGGAAAAGCCGTACGAGACTAAAATTTTATATTATAGACAACTATACGCTCGAGATGTTACAGAAACTTTTTCATCAAAATCAGCTAACCAAAAGAGCCACTTCATACCAAGTATTTTGCGTTTTTTACGATTTTCTAAAAAAATGGCTCAAACGATTTTGATCAAAATCTCTATACCGATGTAAAATTATATGGACTTTAATAGTATTTAGTTTCAATCTGATTGAAATAGTCTGACAGGGCTTAAATACCAATAGCTTAAATTTTCTTCCTCTAAAGAACCTTTGATTTCGTAGATTCTAAAAATTCAACCATATAATCTTGTTATTAGTGATGAAATTTAAATGTAAATTTAAAGGAATAACACATTTCGATAATCGACAATAGGAGAAAAAAACAAAAATATTTTTTAAATGTAATTTGGTTTTTTAAAATGAGACCAGTAATATAGTTGTATAATATACCGTTGGAATGTTGAAGATTTTAGAGAAAAAAATGAATGATTGTTTTAGATAAAAATATTATACTGTATATTATTTAATCTAAAATATACGTTTCCACTGAATTTAAATATTAAAGGAATTATATATTAATTATTACCTTTTTACTTTCACTTACCGATATATGAAATATATAATAAGGAAAATATTGCGATCATAAATATTTTCGAACTCTAGATTTCACCGAAAATACACGTTTTAGGATCATCTGTGTCCAAATGACCAAGTCCAACATAAACGTCTGTGCGTGTTTTTTCCCGTGTGTGATAACTCTAGTCAGAAAGCGGTAAGTCGTACGAAACTAACATTCCATACTTAAGACAACTATACGCCCGAGATGCCACAGCAACGTTTTCTTCAAAATCGGGTGACCAGAAGATCTACTTTATACAATACTATGCATTTTGCACCTTTTTATGATTTTCTCCAAAATTGCTCTATCAATAATGTAAAATGTAAATTTCTATCGTTCTTTCTACTATAATTTCTAAAATATAGTTCTTTTATTAATTTTAGGTACATTTTAAAAAAATTTTCGATTGATTTTACTAGACTTTTAGTGTCTCTACTGCTACCATTCTTAGCTAGAAACTAGATAATGTCTTCAGATAATTGATGGCCTAGATGCCAGAACAATCTTTCACAATAGTGATCTTGTGTTTTGTAGTCTTTGGACCAGGATTCTGGTGGTCTTTCATCTTTTCTTTGTTACGGACTCTTGGAGTTCAGGGTGAAAAAAAAAAACTCCACTCTATTTGTTAATGGTTTATTTTTTTGTATAGAGATACGTTCTCTAAAGCTTGAAATTTCTTGGAAAGGGCCATAAAGTATTATTTAAATAAATTTGTATCCTATTAATAATCTTAATACCCAAAATAAGAACAATAAGTTCGTAATAATATTGTTTTGAATAATTTTATACCTCATTGCTGATATGATTCGGAGTTCGACTTTTTTATATTCTATCATAATATAATACTTATTATTGGAATAAAAATATTTGAAATCTAGTAGCGTATATTGTTGATATTGATTAGAAACAAAACATTTCATTTCGAGTAGTAGCATAAAGTGACGTTAAACGAATAAACAAACAAACATAAACATTTTATTTCAAATAATTGCTGACTTATTAATCAATCCATTTTAAAATATCAGATATCATCGATTTTTATTCCTTAATAAGCATCTTCGACAACCGATATAACAGATCTTAATATCAATGTATCTAGTATGTTAAAATTAATCAATGCCTAACGCAACGATCTTAAAGTCAATTTATGATCAGCACGTGAGATAACTTTGTAAAGTTCTGCAATTTTTATCTGATATATTAATATATAAATCGGTAATTGAGTACGCGATCTTAATTTATATTATTTTTTATACTAGGATATTAATACCATTGCCATCTGAATGAAAACTACATGATAGTAAACCTCGTCAAATTGTATACCATTTTTAGCAAGTTTAATCAAAATCGTTAGGGTTTTAGGGAAAATCGTAAACAAGTTCAAAATGCCTGGTAGTGGTTCTTCTGGTTCGGCAATTTTGATTACAAAAAGTTTCTGTCACATCTCGGGCGTATAGTAGTCATTAATGTGAAATTTCAGTTTCGTTTTCGTAATTTCGTTGAGGTCTGCCTTATGATAGTGATGTAAATAAACCTCTTGTAGTCAAGTAGAAGAATAAAACGTTAGTCTAATCGATGACACCTCGTTCAAAAAGTTTGTATTTATTAATTTATTGAAGTTTACAACTGTATTTTGTAATACAACAAGTAAATATGTTGGTAATGATAAAATCTGTTCAACCGGGACTAGCGGAATATTACTAAAGGACACTGTAGGGCAGGATGTCATAGGATTACGACGAAGAGCAAAGGTAATTTATTGGGATTTGTTGAAATTAATTTTGATTCTCCAATTCTGACACCAAACCTCAAGGGTTCTGATGTGGGATTAAAGAGTTTGAGAGGCAATAGTAGGGTCGTTATTGACTGATAACATACATGTGTCATCAGCATAGGTAGAAAGGAAGGTGTTAGATGGGTTGCGATATTAGCTGTATACACTGTGTAAAGAATGGGTTCTATGATACTGCCTTGAGAAACTCCAGCAGACTAAGTAAATAGGGATGTATGGGAACTATTGTGGTCCATTTTGAAGAATCTTTCAGAGAAGTAGGGCTGGATAATGAGATAGTATGTAGAGGGAGGAATTCACGAAGCTTATAAAGCAGTCCTGTGTGCCAAACTCGATCAAAGACCTGTTCTACGTCGAGAAAGGCCCCCGTGCAGTACGATCCGCGCTATAGTGCTCATGAGACAACACCCAACACACGATGACATTGTTGGATGGTAGAGTGGGATGAGCAACATAAAAACTGGTGGTCTGGGATTTTGTGATAAGTCTCTAGGATAGGATATAGTCGTTTAAGGATTAGTCTTTCTAGGATTTTACCTATAATGGGTAAAAGAGACATAGGACGGTAAGAGGAAGGTAGCTCCAGCGGCTTTTTAGGTTTAGGGATAATTTTAACTATAGATAACTTCCAGGGTTCAGGTAAATATGTGGTCCGGAGAGTGGGATTATAAACATAGGTAAGGAATAGAATGTATTTTTTTGAAAGTTGTTTTAGAATATTGGGACGGTTTAAATCGTGTAACGATGAAGGTGACCTGCGGTTTATCGTTGAGATCGCTGATGGATGAAATGTTTTGGAGGAAGGGCCAGCTGGAGTGGTTCAAACAGTAAAATAAAAATTGTAAAAATGATAAAAAAATCACTAACCAATTAAGAAAAATTTGCTTATTGGTAAACTATATTTCTTATATTTTTCTTACCTAATATAAAATATATAATAAGCTAAAGTATCGTAAATGTGTAAATTGAGTTTTCAACGGACGTGTATGTTTTCAAACTCGTTTTTTGCTAAAAAGTTCCACTAGGATTCTAGCACACGGTGGAGAAAGCTATACTATGCTAGATAAACAGACACATAACAGTAGCCGAAATGAGGTTCCTACGTAGATCAGTGGGGAAAATTAGGAGGCATCGCATCAGAAATAATAGAATAAGAGAGTAGCTGACAGAACCAGAATTTATAACTACTTTGGAGAACAGGCAGCACAAGTGGTTTGGACACGTCTGCCGCGTGAACTATGGACAATATGCAGTGGTCAGAGAGAGTGACTCCTCTGGATAGAGGCTCCTCGGCACTAGATATGACATAATGAGGAAAATAAAGAAGAAGAAGTCTTGTCAATTTGGTCTAGCTGTAAGTGCCAAAAATAAATAGTTATGCCAAACTAAAATTTCATATTTGAGGCATTTATATGTCACTACAACCTTTTTACCAGAAACGACAATATCTCATGAAAATTTTGGGACAGGTAAACAGTTTCAAATACTTGATGAATTTCCATTATATTTAAGACTGAGTAAGACTTTGTTCTTTGCCTCTCGGTGGATATTATTACGTCACTTTCTCTCTTTTATGGCAGAGTAATATTTATACTTAAACGTCTTCTTCTTTAACTTTCCCGAGGAGGGAGAGTACATTTTCCTAGAGGCTTAATAATTTAATACTTTTATCTCCTTTTACTTTTTGACAACTTACCTTTTAAAAACATCATGATTCCCAGGTGGGACAGAATTATTAAGTAACAAAACATTTTTGTGCTTAATTTAACTTTTAAGAGTTATATATTTACCATCAAAGAAGGTATATGTAACATCTTTCCCGCTTATAATGAATATTCATTGATAAAAAGGTAAATGAGAATAATGCCTAAGAAGATGATATGGGAATGAAAAAAATCTGATGTGTAGCACACAACTTTTACCTTCTTTGAAAAAAAAAGAAGTAAACAAACTAAAAAAATCTTGTGCGCGAAACACACGACTTTCACTCACCTCCGGTGTTAAAATAAATTTAAGGATTTTTAAATACAGTCAGACATAAAAATTAATTGTTTAAGAATTAATTGTATTGAATTTAAATAGAAACATGTGTTTTATTAACTAATCTATTATATTTTTATCAACAACAATCAATTAGTTTCATAGGCTAATCACCTCCATTAACTTTTACAATTCCTTGTATTAGATAATATTTTTTCTTAGCTATTCAACGGTATATTATACATCTATATTACTATTCTTATGTTCAAAAACACAAAAAAATGCATTAAAACTATTTTTACAGTTTTCTCTTTTAGTTGTTTATCAAATTCGCTCAACTTGCATACTTAGCTGTTATTTATTAACGCTAACAAGTTGATGTGCCTAAGTTTTTGAAATATACAAAATTAAAGGTAAAACATTATAGTAAATTATTTTTTTTACAGAAATGAATTGATTTCATCTGCTTTTCGTAACTCTCCATTACATTATAAAACTTTACATGGAGTCTCATATGATGTAGTGGCTAGCATACCAAGGTCACGGGTTTAAAAACGGATTGTCAACATTCATAGGAGACATAAAATGGAGGTCCCTAACCTGTATGGTGTCAGATCTTTGAATAAGAAAATACTTAGACAACAGTATTCAAAATGATTTTTTTTTAAATGGATAGTAGTAATAGTAAACTTCACATTTAAAGGCTAAGCCCTTCGACCCAAACGTCAGTGAAAAATATAAACCTGTTATGTACAATAATCAATTAATTGTATACCTTATTCGTAACTTTAAATTACCTTCTACATCTTAGTATACGACATATACTTATACAATAGTAATTTTTTCTTAAATCTTTACCGTTGGAATATTATTAATATGCTTATGTGCGAAAACAAAAAACTTAAACAAATATTTCTGCTCTTTTTATCTCCTTCAATTGAATATCAAATGGTTTCTAACATCAAATGGTGAATCGTTTTAAATCTACAAAAGTGGAGGTACTTGAAATCTCACATCGGGACTACCATTTTCGTCCAGAAGGAGGACAAAACCGAAACTTTTTTTACTCTCTTTCAACAATCTTAGGGCCATCTGCCGAATTCGAACCGGTGACCCTGGTCACAGAAGGCTGTTTCACTATCCCATACACAACATGTACCCCTCCCCCTCTTTGTAGTTCAAACCAGATGGTCTTGGCAATCTTCTTTTGAGATGCCATGAAGGATTGTCAGGAATTGAGAAAGAAGCAAGGATTGAGTGGGAGTGGAAGTTGTAGTGAAAGGAGTATTACCTGGTTCAGAACAAATCAACAAAATTAAAGTCTTTACAGATGAGTTTATTCGTAAAAAGGTAAGGACAGTCATAACGAGGATTTTGGTTTGAAAGGATTGGATACCGGAATAATTCAATGGCTTAGTAGAGTGCCAAAGATAAACTCCGTAAACCCTTTTTTTAGTTAAGTAGAAGGTTTGAGCGTTTTTTTTATTACTTGTTGACGTAAATAATATTGACGAGCAATTTGTTGACGTTTCACTCTTGTTAAGAGAAGAGTAAGTATGATATACTGCGATAAATATTTCTTTAAGATTTAAACACACTTCCAAAAATAAGCATAGTGATGTATATGTGTAATATACCTTAAAAAACGACCAATATCCAGGTTTAATTAGGATAGGTATCTTTATCCAGTACCTGACACTTGGGCAACAATTTTCGTCCTCAAGTTTAAAACCAAGAAATTTTTACTCATTTTAAAAAATCCTAGGGCCATTTGCGAGGTTCTTGGGCATAAGAGGATGTTATGCTGCCTCTGCACCACAGGTGATCCTACTCATATTTTTTTTAAAATTATTTATTTAAGTTTATTTTATTTATTTTTTTAAACTTTTAATTAGTTTTATATTTGTGGAACACTTTTCAATCAACTTGAAGCTTTTCGAAAATTCATCCCCAGAATCCTCTATAAAGCCAGAATAATAAAAATGCAGTTAGGGAAGACATTAGCGAGCGGAGGCTAAGCTGTGATCGATCCGAGTCTAGGTACCCCCTTTCCAAAATTGTATTTAATATCACACGTATATCACATAATATTTTGATATTATGCCATTTGAATAAATTGCTGTAATAGGAAACGTGACGTGACCTGTATAATTTCCTCTTTCGTTCCTAATAACTTTATCAAAATTCAACTGACTTAGCTACACTTAAAAATTATGAAAATAGCCCATACCTCTTCATTAAAATCATTCAAATATTTAAATTAGACTTTTATATAACCCTGACCCAAAGGTATTATTTTTTTAACCTTTACAAGTGAAGTACTCAGAACCGGAATCATTAAAATATAAAAATATACTCAATTATTTATTTTAATTAAATTTAAGTCACTTATTTCAATCATTTAAAGCTAATTTTAGATATTATAAGGGTTAAATTATTAAAAGAAAAATATCCTGGTGAAAAACTAAATTTTTATAAATATTTCCCTTAAACGGTTACAAATCACTTTGAAGATGAAAAATAGCAAAATAAAAAATTAGATGTATTTGAAACTAATTATAATTTTTAAAACGCTGCAAATTATCACACAATGGTTTATTATCTCTAAATAACAATATTAGGGTATAACTGTTTATATGGCTGTAGATAGGCAATTGAGTAATATGAAAAGCACTAATTCAAAAGGATAATATTATATCACCTCTACTGATTTCAAAACAAAATATCTCACCTAGTTCTGAACCAATTTGAATGATTATTTTTCAATTTTTCCAAAAATTTAATTCTCTATTGAATGACACGAAAAGCGAAAACTTTTTATTTTAAAATAACTGACTTATGGGCGTATAGGTAAAATAATGAGTAATGGGTAAAATTTATTTCTTTTTTTCATAATAATAACTGAGTTATTGAATTAAATCACTTTTAATCGGCCGCCATTTTTAAAGTAACCGCTTCTAGTTGTTAGGATCATCGCTGCATACACGCTGGTATTTTTGTAGCGAATTTCAGTAAAATCAGACCAGTAGTTTCGGAGAAATGTCAAGAGGACTGCGGGAAAACTTTTTTTTTTTTTTAATTTTGTATTCGGATTCTACGCATCATGAAACGTAAGCTCTCAAATTTTAAGGAGGAATACTATTGTTTGATTAGAAAGGTTCATTACTGAAAGTAATAAACCAAAATAATTGATATAATTATGCTTTTAAAATGGGAAAAAATAATAACAATGCATCCTGCAAGAGGTGATATTTGCCGAATATTTGACGCAGTTTTGGCTTACCACTTGGGTACACACCTTGCATATTTGGTATAGGCGATTTACAGACCTCTGTCGTTTTTCTATCATTCTTACGGAAACATTTGATACGCCCAGAGGCTTCTACCTTCCCATATAGCTCTGTTGATGCTGGAGAGCAATGCCATTTTTTTTTTCTACTATTTTCTACAAAAGAGGAGAGAGGCTGTTATTTCAAATGTTTTCCACGACTTGAAATGTTTTCTTAAAATTTTAATAATTTTTACTTTTACTTAAATCAATGAAAGATAAACTTTATTATACAGTAAAATGTTTTTGAACTATTTAATCCATCTAAAAATTTCCGGTAGGAGCATACAGTATCCCATATCCCAATGAAAGTACTGTTTTCATTCCAAATCTACAGAACGTGGGGTACTCAGTGCTCCAAGCCTCTTCAGCACCCCGATATTGGTGAGCTAGGCAGGAGAGCAGCAGCCCTGCATCTAGGCAACTCTCCTAGACATTTTATCTCTTGGATTATTATCAAGTATTCATATATATATATTGCTTGATCAGTTCTCGACTGTTGATAATTTAAGTTCGTGTTGTTCTTAGGTTTCAGTCAATGAATAAACAATTTTATCTTTGCAACGCTTCGAGAATTTATTGTTCTCATAATCATGCCTTAACAATAGAAAAACAAAAAAACATTAATATTATTATACAATAATTAATATTTGATGTTCTTGTTAGAGATATAAAAAAGAATACATTGAACAATGAATACTCATACAGTAGGTACATAGATATTTTAAATTAGGATTTACATTAAAGATATTATTATAAAAAACTACAATTTCGGACAAAATAGTGTCTTAATTAGACATGTTTAGCCTACAAGCTTTGAAAGAACACTGAAAAAATAAAAAAGGAATCGTTCAAGTATGGAAGATTTTCCAGGAATTTATGATGACGTCAGGAGTTTGGGGTATTCTCCTATTGTTAAGTTGTTTTCATTTTATTTTCTATTATTATTAAGACGTTAATTTTATTTTTTAAATTTTAATATGTGTTTATCAAATTTGAGTAACATGTATTAAGGTTTTGGACATCCAATTTTTTATTTATGGCGCGATTTTTATATTTCTCTATGGTAAGGTAAATATATGGTAAATATATATGTTATATTTCTTATTCTTTTATATATATATATATATATATATATATATATATATATATATAATTTTTTTTTTTTTTGTTATGTTTATATCAGTCAAGACAGGATTAGTTTAGAAAAGAAAAAAAAGAGAACAGTCAATACGGTAGATAAGTGTTGTTTTTTTTAATATTTTAATTAATGATAATATTTCGCTAAGTTATAGTTAAGGCAGGACATCTGTCGGGTCAGCTAGTCTCCAAAAAAAAAAAAGAAAAAAAAATCCGAAAGTTAATTATTTTATTAAGTTAAGGATAAAAAAGAGGTTTTACATATTTTTTTTCCTGGTTTCTACGAAATTCGCCAGCTCGCTGGTGTTTCAATTATTTTTTAGAATAACTTATAAAAAAGTTCATTATGTTAATGAGATCTTTGAAAAATACGCTTTGTTGATTTAAGATAAATATATTATATTCTGTAATATACTGCCTTTTCTTTTATTACTGATGTATTTTTACTGAGTGAAAATTAATTAAATTTAGTTTATAATTAGTTTTTTAATGACGCGATGTTCGTCGAAGCATTAAAAAAAAAAATGTTTTTAAACATGTTTATGAAACGCATAGGTTAACTGTCCATAAGACAATGTCATGATAATATATTAGGCTATAAATAAGTTCGTAGCCTTTTTAATATTATCCTCTCTGTGTTTAAAAAAACATGTTTACTTGGCCAATCATGTTTAGATATTCTAAAAGGATTATTAAAAAAGGATCAGTTTCAAGCAAGATTCTTTATCTTCAAGTGCTATGTTGCTCGCTCAAGATAGAAGAAAAAAATTTCATCTTCGTTATTAAATGTTTTATTATTTCCAAAAATAAAAATCCGTTGCACAGAGGTTGAACGAAATTTGCAGTGTGTATGGCAATGATCATTGAATAAAACACCGTCCGTAAGTAATTTGCTCCGTTTAGGGCGGGAAATTGTTACTTGGAAGATGCAAAGTCGTTCTTCAAATATAGATAATGACCAATTTCCAGCATAATCGATCAGAAATATTTAATTTTTTATTAAATCACGAAATCATATAATTTATATCAATATTTACCAGAAACTAAAATTTTTATTGAAATCATTTGTAAAAACGCTATGAACTTTTTTTACAACCCAATATATTATCAGTAGTGTACCTGAAAATTAGGCAAGGCATCGAAACGTTTTAATAAAGATGACATAATAAGTATTATTAATTTAAAAAAATATTTTTTATTGATATTTACAACTGTACTTTGTAATACAACAAGTAAATATGTTGGTAATGATAAAATACATGAAAAAAAAACATGAAGAGAAAATGCCCATTGGCATCACTCCACTAGATAACTAATCTAGAAGGTCTCGAGGCCATCTTCTTTTCTGCCGTCTCGGAGGATTGTCAGGAATTGAATAGGAAGCAAGGATTGAAACTAGGGGATTAGAGTGGGAGTAGAGTTTGTCATGGAAGGATTGATACCTGTTTCGGGCCAAATCAGCAACATATGGGATGTTAAGGTCTTTATGGATGAGTTTATTTGTTACTAAAGAAGGAGCGTTTTTTCGAAGGATTTTGGATTGAATACTGGAAGAATATGATGGTTTAGTAGAGCCCCAAAGCTCAACTCTTTAAGTCCAGATAAGCCTTATGATAGTGATATAGATGAGTCTTTTGTAGATAAGTGGGAGATTGGAGCGTCTGTCCAGTAAGTGTAGTAAGCGAAAGCGGCGGGCAGTTTCTTGTCGTTTCAGTCTTGTGTGGGAATTCCATGTTAGACGTTTGTCAAGTAGAAGTCCTAGGTAGCGGATCTGTTTAACTGGAACAAGCGGAATATTATGAAAGAACACTGTAGGGCAGGATGTCATAGGTTTACGACGAAGGGTAAAGGTAATTTGGTGGGATTTGTTGGAATTGATTTTGATTCTCCAATTCTAACACCATATCTCAAGGTCTCTGATGTGGGATTGAAGGGTTTGAGAGGCAACAGTTGGATCGTTATTGACTGATAACACACAAGTGTCATCAGCATAGGTAGAAAGGAAGGTGTTAGGATGGGTTGGGATATTAGCTGTAAACATTGTGTAAGGAATGAGTTCTAGGATACTGCCTTGAGAAACGCCAGCAGAATGAGTAAAAAGGGATGAATAGGAACTATTGTGGTTTATTGTGAAGGATATTTTAGAGAGGTAGTATGTAGGAGGGAGGATTTGCGGAGGTTGTAATGCAGTCCTGGGTGCCAAACTTGGTCAAAGGCCTGTTCATTATTAATTTATTAGCGTTATAGTGATTTAATTAATAAAAACGCTGTACATCATCACACTGTGGTTTATTATTTCCAAATAACTATGTTATTATATATCTGTTTATAGCCGCTGATATTTTTTATTGTTCTATTTTAATTTGTGACTTAAATATATACAGACCGAATTTTCTTTCTTTCTTTATTCTTTTTTTGTTTATCGTGCTTTACTGATTCTAAAACTCTATACATGTCTTTTGCCATCCTCAAAAATAGCTGAGTTATAGGAGTTTTTATGGGTAAAGTTTTAATTTTTTTTTCTTTATTCTACGTTTTATAATTTTTCAAGTTTATTTGGTTAAAACACTAATAAATTTTTCCTCCATCTTCAAAAATAACTGGTTTATTGAATTAAATCACTTTGAATAGGGTGCCAATTGGAAAAAAAACATTTGATATTAAAGTCGAGATTTTAGGATCATCGCTGCATACCCTAGTATTTTTTTGGTTGTTTTAATAAAATTGGTCAAGTAATTTCGTCGAAATGCCCCGGACGGCGGTAAAACAGTTTTTTTTTTTTCTTATTCGTTATTTAGGTTCTACGTAGCTTGAAACGTAAGCCCTCAAATTTCAAACCCATTGCAAAGGTTTGCTATTGAAAGTAATAAACTAAAAGGAATTTTTATGGTCATTGAGTTTCCCGAAAACGGAATATTGTGAGAAATATACGCAGCAATAAGATAACTGAGAAAAGAGAAATGCTTTGCTGTAGAAAATGACTCCTGTAAGGCGCAGTGTTTTCAATTCGCGATAAATCTTCATTATAAAATCCGGACGAAGCCGAGCCCTTTGGGCCCGCATTAATCTCCCTTGGGCCCGCCCCGGTATGATATATCCCTAACCCTTTGCTGCTCCACCATACTCAGCCGTGTAATGCCGCCTGCGGTGTGTCTCTCCATCCATCACCTTCTCTAATCCACTCCATCTTACCATCATCTTCTATTATCTTCTTCTTTCATGATCTGGATGGAAGGTTTATCACCTGAGAGCGAGCCCTGAGAAGTAGAGAATTATTTATTACCTTTCATCTAGCCTAGAACGGTGATAAATAATAGATAAGTGACGAGTGCTAAGTGATGATAGCTCAATGTTTGTATGAGCTATACTTTAGTAACGGGTCTGTTGCGCGATATAGTTGTAATAAACCTGAGGATGTAAGTACAGCTGCATGTGAAATGTACTATATTTGTCACTAACAAGGATAGGGTCCTTAATGTGTGTCACTAATTTGGATAAAACATTTTTAGTTAAAACCAGAGTTTAAACGATTATCCTTTGCAAAATATTAGGTGCCAACATTTACCAGGAGCTAAAACACATTTTATTTAATATTCTCCGGTACTAGTGACAGTGGAAAAATGATTTTGGTGTCCAAATTACCCCGTTTCAAAGCAGTATAATATGCTTGGTTAAAATCATATAAATTATAAAATAAAATGAAGATATTTAAAAATACTGTTTTAAATAATGAATAAGCATGCGGCAATCTATAGCATGTTGGTAACGTTGCAATGGTTACAAAATCGAAGCTTTTACCCCTGCCGAAAATCGCATAACGCGCCTAAAGAAGTTTTCACTTAAAAATGGACTTTGTCTAATATGGCATCTTTGTGTCAATGATCCACAAAAAGTGGTGACGAACTTGCTGTGTGTGATGGATTCAGGTTACAAAGACAAAACTGATGGAGGTAAGCAAAGAGGTTTAGGGAAATTGATTTGTCACTGCTTCAAACATTTTTTATATTTTTGTTGTCTTTATATTTAATTGAATGAATGAATGAAAAAAGAACTTTATTCTGGGACTAAGTCCCTTGAGAATAATACACATGTACAAAAAAAATAATGATTACAACTAGCCAAAAAACACATAAAAAAACTAATAATATTAATGATTACAAAAATTATTTACAATTATTTTAGTTGATGAAAAGAGAGAGAAATGAAAAATATAAATTTAAAAAAAATATAGTAATATCTAAATGTGATATAGAACTAACAAACCAAAAAAAAAAGAAAAAAAACATTAGAATAATTGAAAATAGAAATGAAAATAAACTTTACTATCATTTATGGTATGAAGTGTAGACATTTCTCACATCACTTTTATCGCTGTACTGAAATTAGTTGGCATCTGATTGGGAAGCAAGAAGGTGTTTAAAAAGGAGAGATTTGAAAGAAGATTGGGAAGGAGCATGACGGATGTGTGATAGGATGGTATTCCATAATAAAGTGGACCGGGCTAAGAAGGAAAATTTATTTTTTGGTTCTAAGGGAAGGCGTATAGAGGTCGAAAAGACGGGATCTGGTTTCCTGAGTATGGATTGTGGATTCAAATTGCAGGAGACTAAAGATGTAAGAGGGGCGGTGGGAGCGGATGACTTGATAGAGAAAGGAACCAAGGAAATATTGCCTTCGAATCGAGGGAAATAGCCAATTTGACTCATCATAGAGGTGGGACGCATGTGACCGTCTAGAGGCACCGAAGACAAATCTTAAGAAACAGTTCATGACTCGTTTCAATCTGCCCTTGAGCAACCTCAAGAGCCCACCATGTACCGCACAACTATAGTCGAAATGGGGGAAAATAAGAGAGGATACAAGGAGCTTCCGGGAGGATTGTGGGAGAAGGTGACGGGACCGCTGAAATAGTTTTAATTGAATCAGTTCTTTAATTATTTTCTTTATTTTCTGCTTTTATGTTAGTGTAGAATTTTAATTTAATTTTTCAGTTGCAAATACATTGTAACCTCACGCCTGCTTGTTGTCTGTAATCTCAGTTGTTTTCGTGCGCTTAATATCAAAGTTAACCATTGTGTTGGGAGCAAATAAAGAGTATTTTCATTATTAATCTCCAGAAACTGATTAAAAATTAATATAGCTAAAGGGAGGTCTTCAAGGTTTTCATTTTTTAATATAACAGACTTAAAAAATTGAAAATTATTCCCAGTATTCATAAAAATGCAAACATTCCTCAACCTTCGACTCGAACGAAGTTTTTCTAGAAAAGAGCTAGAAGTAGACTGATCATCCCCGCTGCAAGAATCTCCAACAAAGAAGAGGGTCCCGAGACCAAACTTTTGTAATCAACCTTATTACTCAAAGCTCGGAGGCCAAAGTCAACTAAAACATTAATGAAGTCGCAGATTCTGGAAATAATCTGTTTTCTCAGGGGCCGTTAATGAGTCTAGAACATTCTAGTTATTAATTGGCTTCATATTGCTATTGTCTCTATCCCTATCTGCGAGGCAAAGTAGCAATTTTAATAACAATCAACTAAAGGGAAAAAACATTATATTGTCATTGATAGCATTTTAGACAGATAAATAAAAAAAAATCTGGTGGCGCAACACACGACTTTTACTTACCTCCGTTGTTTAAATCAATATAATAACTATCAAATAAATTTAAAGATAAAAATAAATAGTTAAAGAATTAATTAAATTGAAATTCAATGGAAACATGTATTCTATTAAATAATCGATTACATTTTTCTCTACAAAAGTCAGTTAGTTTCATCGGCTTTTCATCACTGTCCATTAGCTTTTACAATTCCGTGTATTAGAGTTTTTTATCTAAAATATATGGCTTTTTGACGGTATATTATACATCTATGCTGCTATTCTTGTGTTAAAGCACTGTCATCCTATTTCAATCAGAATGAAACTGATATGATAATAAAGTCCAATAAATATTACATCCATATAGCGAGTTTAATCAAAATCGTTGGATCCGTTTTTGAGAAAATCGTGAGAAAGTCCGAAATGCACTGAATAAAGGGATTCTTCCGGCAAGCTGATTTTGATGAAAAAGTTGCTGTAACACCTCAGACGTATATTTGTCTTAAATATGAATTTTCAGTTGTATAGGAATTATAGTTTCTGCGCTAGACTTACCACATACGGACGGGCGCACAGACACACAGACCGATGTGCGGGACTTGGTCATTTGGTATCTCGAAAATTTTCTGATCCCAATACTTTCTTTTACTATATATTTTATAGGTACGGGGTGGCCTAGTGGTTTAGCGCGCGTTTGGAGCTACCAGATAACCAAAACCTTGAAACAAAGAAATTACAAGTTCGCGGCTCGGTTCCGAGGGGACTTTTATCTCGGTATTAAGACCTACGCCCCCATCCTATGGTCTGAGAAACCTCCGTATAGGCTTCAAAGGCAAGGTAAGGATAGAAAAAAAGAAGGTAAGTGGAAGTAAAAACGACATGGTACTGGAACTAATAGCATTAAGAAAAGGAAACTTGTACTATAAAAATATGCAAGGCAATATACAATATGTCTTTTTATATTGAAACGTCCGATTAGCCACAGTAGCATAGAATGATGTTAGATAAATAATTAAACAATTTGTTAAAACGAAGTATATTGAGTTTCCATGAAAATATTTATGTATGACTAGTGTCTATTCCTGCTGAGCACAGCTGCAAATTGAATGTAGTGTCATTAATCCTTGAGTTTGGCCAACTTCGATAAACGCGAGCTTAGGTTCAGACTCTACATGCGACCTCCTCACCCTGTTGTAGTGGTGGAGAGAGAAGATAAAGAAAGAAGGAAAGAATTTATAAGAAAATAAATAAATAACATCTTTCATTTTAAATAAAAGTTTCCCATTCACTAAGACAATTTTCAATTTGCTTTTATGTCAAAATATTTTCTTGCATAAGTAAATAATTTAATTTCCTTCGAACACTAAGTACAATTTAAGTTATATAAGTGGTATTTCAGTTGTACTTTCATTTTATGCTACAGCAAAGTCTATTCTGTGTAAACAGGAAGGTCTTGTAAAAATAATGTTAAGATGAAATCTCAAGAAGAAAGGAAAAGAAAACAAACAAAAAAGATTCAAAGAGGCTTGGATAGAGCCTATTTCCTCTTCAAAAGCTACCCCCAATCTGGCAGGAGTCACTAATTTCAGGCCTCCATTTTGAGGGGGCTTATAAAAGTTTTTAACTTTATGACTTAGAGTTATCTCTTTGATATCAATAAATATCTCATTTTTCTATTTTTATTTTTGCCTTTTTTGATTTTGGAACCACAAAACGATGCTACAGAGGGAGTCATAAATTTTGCCTATCCAGGTTTAATTAGGATAAGGATCTTTAACGATTACCTCTTGTATCGCACAGGCTCGGGACCACCTTTTCACTTCCCATCTGAAATACGGCATATCCAAGTATTTTTTACTGATATTAAAAAATCCTAGGGCCACCTGAGGGTTTGAGCCCGTGATCTTTAGCAGAGAAATGCTAGCCACTGTACTACAGGTGACATTGTAAGGCAGGTTAGCCACCTCTACGATACAGTGTGGTTATATTCTTTCATAAACTAACTAAAAATAAAAAATAAATATTACGTACCAAATCGTACGTTAGTGATTATAATAAATGGAACGTTGCTATATACAAGGGTACTATACATATGCTAGAAATGTTGTTAATTATTTCTACTTTTTTATTTTTTCTAGATACACATGTTCCACTGTAAACTAAATAGCACCAAAAAACTGTACTAGAATAGTACACTTTATAACTGTATTAAAAAAGTTTATTAGGAATATAAAATGGAAAGGCATTGAAAAAAATACGAACCGTTTTACATAACAAACAAATGAGCTGAACATAATTTGATTTTTTGACCAATTTATGTGTCGAATTTCTGCGATAATTAAATATAGTATTTTTTATTTATTTTTTGCTGTGCCTCTAAAACCTATGAAGGGTCCTGGGTTCATCAATACATAAATATATTATTTCTGTTATTAGGCTAACTGCCATGCAGTGTGGTGATAAGGCTGTGACCACACTCAGTCTTCAGGTATTCCCCATTTTTTGTTTACCCACTTTATAGAGGCTGGATCTGTCCCAGCAGGGTCTCTTTACCAAAGGATTGCTCCCTGGCTGAATTAAAAAAATAAATAGTGTTCTGCCTCAGCCGGGATTCGAACCCAGGACCCGGAGAACAGTAGACTAGTGTTTATAACAATCCTAATAGTAATGAATTGACATTATAAAATAAGCATAGTATTTTCTTGCTGAACTTTTTTTTACGATGTAATTTTATTACCAAAGTGATATACTCTTAAATGGTCAAAAAGAACTATTTCAAACATAATGTAAATGACACCGCATTTAAATTGAACCTGTGCAAAGCACTGGCGACTCGCTAGTTTGTTTAAACTACACGTTTTATTAGATAATAAAAATATTCCTTATTAATATGTTTTTTGTTTGTTTTGTTCTCCAGGTGATCCTGGTGCTGAAGTCGATGGACCGCTACGAGATCACCAACACTTCTATCATGATCCAGATCGTCTCCCACGTCCTGGCCTACATGAACTCCTGCGTCAACCCCATCCTCTACGCCTTCCTCTCGGAGAACTTCCGAAAGGCCTTCAGGAAGGTCATCTACTGCGGGCCGGAGGGGGCGACCCACCTTCATCACGTCAACGGGAGGAACGACGCTGAGAAGTCTGCAGTCTCCACCAAGACAACCAGGTCTACCAACATAATATGAGACAAGCAAGTCGCTCGATCATTTTGCTTGAGAATTTGATAAAGAGAGCTATGATATAAAAAAAAAATAATAATAATAAAAGCATGATTTTTACTTAAATTAGCTGAACCCTTTTCAAAATGAAACTTATAATACATTTGCATTGAAAATATTCCTAATTTCTCATTCAATATATTAAAAAAAAATTACAAAATATTAAGCATTCATCAAATCTAGCTACTTCCAAAATAAGAGAAATGGTCACATGCAAGCTGTAATTGAGAATCATATTTTCAAAAGTTACTGAAGGACATTTATTACAAAATTGAAATTTATCATTCCTAACGATAAGGAATAATTTTACTATTTCAAAGGGTATGTCCAATTTTCATATTGTAAGGGCTGTTTTCATTTTTATTTTTTATCCTAAGTTAAAGTCGCCATTTTCTATAAAACGCATCTAATAAATTAATTTTATTCAAAATAAATAAGAGATCTTTGCCTATTGTCTTAAATTTTCTTAAACGGTTTAGTATCATTTAGAAACTATACTCTTACTTAGGTTTGTATTGACGTTTTAGTGTCATTGCTTCTATGTATAAAATGCCATAACAAAGGTATATGTATAAACGACTCGTTGAATTTCCTTTCGATTTGTGTAAATATGTTAAGGGTAAATAAAATAAATAATAATTTTGTAAACCGAAACATAAAAAAAACGAAAGCTGAAAATTATGACACAATGATTTATGATTTCCTAATAACTATATTAGTGTGTAAATATTTATTCAACAGTATAAAGGCAATTAATTAATATAAAAAAATAAAAATTAAACAAAGGAAAATGCCGAAACACCACTCCTAATTCCAAAACATTATGTCTCCCCTATTTCTTAACCGATTTCAATGCTTCTTTTACTGTTTAGTGGTGAATTATGTATTTATAAACCCGTAGAATATTCTTATAAAGAAAATATGATATCTTAATTAAAAGAAAACACATTTACCTTACAAAGACATACCTGCCGACCATTCTTCATCGAGAACAACCCTATCCCTCATGCGGAGAGAGTACTTTATCTCAGACTCAACTTGGACTGGTGTCCGCACGTAAAAATGAAACGAAAGACGCTCAACAAACGTCTTAAACTATTTTATTCACTTTTTTTCCAAATCTTCAAAATTAAAACTGCAACATAAATTAAAATCTTGGTACCTCACTCACAAAAACCTACGTAGTAGTGTCTTAATCTTAATGTCTACATGTCTTACATAATCTTACACTTATCAGCAGGCGACGAACACTTAAGGACTCTATTCACGACCATAATAACTTCCACGGATATACCAACACACTTATCAGATCTATATATATATATCTACAACCAAAATATCATGAATCAGAGATTAAAAAGGTGAGCGATGCAAGATCTCCTGTATTAGTTGACAGTGGACTAGGTTAGAATAGGCCCGCTGCTACTGTACTGATCCTTCCTTATGTCTCACATGTCAATATATCCGACTGCTTCCTCACATTTTCTAATTGTCTTTGCCCTTAGGACAGGTGCAGATCAATATTTTTAGATTTTTTTACTTGTCGATATTATAAACCGAAAGAGAATGTTTTAAGCCTTGAATATTGTTCTTATGTATTGTATTTAAGCTTATATTTCAAGTATTTGAGTAATCGCAAGGAGTCTATGTTTTAATCGAAAGGTTATCTTTTTTTTTTCTAAATAGAAATACTTTTCGAAAAACTTTAAGATAGAAATATTTCTCAGCTGCAGATGATGATTTTTTTTTTTGATGGTTCATTGGTCAAACCGATCAATTTTATATTTTCGGATCCCACGTCACGCAGGAATAACTGGTATTTGGCAAGCAGATAAGGCGGTAAAAGCGACGTCATTGATTTCCCCGTCCGATTGCTTAGAAACACCACATAATGATCTTTACAGGCTTATAAAATTAATTATATTATAAATATATTGAAAGAAAACAAGAGATAACGAACTTAAATAAATTAAATAAGATAAAATAAATAAGAAGGTTAAATAAGAGACACTGTATTTCCCTAACATCCTGTATTTCCCTAATAACAGGACAGTCTTAATGACAAGACTCAGAATAGGACACTCATGACTAACCCACCATTATTTACTGAATGGAATACCGAGACCTTACTGTGAACAGTGTTCCGTACCTATCAACATAACATAACATAACTGACAGACTACAGGCCATTGATAAGTGTCAACCTCCCATTCCATTTAAATACTTTATTAAATGATAATAGTACATATATTAGAAACTTATTTAATTATTTTAAAAATTGAAATATATTTATCTATCTCAATTTCTCCAATTAAAGTTGTTACTGTATTAGGATTGATTTAGTCTCATTATTTTAACAAGGGGGAAATTGAATTATTTAATTTTTATTTTCCTCGGGTTCTGCAACTTGCGTCACATCCCGAAACTTAGTATTTCATAACGCCAGTGCTCCCTGTCCCTGCAGTCCTCCTCCGTCAAGCCTCTGGCCGCCATGTCCTCCCTCACACTCTCTACCCACGTTTTGCGGGGTCTTCCTCGTCTTCGCCTCTTCTGCGGGGAGTACTTCATCATTTTATGTGGCCACCGCGTCCCTTCCATCCTCATGACATGGCCATACCACATGAGTCTCTTCTTTGATATCTCATTCAAGATGTTCAGCTCAGCCCCTACTTTTTTTCTTATTTCCACATTAGGGATTTTTCGCAGCCTGGATATGCCGCAGGCTCGTCTCCAAAAGTCCATCTCCAGAGCTAACAATCTTCTTTCAGCCGATTTTAGCACTGTCCATGTTTCAGCGCCATATAAAGTGGTCTCTAGGAGGAAGGAATGGTAAATCTTTTTTTCGTAAGAATCGACACCTGTTTGCTCCACAGAACACCGTTAAAGATTCCTACAATCCTTCTACCATTTGCAATCTTATTTTCAATATATTTTGTCATTGTTCCGAACTGATCTATGGTTACCCCAAGATATTTAAAGACATTGCTCTGTATGATCGTCCAATCCTCCACACAGATGGTTGAGACTGTTGAGTTGCATGGCATATGCTCTGTTTTTTCTCTGCTGATCTCTAGACCCAATCAGAGTATGCTTCATTCAATTTCCTTAGCATATATTCAAGATCGCATTCTTCTAAAGCTAGGACAACCTGATCGTCTGCGAACTGAAAGCTAAAAAGTGTATCATCACCTACCTCCACACCCATTCCTCGAATTTCAAAATTAAAATGTATATCATTTGGAATTATTGGAATGCGAGGTTAATTTCATCCGTTTTTTTTTTCACTTTTTCTACTGATTCTTCTCTCCTATTGGTCGCAGTCTATAACCTACCTCAATAAATGGACTATCCAACGCAAAAATAACTTTTAAATTCGAACAGTTAATTATTGTCTAGGTACCGGGTTTCTGATTAGGAATAGATTTCTTTCCGCTTTACGGGACGTACAGTTCTTTAGTGAAAGAATATCGGTTGCTATATTTCAAGGGCGTTGGTTTAAAATCGCGTTTGTAAACATTCATTCTCCCACCGAAGACAGTGATGATGAAGTAAAATGCGAATTTTATGATAAACTAGAGTCGGTTTACGATAAGTTACCACAAAATTACATTAAGATAATACTAGGCGACGCGAACGCAAAGGTTGGAAGGGAAGAAGTATATCGTCCTACAATCGGTAAAGAAAGTTTGCACGAATATAGTAATGATAATGGGACCCGACTAATAAACTTTGCCATTTCGAAAAACCTAGTAATCAAAAGTACTACATTTAAACATAACGATATTCATAAGTATACGTGGACATCGCCGGATGGACAAACACGGAATCAAATCGATCATGTTTTAATACAAAACAGATGGCAAAGTAGCATAATTAACGTGAGATCGTATCGGGGTGCAGAATGCGGTTCTGATCATGAATTAGTAATCGCGAAACTTCGACAAAAACTAAATACAAAAAAGAGAACACCGAACTATATTCGACCCGAGAATTTTGATTTAGTTAAATTGAACAACCTCGAAATTAGAAAACAATTCGCGATAGAAGTAAAAAATCGGTTCGAAGCTTTGGAATCTTCAGACGAGGAACACAAAGATGTAAACAAACTATGGGAAGGGATCAGGGATGATATTAAAGAGGTCGGTAATTTATGTCTTGGAAAAATTGAAAATAAAAAGAACAAACCTTGGTTCGACAGGGATTGTCAAAATATGTGCGAAAAAGAAAAACCGCTAAACTGAATTCCTTAAATAATCCAAGCGATAATAATGTGGCTTATTTTCGGTTAGTAAAGAATGAAACTTCAAAACTCTTAAAAAATAAGAAAAGAGAGTATCTTAAAGGCAAAATAATAGAAATAGAAAAACACAGAAACGAAAATGACGTAAGAGAGATGTACAAAGGTATAAACAAATCGCGTAAAAGATTTGAACCTCTATTGAATGCGATTAAAGATGCAAATAACAATATAATTGCGGATCCTTCTGAGATATTAAATAAATTTAAACAACACTTTGACGGCATCTTAAATACGGAAAATAATAATCAATCTCCTCTCTCTGAATATCAGAGCGCTGAACCATGGATAGACGCACCGAGTAAAGAGGAAGTCGAAATGGCGATAGGAAAAGTAAAACGTTATAAGGCCGCAGGAAATGATAATATCACGAGTGAATTAATCAAGGCGTGTGGAGAAGCGGGCGTTTCCAAAATACATTTTTTAGTTAAAAAGATCTGGGAAACTGAAAAAATGCCCGAGGAATGGAAAGAATCAATACTTATTCCGATTCACAAAAAAGGACCGAGGTCGGATTGTAACAACTATCGTGGGATCTCTCTTCTCCCAGTATGCTATAAAATATTCTCGTCAATTCTAACTAGTCGAATCACGGAATACGCTGAGGAAATTATCGGAGATTACCAATGTGGTTTTAGACGGAATCGCTCGACTATTGACCAAATATTTTCCCTACGTCAAATATTAGAGAAAAAATTGGAATACAACGGTGTAGTCCATCAACTTTATATCGATTTTAAAAAGGCTTATGATTCAATAGACCGTCAGAAGCTATATAACATCATGATTGAACAGGGAATACCTAGAAAGTTAGTAAACCTAGTAGAGATTTGTTTGTCGGAAACATTCCATAAAGTTAGAATCGGTCATAATTACTCCGAGAGATTTGAGGTGCGATCGGGTTTAAAACAGGGTGACTCCCTTTCACCTGTGTTATTTAATATAGCTTTAGAATATGTCATAGAAAAGGTGATGTGTACCGAGAAAGGCTTAAATATGGGTGACAAGATACCGGTTTTGGGGTATGCCGATGATCTGGTACTGCTAGGTGAAGACACGGAAACCATACAACTAAATACAAGTGTGTTAATAAAAACCGGTAAAGAAATAGGACTCGAATTAAATACCGATAAAACGAAGTATATGATTAGTAGCAGAAACGGTGTCGATCTTGGAGATATTGATGTATCAGGTCATACTTTTGAACACGTAGAGAAATTCAAGTATTTAGGTTCAATTATAACTAGAAAAAATGAAATCCAGGAAGAAATAAAGTCCCGGTTAAAGGTGGGAAATGCGTGTTATTATTCAGTTGCTAAGTTACTTAGTTCGCGGCTTCTATCTAAAAACTTAAAGATTAGAATTTATAAAACTATTATTCTTCCAACGGTTCTTTACGGATGTGAAACGTGGCCGCTTACTTTAAAGGATGAACAGCGGCTTAAGGTTTTCGAAAATAAAGTATTGCGTAAAATATTTGGTCCAAAGAGAGATGAGGCCACTGGGGAGTTTAGAAGGTTGCATAACGCGGAATTGCGGAACTTGCATCCTGTGAATATAATTGAGCTGATTGCATCGCGGAGACTCACATGGGCGAGTAAAGTTGTTGGGCTCGATGACGAACGGATTCCGGGAAAGTTGGTATTTGCTGATCCGACTGGTAGGCGTCCGAAAGGTAGGCCGAAGCGGAGATGGGAGGATTGCGTTAAGGCTGATCTCGGGAGCTTGGGCTTGAATGGTGAGCATTGGACGAGTCTGTGTAGGCGGAATTTGGTGGTATCGGCATCGAACCTTCGGGTTCGCTAAGCCTATTATTATTTATTTATTTATTTATTTATATCATAATTAAATTATGTTTGTCAACCATTGTCTTAATTCGCTCAAATCCTCAATTCGAATTCAGAATCACCTAACCATTCAGCAACGCCATCGATCAGCAGATTAAATTTCGAATGATTCAAAGTCTAAAAAATATTGCCCAGGTGTTTTCCCCGATATTAGCCAACCATTCGAAAAGGTGTGGCATAAAGCATTGTTTTTCAAGCTCAAACTTTTCTTCCTCTGTCTAATTATTCAATGCTCTCTTACTTGACAGACAGACAGACACTTTAAAAGTAGGAGACCAATATCTAGGTATGAAAAGTGTTAAAATAGGAGTTCCACATGGCAGTGTACTAGGAACGTTATTATTTAATATATACACGTCAGACTTACCTGAGAATAATCACACTTTACTAACCACTTCTGATCACGATACAGCTCTTTTAAAATCCCATCAAAACCCAGTTCGGGCATCTTTCATGCTACAAGATCACCAACGATTTATCTAGTTTGTCTAAAAAGTGAAAGTATGATGAACCAAACTAAGAATGTTTTTATTGTTTTTACGCTCAAAAATGGTGAATGTCCAACAGTTTATTTCTAGAATATACCTATTCCAACTTCAGAAGAATTAAAATTTTCTTTTTTTTTTAATTTTTTCGGAAGTTTTTCTTAATATAAACACTTAAAAGAGTACACATTGACTTCCATTTCTAACTTAATCACTTTATTTCATAAGCTTTTCATATTTGTTTACGTTTCGGGGCTGTTTCCCCATTTTCAAGACTTTTTTTTTTTTTATTATATAATTGCTATTTCATATATCACCCATAATTTAATTTCATAGCACACTGCTATTTGTCCCAATGAACACCAGCAAGGACAAATAGCAGTGTGCTATGAAATTAAATTATGGGTGATATATGAAATAGCAATTATATAATAAAAAAAAAAAAAAGTCTTGAAAATGGGGAAACAGCCCCGAAACGTCGACAAATATAAAAAGCTTATGAAATAAAGTGATTAAGTGAGAAATGAAAGTTAATTTGTACTCTTTTAAGATTTTATAAGAATTAAAATATTTGGGACTGTACTTAGACGAAAGACTGACATTGGGGACCCGCATTAGACTTAAGAGAAAACTGCTGTATAGACGATTTGGACTATTATCCAGGCTATTTGACAAACGACCACAATTATCCATAAAAACCAAAATTACAATGTACTGATGAAAACCTTATGGCCATACGGGATAGAGCAATGACGCTCCGGCAAAACCTCCAATATCCAAATAATACAGTCTTTTCAATCCAAAATATTAGAAAAAATCGTGGATGTTCCATTAAGATGGCAAATACCACTTTTACAAGCCAAAACAATTATAACTGAATAAAGAAATGTTTGTCGATCCATTGATCAGCCTTTTTTATACAACAGTTTTGAACTGATATTAGTCATATCATTGAAATAGCAATATTTTACGTCGGCAAATATCACAATTGTTTCGGATTACCTGTGTCAGTAAAATAAATAAATAAAATATATATTATCTCATAAAAAATGATGATATGCTTTACAATGTTCAATAACAACTAAGAAACAAAAAAAATAATTATTAGCATAATTCAATAAGTGAAAATAATGCGAGTATTGGAAGTGAATATGAAAAGAAGCACATTGAAGGAGCTGATAAGAGACGAAGTCCCCAACTGCATACTGAAACACCTTTGATAGTATTCGTGACGGGACTTTGAAAATGTTCCAACTTACACGGAACTTTGTATTACCTTTGTTTTCTTTTGTTTTGCCAACATAATAGAAATTCCTTAAGGAAAACTTTTACCTTTATCTATTAGCTTTCAATATTTTCATAACTCATAAAGGTCTGCTGGGATATTGCTTTTTTTTTTTTTTTTTATAAACTAAGAAAAAATTCAAGTTCTTTTTTAATTTACGACTGCAGAGTGGAGCTATGCGGCTCTACTAAACCATCGAATTCTTCCCGTATCCAATCCTTACAATCCAAAATCCTTCGTTTAGAAAAGTTACAGGAGTGCTGCCATTGGGTAGTTCTTCTTCAAGTTTGTTTCACGCCATTTATCTTTTGTCACATTTACTTGTTGTACCCTGAAGTACAGTTGTAAATTTCAATAAATTATGTTGAAAAAATAAATACGACTGTATAAATAATAAATGATTACTTTCACAAAATTGCTTTTAAAAAACGATGAAAATTATTACTCAATGATTTATTATTTTTAAATAACTACATTAGGGTATAACTGTTTATAGGCAATTAAATAATATGAAATACAATAAATAATTCGAAGGAAAATGGCATATCAACATTGCTAATTTCAAACAATGAAATGCTGAACAAATTTCAAAGATTTTTTTTTTTAATTTTGTAGGAAACTCAAGCCTCTATGAAATTGCACTTAGAGCACTTTGGTATTTATTTATTAATGTTAAGGGGTGAGGGGTATTTTTTTTTTTTTTTTTGCTTGTTTACAAAGGTACTGTTGGGGCAAGGGGCTTTTCTTAAGCGAAAATCAAACCTTTCCCCCGTAAGACTGTTGGGTGGCTAAAATAAGAATGAAGAAAAAAGGTGAAAACTTACCCCCTGGTTTCTTTCTTTACTTCGGCTTCACACAATAGGATCAATTTCTTTAACACAGTATTATTTCACAAAAAACAAAGCTGGGATATTGTTTTTCTCCTTTAAAAACAACTCACAACAATAGTTCACACTGACACTAAGTAACATATGTTTTTTAACAATAATAAAACCCACGCACATAAAAACAAAAGAATATCTGTCTGTTATCTTGATAAAAATAAATAAAATTATAATCAATTGTTAATTTCGGCTTGAACAGGTGCATTATCGAAAATAATAAACCAAGAGCATTTGAACTTGACTTTATTACTATTTAATTTTCTTTTCTCTCTACTATCACGCAAATAATTCAAATAAAATTTCCTTATTCATCAATAATAACCGACTTTAATGAGGGAATCACACCTCTGATAAGTTGTGGTTGACCATATAAGATTTTTTTTTTCTCGCTTCATGTCTTGATCTCGAAAATCTTTTCGATTTTTCTCAATCTTCAATAATAATCGAGTTTTGATAGAATAACATATTTTATAATTTGTAACACGAAATTATTATTCTAAAATTCTATACATATTTTTCTCTATCTTCAAAAATAACTAAGTTTTGGGCGTATTTATATAAAAAATTTCAATTTTTCGTTTTTAATTTTTCTTTTTTTTATAATTATTCGCGGTTGTTTTGTTAACCGCGTTACCCTAATACGTGTTTACTCAATCTTCAAAAATAACTGAGTTATTGAATTAAATTACTTTTAATCGGCCGTCATTATAGAAATGATCAGCTGATATCTTAACACCTAGATAAGATCATCGTAGCAGGCCCTTGTATTTTGTCTACACGGGATGTCGTGCCAACGAAAGAAAAAAAATACATATATATATATATATATATATATATATATATATATATATTATATATAGATAGATAGATAGATAGATAGATAGATAGATAGATTGATAGATGGATTCAAACTAAATGTGCATATAACTAGCCGAATATTTTTGTATTTATATTTAGTTATATCAAAGTATATTAAGAAAATCAAAAGTATTTTAGAGATTTTAGAGGTGAACAACATAAGGTACACTAAAAAAAAATAAAAATAAAATGTCACCTTCTTAGATTTTTTGTGTGCCGACGACTTGTTTTTCTTTTTTCAATTTTCTGCTACCACCCGCCCCCCTCTTTTACAACCCTCCCAAAAAAAAAAGAAAAAAAAATCCTCTCAGTTATATACAATTCATTAAGCCTTATTCAACTTCAGTTGGAAACTTCCTCGTTCGAAAAAGTCCCAACCATTTTTTTCTTTTTCCTTTTTTATCTTCTGGGAATTTCTTAGAAGAGCTTTTCCAAAGTTGGCGGGTTCCCAAACTCCAAGCGATTTGTCTCTAAGCGTTTAAGTGGCAACTCATGTCTCCCAACTGTCATCCAAGATTGAAAATAAAACTCAATTCAATTTCCGAGTTTATTTTCGTTTGTTTTTTATAATGTGACTAGGTTTGACGAAATAAACTTCTTTTTAACTTTATTTTCAGATTTAATATACTATCATAAAATAAAGTTAACATTTTACAAACTGTTCATCGACGTGGATTCCTTTTAAACATAATCGAATTCCTATTGATGTGGCATTTGAAAGAATACTTTGTGACTCTAAAGAAAAGTGTTTCGCTTAAATGATGTTACAATAGAGCAGTAGTTCGCAACAAAAAATATTTCGCGGTCCCATCATTTAAATGGCAAGCATCCATGATTCTAAACATCTGGTGCGCGCAACTAACGACTTTCACTTGCCTGCGTTCTTAAAATCAATTTAAAAAATTTTAAATACATTTTAAGTGATACAAATAAATTGTTTAAGAAATAATTATATTTAATTTCAATAGGAAGATGTGTTTTATTAAATAATCTATTATATTTTTATCAACAACAATCTGTTAGTTTCATCGGCTTTTTATTACTCTCCAATAACTTTCACCTTTCCGTGTATTAGATAATATTTTTTATAAAATCTTTAGCTATTCAATGGCATATTATACATCTCTACTACTATTCTCGTGTTCAAAAACACAAAAATTTCATTATAAAGTGGTTTTGCACTTTTCTCCTTTAGTTGTCTATCGAATTCGTTCAACTTCCATATTTAGCTGTTATATATTAATGCTGAGGAGATGATGTCACTAATTATTTTGGAATTTACAAAATTAAAGGTATTTAAGAGTAAGAAAATTTAAAATATAGGCAATTAGGCCCTGTCGTACTATTTCAATCAGAATGAAGCCTACATGATATTAAAGCCTATTAAATTTTTACATCGATATAAGGAGTTAAATCAGAATCGTTTAAAGAAAATCGTAAAAAGGTGCTAAATGCATAGTATAAAGTAGATCTTTTGGTCAGCTGATTTCGATGAAAAAGATTCTGTAACATTTCGGACTTAAAGTTGTCTTAAATAAAGTAAAATATAAATCCTATTAGATAAAATAACATTAGATATATTTAAATTTCTAGTGGGCTACATCAAATCGTGTAAATTTCATGTGAAATACCGAAATCTTGTATACCAGAAATAGCCAAGTATGGAAAATGGAAAGGAAGAAAAATGAACCAGGCTTTTCTATGATTTATAAAACATTAAATTACTGAAATTTAATACAAGATAGGTATTCCTAAATAGGACTTGATATCAAAGCTTAAAGGTCATTTGTAAAGATTAAATTAAAGATAGATATTTAATCAAATAATGATAGAGGCATCAAATATTGCTGATTATCATATGCCAAGTCACATCTGTCTTTTAAGATTATTATTTTCGAAATGTTAAAAATGACCAATTTCAATTTTTGTGATTGAGCAAAAGCAGCCACTTATCAATGATAACTTGCAATTTTATCACTTATAATATTGAATTTTTCTCTTTGGTGAGCATCTATAATCAAGAGCCGAGGCTTCACAAATATTTGATTGTAAAACAATTTAGAAATATTTCCGAACCACATCTTGAGGACCACTTGTTGGGAAGCACTGTAATAAATATTGTTGTAATAAGCAAACCGGTTACTCATGTTAATGAGTTTTTATCTATTTTTTTTGCTAAATATACATTATTCAGTGGCGCGACTGGCTGTGTAATCCGCACTTGGCCGCACGGTGTAATCTACTGGGAAAATACAGTGCGTTTCTCGGTGAATTGTATTTCAGTCAGGGTCATTACTCCCTTCGCATATTTTTGTGAATGGCCACCAGTTGGCTGACGGGTCTCACATACATGGGGGAATAGGCTGTGAGTGAATCCCCATTTAATTAAATGCTTGAAAAATCCCTCCTTGACTAGGATTCGAACTCACAACCTTTATCCTTTATACATAGTTACATAATATATAATAATTATAAAAAATCGCGCGCCCAACATACGTCTTTTACTTACCTCCGTTGTTAAAAACAATTTAGAGTTTTTAAATTAAGTAAAAGAGGAAAAAGATAAAAGCATTAATTACATTGATTTTCGATAGAAACGTGTGTTTTATTAAGTAATCTATTATATTATTGTCTACAACGATCAGTTAGTCTTGTTCTGTTTTTCAATACTCTCCATTAGCTTTTATAACTTTGTGTATTTTTTTATTCTTTAGCTTAGCAATTTTATATCACTTTGAAAAATTGTATATCATCAAAATGTATTTTTACTTCAAATTTTGTGTTCAACGCACCAACTTTTTCTCTTATTTATTTTAATAAAGAATTAAATTTTATTTTGACACGAGAGCATGAAAAATGAGAATAAATGGAGAACATAGAATTTTTGAAGATGAGGCAAGGTAGAAGCTAAAGAGGAACAAACATAGAAGAGCTAACCAAAATGTAACAAGAATACTTAATATGGAAATTGGCCGCAAAACTTTCCCTCAAACTACTTCTAGCTTCACGGTTTTAAAGGACTTAATGGGCCTTATAACTTAACTTACTTAACTTTCCTAAATTAAACTCAGCAATTACTAAAAAACAAAAGTTATTACAATTTATCACTAAACTTTCTAACTAGTTTTTCATCTTGTCCTAACGAATCATCTTTGAGTAAACGACCTAGTTAATTTTCACTTTGCATAGAAATTTTCATAATTTTTTAAATCGGAATCAACAATGTTTTGGTTAATATATATATATTTTTACTCTTATTTTCACTTACCTATATAGGAAATATATAGTAAGAGAAAGTATTCTATAAACATAACTATAGTATTTCCAAGTCAATTGTAACCTTTTCCAAGTCAAATGTAACCTTTTCCAAGTCAAATGTAACCCTTTCCATTTCAAATGTAACCCTTTCCAAAGCAAATGTAACCATTTCCATTTCAAATGTCACCTTTTCCATTTTAAACGTTACCTTTTCCAAGTCAAATGTCACCTTTTTCTTCACTTCTAGCCTTAAATATTCCGTTTTATTTATTGAAAAATAATTAATTTAATTAAAATTATGACTTTTTACATAATTTCGGCCTATCATATCACTGTTTTTTTTTTTTTTTTTGTTTTTTAGATATTTGATATCAAGTTCTGTTTTTACGAACTAATATTTAAAAAAATATTTAGTTTTAAAATAGTTGTTGATTTTGAATTTTTAGAAGGGGAGGATAGTTTTTGGGAATAATTATTGTGCATTCGGGTGGTTATGATTACGTTTTTGAGCTCTATCTTTTATCGCTCATGCGTATTTCAGCTTGCAATTACTTTTAATGCATTTTATGATATAGGGTTTAATTAATGGGCTTTCGGGTGGTTATGATTACGTTTTTCGAGCTGTATTTTTTATCGCTCATGGGTATTTCAACTCGCATTTACTTTTTATGTTTTTTATTGATATAGGGATTAATTATTGTGCTTTCGGGTGGTTATGTTTAAGTTTTTTATTGATATTGGGATCGATTATTTTGTTTTTAGTTCTCATTATAACGTTGCTGGAATAGACATCATTTAGATTTTTTTATTGATTTTTTTTTTTTTTTTTTTATAAAAGGATTAGTGATATTTCCTTCTTTAGCGTCCTGAGTAAGTTTTTTGAACTAAATATTTTATAATGGACCCACTTCCTCACTTGTTCTTACAATTATTTGATATTTTAATTGATGAATCGTTTATTCTATTTTTGGGTGTTCTTATAACATTATTTGAACCTTATTTGTTATCGCTTTTACTCATTTTAAGTTACTGTTCCAATTTCATAAATATTTGATAGAGGGATCGTTTATAGTGTTTCGGGGAATACTAATAGAGTTTATGACATTTTTTTATAGCTAGTTCACATTTTAACATAAATAAAAAGTGATCTAGAACAATGCGCAATCGCAATGTAACATCCAGTTAAAAAAAGTGCAAAAACACAATAAATAATTTTTACTTCAAATTATAACATAATATCTACGGTATGTAGAAATTCCCAAGAGCATAAAATAATAAAGTTCGAAACATGTAATCAGAATCCCCTAAAACAAAAACAAAGAAAGACCGCTCTATCAAAATATAAAATGATATTAGCACTAAGTTTAAACGCGCGCGCTATAGAATAAGCAGTCCAAAAAAAGTTTTTAATAACCACCCAAAAACACATGTATAGATCCCTATAACAATAAAAATATTAGAAGTAAATGCAAGTTCAAATGCGAACAAGCGACAATAAATACAGCTCAAAAAACGTAATTACAAGACCCGAAAATTCAATTAATAACCTATATATCAATAAAAACATTAAAAGTAAATGCGAGTTGAAATACGAATGAGCGATAAAAATACAGCTCGAAAAACGTAATCATAACCACCCGAAAGCACAATAATTAATCCCTATATCAATAAAAAACGTTAACAGTAAATGCAAGTTGAAATACGCATGAGCGATAAAAGATTGAGCTAAAAAAAAGTAATCATAACCACCCGAATGCACAATAATTCATCCCTATATCAATAAAAAACATTAAAAGGAAATTCTAGTTGAAATACGCATGAGCAATAAAAAATACAGATCGAAAAACGTAATCATAACCACCCGAAAGCACAATAATTAATCCCTATATCAATAAAAAACATTAACTGTAAATGCAAGCTGAAATACACATGAGCGATAAAAGATAGAGCTCAAAAAACGTAATCATAACCACCCGAATGCACATTAATTAATCCCTATATCATTTAAAAAAATTAAAAGTAAATGCGAGTTAATATGCACGCGAGCGATAAAAAATACATCTCGAAAAACGTAACTATAATACCCGAAAACACATTAATCATTCCCAAAAACTATCCTTCCCTTCTAAAAATTCAAAATCAACAACTATTTTAAAACTAAATATTTTTTTAAATATTAGTTCGTAAAAAACAGAACTTGATATCAAATATCTAAAAAAACAGTGATATGATATGCCGAAATTATGTAAAAAGTCATAATTTTAATTAAACTAATTATTTTTCAATAAATAAAACGGAATATTTAAGGCTAGAAGTGAAGAAAAAGGTGACATTTGACTTGGAAAAGGTAACATTTGAAATGGAAAAGGTACATTTAAAATGGAAATGGTTACATTTGCTTTGGAAAGGGTTACATTTGAAATGGAAAGGGTTACATTTGACTGGAAAAGGTTACATTTGACTTGGAAAAATTGGCTTAATATTATGTCTGACAAGGTTTAAATGCCGATATTTCAAAATTTATTCCTTTTAAGTACCTTTAATTTTGTTGTTTCTATAAAATTGATTATATCATCTGATTATCATTTCTAAAAAACAGCCAAATATACAAGTTGAATGAATTTAATAATCAACTAAAGAAAAAAAGAGAAAAACATATTTTTTTATGCATGTTTTGAACCTGAAAACAGTAATATAGATACATAACATACCGTTGGAAAGTCAATGATTTTAGAAAAAATGTTATCTCATCCATAACAGTAACAATCTTGTAATCTTAACCATAATATATATGTTGTACATAATACATAATATATAATTTTATACACAATATCTTATACATAATGTTATGGAAATGTTAAAGGAGAGCGATGAAAAGCCGAAAAAACAAACTGATTGCCGTAAGATAATAATATAATAGATTATTTAATAAAACGCATATTTATCTTAAAATTCAATGTAAATAATTCTTTAACAATTGATTTTCGTTTCTGAATTTCTTTTAAAATTCTTAATTGATATAAATAACAATGTGATACCAAAAAATAATGTTTGCGCGCACCCTATTTTTTTATTTAAATTTTGAATTTATATTTACTTAGATTCATAATTTTTAAAATTGCATCTTTCTTTTATTTAGTTTTCTCTCTACTCATATTTTACAGGTGAAGTAAATGATGTCTTGTAGCAGCACTAGTACTCATTGCCTTTGATTTTGGCAGATCGTAATATTTCTCAATAAATCAAAAAAAACAAGATCTTAAATTAATATCATTCCTCACTGTTAGGACAATCATTACCTAAGAAATTTTATTGTGACCATTTCTCGTTGAATGCCCTTAATAGCATGCTATTTATAATAAAACATTATTTTTTGTTCTTAAAAGGATAGGTACTTTCAACTTATCCTTCTATTCATTCCGATTTGATTCCTAAAACTTGTTATAAATTCATACATTTTTAGAATGTTTTTTATATTAAATACTAAACCAGTTTTAATATATATTCAATGCACTGTAGGTTTCAAATTCTTGCACTTATTTCAAGCTAGAATGATTGAATTGCCTATGCATTTGTTTTATCATTAATTTTGCTAATATCTTTTATATATGTTTTATTATATACATTTTCAGGATTATCGACATATATTTCATTTAAAAAAGACTCCAATATGCTGCTTGAAACTTAAACGACAAAACATATAGAAAAATAATATTATATGTAAATATTAATATAATTTTTATTGCTATGAAAAATTTGGGTCTTAAAAAGGATTTATTGATAAAAAAAAATCATTTTTACTTTCACTTACGTATATATGAAATGTATAGTAAGAGAAAGTATTGCGATCGGGAAAATTTTCGAATTCCAGTTTTCAACGAAAATACACATTTTAGGGTCTCTTGAGTCCGAATGACCAAGTCCCGCAAAAAGGTGTGTGTGTGTGTGTACGTGGAAACTCCTGGGCGAAAACGAAAAGTTCTATGAAATTGAAATTTCATATTTAAGATAACTATACGCCCGAGATGTTACAGAATCTTTTTCATCAAAATCAGCTGACCGGAAGATCTACGTTATATTATGCATTTAGCACCTTTTTACGATTTTCTCGAAAACGGCTCTAGCGGGTTTGATTAAACTCCCTATATGGATGTAAAATTAAATGGGCTTTAATATGATGTAGGTTTCATTCTGTTTGAAATAGTTTGACAGGGATTAAATACCGATATTTCTTCATCTCCAGTACCTTTAATTCTACAGATTCTATAAAAATAACTATATTGTCTTTTTACCATTGATAATTAACAGCTAAATGTGCACGTTGAGCGAATTTGATAAACGACTAAAGGAGAAAATTGAACAAATATTTTTTTGTGTTTTTGAACACAAGAATAGTAATATAGATGTATAATATACCGTTGGATAGCTAAAGATTTTAGAAAAAATATTATCTGATACACGGAATCGTAAAGTAAATGTAGAGTAATGAAAAGCCGATAAAACTAACTGATTGTCGTATATAGAAATATAATAGATTGTTTAATAAAACACATGTTTCTATAGATATTCAATTTAAATAATTCTTTAGCAATATATTTTCGTTTATAAATGTATTTAAAACTTCTAAAATTGATTTTAACAACGGAGATAAGTGAAAGTCGTGTGTTGCGTGCACTAGATTTTTATTTTTAAAACGCATACAATTTACTTCACATTGAACAGAACAGTAAATTTATTTAATGTAATAATTAAAAGGAATTAGCCCGGGTGGCGGTCAGTGAATAAAACAATTGAGTAGTTTCAACAATTTATTTTTTGCCAACGTTTCCACCCCCATTGTGGGTCATCATCAGGGCTTTTTTGAGTGGCGATGAGGAATGTGAGAGTCACCTGGAGGTGTAGAAGTGATGGCTTGTAAAGATGACGTTGTCTGATGCTGTTGAAATGTGTATAGTATATCCTGTTTGCGATTTTTTATTCTGGTGCTGCGGCGGAGAGTTGGGATTGATGTATCTTTTTCTCCTTCCCGTGTTCTTTTCATCATAGTGGATATAATTAGTTGACCGTTGAGAATTACTAAAGGGGATTAGTCCGAGTGGCGGTCAGGTAAATTATGTCTACTAGAGCTAAATTGATAATAATTCGCTGACAGGATATACTATTCACATTACAACAGCAGACAGCCTTATCTCTACAAGCCACCACCTCTACACCACAGGTGACTCTCACTTTCCTCATCGCCACTCAACCAGCTCAAAAAAGCCCTGATAATGACCCATAATGGGGGTCGAAACATTGGCAAAAATAAATTGTTGAAACTAATGAATGGTTTCATTCACTGACCGCCACCCGGACTAATTCCTTTTAATGATTCTTAACGCTCAACTAATTATATCCACTATAATGTAATAATTATTAACCCTATTAATTTATTATTATGACGGAAAGATGAATGTTTTTTGTTATCTGGATTCCATGTATATCAAAACGTTAGACATGAACTTTTAATGTGGTTTATTTCTATTTCGGCACATTGCAAAGTTTCAGTAAAGACAATAATAAATCGAAAATCCATATGGAGTTGTGGTAATGCTTACTTTTTTAAGTTCATTGTGCCAATAAAATGGACAATGTTTTATGCTTATTAAGCTATTAAGAATCATATATTTTCTAGAAAACACTTTAATATAATCGATATTTGTATGAATTTTAAAATTTTTAATTTTCTCCGAGTAATGGAATAAAGAGCCTTAAGTACTGTGAGAGACACAAGGGACTTCAATAAAAATTAGTCTCAAGTGAATTTGTATTCAGTAGCGCGACATTTTAAAATGCAAGACCCATTCGTTGCCTCCTGTCGGCCCCTAACAAATCGTTAATTCAATCAACAGATATCGATTACTTTTTATCCAGAGTCGAGTGTTATTATTGTGTTATTTGTAATATATTAAAACCTGTAAATTATTACAAAGTGGTTTATTATCTTTCAAATTACATGTATATAATTGTCCCAGAATAAATAAAGAATTTATTATTATTATTATTATATACAATTTTCAAGGTTACTAATCATGCCGAATATTAAGCTGTAAAATAAGTTTGTAGCTTTTTTTTTTCTTATAATTATTTTTACTTAAAATTCTTGTAATTATATTTAATCAATTAACTGATTCGGATATTTAGTACACAAATAAAATATTTTCGATCAATTTTAATATCCTTGACTTGACGGTCATCACCAACAGTTGAAGGACCGCTTTACGTTTTCAAAGTCAAAATTTCCGAGTCTGAACCGATCAAAAAACCCACAGACGGTGCTTTCTCCTAAGGCATCATCACCATACGCACTGAAAATTTTGTAAAAACAGTAATAAAGTGATGATCATAGAATATTGAACGGTAAATCGGTAAAAATGAGGAAGGAACCGCGTATAAAATAATTGTAATGAATATAAACGATCTTCAAATTTAAGTTATAATATTAAATTTTATTTGCTTAAAATATTGGTTAGACAAGTTTAGGTCTACACGGAATGGAGACAAGCTCAAAATAAATAAATATGTAAATTATAATCATAATTTAGTTGTAGATAGTTTCGCCATTTATCATAGTGACAAAGTAGATCACATGTGTTTTTAAAGATTATGTAGGTTTCATGTGATCTCTGACTGTTAGCTTCTAGATAGAGTAGAAAGGGACTTTTTATTCAATTCTACTATTTTAGGTAAGTTGTTTATATGTTCATTCTGTTTGTATGTATCTACTTTTGTATATTGTTATCAATAATAAACTACTATTTTAGAATCGTCTAAAGTCTACTTTCTTTAAGAATTACAAATATATATATATATATATATATATATATATATATATATATATATATAATGTGTGATATAATGTTAAATAAATAAACCGAGAATAAAGAAAACAAAACTATTTAGTAGAAAAAATATTTTATGATGCTACAACCGTTATCTAAAGCTATAAAGATGAGTCAGCTTTTGTTTTAGTTCCAACGAAGCCCGATAATACAAGTCCATAGGATGGATAACTTTTAGTAGTAAATATTTATCATTTATTTTTAAAAAACTTTTTTTTTTAATTTTTATAGCCTGAAACGATATCGCAATATTCCATCAGGTCGTGAGTATATATTTAACCTCAAAATTATTTGTTTTGAAAACAAATGAAACTACATCGGAAAGTTGGTAAGACAAAACTAGGGTTTATACATAAACCGACATTTTAGAAAACCGGTTTGCGAATAGTAATTTTTCCAGGAAACCGGTTTTAACCTGATTCGATTTTTTTATTAAAAAACATTACTGGAATATTCTGTAATTCAGACAAATACGTTTACCAGAAAATTTAGAGTAATTAAAAGCAGTTTCAGGCTGAAATAATTTACTGTTTAATTTGTTATGCAATTTATTAAAACAAAGAAATAATAGTTGACCAGAATTAAATAACTTTAAAAAAATTGTTCCTTGTTTATGCATAATTTTCACTATAGGGATGTAAATATTTTTATAATAGTGGAACGAGTTATTCAGCAAAGGGTTCGAATAAATAAAAACAATATATTTTTATAATAACTATATTATTTTTTTTTTAAACAATGTTATTAGATAAAGATGGATATTTATTTAAAAAATTAGAAAATATATAACTGTGTATTATATAATGTAAATTATAATCAAAGCCGAAAGACAAGAGTAAATAAAGTTTATCCATACATACTTATTAAAATCAATTTCAGTTTTAAAGACAATTAAGCAAAGGAGTATTTTATATTCATGGCAATTTTAATGTTCTATTTATTTTTTGTTTAATGAAATATGATTTCAGAAAAAAAAAGACGTCTATCGATTTACTATTTAGCTGTATCCTTAGTTTATTTACAAAATTCCCCGAAATATAAAATACCCTCTCACTTGCAACCCAAATAGGCTAACTCGTTTTTAAAGCCTGATTATAAGAATTTATATTTTTATAATATTAAAATATGTTACCTACTTACCTTTTGTATAATATCATCTATATCAAATATCGAACAATGGAACTGAACACTGAATTTATGAACTGTACATAAAGAAGCCAGAAGAGAAACTGATATAAAATCAAAATTAATTGATCCAATAGACAAAACACACCGTTTCTTGAAATCATATCCGCAATGCAAGAAGCAAACTACTTGACACGGTGTTTTCATCAATCTTGTATATTTAGCTATATTTGTCATTTTAAATTTTATTTGAAGTGTTATTCATACATTGAAAACCGATATTTACTACTAAAAAAAACGGTTATCGTATTACATAACTTTCTCCAAAAATCCGATTTTTAAAAACCGACAAACTCTAGACAAAACGTTCTTTTAAAATCAGATTTGAATACAAAAAAATAAAATAAAAAAATATGGTGCTGGCAACACACGACTTTCACTTACCTTGACTTTTAAAATTAATTCAAAAACTGAGTTTCAAGTTGATTTTAATGAAACTTGTATTCATTTTCGTTAAAACATATGATTTAGATTGAATAATATAACTATATTAAATTGTTAATCAGTAATAAGGTTATTTCCTATTCGTCACTTTGTATTACTTTTGACAAGTTTGTGTATCAGATAATTTTTTTATAAAATATTTAGCTTTCCAACGGTATATCGTACGTCTATATTACTGTTCTTAATATAAAAAACAAAAACCTACATAAAAAAATAGTTTACTCTTTTATCCTTTAATAGTTCATCAAATTCGTCCATCTTGTATATTTAGCCGTCCTCTATAAAGTTAATCTTTTGGAATGTACAAAATTAAAGATTGTTTAGAGAATTTTGTTTTTACATTTCAGCATTTAAACCCCGTCAGATTATTTCAATCAGAATGAAACCTATATGATATTAAAGCCCATTAAATTTTACATCAATATAGCGGTTGTAAACAAAATAGTTCCAGTCGTTCCCTGGAAAATTCCTAAAAAGGGGCAAGATTTTGATAAAAAAGTTGCTGTGAAATCTCGGGCGTATAGTTACCTTAAATATGAAATTCCAGTTTAGTACAACAATTTGTTTATGCGCTTGACTTACTACACACACTTCTTTTTTGGGCACTTGGTCATTTAGACTCAGGGGATCCTAAAACGTGTTTTTCCGGTGAAACTCGAATTTGAAAGTTTCCACGATCGCTATACTTTCCTTACTTTATTTTGGTTATATGTCAGTAAAAGCAATAAACCACAGTAGCAGCATGACGCTATTTTTTTTTTTCTTTTGGATTAATTAAGTTCATGATGTTATTGTATTTTCAATTTAATGTTTAGGTTTACTTAAAAATAAAGCTTCTAAATATGATTTCTGAACCATTTTTTTCTCTTCACCTTAATGTCATGGACCAGTCGAGATAATTTCAATTAATCTCATTGTATTAATAATCTATAGTTAATAAATCCATCAACAGTGAATTTTTAAAAGCAATAATAATAATAATTATTATTATTATAGGTATATACGACTATAATCGGTATTTCAATCTGCTTCTCTGATTTCACATTTTATTGAGAATAGTAATTTTTTTTTTGGGGGGGGGGGGAGGGGAGGAGGGGCTAGACGTGGGTGATATCAAGGTGGGTGAATTTTTGGTGAGACAAAAAAAAAATATTTATTTATTATTTTTTTTTCAAAAGAGATATTTTGGACTAATATAATTTATTTTCATGAAAGGAAAATCGGAAAACAAAGATGTTCATTAAATAAAAAGGTGACCTCGTTTTATTTAAAAATAAACTGTTATTTCTTAGCTCATGAGTCATTTAATCAAAGCTCCGTTTTTACAATGCCTTATCGGTTCTCAAGAGTTTTTGTCTGATATAGATAAAATAGTGTGACTTTCGGAAAGTGTCAGTACTAACAAAGGTGTAATTAAAAAGCTTTGTTCTCATAAATTATAAAAACTAAAACATATCATCAGTTCTGTGATGTTTAGATCGTATATATATATATATATATAATATATATATCATTTATATATACTATATATATATATATATATTTAATATATATATATATTATATTATTATATATATATATTGGCTTCAATAATAAACAAGTTTTGGTGGAATCACGTTTCTTCTAATTTGTGACTTTAATATATAGATAACTTTTTTTCTCTATTTATCGCGCTTTACTGATTCTAAAACTCTGTAGACAAAAATAACAGAGTTATGGCCGTATATAAAATCATTACAATCATTTGTGTTATTTATTTTTTTGTTTTGTAATCAATAGCGGCATAATGATTCTAAAATTCTACTTAATTTTTTTCTCTATGTTCTAAAATTACAAAGAAGCGCCAGATTTCAATTTTCCCTTCTTTTTTTATTATTATTATAGTTATTCAGATTCTACTTATCTTGAAACGTAATCCCTCATTTTTTTTTTATAAATTTTAATTTTGGTCAATTACAAAGGTTCATTATTGAAAATAATAAAGTAAAATGTTATATCATATATAGGACGTACGAAATATCAATACTTCCATAAATATGGGAAACTATGAATTTTAAAATATGAAATATGGTGAATAAATATGTACACATATCTCTATGTGAGAAAAAATGTGTTAGGTGAGATGTAAATGGCCTAAAATTTAGGCCTAAACGTTGTTACAATGATCACTTAATTAAAGTGTTTAGAAGACTGCACACATAATTAACTTCTCCTCGATCTCTACATACAGTCAACCATTCTTACATCATTGAGCTGGTGAAATTTATTTTAAGTATATTGAATACAATGTACGCTGAGTGATTCGTGCACCAGGTTTTCGTTCTTTCTTTTTATCTTACAAATAATAAAATTAATTCCTATCCAAACTAAAGTATTATTTAAGAAATCGTTTGAGTCTAAAATAAGAAAAAAGTACGAAGTTTTACTTATTTTTACAATTTCTCCCAAAACTCCAAATGATGTAAGTTTTATTCTGATTGATATAGTCTAACAGGGCTCAAATGGCGATAGTTAAAATTTTCTTCATCTTAACTATCCTCAAGTTTGATGATTCAAAAAAAAGAAAACATATCATTTTATTAATATTGAAAAAAAAAAAACATATACTTAATAACGTATATTTAACATACAGTTTGAACGAATTCGATAAGCAACTAAATGAGAAAAGAGCAAATATAAAAATATTTCATTATATAATTTTTGTATTATTTTTTTTTAATTAAGAACAGAAATATGGAGATAAAATATACCGTTGGAAAGCTGTTAAATATGGAAAAATGTTATCATATATACAACGTTGTATAATATAATGCAGCCTGATGAAAAACGGATATAACTAGGATTATTTTTTTTCTTCGTAAATATTGTATGAATTTTTAATTGATCACTATTATAAATGTTGTAATTGTAATATCACTCAGTAAAACACAAAATAAAATAATTATAAAACAAAAACTTATTATATAGCTTGAAACACATGTTTCCATCGAAACTCAACGTTTTTTTTTTTGTTTTTTTTATTGTTTTTTTTTTCTAACTTCATTTAGAAGCTCATAACTTGATTCAAACAACGGAAGTAAATGAAAGTTGTGTGATGTGCGCACTGGAGTTTCATTATATACAATGTATTGAACTCCTCCAAGCGGAGCTCATACCGATCCCCCTTGTAAAAAACATTGATCCCTTCATCAGAGCCTTGTATAGAAAGGCGCTGAATAATGTTGGACACGTAACTGGGTCATGAGACGATAGGTGCCAACCAATACCTGCTGAGAGCTGAGATCATTTCAACCAGTCTTCTCAAGATACATAATTCATTACGGTTCTTCTGCCCTGAGTCTCCTAGCAGTCCGCCATCTTCTAGTTCTTGTTAGTGCAGGGTCCAAGTATACTAAGGAGGAGCAAGTCAGTAAATGGTCACGTCATCTTATAGCCTTGTCCGGATAATAATACAGGGCTACCTACGCTTTTAAATATAATAATAAGTCTAGCGAACCCTACTATCTCTGCTGAAACATTACCTCTACAAAGTTGGATGTAATTAGTTGACCGTTGAGAATTACTGGAAGGAATTAGTCCGGGTGGCGGTCAGGTAAATTATGTCTACTAGAGCTAAATTGATGAAAAATCGCAGACAGGATATACTATCCACATTTCAACAGCAGCAAACAGCCTTATCTCTACAAGCCATCACTTCTACACCCCCAGGTGACTCTCACTTTCCTCATCGCCACTCAAAAAAGCCCTGATAATGACCCTAAATGGGGGTCGAAACATTGGCGAAAAATAAATGGTTGAAACTACTAAATGGTTTCATTCGCTGACCGCCACCCGGACTAATTCCTTTTAATAATTCTTGACGCTCAACTAATTATATCCACTATAATATAATAATTATTAACCATATTCCTTTATTATTATGACGGAAACATGAATGTTTCCGTTATCTGGATTATATGTATATTAAAACGTTAGACATCAACTTTTAAGATGGTTTATTTCTATTTCGGCACATGCAAAGTTTCAGTTAAGATAATAATAAATCGAAAATCCATATAGAGTTGTGGTAATGCTTAAATTTTCAGTTTGTTGTGCCAATAAAATGGACAATGTTTCATGTTTTTTAAGCTATTAAGAACTATAGATTTTCTAGAAAACACTTTAATATAATCGAATTCGTATGAATTTTAAAATTTGTAATTTTCTCCGAGTAATGGAATAAAGAGCCTTAAGTACTGTGAGAGACACGAGGGACTTCAATAAAAATTAGCCTCAGGTGAATTTGTATTACTAAACTAGGTACCTAGTTTCCGTTCTCCCACCATGCGCCTTGATGTGACCCACAAAGGGGGTCGAAACGTTGGCAAACAATAACTAGTTGAAACTATTTAGTTGTTTCATTTAATGACCGCCACCCGGACTAATTCCTTCCAATATTACCTCTACAAACTTTTCAAACTCTTTCACTTACCTATATATGAAATATATAGTAGGGGAAAGTATTGTGATCGAGAAAAGTTTCGAATTCCCGTTTTCAACGGAAATACACGCTTTAGGGTCCTTTAAAACTGAAATTTCATATTTAAGACAACTATACGCCCGAAACGTTACAGAAACTTTTTCATTAAAATCAGCTGACCGGAAGATCTACTTTATACCATGCATTTTGCACCTTTTTACGATTTTGGAAAAATCTACTGTTTCAGGATCGAATCTCTGAGTCACAAAGGATATTAATATTATTATTATTTTTTGAACCAGTGAACTATAAACCTACTGTAACTCAGAAAACTCATTTTAGCGCAGAAATAAAGGTCTTCCAAAAACTCTATCTAAGTAACTTCGTCTTTTTACAAACTTAATATCCAGCGCTCTTAAAATTGTGCTCCAAACAAGAATTTATTATCTGAATTACCTTCATTTTTAATCTTCTTTATTATGATCATGCTTTCTTTTTCCCCTGAAATAAACTTTTTTACATGAGATTTATCGAGAGAAACATATAAACCGCAAATCGTCTGTGTATTTATTTGTTATTTATCCGTTTCACGTTACTTTCATCCTATTGGGTTGTTTCACATGAAATGTCCGTTTTTATAGTTTCTGAAATACATAAAGGATTTTGCAGGTATCTGTTGTTTTCTTCCGAATGTTAATATATATAAAAGTAAACAGTTACTAATCTTCTGTCTTTGCATTATAAACATTAGCTTCCAAATCAATTACCCACTTTTTAGTATGCCTCCAAATATGAACATGAAAACATGCGATTTTCGAGTAATATTTTTGTACGAGTTTTAACTCGGCCATTCAGCAGCTGAGGCAGCTAGAAATATTTGCAAGATGTTTAGGGAAGGGAGTGTTAATGGACGGACTATTCGCCGTTGGTTTGCTAAGATTTTAGCTGGGGATACCGACATGGAAAACTTGCCCCGAGGAAGACCTCCGTCGGTAATAGACAACGATATCCTCAAACATACAGTAGAAGGAAACCCCTACCAAACAGTTAAAGGACTTCAGCACAACTAAATGCAAGTGTATCTACTGTTTCCAGGCATTAAAAGAGTATTGGGAAATTAAAATAGCTCGATACATGGGTATCTCATGATCTCACTGAGCGGCAAATTTCAAAAGATACCGCGCAAAAATTTAAAGAACTGGGCTACGAAGTTCTTCCGCACCCACCATATTCTCCCGACTTGTCTCCCACAAATTACCACCTGTTCAGGAATTTAGACAACTTCGTCTAAAGAAAAATTTCCACTTGATCATCATTTTAAAAAAAAAGTGAGCTTTTAGATTTTGTTTCACTTCAAAGCTCAGAGTTTTTCAGTTCGGGGATAAAAAAGTTAGTGCCACGTTGGGAAAAATGTGTAGAAAAAGAAGGTAAATACTTCGAATAAAATTATCTTGTTTTCATATCGTATTTTTAATAAAAATACTTTACCTTGAAAACGGACATTTCATGTGACACAACCCAATATCTTGGCTAGGCATACGATGACAAAGTGGGAATCCTACATTTTGCGAATCTAGTTATACCATTATTTCACTTACCCTTCGAGGGACGGTATAACCAAGGATTATCAATCGCTTCAAAAAATCCTGTTATTTTTGCCACTACACCACAGTTGACCCCTGATGTATTTGTTTGTTTGTTTTTTTATTTAACGTAACTTTATGCTACTATGGCTAATCGGACGATGCTACAGTGGGAGTCCTAAATTTTGCCTATCCAGGTTTTATTAGGATAGGGATCTTTAACGAGTACCTGACATCGCACAGGCTCGGGACCACCTTTTAACGTCCCCTCCGAAGGTTGGCGTAACTAAGGATTTTTTACTCCCATTAAAAAATCCTAGGACCACCTGCGGGTTTGAACCCGTGACCTTTAGCATGGGAGGCTGTTACGCTAGCCACCCAGCTACAAGTGATCCCTGATGTATTTGTAAATTATTGTTTATTTCTATCGGGTTCTGAATGTTCTTCTAAATGCGTTATGTATAACCTAAAATTAAATTTATTTGTGAAGAATGATAGATACTAAATACTAAGCTGAAATTTAAAATTGAAATTCTTTTACAGAAGTGTAATATTACAAATCCATATGGACACCTTTAGGTGCACTGGTAAGACGATGTAAATAAAACTTTAATTAATATACTACCTTGATATTACAAAATAGAATACTGGAGATTTATAAAGATCCCAGAATCGTTCACTATCGAAGTATTAAGAATCGAAAACATAGCTGCGTATGGATAAGCCTATTGTGCCGATAGTGGAGCCATCATACTTTCCCGATCATAGGGGCCGTGGCAGCTCTCGCCTCTTCTAGGCAGGAACAGATTTATTCTGAAGGCAGTGGATAATGGAGGACGGAGAAAAGGGAGTAATTTCTTTCAGAATATCCAATGTACAGGATCCCTCTGCTGCCTATATCGCATCTCTATCAATCAATAGAATAATGCTTAAAAAACATCTGATTTTTTTTTTTTTTTTTTTATCATTCACTTACCTATATATAAAATATATTGTGAGAAAAAATATTCGAATCGTGAACATTTTCGAATTTGAGTTTTTATAGGAAATAGTTCGAAAAAAATAATTTTTATATAACTGAAATTCCATATTTTAGAATGATATATGAGACGTTGATTTGCAAAAGGTACTAAATGACATTTTTTATGAAATTGATATTTTGACATATTTGTATTCTCATCATTTAGTTTTATCAAAATCTTATATTTGATTTTATCTGATGAATACTTAAGTCCTTTAAAAACGCTAATTAAAAATGCCACTATTTTTTAAAGGTACTAATTACACATTTAGTTTCGTTCCAAATCATATTATTTATTATTTTTATTTATTTGACAACAAGTAATATACAAATGCCTTTAGGCATAAAATCATATTATAGCATTCCATTCCAAAAGTTTAATATGGATTTAATAGATTCTGATGCGAAAATAATCAAATAAGTTGTTAGAATAATAAAGTGATGAGAGATTTTCGCGCTTACTGGAAAATATCCAAGAATGGATGTAGCGGGGTAGAGCGGGGCTAGTTGAGCATAGGGGCAAGTTGGGCAATTGAAATATCTCGCAAACTATTCACCGTACGCATAGGCATCTTATGGCGCAAAGAAAGAGTCGTGGATAATCACGACGCGATAGATAATGGCGGCTGGATGGACGAGTGAAGCCCTCGTGTGTTTTGTTTATTTTGTGACCAAAATGTAAAAACGTTGTTCATCACAGGTTTTCGTCTATATTAGTCAATTTGTATTTGTTTTTAATCAGGTGAGTGTTAATCTTTCAAAGTAGTAATGTACTTTTGATATGTGAAGTTGTTTTGGGTATATCTTTTATGATTTTTTTATAACCTCGCTTTTTTTTTTTAGAATTCCGGGTTGGAGTTAGTTGAGCTAAATTTGCTCAACTTATCTCACGACTCAAACAACTTAAGTAATGAATGTTTTATTTTTTGTTAGGATGCGAACTTACTAAGAGAAGACTACAAGAGTTATTAATTGCAACAGTGACAATTATCATTAAGTTCCAAAGAACTGTTTAATATTTTCTTAAGATATAAACTTCATGAGTAATAATATAAATATTTAAGTCTAATTTTAAATAGCATGACTGGATCTAATGTTGAAGTTAATCTTAAGGTACGTTAATTTTTTATTAATTCTAGTTTTGGTTAATTATTCAAAGAAAATTACTTTAAATTTTGTCGTTCTGTCACTAAAATACAATAAATAAAGAGCTAATTGTTAAACACATATTTTACTTTATTTCTAGTCAAAATTGAACCCATGGTTTGGTTAGACATTCTTAGTGCTCAACTTACCTCACCTATGGGGTACATTGAGCAAACTTGACTTCCTGGATTTAAAAAAAATGAAATGAAAAGCGATTTTATTCTGGGACGAGTAGTCCCCAAGGAATAACAAGAAAAGTACAGTGTACATGATAATTGTCTGTTCGTTTAAAACTTCAGTTTAACAATAAAATATGGATTTTGTGACAATGAATAGTATCATCTATAGATTTTAAATATTACATAGGCTGGGAAGATTGATACTTTAGGAGATGGAGAAATATTTGGTGTTTGAAAGTGGACAATGATAAGGATTTACGAATGGATACAGGTAAGGAATTCCAAAATAGGGTATCACGAATAACAAAGGATTTTTTGAAGGAGACGGATCTGTGTGAAGGTATATCGAAGTTTATGGGTTGGGATCTGAATGAGTGTTTACTGAATGGACAGAGGAACAAGTGGTAAGCATATCAAGAATCTAAGGAGGTTTTTTAGTTTTCAAAAATCGGAAGGGACAGACACTTGTAGGTATTGCCTACGGAAAGAGGGATAGAGCCAATTCAACTCAGTATACCTTCTAGAAACATAGGAGCGTCTGGGGATTCCACATGTGAATCTGATAAAACAATTCATAAGTCTTTTGAGGCTCAAATCGAATTTCTCATATACGAATATACCATATACGAGGCAACCGTAGTCAAACTGGGGCAATATGAGCGAAGAGACGAGTAACATACGGGTTTTAGGTGGGATTGAATCACGATATCTTAGAAATTGTTTTAGGATAGCGTTGGATTTTCGGGTGATTTGAGAAATATGATTGCTCCAAGATAGATTCTGAACAATAATGACTCCGAGATTTCTTACTGAGGTGTGGAAGTGGATAGGTATGCTATTGAGGTAAAGGAGTGGATAATATAGAAGCGAATTTACAAGGTTCTTGGAACCGATGAGAATGGCTTTGGTTTTTCCTGCATTCAACTTCAAATCATTTGTTGTAGCCCATGCGTTGATGTTTGTCAATTTCTTGTTGAAGTTTTTGGATAGCCTTTAGCATTTCGGAAGGATGGAAAGAAAGATAGATTTGCAGATTTTGAGTGGCGGATGCAGTCAGGGAGGTCATTAATATGGATGGAGAAAGAGTTGGTGAGAGTGAGGATCCCTGAGGAACACCACGTGTTAAGGCAATGGAGGAGGAAGGAGGTTCATTTGGTATCATGACGGTTTGAGATCGATAGGATTAAAAAGAAATAAACCATTTTAGAACGCTGTTTGATATTTGAAGGTTTTGGTGTTTGGAAAGAAGGGTGTTATGATAGTGGTGGTTCTTTAATTTTACTTCTGACAAAAAAATTAATGTAGACACTTCTGCTAAGGAATATATTACGAATCCCCCTAGCCACTTAAAATCCCATTGAGACTTATCATTAAAGAGCTATATCCGCTCAAGTGAAAAATTGCTCAACTAGCCCCGTTCTACCATACCTCCCAAGGTTCCCAACAACATCTCATATGTTTGAAATGTTGAAATGTGAACAGCAACTTTTTCATCTAAATCGGCCAAACTGAAGAGCCAAGTTATATTACTATATGAAATTATAATTTTATTTTGAGCTTATAGGTTTTTTGATAATGTTAATTTCTTGGGCTAAATAATTAACTTACAAAACCACGCATTAGAACTGGGTTTAAGGATCATTAAAACGAGATTTTTTTCGCCACGACATCGAACGGATTCGTTTCATTTGTTTTGTTTCAGTTTCTATTATTCAAAGCATTGCATTATTAGTTAGTAGATAGCCGGTATAGAGCTGGTTCGTGGAGGGAGGTGATGAAATAGTAGCCCTGAAGGTTTTGTACGTCACAATGATTCATGTGTTTGATGTCGAGGATCCTTCATAATCCCGCTGTTCGCTCTGAAATGACAAACGCTTTTCCAGTCCTGAGCTTTGTTCGTCTCTCTCAGTTATTTTGTTAGTTCTCATGCTTGCTTCATTCGAAAAGGAAAAAAAAACAAAACTTTTTACAACTTAAAACCTTTCATTTACTTTACATATATCCTTTTTCAATTCATTCCTACTTAAATGCTAATTCATATAATGTTTGTAACTATATGTCCCACTGTATGTCCTATGAACTTAGTAATATAAAAAAATAAGGGCGCGACATCTATAGATTTTTGTTATTAAAATAAATTAAAAAAACTTTAAAATAAATTGAGGGTTGAGAGTTAAATTGAGTTTCAATAGAAACGTGTGTGTGTTTCATGTGAGTCTTTTATCTACACTAGTGAACCCGCCTCTGCTTCGCAAGAGTGCAATTTGAATAAAGTGTCACTTATTTTTTTTTTAAATCTCTGCCTGGCCGATTTAGAGTTTATCGCTTTGGACGTTTTAGCTTATTCTTAAACAAAAAGTGCATTAGCAAGGGAAAATCACTGCGGAAACAAAGAATTGAGGTAAAATTTTATATATGGAAAATGGAAAATACCGCTTAAATGCCGATATCTCAAAATTCCTTCTAAAGTACCTACATTTTGTAGATATTATAAATGTGACTATATAATCTGATTAGTATTGCTAAAAAACGGGTTAATATATAAGTTGATTAAATTTGAAAAATAACTAATGGAAAAAACTGAAATAATCTTTGTTAATGCAATTTTTTGTTTTTGAACATAAGAACAGTAATATACCGTTGGAAAGCTAAAGATTTTAGAAAAAAATATTATCTAATGCAAAAGGTTGTAAAAGTCAATAAAGAGTGATGAAAAGCACATAAAACTAACTGATTATTTTAGTTTATAATATAATTGATTTTTTAATAAAACACTTGTTTCTATAGAAATTCAATTTAATTAATTCTTTAATAGTTTCACTAATTTTTATGTCTCACTGTATTTGAAAATTCTTTAATCGATTTCTAAAACGGAGGTAAGTGAAAGTCGTGTGTTGCCCGCACCAGATTTTTTATCTTGGAAAATATATTTTTTTAACTTTTTCTGAAAATCTCCAACATTTTTTTCCGTAAAAATCACTCAAGCTGTTCATGAGCAGACAATTCTTTTCGTTCTTTATTTCCCCTTCTATAACTTTCCTCCCATAAGGATTATTGTGCTAAAAATGTGCAAAAGTTGGTTTCTCAAAGATCTAAATCAATGGTATGAATTTGACTCTGATATACAGGGAGGCAGGAGGAGTCCATGTTTCACATGCTTATTCTCTATTCGATCAAGAAAAAGATAAAAATTAAAAATGCCTAATTCGCCATCCGGTGTTCAATGAAAATTTATGGTATTTCCGCTTATCGGTCGCAAGATTGTTAAGAAGGGTTTGGATGATTGGAGAAGAGGTGGGTGAACACGGCACGCTATTGGAAGGCACGCCATCCAGTTAGCCGCCTTCGTAATGAGGGATAAGAAGCAGGCTACGAGATCCATTAGCAATTACCAAGCTTGCTCACTTCAAGGTTAACTATCGCATTTAACCACTTCTTCAAGTGGTTTTAACCTTATCGGGACGACCTTATAAGCCAACTCCTCACAAAAAACATGAAATATATGCCCTAATATTTGAAATAAAATACAATATGATATCCAATAAAATTTTATAATATCCTATGATGATAAAATATATATATATATTTTTTTTTAAATCAACAACAATTTGTATTGAGTAAAATTACAATCTGTCCCAATTTGGACATTAATAGTAGTGCTGAAAGATATCATACATACTACATTCATACAATATTTACACAGTATAAAATTACAATAAAATATATACACAATAATGAATTAATACAATAAAGTCAAGAATTCACTTATACCTATATACACATACACACACTCATACATACATCACATTAAGTGGAGAATCTAGCCAGTGCTATAACTTCAATATATTTACAAAAGGTCGCGGGGCCACTGCCGTTTCAACCTTCTAGGTGGGTTGTATGGATGAGTGGAGCTGGATAGGGATTGAGCTAGAGGATTAGGATGATGAATGAGGTTCTGGTGGAATTTAGAAAATTTGGATGGAATTAGGTCTGAAATAAAAGGAACATTAAGGTCGTGGTGCAAGGTATAGTTGGAGACATAATATGGAGCATTTACTATTGTACGGAGGACTTTAGATTGAAAGGATTGAATGCGTTTGATATTAGATAAATTATTAAATACGCTAAAACAAAATATACTTTTATTTCGCAAAATCTAGTTTATTTCACTTTCCTTATTTCACTTTCCTATTCATGAAATATATATTTTAAAAAATATCGTAAAAATATTCGAATCGTTAATTCAACGGAAACCACGTTTTAAGTCTCTCGAATCTTGGTGACTATATCTGTTTGTTTGCTTAAACATTTGTCGTCCCTTTTAAGTTTCAGTGGGAGTCTTTAATTTTGCCGATCAAGGTTTAATTAGGATAGGGATCAGTATTTAAAACCTGGCATAGCTCAGATTCAGAACCACCGTTTTAAGTCCCCTCCGAAGACATAAATATTATTATTTTATTAATTAACTTTTTATAAAGGCGTAAATCACTTTCGGTCATTTTCGGACGGCATAATTACTCGTAATAAAAAATGACTAAGTCTTTTCATATCGGTTCTGGTTTCAGGCCAATTAAAAATGATTCGGGGTGGCTGAGATAGTTCGCCACTGCGTTGCCCAGTAATCACGTAATTATAATTACGAGTTCTCGTCTCGGTCCAGGAAGCTTTTATTTCGGCTTTAATCCACGCCTTCACCTCCCTGGGCCTATAGTATAGTAAGTCTAATTTAAAGGCAGGACGTCGTACATAACTAAAATTATATTTAAGAAAATGCCAATATTTAAGACATATGCCTCGGATGTTACACCAACAATTTCTCAAAAACCAAACAACCAAAAAAGCCACATTATACAACGCTTTGAGATAATTTTATTACCAGAAAAGTGACTTCCTTTTATAAATTTCGATTATAGGATTGGATCCAAAACAGGATAGGATCAGGATCTAAGACAGAAGTTTAAATTAGCTTATTACATATATGTATTGAAGATAAAAGAGCTTGTCTAGTAAGTGCAGAAATTGACGAAAACGAGGTTTTATAAACTTCTAAAATTGTAAAAGTTGTGTGATAGTCGCACAAGTGTTTTTGTTCGAGGCCATCTTAAAGATCACCCGCTACCCCATCATCATAAAGACACCCCCTCAATGGCCTAAAGTAGGAAAGAGATAAGCCTAAGCCCTTAGGAGACGATATACAACAGTTAAGGCCTTAGTTAGGATGAAGCCCCCTGTTATGTATTCAACAGGCGCACTCCACACTCACCCTTGGAGGGCTCAGCGCCGACACATCTAATAGACCTCTCAGTTTAGATCAATTCCCAACGGCCGCTATATTAGGCTGGATATTGCTTCTCTCTCCGATTTTTCCCCTTTTTTCTTCAGTTATTTATTTCGTTGCCAAAGATTCAGGGGCAATATCACTCAATAACGAACGAACAATCTTGAACGAGAAATCAATCTAATATTTCCTAGTCTCAATCGGAAACTCAATTTATATATATATATATATATATATGCCTTTAATTAAATTGATAATTATAGAGTATGCCGATTTGCTACTTTTTACCTTACATAAGACCCAAAAATATTAAATTTGAATGACACTTTCGCAGACATTTTTTGGTTTATTTACAAACTCCCTGGCCGCTTCTTCCGGTTTATCTCATTGATTGATAAATATTAATGATATATTTTTTATAACATATTTATTGATATCTACAACTGTATTACAAAAAATATATCAAGTAAATGTGATGATTATATAGAAAAATATCATGAATTACACGTAGAGACACAACCCAGTGGCAGCACTCTAAAAATATTTTAAACTAGAAGGTCTCGTGGTCATCTTATTTTTAGACGCCTCGGAGGATTGTCAGAGATCGAAGAGGAAGCAAGGATTGAAACTAATGAATTGGAGTGGGAATGGAGTTTGTCATGGAAGGAATGGTACCTGGTTCGGGCTAAGTCAGCAACACATGGAATATTAAGGTGTTTATGAATGAGTTTGTTTGTGTCAAAATAAGGAGAATTGAGGATATTCCGAAGGATTTTGGATTGTAAGGATTGGATACGAGAAGAATTCGATGATTTAGTAGAGCCCCATAGCTTTACTCCGTAGGTCCATATCGGTCTTATGAAGGTAATATAGATGAGCCTTTTGTAATAAAGTGGAAGGTTTGAGCGTTTCTTCACTAAGTGTTGAAGTAGTCGGAAACGTCGGGCAGTTTCTTGTCGTTTTAGTCTTGTATAAGTATTCCAAGTAAGACGTTTGTCGAGATGGAGTCCTAGGTATCGGATCTGTTCAACAAGGAATAGGGGAGAGTTATTAAAGAATACTGAAGGGCAGGAAGTCTTAGGTTTACGACGAAGGGTAAAAGTAATTTGGTGGGATTTGTTGGAATTAATTTTTATCCTCCAGTTCTGACACCGGGTTCTGCGCATGCGCAAGAGTATAGCGGTCATCTTTCAAATCGGCTCTTGGATTTCTTGCTTTTTCAGTTGGATATCACTTCAGAAAAGTCTTGAAAACATCACCAGGCTTCAGGATAACAACAACAGTAAATATTGGAGCAAACAACGGTAAGTTGGGTTACAATTTACACTGTAAAGTGAATGCTGAGTCACCTCTTCATATCAGCTGATTGCCAATAGCTAGGCAAGGCTGGTCTTGCTTAACTTTTCTTAAGTTATTTTTTTTTTTCCCCACATCTGGTTATTATTTAATTATTTTCCTTACATGAAATGCGATATTATCATCAAGTAATGTCCTCCAAAGCTTCAACTAAAAGATCTAGATCTAGTGGTTCAATCCCGTCCCCTACGAAACAAAGACCTCGCCGTGATACTAATAAAAGATTACAAGCAACCCCTTCAGGTACTAATTCAGAATCTGAACCACAACCTGGCACATCGTCACAAGGGATGACTGACGAATCGCCGTTTTTCACCCCAAATCCTTTTCAGATTTTGCATAATGAAAAAGAAAACATGGAATCTACTCCTATACCCAGTGAACCACGGCCTCCTCCCATATTTGTCAAAAATATCAGAAATTTCCAGTTGTTGTGTGCGCAATTGAACAAAATTACCGAATCTACCAGCTACTACTGTATGAGTAGAATCAATGATACCAAAATATCTCCTACTACTGCCGAGACATATAGAAAAATAGTGAAATATTTAACTGAAACCAAAGCAGATTTCCATACCTATCAGCTACGCCAAGAGAGAGCTTTAAGGGTAGTAATCAGAAACCTACACCCCTCGACACCAGTTGAAGCAATTAAAGAAGAACTAACGGAGATGGGCTATAAAGTGCGGCAAGTCACTAATGTCCTAAAGGATAAAATTCCTCTACCTCTCTTTTTTGTGGATTTGGAACCAGCAGAAGGAGTTGAAAAAATCTATGACCTCAATAGATTGTACTATACCAGCGTAAGAGTTGAAAAACCTTACATAAAGAAGGAGATAGTTCAGTGCCATAACTGTCAAGCATATGGACATACTAAAAGTTATTGTCATCACATACCTCGATGCGTGAAATGCGGTGAACAGCACAAGTCTGTGGAGTGTACAAAACCAAAATCAACACCAGCTGTATGTGCTCATTGCCTCAAGGACCACCCAGCCAACTATAAAGGATGCCAAATCTATAAGGAACTGAGGACCAGGTTTCAAAAACCTCAAGTACTGGATGAAACAGCAAGACAAGTAAGAAACAGAAGAGAACCCTCAAAACTTATTGATGCCAATGTATCATTTGCCCACCTACTTGGAGGTGGGAATCAAAGTACTGAAGCCGTGGCCCTGCCGGAACTACAGAATGTACCTCAATCCATTCCACATATACCTCTTCCTCAAAATGTAACCAATCCTAAAAATCCTAATCAACCACAAATCTCTCATATCCCTCCTCCTTCAAATGCCACAGACCTTACCAGTTTGATGACATCCTTTATCTCCGAAATTAAATCCCTTGTTATGCCCCTAATATCACTCCTTACAAACCTTGTATCAAATCTCATTCCTGCCTTACAAAAACCATAAATGACCTCACCTAATTCCTTATCCATTCTCCTTTGGAATGCGAATGGTGTTAGAACTCACACTGACGAACTTACAGCCGTACTGCAAGACAAAAACATTGATGTTGCACTCATTACTGAAACTAGACTAACCACTAAACAGTACTTCAAAATACCAGAATACATAACATACCGGACAGACCATCCAGACGGCAAAGCCAATGCCGGTACTGCTGTCATTGTCCGCCGATCCGTCACCCATCACTTACACCCACTTCCCGCCCACGATTACCTACAAGCAACTTCCATTGTAATCAAAACCTTTTCCTTTCCGCTTATCATCGCATCAGCATACTGCCCTCCTAAACATCCTATTTCCTCTGCCCAATTTGGATCCTTCCTCAACTCCTTGGGAAATCACTTCATTTTGGGTGCCGACTTAAACGCTAAGAATCAACAGTGGGGTTCTAGAACCACCAATTCTCGTGGACGGACGTTGCAGTCTGCACTCAACTCCCGACGCTTTCATCTCCTACCTCCCGATTCTCCTACCTACTGGCCGACAGATCCTAACCGTAATCCTGACATCCTCGACTTCTTCATCCACTGCGGATTAGGCTCCCTGAACTATTCCGTAACTCGCCTTGATGAACTATCCTCTGATCATAGTCCATTAATCCTAAATGTATCCATAACTCCTATTCCGAAACCTTTCCCACCGTCATTCATTAGAGGCCCTGTCAACTGGAACCTCTTCCGCGAAATCCTTACCAATGATATTGACCTCAGAGTACCTCTCAAAACCCAAACTGACCTAGATGATGCCGTATTTTCCTTTACAACCACAATTCAACAAGCTGCCTGGACTGCCTCCTCTCCCAAACAATCCCAAAGAATTCCTAACAAAAGCCATTTACCACAACACCTGAAGGACCTCATCAACACCAAACGCCGAGCCAGATCATTATGGCAACACACCCGCCACCCAGAAGATCGCCGCTCTTACAACTTTCTTTGTAGAAAATTAAAGCGGGAGTTGGCGATATTCCGTTCCCAATCCTACAATTCCTACCTCTCCTCTCTCTCGACTCGTGACAATTCCCTATGGAATGTCACGAAGAGAATTCTAAAATCCCACACCATTTCCCACCCTCTTCGGCGCTGTGATAGTTCCTGGGCTGCTTCCGACAAGGATAAAGCCGAGGAATTCGCGCAGCACCTTTCCAAAGTTTTCACTCCTCATCCTGAGCTCAATCCAACCCATACTGCAACAGTTGAAGAGTTCCTTATGTCACCAATACCACTATCCTTACCACCTAAAGCAGTTAATCCATCTGAGGTTAAATATCTTCTTAAAAAGCTTCCTCTCCGTAAATCCCCAGGATACGACCTCCTTACTCCTCAGATCTTAAGACAACTTCCTCCCAAAGCCATTACATTTCTTGCATATCTCTATAACTGTATTCTACGCACTACCTATTTCCCTCTCATATGGAAACATTCAACTATCATCCTTTTCCTAAAACCAGGCAAACCTTCCCACAACACTTCATCTTACAGACCAATTAGCCTGCTCCCGATCCTCTCCAAAATCTTCGAAAAACTCCTATTAAAACGAATCCTAGCCAAATTTCACAATTTTCCTTCACATCAGTTTGGATTTCGTCCTCAACATTCCACGGTTCACCAAGGACTCCGAGTTGTAGACCACATTTCCTCCGCCCTTGAGTGCAAGGAGTATTGTTCGGGTGCCTTTCTGGACATAGCTCAAGCTTTTGACCGGGTGTGGCACCCGGGACTGCTCTTTAAGCTCAAAACCCATTTACCTCAATCCTTATACCTAATCCTCCGATCCTATTTATCAAACCGCTCCTTCCGAGTTCGCAGTGGTTCCGAATTTTCCAAACATTATACTGTTGAGGCCGGTGTTCCTCAAGGCAGCGTCTTAGGACCCGTCCTCTACATCCTCTACACCGCCGATATTCCTACCGATCCCGATACCTTTCTGGCAACATTTGCTGATGATACCGCCATTTTGTCATCCAATTCCGATCCTGAAGTAGCATCGCTAAATCTCCAAAAGCATCTTTCCCTTGTCGAAGACTGGTGCAATGCTTGGCGCATTAAGGTGAACGAAAGCAAATGCACTCACGTCACATTCACCCTTCGACGCAAATCCTGTCCAACGGTTAATTTCAATTCCATACCGCTTCCTTCCTCAGACACAGTCCGGTATCTCGGCTTTTTACTAGACAAAAGACTGACGTGGAACCCACATACAAGACTCAAAAGAAAAGAACTCAACCGCAGATTCGGCCAGTTATACAGACTACTAAACAGAAAATCTCATCTTACTGTTGACAACAAATTACTAATATACAAGACAGTACTGAAACCTATATGGACCTACGGACTTGAACTGTGGGGGACAGCTAAACTTTCTAACATCAAACGCATCCAATCCTTCCAATCCAAAGTCCTCCGAACAATAGTTAATGCTCCTTATTACGTTAACAACTGTACCCTACACCATGACCTTAATATTCCGTTTGTTTTAGACCTGGTACCATCCAAATTTTCCAAATTTCATCAGAACCTTACTCATCATCCTAACCCTCTAGCGCAATCCCTATCCAGCACCACCCATCCCTACAATCCTCCCCGAAGATTGAAACGGCAGTGGCCACGAGACCTATTGTAAACATTTAAATTGGAGTTCTGACAATGGTCAGATCCTCCACTCATGTACGGTATGTTTGTGGCTACAGCGCCCTGACTCAGCCTCCACTGGCTCAGACCAGTGATGCGGCTGAGATAGAGGCGCTGGGATCTCTTGGATTCCGCTTTTTCCTCCACAAGTGGAGGGATAAGCGCTTGCTGGGGTCCCTTAGCAATTGTATATATTGTATATAGTTATGATTGTGGGTAAGATGTTTATTTATTTGCCAACTTTTTATTTATCTCAATAATAGGTTTTTGTTTCGATTTGTTTTGTTTTTATTTATTATTATTAATTTATTGTATATATATGAATTTATTTATGTTATATTTTATGTAATTTGACCATTATTATTATTTTCTGTATATATAGTATGAATGTGGTCTCTTATCAATATTATTATTGTTCATTTTGTAACAAATTGTAATATATCTCAATAAAGAAATAAATAACAGTTCTGACACCATACTTCTAGGTCTCGGATGTGGGATTGAAGAATGTAGGAGGCAGTAACTGGATCATTATCTACTGATAGCACACACGTGTCATCAGCTTAAGTAGAAAGGAAAGTGTTAGGATGGGTTGGGATGTCAGCTGTATAGACTGTGTAAAGAATAGGTCTTAGGATGCTGCATTGAGGAACACCAGCAGACTGAGAAAAAAGGAAGAATAGGAACCATGATGATTTACTTTAAGGGATCTATCAGTGAGGTAGGACTGAATAATGAGGAAATATAATGATAATTTAAAAGAAGAAAATGTAATATATCGGCTTTTCAGTCCAGTAATATTATTGAAATCAGAATTAATCCTACACGATAGTAGAACCCTTTGAATTGCACTTCGATATAGCTTAATCGAAATGGTTAGTGTCGTTTTTAAAAAAAATCGTTAAAAGAAAAAAATACATAAAGTGTCTTTAATGTTGTGCTGATATTGTTGAATAAAATGCTGTAAAATTTCAAACTTATGCGCTTCTAAAATATGAAACTCCAGTACTATAATTCACATCGTTTTGGAGTTGACTTACCAAGTACACAAACATACACACAGGCCTTTTTGCAAAAAAAATTCTCGATCGCCATACTTTGTCTCATGATAAATGAAGATTTAGTGTTTCCAACAACACCAATAATTTTGTAATGATTAACAGCGGTTTGCTCCCGCAAAAATCTCTGGATTCCATTTCATTTGCTGCCTGGATTTGATCAAATAAGAGGAGACACTAAACTGAATTGAAAAACCCCCTTGGGAAGGGAATCAAAAAGGGATATTTGCCAAATAAAGGCAAACATCGGGGGCAAACCCCAGCACTCCGTTCCCACTGGGCCCGAGACCAGTCCAAACCAAACAGAAGCAAAGCTCACACCCTCCTTTCGGATCCATCTGCTACACGTTTATCTTCCCATCACTACTCTCTTATTCATTCCTCTTTGTATATAATTTTTTTCGTTTTTATCTCGCCTCAGTTGATAAAATCCAGTTATTAAGGGTGCCATAAAATTAATTTTGTATTATTCTATTGAAATTTACAACTGAGAGAGAGAGAGAGTTACACTTTATTTTTTAACAAAACAGAAGTAATGATGCTGCCCAACTTAATTGGGTTGCTATAACACAGCATACCAATTCTTTCTACAGGAATATTCTGGACATTATAATTCAACTATAAATACCATTTTTTTTCCTTTTCTACTTTTTAAAAATTTTTTTCTCTTTCTCTATTTATTTTTCCTGTTTTTTTTTCACTTTTCCTTCTTTATTCTTTCAGATACATAGATCTAAACATAAACACTAACAATTAAATTAAAAAATATATAAATACATCATAAATCAACATATTAAAAATCATACTTTATATATAAAAACAATACCACAATAACAAAACACTTAGTATCTTTATTTTTTTTTTCACCCCTACCTCGCCTTTGAAGGCTATACGGGGGTTTCTCGGACCAGAGGGTGAGGTCGGGGGATTAATGGCGAGATTAAAAGTCCCCTCTAGGTTTTTGGTTTCAAAGTTTTAGTCATCTGGTAGCTAGGCAACGCGTGTTAACCATCTCGGCCACACCGCCTCCTCCCACCCCCCTCCCCTTCACCAAACACTTAGCATCTAAAATCAATATCTCTATATATACAATATTAATATATACAATATTAATACAAAATTAATATATAAACCACTATAAGTAAAGTATAAATGCAGATGTATGCCTCTCTAATTATACCAGTTACGAGTAGATGTGAGAGTGTATAATTTCCCCAAAGAGAGTCGAGAACCACACTTTCTGTTATCTCAGTAACAACTAACAACTCTAGTTTGTTTATATCGACACCTATATCCTCCATGAAGCTCCTTGTTGAACCTGGTACAGCTCTGCTGGCTCCAAACCAAAGGCCTCTTTCTCGCCTTAGCTCATAGGAACTTTTTCTTGAGGAAAGGGATACATTTGTCGTAGATTTCTCTCTTTCCCTTTCCACTTTACTTGCTTGTTCGAGGTCGTTGGATTAATACATCAAGTAACTATACCGTTAAAAGATAGTGTGCAAGAAAAATATAAAGAGAAACTGCCCATTGGCAGCACTCCACTCTAGTATTAATACAAGATTTAAGTTTAACACAAAACATAGTTTTATTATAGTTTTTTTTTCTCCTTTCTTGTCAATTTAACAGCTGATAGTTTAGGGTTAGTAAAAAGTCTTAAACTGTTCACTTACTTGAAGACCAGACACACACACAAAATACTATCTGCTATTCCTCCGTGGCTAAATGTTGAACAGTCAGATGTATGTGAATTCTTGCCGCACATCATAGACTACTCTGATTATATTCTCCTTCAGCTCTTCTATTTGAAATGGAATAGAATAAAAAATGCAAAACTTTTTCTTAAGGAAATCGTGTAACAAAAAGATAAAGATTTGTCAGTATATGAACTGCTTGGTATGGTGGTAGAGGAAAGACAATCCTGTCTCCCTTGTAAACTCTCCAAGTCAGTTTTTGGTTAAAATATTCCGATTAATAATGGTATTAAAAGTAGCAAGTAATATATATATATATATATATATATAATATATATATATATATTATATATATATATATATATATATATATATATATATATATATATATATTATAGTATATATATATATATAGCTTTTTTCAGTCAAATTCATAATTTTTTCAGTCAAATTCATAATTTTTTCAATCAAATTCATAATTTTTTCAGTCAAATTCATAATTTTTTCAGTCAAATTCATAATTTTTTCAGTCAAATTCATAATTTTTTCAATCAAATTCATAATTTTTTCAGTCAATTTCATAATTTCTTGTACCCATTTTATAAAGTTAATTTAATGAGGTTTTGCTACAAAAAACTTAACATTTTTATTAAAACTCGTTGTTGTTTATCCATTTATCGTCACTTTATGTTACTGTGCTTAATCCGACGGTACAGCGGGAGTCCTAAGTTTTGCCTACCCAGGTGCTCTCTATGCTTAAGGTCGAAAGTTCAAAACCAGCATATGGCCCTATATTTTCTTTTAGGGAGTAAACATCCATGGTTATTTTGTCCTTTAAAAGAGGCTGTTTTGCTAGCCATTACTCCACAGGTGACCCTTTATGCATTCAAAAAGGTGTTAAGGATTAATATGTCTAAGGTCACAGGTTCAAACCCGGCAGATTCAAACACTTTGTTGAATGCATCGAGGGTCACCTGTAGTGCAGTGGCTAGCATAACATCCTTCTTTCTCCTAGATCGCGGGTTCATACTTTGCAGATGGCCCTATGTTTGTTTTTAGGGAGTAAAAATCCTTGGTTATTTCGTCCTTTAAAAGAGGCTGTTATGCTAGCCACTAATCCACAGGTGACCCTGGATGTATTCAGCAAGGAGTTAAAGATTAATATGTCCAAAGTCACGTGTTTAAACCCGGCAAATTCAAACACCTTGTTGAATGCATTTAGGGTCACCTGTGGAGTAGTGGCTAGCATAACAGTCTTCTATGCTTAAGGTGGCAAGTCTAAAACCAGCAGATCCACCTATATTTGTGCACCACAGATGACTCGAAAAAGATTTAATAAGTGGAACTCGTAAAAGATCCCTAAGTTTTGCCTACCCAGGTTTACTTAAGAGTAAACCTGGGTAGGCAAAACTTAGGACTCCCGCTGTACCGTCGGATTAAGCACAGTAACATAAAGTGACGATAAATGGATAAACAACAACGAGTTTTAATAAAAATGTTAAGTTTTTTGTAGCAAAACCTCATTAAATTAACTTTATAAAATGGGTACAAGAAATTATGAAATTGACTGAAAAAATTATGAATTTGATTGAAAAAATTATGAATTTGACTGAAAAAATTATGAATTTGACTGAAAAAATTATGAATTTGACTGAAAAAATTATGAATTTGAGTGAAAAAATTATGAATTTGACTGAAAAAATTATGAATTTGACTGAAAAAAGCTATATATACATCACAGTGCTCATCTAAATGGGCGGACCCCACCGTGTCTGTATGCCATCAATTGAAAACAATTATTAATTAAATTAATAATTAATTAATTAAATTAATAATTAATTAATTTAATTATTAATTAATGTTTTTTTTTTCAACATTATCAAATGCCCAGTATAGGTTTTAAGTTGTGTTATATTTTATTTATCTGTTCGGTTAAAAAATTTTAAAAAATGTGTGCACACGGTAAGTACGTATTTGAAAAAAAAATTATCACAAATGTTATAAATGTAGTTGTCTGAAATAGGCAATTATATAAGTAAAAACCTTTATAGAAAAGGACGATAGGCCATTTCTTTCCTTTTTTTATATTTATAGAAGATTTTTTTTTTTTAACAATTACAATTTTCGCAATTTAATTTCTGACTATACATTTTTCTTTCTTAAGAAGTTTTTATAACATAAAGATAAATAGCAACCCCTTGGTGTTATGTTGTGGATCCTTCATCTTGTTTGAAATATCCACCGCCACTAAGGGTTGGGTTCCAATAATATTACTCTTCCACATGCTACGCCCACGCTTCGGGACCACTACTTTCTTATCATTATTTGAGAAAAGAAAATATACTTCTTCTCATTTATTTTTATTGCTTCATTTTATGGTAAAAAGCTACTAATGGGTATCTCAATGTTTGTAAAAATGGAGCATAGGACAAGCAAACACATTAATTTCATTATTGAACCAAATAAAAAAAACCTTTGCGGTCATAGTTTTTTTTTTTAATATAATTAAACTAGCTGACGAGACAGACGATTTCCTCTATGAACTATGTCTTAGCGAAATCGGTCAAGCCGTTTATGCGTGATGCGAGGAAGCAATCCAAAGGAAGAAACCAAGGAAAAGGAATTCCTTTTTATATATGTAAATAAAGAGATTACCTAAGGGAATAAAAAAAATAAAATAAAAAAGTTATTTACTAAAGTATCAAAAAAATTAATAAATAAAAAACTATCAACCTAAGAAACTTGTCTGGGTTTTTCCTTTCAGAAGATCCTTTTCCTGACTGATATAGACGTAACAAAGAAAGAATTAGAATATATATATATATATATATATTATATATAAACTTTTTTTTTCTTTCAGTGGCGCGACAGGCCGTGTAGGCCCTGGGCCTCGCGGTGTAAACTCCTGCGAGTCTACACTCACGCTTCACGATGCTATTTTTAGTGTAGGGTCATCACCCCCTACGACTAATTTTGTGAGTGGCCACCCTTTGGCTGACGGGTCTCACATACCGGGGGGAGAGGTTGTGAGTGAATCCCCATTTCTTTACATCCTTATAAAAGCCCCGCCGGGACACTGGGATTCGAACTCAGAACCTGTAGCATGAGAGACTAGCGCGCTAGCCACTCAGCCACGGGCTCCCCTATATATATATGAATCGTCTATGATGATAATTAAAGTTGCCTACAGGTCTCGAAGTTTAGCCAATAAATATACAAATATAAATACTAATTAATGTAATTTATAATTTTTAAAGGATTATTTTGATCTAATTTTTTTTTAATGTTTATCTTTATTCTTAACCATAATTTTATCTAATAACTGTTATATGAAAATTGATAAAATTCTGTTTATTTTTTTTTCCCAGCGAACCACACGACAGACTTTGATACGTTTTTTTCTATCATTTAGGACATTCTTTCGTGAAGATTTACAAGTAAAGTACATCGCAATTTTGCTTTACTTTAAAAGGGAAAAAAAACTACTGTAACAAAATCATCAAAAAATTATTTCTGAAAAGTAATAATAAAGGCGGAAAGAGCAAGATTTTAGAAAAGTTAACGTGCAATAAAGTAAATCATACGAGTTAATATAAAGTTTTTGTAAGCCCATAAACTTATAAATATATGTTATTGGTAAAAAGGGAGGTTATCTCCGTCATGCAGGATTGTGCAAGTTATATTCTTCCATTTAGTACGCAAGATTCTAGAAACAATATTACGTACCGAATTGAAACTAAATAGTTAACATAAATGGTAAGTTTTTATAAATCTGTAAACTAACACTGTTATAAATTATTTAAAATGCATTACGATTTCATGAAAACAGATGATTGTTTTACTGTAAACCAAATGAGATTCCTATGGAAACTTAATTTAACTTTTAACATATAATTTAAATCGTTTATTTGAAGTATAAAATAGTAATAAACCGAATGAAATAGGAGCCGTTTTTATTTTTGTAATATATGCATAGCAGTCAAGTTTTCTTTATATGGGAAAATTAAATTTTTCTGTGAGAGCGTATTACTTTAAAATAAACAACAAATAAACTTATCTAATTTTGATTCATGTTTTTCATTTCGGCCGGTGTAAAGCTATTGTAATAGGATCCCATCACCTCCTGAAAACTGTTCCTCATATCCCAACCCTATTCCTAAATAGTAATCCTATAAAGTTCCACCCGACTGTCAGGAATCTGGGAATAACCTTTGACCAAACTCTATCCTTCAAATCATATTTCTCTCGTCGTAACTTTTCAACCTTAAAGCGACTGTATTCCCTCCGTCACATATTCCCGCATGAAACCCGAAAACTCCTCGTTACCTCTCTAATATTTCCCCACTTCGACTATTGCTGTGCGGTATACGATGGTGTTTCTGGGGATCTCGAGGTATAATAAATAAAACAGCTAATTAATTGCTTTGTTCGATTCATCTTCGGTGTCCCTAGATACACCTCTGTATCCCAATTTTATGGCGAGTTGAAGTGGTTTAACCCTTCCAATCGTCGCAAGTATTTCCTTGCGTCATTCCTTTACCAAGTAATCCAATCCCGCCGTCCATCATACATTTGTGACCTCCTACATTTCAAACCCTCTGTCCATCCCCGTTGTACACGCTCCAGGCCTTCAGATTTATACACTACGGCCCATCGAACTGCACATTTCGACAGATCCTTTCTTATTTGATCCTCAATCCTATGGAATTATATCCCTCCTTCCATCCGTTACTCCAAATCTCTTCAAACCTTCAAATCCCGTATATTCGATCACTTCTTAATGAATACCCAGGCTCAATAGAATTGTTAATAAGCTTGTTCATATATTATTTTTATTTTTTTTCTCAATTGAAAATTTCTGTTTTCTGCCAGTAATTATTAACTTGTTTATATTCATTTAATGTACTCTAAGACTCTAAAGCCCTTTTTGTACATTCTGTATATTTTATTCTAAAGGGACGTGTCCCTGAATAATAAAGAATTTATTTATTATTATTATTTAATCTAATATTGAATATGCGTTGTAAAACAAACATATTTTCTTGCTAATTGCACTTTCTGTTTCGGTAAAATCAAAACTCCCCAAGTGATAAACTTTAAATCCGTCAGACAGAGATTTTTTTAACATTTATGATACCTTATTCGAATTGCACCCGTGCAAAGCAGGGGCGGGTCCTCGAATATATTAATGTAAAACATTTAAAAAACTAATCAGAAAATCTTTTCTAATAATAAAATAATTAATTATAATAGCACCCCGAGCGAGTAATCTTGTGATATAAGTTTTGACAGGAGATGATTTATCGACGTGTCGTGATATCAAGCCCTAACGGATTAACCGACGGCGGGAAATAGAAGCAGTCCTACCACCACCGGTTTAAGAAAAAGTGATAAATGATAGTTTAGGAAAAGAAAAAGGACACTGGCTGGTAGGATGGGAGAATGGAGGGGGGGAGGTTCCTAATCTTTGCCCTAGTGTCAATGACTCCTTTCCTTGTTAACTTGGGTCCTAGTGTGGAATTATATATCGGGATATTTATTTCTTGCGTTTATAATAATTATGGGTTCGAAACTGTTTGTAAAAGAATAATTATTCATTTTGTTTTTTAAACTGTGGATGGATCCTGAGGTATTTATTAATTGGGTACCGTAAGATTAGAGGAAACCTTTTTTTTTTTTGTTTGTTTCAATTTCAACCTCAGGGCAGTGGTTTACGGCCAATATTGTCCAACATTTACATATCAGATCTTCCCCAGCACAATGAGACTCTGTTGGCAACTTTTGTTGATGATACAGCTGTTCTTTGTTTTGATAAGGATCCTTTTCAAGCGGCAATATCCCTCCAAAACCACCTTGATGAAATTTCTGCTTGGGCTACTAAGTGGGAAATAAAGATGAATGAGTCCAACAGTGCTCATGCAGTGTTCACCCTGAACCATAAACCATCTCCTCCCATAAAACTTCTGACGAAATTTTATATTTAGATATTCACTTGGACAAAAGACTGACCTGGAGGACCCACATTCAACAAAAATGTAAAGAACTCAACAAACGATACGGTCTTTTATCTAGATTACTTGACAGACGTTCTAAATTATCATTAACCAACAAACTAACCCTTCATAAAGTTTTGCAAAAACCGATCTGGACAAACGGGATAGAACTGTGGGGCTCCGCTAAACTATCAAGTATCCAAAGAATACAGTATTTTCAGTCGAAAGTGCTACGTAAAACGTAACAAATGACGTAATACATAATGACTTAACTATTCCGACTATTTCAGCCACTGCTACTGAACAACACAATAACTTCCACCAAAGATACAACACCAACCCTCTTACGAAACATTAAAATGCCCTAAGAGAATCCTTACAGCCCACCCCGACGACTGCGCAGAGCACTGACCTAAGAGATATGCTGATCACTAAACGAGCTCTGCTGTGATGAGCCGCTGCTTCAGCAGTCCACAAATTTGTTTATTGTAAAGGAATTGCAGATGGCAAATTAAATTTTATGTCATATTTCTTGTTTGTAATAAATAAAAAGTTTCAATTTTCCAATTATAAAGAGTAGAAATGTAATATATAATTCATTAGAACCATGTCTTCTTTATGAATTTATTAATTTTTAAATAAATAAATCAATGCATATTTCTTGATGTTTGTCGTTGATGATTCATGTCTGTCTCTTCTTCAGAAATATTATTTAAAAACTAAAAACAATAACTTAAAATTTAAATATATTATCAACATTTCTATTTAAAAACTCAAAGGTTAGAATTTATGAAACTATTGTTCTTCCGACGGTTCTTTACGGATGTGAAACCTGGCCGCTTACTTTAAAGGATGGACAACGGCTTAAGGTTTTCGAAAATAAGGTACTGCGTAAAATATTTGGTCCGAAGAGAGATGAAGGCACTGGGGAGTTTAGAAGGTTGCACAACGCGGAATTGCGGAACTTGTATTCTGTGAATATAATTGAGTTAATAGCGTCGCGGAGACTCAAATGAGCGAGTTAAGTTGTTGGGCTCGATAAGGAGCGGATTCGGAGAAAGTTAGTATTCGCTGATCCGACTGGTAGGCGTCCGAAAGGTAGGTCGAAGCGTCGATGGGAGGATCGCGTTAAGGCTGATCTCGGGGGCTTGGACTTGAACTGTAAGCATTGGACGAGAATGTGTAGGCGGAATTTGGTGGTATCGGTATCGAACCTTCGGGTTCGCTAAGCCTATTATTATTATTATTATCGACATTTCAAAAATCATAAACTTATAAATAATTATAAAACCACTGTCACTTTGTGGTAATATTCGTTTCATTGTCACATAATTTGGCGATTTAAAATATATGTACACTCATGGACTAAAAGTAATGAAGTGGACCTTTAATCCTACTCCCCACCTGTACTCGGTAATCATTCTATATCATAATAAATATTATCTAGGATACAAATTGAGAATTGAGAATATATATTTTTTCAAATTTAAATCAAAAAGTCAATTTGTTTATTATATCTGCATAGTTATTACTCACTTTTCTTTTTAAATCTAATTTGTAATTTCCTGTATTTCATAGATAATTCGTTATATAAATTGGTTCTAATTTTTTTATGTAATAATAAATAAATTTATAAAGAAGAGATAGTTCTAATCAATTATAAGTTATATAATATAATATATATATATATATATATATATATATATTTTTTTTAAATAACAATTGAGTATTTATTGAGTGATATTACCATTTGTCCTAATTTGGAAATTATTAATGGGGATGAAATCTAACATTCATACAATATTTACACAACGAAAAAATTATAATATAATAACATCATATATACAATATGAAATAAATAAAATATATACTAAGTCAAAAATCACTCTATCTCTCTACAATCGTCATACATACGGCACATTGAGTGGAGAATCTAGCCAGTGCTAGAACTCCAATATATACATATTTACGAAAGGTCTCGGGGCCACTGCAGTTTTTACCTCCAAGGGGGGTGATAAGGGTGTGTAAAGGTGGATAGGGATTGAGCAAACGGATAGAGGTGATGAATAAGGTTCTGATGGAATTTGGAGAATTTTGATGGAATAAGGTCTAGAATAAATGTAATATTTAGGTTGTGGCTTTAGGTTGTTGGTGAGATAATAAGCAGCATTAACCATTGTCCGTAGGTTAATCCTTATTTTCATTTCTTCCTATTAAAGAACCTTCTCGATTCCTAAAAACACACTATCTAACACCGTGCAGGGTCACCTACGGTGTAGCGGTTAGCTTATCAGCCTTCTATGCCCAAAGTCGGAGGTTCATCTCGGCTAAGGACATTAGAATTTTTTAATGGAAGTAAGTAATACTTGGTTATGCCATCCTTCGGAGGGAACGTAAAATGTAAGCTCCGAGCCTGCGCTATGCTGGGTGCTCAATAAAGAGCTCTTGGTGAAGAATTTGCTAAGACATCTCAGACACATACGCTTGGAAAATATGAAATTTCAGTTTAGTAAAACTTTCGTTTTCGAGCCAGGCTTACCAGACACACTCATTGTTGTGAGACTTGAGTCAAAATGTATTCCTGAGGGAATTCGAGAATTTTCAAGACCGCGATACATTCTCTTACAATATATTTCATACATAGGTAAGAGAAATTAAAAATAATAAATAAATAATAGAATAAATTCGTCAATACATCCTAGAATATATATATTGCTATGTTTTTGCCCGGCTGCTTTTCTAAGGCAGCGGTAGCTTCAAAAACTAGCTTACTTACTATATTTAGTCAATATATAAACTATATTTAATGATACCATGGATCTCCTTTCCAAAATTATCGTGTTTACCAATCCAATAGGTGGCCTGCAGGGTAAGATTAAAGTAAACAAGTTTCAATTAATACATTACTATAATTATTAATTTACACATATCATTATATTCACATATTGCCTAAAACTCTGATTAAGAATACTGAGGGACATTTTCTCTACTACCTTTGCCATACAATATTACAAATAACAATATACCTTTGAAACACTTAACCGGCTGGCGAAGGTGAAATCAGTATTAGGTCCCCTTTCTTGGCATCATCCTCCAGCTGCTCTCAGAACCCCGACGGCCACCTCCTCTTGTTGTAGATGGAACCCGACTCACTCCTCTTGAGGATAAAACTTGACTAACTCCTGGTTCGAATAAGACTGCCCTACGAATCTTCTCTCCCATCCTCGTCACCTCGGGTGGGCTGACATGGGAAGTACCCCGGTTGGCGGTACAGCCCTTGTGATCTTATTTTTATCTTTTGACCACCCTTAATATTCTTGTAGGCTGCCGCTGTAGGAAACTACCAGGGGCCTCTGGTATCCCAGACCCATTTGAAAACCGGGGGGCCTATTAGAGAATCCAAGGGAGCAAGTACACGCCCTTTGTACTTTTGCCGACATAGGCTAATCAATATTTATTTAATTAATACCATTATTATACAATCCTAACTCTCCTCAGTATCCTCAATACATTACAATATATATATATATATATATATATATATATATATATATATATATAATATTTTATATAATTTATCATTAGTATTGCGTTGTTTTTATCTTATGTCAGTCTTCTCTGTTTGAGCTCTCAGTTAAGAAAAAGCACTGAGGGAGGAAAAATATAATTTTTCATACAATGTCTTTTATTGCGAATAATTTTTCGCTTATTACTTTTGATTACGCCGTTGAGCGGGTCGTAATCTCCCTTGAGCAAAGCTTAATGTCCTCATCGTTAAGGCTTCGTTCAGTCGAAACAGCTTTATGGAATTGAATTTAATCTCTCAAGAGATTGATATTTACTTTAAAAAATCTGATGCGCTCAACACACGCCTTTTATTTTTCCTCCTTTTTGAAATTAAGTTTTTTATCGAATTAAAATTGAAAGTTTTATTATATTGTTTGAATGAATTTTTTAAAGAAAATATTAAACTATATAACAATTGGTTATTATAATCTACAATAATCACTTTAGTAGATGCTTTTATAGGTCGCTTTTCTTACCTTTTACACCTTTATTGATTCATAACATTTACTCTAGAATCTTTAGCTTCCCAACGAAATATTATGCATCTTATATACGATATAAGATGCATAAAATATCGTTGGCAATGAATATATATATATATTATATATATATATATTATATATATATATGCTAGCACGCTAGTCCATCACGCTAAAGGTTGCGAGTTCGAATCCCGGTCCGGCGGGAATTTTTGAAGCATTTAATTAAAAGGGATTAGCTCGCAGCCTCCCTCCCGGGTATATGAGACCCGTCAGCCAACTGGTGTCAACTCACAAAAAAGGCGTAGGGAGTGATGTCCCTATATCCTATAAACTTTCATCTAGAAACGTGAGTGTATTCTCCCAGCAGAATACAACACGCGCCCATGGGCGTCCTAGCAAATTAAATATCGAACCATTTAACGATAAGACCCTCAGAAGTTCACTATGCTCCAAAATAGACCTGCAAATTTCGCATTTTTTACATTCAACGCTCACTATCTAAATACATACCAACGACGGGAAAACATAGTAAATGTATTTTAGAAGCACATTATAATTGCTATTGGCGAAGCTTTATAAATTTAACATCTTTATGTTATGTAGTTACCAAGATAACGCTTTCCAAAGTACTCTTTTTGTTGATTCACCATTTTTTAAATTTATTGTGCCAAATACCATAAATACTGTTATCCTACAAAGATTATAAAGATAAATCGAATTATGACTTATTTTGTTAAAATTCAATTTGAATGGTAATAGAAATCCTTAAGTTTAATAACTACCGAGATACGATAGTTTAAGTAAACATTTTTTTTTTTTCTAAAAATTGAAAAATCAAAATTTCTCTACTTTAAAGTGTAAAATGTAATAGTAATCGTTCTTTCTTTATTACATTATCGCATATTTAATGAGATTTTATTTGAGTGGTAATAGATATTTTTGTGTTTCATAGTTTCTGAGATAAAGTTTTACAAGTAAATTGTTTTGTTTTTTTAGTTTGGAAAAACGACATTATTTTGTAAAATATCATGAAAACAGTACTTCATAAGGTAATTATGAAGATAAAGAAAATCATAGTCCAATTAATCAGCTTTGATTTGAGTACTAATGGACATCTGTCCGTTAAATAGTTTTCGAGACAAAGGTCTTTAAGTAAACAATTTTTTCCCCTAAAAATCAAAAATGAATATTAGGTTCCTTTAAGTGACATGTTATCCCTTCAATATCTCAATTAAGTTAGGAAAAACATTCACATAATCATTTTTGAAAATATTTTGAAGTACTTTAATTTGTTATAGAATAATACTTTTGATAAAGATAATACTTTTTGAGATATTCACAAACAAATAAAAAAAAGGTTTTTTTTTTATTATTAGTCGTTCGTAACAAAACGAGTTTTTAAGCTTCTATTAAAAACAAAAATAAATCGTAATTGTTAGTCTTCTAAATTAAAATTGACTGTAACATACTTAAATAAATAGAATCTTCTGACTAGATTTAAAATTGGACAGGGTTTTAAAAAATGTTTAATGTTATCGTAACCATCGGTATTATAAAGAGGACAAGTAATGTTAGGTTCAAATTTATAAAATAATCCACTCACTGTTATCCTCTGTGATTTCTCGCCTGCCAGTCGTAGTTAAGCTTAACCTCATTTTGTTTGTATTGCATTTATGTTTCAAATATTATTCTCCGAGCTGGAAGTTGGTTATATGACGATACATTTTTTACTGTACGAGGAATTTTTAAGAGCTTCTATATCCCTGAAATATAAATGATTAGCCATTTTCTCAAACAGTTTGCTCTTTGAGTTTTTAAAACAGCCGGATCATTGAGAGCCCATATTTCCTCTGAACCTAAAAGAATCAGTGACCTACGAACTTATGCAGTCCAGTAAAAAGGCACGTTTTTATTGGTCTCTATGTCATTAAGTCTATTGTAGCATATGTAAGTCTGGTATTTTCCATTTCTAAAATCTTCTTTCACCAATTAATCATAAATTTTAAATGTAAGAAACCATACTCAACCCTGACATATTAGTTAGGTGTGTTTTCGGAATTGAGAGTAATCTTTTCAATACTTTTAGTTGAACAGTCTCTAATTTATCGGCATAATACATTCCCCACACTTCTGTGCTATATAACAACGTGCCCAATACTATTGCATTGTACAATTCCTTGACATCTATCAGTAACTCATCCTACAACTACCCAGCAGATGGTACAAGGTACCAGTACAGGTACATGGCAATAAATCCCACGAGAGGTGGAAGGAGGTGGTCAAAGGGAAATGGGATTAGAGTTTGTGCAATATGAGAGTGGGAATAAATCTCCTAAATAAAGGACTCTGAAGACTAATACAGAGAATCCTGCGCCAGGAATAAAAGGGAACCGAAGGGGTATAAATTCTGATGTTCTCTCCCTTCCCTCTCTCTCTCTATCTCTCTCTCCTCCCCCTCCCTCCCTCTCACTCTTTCTCTCTCTCTTTCAATATATTGCCCAGTTCTAACATTTATTAAAATTTATATCGGAATGGTGGTAGCGATTCAATCGCCCAATCCCGATATGGCTAATGAAATATTCAAGATCTTGTCTCCTCCCCTCAAATCAGAATTTATTTTATGGTCATATCCTATTTTTATTACTTTAACTTACTTAAGTAAGAAATATGCAGCAATAGAGAGTAGTGATATGAAAAATGCTGCAAATTATTACGAAATTGTTCATTGTCCAACTAACTATATTAGGGCATTACTTTTTATAAAGCTATACATAGACTTTTAACTAATATAAATATAAATATATAAATGATCCAAAGGGAAATGGCATATCACCACTCCTAATTTCAAAACGCTATTATATCTTTGCTAGTTCTAAACATAGAATAAACATGTAAAATCTGCCCCCGCGTATATCAGAACTAAATTTATACCATTGATCCACACTTATGAGAAACCACCTTTTGCAAAATTTTTAGCCCTATAATCCTTATGGGAGGGAATTTATGGAGGGGGGGATAAAAACACAATAAGAAGTGTTTTCTTCTGAACAGCTCGACCTATTTTAACGGGTTTTAACAAATTAACAAATTTTAACTAATTAACAAATATTTATTTCATTTTTTTTTTCACAAACACCAAAATGTTTCTAGGTTATTTTGGATTGGTACGCCACCAATTTTTAGCTATGTTATTTCATTAGAGGGTCCTACGTAATATATATATATATATATATATATATATATATATATATATATATATATATATATATATATATCACCCTGAAGAAGGCCTATAATTTAGGCCGAAACGTCGGCACCAATAAATTAAGTTTATACTTAATTGTGTGTTCTATTGACTGCACCCTGAACCAACTTCTCCCATAAAAAAATATTTGTTGAAACCTTTTTTGAGAATCTCTAACATATATTTTTCCGTTAAAATCGGTTGAGCTGTTAAAAAAAAAAAAAATTCTTATTCTTCCCCCCCCCTTCCCTTCTATAAGGATTATGGGGCTAAAAATGTGCAAAAGGTGATTTCTCATAAGTGTGAATCAATAGTATAAATTTCTTTCTTATATACGGGGGAGAGGGGGTGGGAAGGGGGCATGGTAGTTTCACAAGCTTATTTCCCTAGGTCCTTTCAATGATTATTTTTTCAATTTGCAGAAAATTCAATTCTTTATGAAACAGCACTAAGAGCAACCATTTTGGTATTTATTTGTTAATTTGGACAACGGATTTTTTAAAGTTTGTTTACGGGTTCTACGTATGTTTCTTGGTCTCCTTTAGCGTCAAAGGAAAAAAACTGTAAGTCATAAGGCTCATTCATATTGAAATTTTTTTGTAGGTTTTTCATTCTTCATCTGAATACGAAATAATATTATTATAAATTGGGTTACTGCTAATGCACCAATGAAATAATTAATTATATAACTTTATTTGCTTGTGGATTATTTCGCAATGATCATATTAAATAATATTATGATAATTATCATATATGATAATTATTATAATTCTTAAAACTTTTGTCTTTTTATATTCTTCTGAAAAATTAAGGTTTGCAGCGGAATGTGAAATGAGGACTGATTGAAACAAAGAATTTCTTTCTTATATTTTTATCATTCTATCCCTTTGTCTTTCTTCGCTTTTCATTCTACCATTTTTCACGCTTATTTTTTTCTTTTGTCTTTTTAGAAAGATATTATTTCGGATTAATAGCTGAAGGGATCAGAATAATTCAGAGTTTTTCAAGCTTTTAAAAGACAATTACTAATGGTTCCCTACCTCCTCTAATTCCTTCCCATGATGTCGAATTCATTATGTTTGTTTTAGTAAGATTTATCTCGAAACGTACTATTTTTTTTTTCATTTAATTTTTGGATTAATATTTTTAAGAATGGAAAATTGTAAACTTAGCCTAAATAAAAATGTTTATTTATCGACAGCACCTTAAGACCAGTAGATAACTGGAAACATTAGTACTTTTACGATTATCATAACCAATTTTTTTTTTTTTTTTTTTTAATCGGATAGTACACCGTGGATTTTCAGGTATTTTAAAGATCGCTGGTTTATATATATATAGTTTGATTAGTTCTTGACTGTTGAGAATTTAAGTTATCTACTGGTCTTAGGTTTCATTCAATAAATAAACAATTTTATTGATGCAACGTTACCAGAATTTATTGTTCCCATAATCATGCCTTAATAGTGGAAAAGCAAAAAACAGAATATTACAATTTGTATAAGATAATTAATAGATATGTTATTGTTAGAGAGACAGAGAAGAATGCATTGAACAATGGATAGATATACAGTAGTTAAATTGATATTTCAAATAGAATTTACATTAAAGATATTATTAGAAATTTACTTACAATTTGAGATAAAATAGTGTCTTACATAGATATATGTGTAAACTATTAACTTCGAAATAACACTGAAGCAAGGATGCTAAGAATAGTTCAGGTAGGAGGGATTTTCCATTTTCATCATTATTAAAACATTCGTATTTATATTTTCTTCAATATTGTCATTGTAATTAATTTTAGTTAGTTTTTAATTTGATTTGTTTTTATATCTTCCAGAATTTATTTCAAATCTATATAATTTTATTTTTAACCCAGATTCTCCCTGGTAACCCAGTTTCTCAAGGTAAGACCCATATCCGGGAAACATTAATATAAATTAATCGATTTCGTTAATAGACCCACTTTTTTTTTTTTTTTTCTTTTTTTCTTTATATCTTTATTTAAACCTGTCAGAAGATGTCTGACAATCAGCAAATGTGTTGGACAAAAGTAAAATCAGACATGATAGGCATGGGGAAGTAAAGTGCCCAGCAGCACCCCTTCCAAGGCTTTAATCTAGCTGAGGAGGTCCCTCATCCAGCTTCGTTTTAGCCTTCTTCTGACCGGCATTTCAGCTACGGACTTGTTGTTAATCAGTCTATTGTCGTGTCCGTTAAGTTTAATATGAAATCGAGAATAGAGTGTTCATATATGTTGGTCAACTGTTGGTTGCTGTAAGTCCGTATGTAGGGTTCTGTTGTTTACGTAGCAAGGAGCTGTCGTAATAAGTCTTAAAATTTTGGATTGAAATGATTGCAGTTTTTGTATGTGAGTTTTTTTTGCTGAACAAACAATCTATGAAGCGTAAGTCCATATTGGCTTAAGAAGGTATGTGTATGTATTCAGTTTCTGTTTAATTTTTAATTTTGATGATTTTGAAAAAAGAGAGTATAGTATTTTCAGTCGGTGGTTGAGAGTCTGTCTTTTCATCTTGACATGTGGGCCCCAAGTCATCCTTCGATCGAGGGTCAGTCCTAAGTAATGTACAGAGTTTTTAATTAGGAATATCGGTACTAATATCGCTACATCATGCTTCAAACTACAAATATAACACATTTAGATAGGGTTGAGCAGTAGGACTCAGTAGTAATTTTTTTATTTCTTTTTAAAGCAAAACCCTTTAATAATCCATCTCTAAACTAAATAGACTTGAAATGTCACTTCAAAATTAACGGCTCATGTAAAATGGTTATTAATCCTACCTCATAGCTAAAAGTTGAAGAAAAAATGTCATGTTTATGGTTGCAAAAACACTTCATTAAAACTGCACACTTCTATTTGAGGAGGAGATTTCTTTTCTCGGGCGCAATCTTCCGAGGAGCCATTAATCAGAGGGAGTTCTTAGACCGCGGGTCATTAGCAACTCCTAGCAGAGACTCTGAAGAATGGCAGAACACTTATTCTTGACGAGCAGGTGGCCCTACTGACTGTCTGCATCATACCTCTGTAGTAAACTCATTTTTATCTCTGTCTAACAGCCTCAGAGAAAATTATTTCTGAATTTAAAGTAGGGCTTTAAAATTTAAAATAATTTGTAAACTGGGACTGGGTCCCCTAAGAATAACAGCTTTGTACAGTTTCAATATACAACATAATTTCTACTAATTACATTTATGGGTTAATTTATGTGTGTATAATACACACATATACATACAAATATATATATATATATATATATACACATATACAATGATAACATAAAGTAAAAACAATTCCTAGAAAATATTGTGTTGAACAAGCTTAAATATAAATAGATATGTTATTGGGAATAACACTATATATATATATATATATATATATATATATATATATATATATATATATATATATACACATATGTACTATCTACTTTCTTAAGCCTCTCAGTCAATAAATAAGCCATTTTATTCACGCTACGTTTCGAAATTTTATTTTTCTCATATTCATGCCCTAACAATGGCAAAAATAAAAAACATAATACGAATGATTACAATAAAAAAATTAAAAAATCGCGCCATAAATAAAAAATCTGAGGTCAAATTCACGTTATTAAAATTTAATAAACAAATATTAACAGTAAGTCTGAATAATAATAAAAAAACGAGACAACCCCGGACTCCTGACGTCATAAATTTGAAAAAATCGTTTCTACCTGAACTATTCCTAGCATCTTTGCTTCAGTGTTCTTTCAAAGTTAAAAGTTTACACATATGCCTAGGTAAGAAACTATTTTACCTCAAAGTTTGTGTGAATTTCTAGTAATATCTTTAATGTAAATTATATTTGAAATATCAATTTAACTACTGTATATCTATCCATTGTTCAATGCATTCTTCTCTGCCTCTCTAACAATAACATATATATTAATTATTTTACGGTGTACTATCCGATTAAGTAAAAAATATGCTTATGATAATCGTAAAAGCACTAGTGTTTCCAGCAATAATTTCTTGAACAGCGGAGAGAAAGAAATATGATGGTTAGAGAATGCGCTTGGTGGCTGGGAAATTAGCTTTATATCCCTCCAACGTACAACTTTACGACAAAGCTAACTTAATGTTTTCAAATGATGAAATAAAAATCCTTAATAACTGCCAGCTTTATGCAACATTACACCAGCGATTAAACGGCCTTTATGTCACCATTATTAAAACTAACAATTTTACCCATAGTCCTTTACTTTTAATTATCATTTTTAAAGATTATTTAAGATACACCACATAAAATTGCAGCGGTGCGATTATGGATAATTTTGACAAAGTAAGGAGCATTTAGGATATGAATTTAAATAAGAGAAATAAAGTTCATTGAATTAATTTATTAAAATATATATATATTTTTATATTTTTTATTTCGAAAAAAAAAACAACAACTAAATTCATGAATAATGTTAAAATTAATTAGAAATAAAATCAAGGAGCTACTTGGGAGCAAATGACACCTTGAAGAATTTCTCCAAGATATCCGACATTGGTAGAGTTGAATTGATCGAGGACAGTCTGGTATAAGTAATTAATTCCTCCTTTCATGTTAAACTGGTTAAAGAACCCTCGTGATGTGATTGCAGAATTGACGTTGCTGATAGTCGTGAACTTCGCCTCCTGTATGGTGACTTTGCACTTACCGTCCGCGTCGGAAGATATCAAAAAAGTGAACAAAAACAGATTGTTCGTCACTGTAACCTTGACGTCCACTTCGAAGTTCTGTCCCAAGATGACTATCGTCGACTGTGGGTAGAGGACTGCGAGTTCGTCGAAGATTAGGTTCGTCGATAAAGTCAGCGTTCCTGGGGCGAGGCTGTAGCTCACGGGGGACTTCCTCTTCAAAGATGAGAAGTTTCCGAAGCTAGAGTAAGGTGCAGAGAAGCTTCCGACTCCGTGGCTTGTCGTGTTGTGTCCGGTCTGCGTGATGTCCAAGACAAGTGGAGGTCCGGAGACGTAGGCCGGGAAGCTGCTCTGAAGCGAACCGAGGACGATGTCGAAGAATGCGTCGTAGTCGGTGGTAGTAGTGAACTGCTCCAGCCTGAATCCCGAAGAGGAAGCCAAGAGGAGGCCGAAAGCTAGGCACTGGCTGATCATGATGCAAACACTGGGACCGTTACTGAATGCTGTGACTGCAAGTGCATGTCTTATATATACCGGGCCGTTATCATATCTCGCGGTGCATCTGATGTGTTTATAGCAGCAATGAGGATAAGGGGTGCAGCGAGAAGTAATTGTAATGTAAACTATAACTTTTCCGCAAACAACACTTACGTAATCTTTAGGAATCAAAATACGCCACACTTACCTATATATAAAATATATGGTGGATATATATTTATTGCGATCGTGAAAATTTGTAATTTGTTGAAATATTTTACGCTTTGTTTAAAAATGGACAGTAGTAATAGTGATATGAGACCACATTCATACAATATATACAGAATACAAAGATAAAGTCAAATTATATAAAATATAATATATATATACAAAAAAACAAAACAACAACAACCTATAATTGAGATAAATGCAAATAAATGAAATAAAGAAGTAATAAATACATTAACATCATACACACAATCATAATTTTACACAATAATGATAAAGTCAAATTATATAAAATAGAAAATAAATAAATTCATATATATATATATATATATATATATATATATATATATATATATATATATATATATATATATATATATGCAAAAGCAAAATATAAAAAAGCAAAACAACAACCTATAATTGATTTAAATTCAAAGATTGCAAATAAATAAACATCATGCACACAATGATAACTATATACAATATTTTCACGGAATTATTAGAAATACATATTTTAGTGTGTGTCCGTGTGGTAATTCTAACTCACGATACGTTTTCTAAAACTGTGATTTCATATTTTAGAATCGTATATACCTGAGATGTTAAAGCAAATTTTTCATCGGAATCGGTAAACCTGAAGAAACACTTTATACTATAGATTTAACATTGCGATTTTCTCAAATAACGGCTCTAAACATTTATTTAACTCGCTATATCATTGTAAAATTAGGGGCTTTCATACCATGCAGGTTTCATTCTGATTGAAATAGTCTGATTAAATACCGATTTTTTAAATTTTCTTCCGATAAAGTACCTTTATTTTGTAGTTTCTATAAAAATAACCATCATCGTGTTATCATTGATAAAAATTGGTAAATATATAAGTTGAATGAATCCGATATGTAACGAAAGGATAAAACTGCAAAAATATTTGTTAATGCAATTTTTCGTTTTTGGACATCAGAATAGTAATATACATGTATGATATACCGTTGGAAAGCTGAAAATTTTAGAAAAAAAGATTATCTCATGCACAAGCTTGTAAAAGTTAATAAATAGTGTTGAAAAGCCGATAAAACTAATTGATTTTTACTTTCACTTACTATATATAGTAAGTAGGAGTATTTCGATCGTGAAAATTTTCGAATTCTAGTTTTCAACGGAAATACACGTTTTATGGTCCCATGATTCCAAATAACTAAGCCCCGCAAAAAGGTCTGTGTGTATGTGGTAATTCCCGGGCAAAAACGGTAAGTCCTATGAAACTGAAATTTCTTATTTAAGACAAATATACGCCCGAGACATTACAAAACCTTTTTCATTAATATGCGTTTACCAGAAGATTCACTTTATACTATGCATTTTGCACCTTTTTCGATTTTCTCGAAAACGGTTTCGACGATTTTGATTAAACTCGCTATATCGATGTAGAATTTAATGGGCTTTAATTTCATGTAGTTTTCATTCTGATTAAAATGGTCTGACAGGGCTTAAATGCCGATATTTTACATTTTTTTTTCCTGTAAAGTACCTTTAATTCTGTAGATTTTGTAAAAATAAATATATTATCTTGTTACCACCGATGAAAAACACATAAATATATAAGTTGGACGAATTTAATATCTAACTAAAGGAGAAAACTAAAAAAAAAATTTTAATGCAATTTTCTTATTTTGAACATAGCAACAGTAATATACAGGTATAATATACCGTTGGAAAGCTAAAGCTTTTAGAATAAATATTATCTCATACACAAGCTTTTAAAAGTTAATAGAGAGCGATAAAAAACTGATAAAACTAAGTGATTGTTTTAGATAATAATACGTGTATAATAGATTTTTTAATAAAACACATGTTTCTATAAAAATTCTATTTTATTAATTATTGTTTCACTAATTTGTATCTCTAACTGTATTTGAAAATTCTTTAATTGATTTTAACAACGGAGGTAAGCGAAAGTCGTGTGTTGCCCGCACCAGATTTTTTTTATATAGTTGTAAACATCAATAAATAATTAAAAAAAAATGAAGGTGCCCAATTATCTATTAGTAGATTTAGTAACTAAGAAATATTCCTCAAACAACCTTGTGTTAAGGTATTATTTTTACTAAATACCATATTTACCTGCTCTTGGGTTAAACAAGATTTTATATATTTGCTTTAGACGCTCCTGGAATAAAAGTTAGAGGATTCTCATTTTCCCTCTTAGGGGTCGCTTGTTACCTAACCTTTTTGATTGGACTTTTCAAGGTGGGGTATCGCAGTACAGAAAATGGTGAATTCCACTCTAAGATTATATTTGTAGGGAATAGCCTTCCCTTCGGAGTAACATTATTAATTGAAATTTTATATAAACAAGATTTTCCAACAATAGAGAAAGAATTAATAGTATTGATTTATTTTGACTCATTTTTATCTCTTAACTGTATTTGAAAATTCTTTAACCGATTTAAAAACAGAGGTAAGTGAAAGTCGTGTGTGGTGCGCACCAAATTTATTTTTCTTGTTATTAATGATCCTAAATACATTTATTTATTTAAATTAATCCACATGCTCAAACGTATAACCTTGACATATCACAGAGGCAATCAACATTTGGATTACTAATCTTATATTTCGTATTATCCTTATTTATTTCAAGTCCTATTTCTTCGGACACAACGGTTTTCATTAAACGTTCTGTTTTGACTTCGTTTGGTTCGCCTTTCTCGCAAGAGTATCAAATTATTAAGTATTATAAAACTGAAATGCTACTTCCTGGATTTATATATTTGTACCTCCTACCCTACCAATGACACATTCTTATGCCAAATCAAACACAGCTGGTGAAAGGGAGTTTCCTTGTTTTAAATCTTACAATTATTGCCGGTTCTAATTTTATTAAATTTTATAAACACGCATATTGCTGCTATTGCGAAAAATATGGACTAAGTATAAATACAGCAAAAACTAAAATCATGACAAACTCAATAAAAATACCAGTTTGTGCTAACAATAGTGAGATAGAATATGTAGAGGAGTACATTTACTTAGGGCGGACGATATAATTTAGAGAAAATATGGATAAGGAAATAGAAAGAAGAGTTAAGCTCGGGTGGTGCAAATATTGGTCTCTCCAAAAGATCTTCAAAAGCAAATTATCACTAGATCTCAAAACCAAAGTTCTTACCACATGTGCATATCCCACGGTTCTCTACGGTGCTCAAACCTGGGCACTTACAAGAAAACTCGACCGGAGGCTGAATACCATGCAAATGCAGCTTCTAAGAAGTTTAATGTTTATTCAGAAAAGGAAGAGAATAAAAAACAAAAATATTCTTCAGAAAGTAAACATTAAAAGTCTAAGGGTTGAGGCACATCGATTAAAATGGAGCTAGGCTGGGCACTTGGCCAGGCTGAAAGACGAAAGATGGACCAGAGCTTGCACGGAGTGGATCCCGAGAGAGGACAGCAGCAGAGGGGCGACCACATCGCAGGTGGAGGGACGAATTGACGCAGACTGTTGGCAAAAAAGGTGGCTGGTTGCGAGGGACAAATCTTGGTGGATAAACGTTTTAAAAAATATTTAATTTGTGTTTGATTTTGGTGTATTTTTCAATGACTCTGTTTTTGTTTTTTTAGAGTTTTTTATTTCATAATTATTTCTATTTTTTCAATATTTCATTATTTCTAACTATAGCCAACTTCTATAAATTCCTCCCTATGGGAGAGGCTTTTGTCAATATGATGCCAATAAAGCTCTTATTATTATTATTATTATTATTGCTGCTAGGTTTACTAACTTCCTCAGGATACCATATTTAATCAAAATATTACAAAACATTTGGCAGTCTATGAAACCATAAGTTTTTTTTTAAATCAATATAAAGGTGATGTACAACACCGTTGAATTCTAATTTTTCAGTTTTCCTATGATGTTTATAAATCTTTTGATGATTTCTACAGATTCTGATAACAGCTACGTATAGAGGGAAAGAAAGGTGATTGTATCGTGATATCAGGTGATATCAAGCATTATCTCAGCTAATGGAGGACATGTTGACCTAAAGAAAATATGTGTTTTACAATTGTTTATCCTAATTTAAAAGATATTGCTCTTTTGATCTTTTTTTTTTTTTTTTTTTAAGGATTATATTAGGTTGTTTCACATGAAATGTCCGTTTTTATAGTTTCTGAAATACATAAAGGATTTTGCAGGTCTCTGTTGTTTTCTTCCGAATGTTTACATATTTAAAGTAAACAGTTACTAATCTTCTACCTTTCTATTATAAACATTAGTTTCCCAATCAATTACCCACGTTTTAATATACCTCCAAATATGAACATGGAAACACGCGATTTTCGAGTAATATTTTTGTACGAGTTTAAACTCGGCCATTCAGCAGGCGTTTGGGGAAGGGAGTGTTAATGAACGAACCATTCGCCGTTGGTTTGCTAAGTTTTCAGCAGGGAATACCGACTTGGAAAACTTGCCCTTAGGAAGACCTCCGTCCGTAAAAAACTACAGTATAAGAAAACCCCTACCAAACAGTTAAAAGACTCTCAGAACAGCTAAATGCAAGTGCATCTACCGTTTTCAGACATTTAAAGTGTATTGGGAAAGTAAAAAAGCTCGATACATGAGTACCTCATGATCTCACTGAGCGGCATGTTTCAAAACATACCGTCCAAAAATTGAAAGAACTGGGCTACGAAGTTCTTCCGCACCCACCATATTCTCCCGACTTGTCTCCAACAGATTACCACCTGTTCAGGAATTTAGACAACTTCGTCAAAGGAAAACTTTTTGAAAATGATGATCAAGTAATAAGTGCGTTTACAGATTTTGTTTCACTTCAAAGCTCAGAGTTTTTCAGTTCGGAGATAAAAAAAATTGTTTTCACGTTGGGAAAATGTGTAGAAAAAGAAGGTAAATACTTCGAATAAAATTATCTTGTTTTCATATCGTATTTTTAATAAAAATCCTTTACCTTAAAAACGGACATTTCATGTGACACAACCCAATATATATATTATATATATATACATATATATATATATATATTATATATATATATATATATATATATATATATATATATATATTCATATTTATGAAATATATAGTAAGGAAAATTATTGTAATCCTGGAAATCGAGTCAGAGATCGATAAAAGTCGATATTTTAAACTTACTTCCTTGTTTTATTGATTATTCAATCAAGCGATGGTTTAGTACGAGTCCTAAACTTTTGCCTCTCTAGTTTTAACTAGGAAAATGATCATTAACGAATACCCGACATCGCACAGCTTCGGGGACACCATTTTACGCCCCCTCCGAAGGACGGCATAATCAAAGATTTATAAAAAACTAAGACCACTTGGAAGGTTTGAGAGACCTTGGGCATAAAACTGTTATGCTAGCCACCACATTACAGGTAATCCCTGAAATTTCTTCCTAAGCCGAATTGTGGTCCGCACACCCTATGTTCAAGGGGTCCTCGAGATGCCTAAAGAAAATTAATTTTAAATTACTAAGACGTAAAATATTTGTAAAGGCTTGACTTTTAATGAAATAACAAATTGTGTGTATGTGTGTGTGTTTTTTTTTTTTTTTTTCTAATGTAGGGGAAAATCTTTCATAAGACGAAGTGGGCTCTTGAATCCACAACAGTGTGAGATTCTTACTCACTAAAAACCTCCTACATTCGCTGCGATGTCACACCGCGGGACTGTTTGCAGGCATTACTTCGCGGTGGACAGGATGGCTAAGCGCCTACTTCTCTACTGCATACTTCTCGGTACTTAACCTCTTCTCGCTCGCTCCTGGGTTCTCAGTCTACTTCCGACTCTCGCAGCATAATCTGAAACAGTATTCCAGTTTTCTTGACTCGTCAACATGAGCCGTACCAGATTTTCCGGTGTGGATCTTTTACCCAGCATCATATCTAGCTGGACCTTTTCCTCGGTAAAGTTTTTACATGCAAAGAAAGCATGTTACACTGTTTCATCCAAAGGAAGACAGGTGGTACATGATGATTCTTCTTCCAGCTTGAACCTGTGAAGATATGACCTGAAACAGCCATGTCCACAGAGTAGTTGGGTAAGGTAATACTCAAACTCTCCGTGTGTACGGGTCACCCACGAAGCAATATCTGATATCAGGCGGTTCGTCCACCTTCCAGATGATGATGAGTCCCAGCGTCTCTGCCATCTGCGAAGAGTCTCCAGTCTCTCGTCTTTCGCCAACGTTAGCCAATGCGCCTCTGGCTCTCCACATTTTCTACGGTAGATTCTGTCACGCTCTTTTGCCAGTAGATCTATCGGAATCATGTCGGCGATGATGCACACGGCATCATACGATACAGTGCGAAATGTTCTTGCGACGCGCATGGCATTTCTACGATGGACGTTAATCGCCTTACGAGAATATGATCTCACCTGGAAGGTATGCGACCAAATTGGTGCGGCGTACAAAAGCACTGAATTGGTTACGTTAGCAAGAAGCCTCCTCCGGCTTTGCGCAGGTCCACACGATTCTAGCCAGTGCGTTAGTTACCTTCGCTGCTTTCATGCTGACTACCTGCAAGTGCTCATCAAACCACAGCCTAGCATCAATCTGAACACCTAGGTATTTTATGGAGGGCTTTGAGAGGATGTTGATCTCTCCAACGGTCAAATTGATTTTTTCCCTCACTTTCCTGCTGGTAATAAGTACAGCCTCAGTCTTGTGGTCAGCCAGTTGTAGGCCTACGGACGAAAGCCACTGGCGAATATTAAATATTGCGTTGTTGGCCTTGTACGTTATCTCTTCCAATAACTTTCCTCGAGCAATGATAGCAAGATCGTCTGCGAATCCTACCGTGATAGTTCCTTCCGGCATAGGAAGTCTGAGAACGGCATCGTACATGACATTCCATAACAACGGTCCTAATACTGAACCCTGAGGAACGCCACCTGTTATTTTGTACGTTTTTAGTCCTGCATCTGTTTTATACCTCAGGATTCTATCAGAAAAATAACTTCTGATGATCTTAAGGAGGTACTGTGGAAGTTTTTTCTTACTTAACTCTTCCATGATGCACTCCCATCTTGCTGAGTTAAAATCATTCTTGACATCTAACGTTATCACGGCGCAATACTTTTTTCTACCCCTTCTCCATCTTTTTCCTGCAGTGGCTTCTCTGGCTGACTTTATCACAGTCTATTGCATCAACTGTTGACCTACCTTTTCGAAAACCATATTGATTTTCAGACAATCCTCGACTTTCCTCAATATGCATTGTAATCCTATTGCACACAATCCTCTCCAGAATTTCACCCGCAGTGTTTAAAAGACAGATTGGACGGTAGGATGCAGGGTCATCAGGAGACCCTTTACCCTTTGGCAGGAGTACCAGTAGCTGTTTTTTCCACTCAACAGGAAATATCCCTTCACGGAGACAGGAATTGTACACGTCCAGAAAGAGTTCTGGTCTGATTCTGACTGCTGCTTTTAGGGCAACGTTTGGAACATTGTCCGGTCCTGAGGCTTTGTTATCCCTACTTTGCGATAGGCTGTCTCAAGTTCTTCTAGTGCGATTCCGGTATGTGTGGTGTGTGTGTGTGTGTGTGTGTGGTAAGTATAGCACAAAAACGAAAATACTTACGACACTGAATTTTCATATTTAGGACAATTATACGCCCGAGATGTTACAGTAACTTTTTCACTAAAATAGGCTGTTTGAAAGTACAGTATGGCACATAACACGTAATATGTTATATTCATATAAATTATTTAGCATTTTTATAGACATTGTACATACACACACATTAAATAAAATAAAATTTATTTTTTATGAATAATTCGGGTAATCAATTCAATAAACCACCCTTATATGAAATATATTGGTTATTATTTTTCAGAATACAATGCTGATATATTACCTTGTCCATGAGGTAAGGCAACAAAGAAGAATACGTAAGGTCAATAAGGAAAAGTGAAAAGTATAATGTGTGTATAAGATAGATAACGACCAGGAAATTTCGTGAGAAATTTCTACAGCAATGGGGAAAAAGTGTAACCAATTTTTACACATTTTTTTTTTTTTTTTATTTAATGACACTTTATGCAACTGTGGCTAATCGTATAATGCTGGAGTGAGACTTTTGAGGGATTTTTAACGAGTACCTGGCTGGCATCGCATAGGCTCGGTACCTCTGAAAGTCCTTTTTTTTTTTTTTCCGTTGCGACCTGCAGTGGGTCAGGTTTATTTAACCGCTTGCATCCTTCAGCTTATCAGCTCAATCCTTCCTCAGTAATCCCCCCTTCTTATTCTGTGAGCCTCCCTTCTTCCATGGGTCCTCTTATTTATTTATTTTTTTATATTATACAAGTGACTTCAAGATATGAAACTAAATTCTATATGATCAATACATGTCCATGGGTCCACTTCTTACCCGTTTTCAGCTTTGGTATTTCTTGAAATAACTTGTATTTTTATGAAGTTTTTTCTGAAAAGAAGGTTTTTTCTGGTTGTCTCCGAGTGAGATTCCTATTTCTTGAAGGTCTTTTTTAACTTGATGAACTTAGGTTCTTTGGTTTTCTTGTCGAGAAAGTAGGACAAGTTCTTGTATGACTGTCTCTGTGAGCTTATGCCGGTTCCATTGCCACACAAATTAATCTTCTTTTTCCGAATGGCATCTGTTATTCTCTCCATATGCTAGTACAGATCGCTGTTATTTCGTTTCCAGTACTCACCATTTTCCCTGATTAGTCCAATAATTATTCTCAGGATTTTTCTTTCCTTTACTTCTAGCTTTTCCATAAGACCTTTCTTGTTCATGGCAGCGTACAATGCTTCTCGAAGTATGACTGAACAATAATGACGTTTATCGACAATGATATTTTGTTGTAAACATTCCTAAATAGCTGATAAGTCACTGAAGGACTGTTTATTAATTAAAAACAAAAAAAAGGTGTGAAATCAACTCATGAGTTTTACATACTTTCCTCCTTGAAATCCAATATTTTTAATAAAATTAAATCTGATTCTTTATATCTCAAGCTTATGCCTATACATTACGTTGTATTACCTTCTAAAACTTTGCATTTTAAGTCTACTAAGTTTTTTTTTAAATCGTTATATACTTATACTACAATTTTTATCTTGCGAAAAAAAAAAAAACTTCTAATAGTAATGATAAATAGTCGGTAAGGAGAAACTTCTTTAAATGTACACAATTAGAGGTACTTTAGAGGACATTTCGGCATTCAAGCCCTTTTAGACTTTTCCAATCAGAATAAAAAGTACATGACAATAAAGTCCGTTAAATTTTACATCGATTTAGCTAGTTTGATCATAATCGTTAGAACCGTTTTTAAGAAAATCGTAATAAGATGCAAAATGGCTGGTATAAACTGGTATTCTGATTTTAACGTAAAAGTAGCTGTAGCATCTCGGATGTATAGTTGTCTTAAATATCAAATTTTAGTTTCGAAAGACCTTTTCGAACGACTTATTTGACTCAGGGACCCTAAAACGCGTATTTCCGTTGAAAATTGGAATTTGAAAAAGTTCACGATCACAATACTTCCCCATACTATATATTTCATGTATGGGTAAGTGAAAGTAAAGACTGCCCGATTTTGTTGTTATTTAGAGGTAGTGAGACTAGGATTTTAGCACAACCATATTTAGTGTTGTAGTGATAAGTAGTACTGATGTGTCGTCAGCGTACTAAACAAGATAAAACTACGCTTATATAAGCTTTCCTAGTGTCAGACCTTGATTCAAAGAGAAAATTTATGCCTCTTGCAACTGTGCACTGATAATAAATCCATCACATTTATATGAGATATAAAAGAAGTGCATTGTAATTGCAAGGTTCAGTTTCGGTACCATGTTCCTCCAATGCATATCTTTAACAGTTCTTCTCGCTTTGACTTCGGCTTTTAAGTTGCAACATTTTGCTCTTACTTATGATTACAATACTTTTTTCGACAGAATTCTCGTTTCCATAGAAAACCAAAACCCGGACTACTTGCAGAGGCCTTCTTTGAACTTTGTAGTCACGCAGAAGAACATTAGTACTCCCGTCGCTAGTTTTTCAAGCCTGAACCCCATCTTGGGAAGTTTTCGATCTGTAAGAAGGGTTTCAGAAGTGGATTATAGACTCACGTCAGGAAACATGACATTGTGTAGCAACGTTTCCTTCGGTAACCTCATCGTCAGCATGCCAGGTTCCAGAATGAACTTCTTCGATCAGAACTTTGACCTCTCTGCCATTGCCACCGTGAGGACCAACCTCTTCCAGATCTGTTTCACCGTGTATTCCAAACCAGACGGATCTTGCGCCGCAGACCTCTGGCACGCCAAGTTCGGAGCACTGGACAATATAGGAATCAACTTCGTGCCTTTGGGAATTTTTAACCAGTTCCATCTAACCGTCCAGATGAATCGCATAGATAAGGCCATGTTAGATCAGTTCAAAATCGATACAGAATATCTCCAAAAATCTATCGCGAATGCTGTTTGTTCCCAACTTCAAGTTACAAATGGAATTCCCTGAAATTGTATTTTCAATAAATTTATTTCAAACTTGATGTATCATTATTTTTCATTCACTATTTTGTTAATTGAAGTGTTCTTATACTATAAGTATTTACTATATTAAGGATATATGATCGACTTTTGAAATTATCAGGTAGAAATAAACGAGAGTCAATCTTGTGAAAAATATTTTGATTTTACCAAAGTTTCGGCTAAAAATTTTGAGCTATCATCAGAACATCACTGACAACCGTAAAATCAATGCTTATGCATGTCATTGCTCACAGATGCTCTGATGATGGCCCACAAATTTAAGCCGAGACGTAGACAAAATTAAAATAATTTTAACAAGACTGACTCCGTATTATTTATTCCTATTATATGCTTTCACTATTTTCAATATTCAACCTTTGAATTCGACAAAAATAAACAAAAAAAATTACGTAGAAGCCGAATAACAAATTTCAAAACAATCTGTCGGTCCTTTATTACTAATTATTACGAATTTATAAATGGCGAAATGTTTTGTCGTTAGCGCTGTTAATAAATGAATTGTGAAAATAAATCATAACAAAAAGAAAACATAATCAATCTATGCTATCCCAAAAAGTAACTAAGTAACTTTTTTTGTAACACTCTCTACTAGGGGTGGACATAATCGAATAATCGGACTTCGATGATTTCAGTATTCCAATAATTCATGTATTTCGAAAGACAACATGGTACAATTCCCTCCTCTATAATTACTGAGCTTAGGTGCTAATACGCATATGATTTATGTGATGAGAAAAAAAATCCCGAATAAAGAATCTGAAAAAAAAAATCTGTCATTTCTTCAAAAATACTCGACCAATTTCTTTGAAATTTGCCATACAAATACTAGAGCATCCAACAATGATCCGAACACCTAAGCACTAATATATTAAATAATAATAAACCATCGTCTAACAATTTACTGTGTTTTAGGTAACGGGTAGGTCCGGAGCCCACCTTATTTTCAGTCGCCTTGGAGGGTAATCAGGGATATCTTAGGAAGATAAATTATGGACAAGTGGGTTTGTATGGGCAGGGAGTTTAGAATGGAAAAAGGAGTATCTATCACGGGCTATGTCTGCAACAAATGGGATGTTTAGATCATTATGGAGGAGTTGATTTGTGACAAAATAAGGAGAATTCAGGATTTTGGATTGTAAGGACTGGATGCGGGAGGAATTAGATGGTTTTATAGAGCCCCAAAGCTCGATTCCATATGTCCAAATATGGTCTGATAATCGTGATGTAGATGAGTCTTTCGTAATATACTGGAAGTTTTGTTTGTTTATTCGTTTAACGTCACCTTATGCTACTATGGCTTATCGGACGATGCTACAGTGGGAGTCCTAAATTTTGCCTATCCAGGTTTTATTAGGATAGGGATCTTTAACGAGTACCTGACATCGCACAGGCTCGGGACCACCTTTTAACGTCCCCTCCGAAGGACGGCATAACTAAGGATTTTTTACCATTAAAAAATCCTAGGGCCACCCGCAGGTTTGAACCCGCAACCTTTGGCATAGATAGCTGTTATGCTAGCAACTACGCTAATACTGGAAGTTTTGACCGTTTGTCTAGTAAGTGTTGTGTAATCGATATCTTCGTGCAGTTTCTTGTCGTTTCAGTCTTATGTGAGGATTCCAAGTAAGGCGCTTGTCAAGATGGAGACCTAGGTATCTGTTACCTAGGATTTGTTCTACAGAAGTAAGGGTAATGTTATTAAAGGATACTGGGGGGCAGGAAGTCATCGGTTTACAACGAAGGGTAAATGTGATCTGGTGGCATTTGTTGGGATTTATTTTAACCCTCCAATTTTGACACCATTCTTCAATGGCTGTGATCTGGGACTGAATGGTTTGGGATGCAGTAGTTGGATCATTATGGACGGATAAGACACACGTGTCATCAGTATGAGTATTGAGGACAGTGTGAGGATGGAGTGGAATGTCAGCTGTATAAAGGGAGTAGAGGATAGGACGTAAGATACTACCTTGAGGCACTCCAGCAGGTAAGGAAAATGTGGATGAGTAGGAAAAGTTATGGCTTACCTTAAAGGTTCTGCCAGTAAGGTAGGAACGCATTAAGTAGGAAATATGTAGGGGTGAGGAATTGACGGAGTTTGTAAAGCAGTCCCTGGTGCCAGACTCGATCAAATGGTTTAAAGATTAGCGAAGATATATAAGATATTCTTAAATATAAATTTAGAGTTACTGGTTCGTCTTTTTTGAGCTATTTGATTAATGTTTCGCTATTTATTTCAATTAATTGCTTTAACAGCTCTATGAATTGTTACATTGTAATATAATTATTGACAACTATAAACCATTGTGTAATACTTTGCAGCGTTTAATATATTACTTTCCTTCATTTAATTTAATAGCTATTACTCACTAATTCGCTCGCGAATATTTAATTTTGTGCATATTTTTCCATGTTTATTGAATAATAATACATACATATAATACATACGCCTCTTTCAAATATTCCAAACAACTAAAAAAAGTGAATCTTTAACAAGAATCTGATATAGCACAGGATCGGGAATACCACTTTACGTTCCCTCCAAAGAAAGAAGGCATAAGCAAGGTTTTTTCCTCCCTTTAAAAAACCCTAGGGCTAACTGCCGGGTTCGAAGACGGGAACTTGGTCTAGCCACTACACTGCAGCTGAACTCTGTTTCATTTCGTCTGCTAGAAGTTAGGTTGGGCAGAAGTGAATATATAGGTGTCATTCAAAGAATAGTAACAGATCATCAATCACAAGAAAGGATTGAACCATATTTCATTAAGGTCACTTACCTAATATACAATCGTTATCAATCGTAGAAGATTATCTATTTAAATAATTCACGCTATCCTCTTATAAATCTAATTTATAACATTATCTATATTCAAAGAAAAACGACGTTAAATAACATTAAACATCTCTCTTTATCGTAAATTTAAAATTAAATCGTTCACACACAACACAACTTTCAATAACAACTCTTCTAAAAAACATGTTTTAATTAACGCCAGGATAAAAAACTCGAATTCAAAATCCTGTTTTTACCTGAAATACGCGTTTAAGGATCCATTGAGCCCAAATGAAGGTTTCGCAAAAACGTCTATGTATAAGTCAAGTCTAGTGCGGAAACGAGAAGTTGCATAAAACTGAAAATTCATATTTAAGACAACTATACGCCTGAGATGTTACAGCAAATTTTTAACCAAAATCAGCTAACCAGAACATCCACTTTAAACCATGCATTTATCTCATTTTACAATATTCCTAAAAACGGCTCTAAAGATTTTGATTAAACTCCCTACATCGATATAAACTTAATGTGCTTTAATATCATAGTAGGTTTCATTCTAATTAAAATGTCCTGACTGGGCTTCAATGACGATATTTTAAATTCTGTTCCCCTTAAGTATCTTTATTTTTTTATAATCTATAAAAATAACTATATTATCTAATTAGCACTGATAAAAGACAGATGAATATATAATTTGAACGAATACGATATCCTACTAAAAGAAAAAAAGAACAAACATATTTTGGAATGGAATTTTTATCTTTTTTAAACATAAAAACAGTATTATAGACGTATAACATACCGTTAAAAAGCGAAAGATTTTAGAAATAATGTTATCTTATACACCGAATTGTAAATGTTATTGGTGAATGATTAAAAGCCCAATTGTCGTAGGTCATGATATAACAGATTATTCAATAAAACACATGTTTCTATTGTAACTCAATGTAATTCATTCTTAAGCAATTTATCTTCATATCTTGATTTTAACATCGCTGTTTCGATGTAAAATTTAATAGATTATATTGTCATGTAGGTTTCATTCAGATTAAAATAGAAACTTTTCTACCTTTAAAGTTTCTTTGTTTTGTTTTTTTGGTTAGAAAAAAAAATTAACTGTTTCATCTTATAATTAATGAAATCAGTTTAAAAAATTCGAACGAATTTGATAAGCAACTTAAGGAGAAATGTTGGTTGCTTTTGATTTTTGGAAAATAATCGCCTCATATGCAAAGTGGTGAGAAGTGATGCAACGAGGATAAAACTAAGGATAAAATTTAAACTTAAACTAATTCTTCAACTCTAACTTCTTATATATATATATATATATATATATATTATGGTGATATTTACAACTGTATTAAAAAAATACATCAAGTAAATGTGATCATTGACTTACGGGCATGAAATTGGCATGAGAAACAATTACCCAGTGGTAGCACTTTACTCAGTCTCTACTGGCTGAGACCAGTGATGCGGCTGAGAGAGAGGCGCTGGGATCTCTCGGATTCCGCTTTTTTTCTCCACAAGTAGGGGGGAGAGCACAGTCTGGGGTCCCCTTAGCAGTTGTATATATTGTATATAGTTACCATTGTTTGTAAGATGTTTAGCTATTTGCCAACTTTGTATTTCTCTCAATTATAGGTTTTATGTTTTTTTATTATTATTTTATTGTATATATATATATATATATATATATATGATTTTTTTTTCTATTTTATGTAATTTGACTTTAGCATTATTTTTTGTATATATTGTATGTGGTCTCATATCACTATTACTATTGTTCATTCTGAAACAAATTGTAATATTTCTCAATAAATAAATATTTAATATTAAAAAAGTGGTAGCACTTCAGAGTGTATTTAAAACAGTGGGTCTCGAGACCATCGTCTTTTTAGCCGCCTCACAGGTAATTTAGAGTGAAAGGAGGTATATCTATTTTGGGTTAAGTCTGCATCTAATGGGATATTCGGGTCTGTATGGATTAATTTATTGGTGATAAAGTAAGGGACTATTAGGATCTTTCGGATGTAGTTTCTTTTCAAGTTCCTTAAATTGCTTTTAATAACGAAAGTATGTAGGTTTGTTCGTTCATGATTTTATATACATTTGAATAAATACACTAAAAAATGAAACTTTATTCTGCGACAATGTCCTTTAAGAATAACATTTATGAATAAAATAAAAATTATAATATATATACAATATTAAGTAGCTAAGTTTAGTCAAATAATTTCATTTAATAAAACACTTTATTTCATTTTCTAGAGGGAGTGTTTCTGACTTATTAAAACAGTACATTTTTACTCCGCTTTTCTTCTTTTCATTTTCAGGTGTAATCAAATCTCTCTGGGTTTATGAGTTTAATAAAACGAGGACACAGGAAATGATATCTTACGATGTAAATCTAAAAATACACAAAGGAATAAAGTAATTCTAAAATAAAGGATAAAAGGACGGTTCTTATTCAAAAATATTCAGGACCGGGTAAGGTTTCTTATCCTTGATCAGGAACAAAAAGCTCGGGGACGAAATAATAAGCTCCAGGCTACATAAAAATTAAGTAATCTTTATTCAGATTTAATTTCAAAAATAAATGTCAGTGGGAAATAGAATTTTCACCTTAGTCTTCTTAAATATTGGGTTCTAAAATAAGTTTGTAACGTTTTTAAATATTTCAATTTAATCCTCTCTATATTCATAAATCGTGTTTTTTGGTCAATAATATTTACATATTCTAAAAATCTGGTGCGCGCAACACACAACTTTCCCTTATCTCCGTTGATAAAATCAATTTAAGAATTTTTTAATATTCATATTATATTATAACATTTAGAGATGAAAATAAGTTGTTAATGAATATAATTAAATTGAATTTCATTAGAAACATGTTTCATTAAATAATCTATTATATTATTATATATAACAATAAGTTCGTTTTATTGGCTTTTCATCATTCACCGATTACATTTAAAATTTGGCGTGAAAGGTAAAAAATTATCTTAAATCGTTAGCTTTCCAACGCTATATTACACATCTATATTAATGTTTTCATGTTCAAAAACACAAAAACTGTTTTATATAATTAATAAAAAAATATTAAAATATTTTTGCTTTTTTCTTCTTTAGTTGGTTATTAAATTCGTCGAACTTGTATATTTAGCTGTTTTTTGGTAATGCTAATCAGATTATAATATTTATTTTTATGAAACTTGCAAAATTTAAGATACTTTAGTGAAAGAAAATTCAAAATGTCGGCATTGGAGGAAGACAATTTAAACTATTGGCATTCAAGTCCTGTCAGGCAATTTAAACCAGAATGAAACCTACATGATATTAAAGCCCATTAAAATTTAGATCGATTTGGCTAGGTTAATCAAAATCGTTAGAGCCGTTTTTGAGAAAATCGTTGTAAGGTGCGAAATGCATGTCTTAAATATGAAATTTCAGTTTCATACGTCTTTTCGTTTTTGCGCTAGACTTACTACACACTGACATACACACAGACCATTTTTCGGGACTTGGTCATTTGGACTCAGAAGACCTTAAAACATGTATTTACGTCGAAAACTGGAATTCGAAAATTTTCACTATCGCAATTTCCCTTACTATATATTTCACATATAGATAAGTGAAAGTAAAATTATATTTTATTTTATTATTTTACAACAGTATTTATTTATTTCTATTATTAGTTTTTTTTTGTTTTTTTTTATCTTTACTTTGTTTTCCTTTTTTGTGATGAAGATCATAGGTTTCTCTTAATGACATTTTTTCCATCATACAATATTAACAGTTAGTCCATCTTTTACTATTTTATTTTTAGAAAAACAAAACACTCTACAACTCATGACGAGCCTTCCCCAGAAGTAATTTAATAAGATCCAATGAGGTTTTAAAATATGTATTGTAGGTTTGCAGACTAATGTAAGGTGTTTATATATATAAGGTGGGATCATTTTCGTCTGCAAACCCGCACAACATACTTTTTCGACGTCATCGGTCCTTGTATAGATGTTTTACTAGACTTTTGTGATATAAAATAAATAAATAAATAAAAACTATCCTCCTTTTTAGAGACAAGCAAGATAATTGATTGAAAGAAATGACTGGGTTCACCAAAATGCATGATGTAAATAAGAATTATTTATTTGGAATTGAAAAAAAAATATAACAAATAAATATTCATTTTACATTATACATAACTTATTCGATTCACGTACATATTTCATGCATTATATTAGGGTATTCTATAGGTTTCTTTCTGGGTTTTTTATGCAAAATAAATATATTTCTTTTCTCTCTCAGTGAGCCTTACTATATGCCCTCATTACAAAATTGTTGGGACATATAATAATAATTACAAAATAGAATAATAATAATTGATAGATAACACATTATTTGACTTTTGATTTGACCACAAGAATAAATAATCTTGAAAAAAGGAGAAACATTCAATTGATTTTTATTTCATTTTACAGTTAAAATAGGTATTAGTGGAATATAGTTTATATGTACATTTAATAGTTAATGATATACAAATGCAATTATTAATGCTGACAATATAATCTAAAATATATAAATAAAACAAAAAGATTGAGATGAGGGTATACATCTTTAAGAGGTTCTTTAAATTAACCACAGACCTCATAAATTAACCACATATGTATTTTATTCTGTTTGGAATATTCAATAAGTGAATAGCTTCTACTATTATGCTTAATCATATATAAATATTTACTAGATTTCAAAATTACAACTTTCACTTTACCTCTGAAATGTCCTACTTGATAATTTATCATAAGTTTTAAAAATCGCAAACAGCACAAAGTTTTCCACATTTTAAGTTTGACACTGCTTAAGAACACCACAAAATAATAAAATAACCCAGAAAAACATATTCTAAACATCCTAATAGCGCATTGACCAGCAACCTAGACCAAGCACAGCCGTAAACAACAACAAAGGACCAAGGACCAGTGACATCATCAGGATTGTCCGCCACATTGCCCCTTCTGAAACAATCCCACCTCTTTGGTTTATACTGAACTAAATAACCTTTAAGGGTTGTATTTGTACTGCTTCTATTCAATGACTTTACTATATTTTATTACAGAACATTATTCAATAAAAAAAATAAATGATGGCAATAGTTTGATTAAAAAAGGCTTTTCTGTTTACAGGAAGGGTGGGCCCCTAAAAACAGGCCCGGCTGAAACAAATCCTGGGTCCGTTAAAAAAGGGTGAATATAAAATTTTTACATCATATGCTTTTCATTTTCCTCTTTCTCAAATATAGCTTTCGATGTTTAGCTTTCAGGCTTTTTTTCATTTACTTGCACACATAATATATACACACACGCACATGTTGGCAGGGCACTCAAAATTATCAGCTCGCAAAACGGCAGTGTGGAAAAATATATTATGCAAAATATTCACACTAGAAATTAATGTTACTTGAAAATGTATGAAGTAGATAGTTATGGTTTGTTTGTTTATTCATTTAACGTCAGTTTATGCTACTGTAGCTATTCGGACGATGCTCCCAATGTAGGAGAGGAGAATTCCTAAATTTTTCTATCCAGGTTTAATAAGGATAGGAATCTTTAACGTGCACTTGTTATCTCAAAAGCTCAGGACCACCACTTTAAGTCTACTCCGAAGAACGGTGTATAGGAATTTTTCACTCCCATTAAAAATCATAGGTTCACCTTCCAGGTTTGAACACTGGAAGAGAACACCGTTTTTGTCACGATTCTCTTTTCTAGAGGATACGAACCAAAATGCCTCAGTGGTAACTAGGGTTGCCGCAATGAAAAGTTCAATTCTTATTAGAGTAGCTCTCTTGTCCTTTTATATATAGACTGTTTGGTACATATGAAAAGTACTGCTTAATACTAAAATCAACCACAAATCCACACAACTACTGCAAGGAACACAACTATAACCAATAAGCCTAGAGATAATCTGATAACCGTTCGAATTTGAACTTATTTGCTTGTTGTAAATAGTATTATGATATCGTTGTCAAAGGATTTTATTATGCTTCTGAATAATAATTATATATAATATTAATAATAATAGGTTATGTGAACTTGAAAGTTCAATGCTGATACCACTAAGTACCGCCTACAGAGATTCTTCCGATGATCAGCACCCCAGCCCAAGCCCCCGAGATCAGACTTAACACAATCCTCCCATCGACGCTTCGGCCTCCTCTCGAACGCCAACCGGTCGTTTCAGCGCATGCTAACTTATTCGGAATCGATCTTTACTGAGCAAAACAACATTACATGCTAATTTGAGTTGAATGCGTGTTATCAGATCAATTATACTGATCGGATACAAGGTCCGAAATTTCGTGTTGTGTTACCTTCTTTCCCTAATAGCCTAGCTCCTTTTTTGAACAAATTTTATACGTACTACCCTATTCTCCAAGAATTTAAGGCATTATTCATCATTCATGGTAAGCGATCAACCTTTGGCAACCATATCGAGTCGTTATAATTATTTCACAACTCAGTAATAACTCACATTTCTTTTACATGCTTTCAACCAACCACGATTTATTTCCTTTTGGATTTCTTTTTTTTTTCTAGTTATCACAGAATACTAAGCACCCAAATTTCTATACGTGTTCAAACATATGTCCTGATATAATAATAACACCAACATCGTTATCGTTTCTATTATCAATCATATACTTCGTCTTATCTGTACCTATTTCCAGCCCTATCTCCCTAGCGATTTTATTAACGTAATTTTATTGAATTGTATTAGTTTTCCCGTCTTTGCATAGCGGTACGAATCTTTTACGTATATATTATATATATATATATACATATATATATATATATATATATATATATTATATATATATATATATATATATAAGTTTGTGTTGTTCTTAGGTTGCAGTCAATGAATAAACAATTTTATTTTATTCTTTGACTGCAACCTAAGAACAACACAAACTTAAATTATCAACAGTCGAGAACTGATCAAACAATATATATATATATATATATAATATATATATATATATATATATATATATATATATATATATTTTTTTTTTTTTTTTTTTTTTTTTTTTTTTTTAAATATTGTGATGATGGAGATTATTTGGTGTTTTCCTGTACAGTATCGTACATGTTATATTCTTCTATACAGTACTCAAGATAAAAAAAAAATACCAAATATTACGTAAGTTGTTAAAATAAATGAAATGTTGTTAAAAATCCTATTTCCAGTTTGTAATGTTGTGATGAGGGAGGTTATTTTGATTCATTGTTGCCACCGTACCATATCATTCAGGTTTGATGCTTCCATATAGTAATAACGAAATTTAAAAAAAATAGCATTACCGAATCGCACTTAGGTTGTTAAACTAAATGGAAAGTTGTTAAAAAACTATAAACTAACATTTTTATTAGCTATTTCTACTTTTAAATTATTTGGTGAAAACAGATGTTACCGTGTAAATGAAATGAGCTTAAACATTTAAAGCGTTTTTATAAAAGTTTTGAAATATAAAACAGTAATACGTCGAATATAATGGGAACCGTTTAACATTACAAACAAATAAACTGAACCACTTTTGATTCCTGGACCAATTGATGTTTCTCATTTATGCCTACTATTAAATATAATAACGAATAGACGTTTATAAAATATTTTCTTTGTAAGTTCATTTGTTTTGTTTTTTACGATGGAATAAATATTCCAAAGTAATAAACTCTTAATTGGTCAAACTGAAATTTCTTTAAAAATATTTTATGCCAAATTTAAATCGAGTCGCTCTAAAAATAAAGTAGATCAATAAAATAAAATAATTTAGAATTATTAATTAACTTCTCGGATCCAACCGGGTATAACTTCCACTTTGGGACAGATGTAATAATCCCAGGACGTGAAACTAAATTGAAACGTGTCCTTAAGATTTATGCGGGCCTCATCCCGAACAGTCGGACGCCGGAAGGGGCACCTAAATCTCTGGAATCCCTGGGACAGATTATAATCCGCGGTTCTTGGCCGATCAGTCACTCTAGGAGGGTTTCGAGGAAGTCTTTTGGTAAATGATCCTCATTAATAGGACGGACCGCAAAATGGTAGGAAGGTACGCGGGAATATTCACCGCATGCTACGTAGCAATCGACAATCTGATGTTGTATATCTCATTTTTATCCCACCATTTCCTCTTACGAGCTTTTTTTCTCCAATAAATAATAATTTTTCACCACACTAGTGGGACGAACACTACATTTATCTATAGTAGTGGTCATAGAAATTGCATCACTTAATTAAAAAAAAATGTTCTCAAATTAAGTATAACCGCAAGTTTAAAAAAAATGCTAATTACATTAAAAAAAAAATTATATATTAATAAATCTGGTACGCACAGCACACGACTTTCAGTTACATCCGTTGTTAAAAACAATTTAAGAATTTTTATGCCTTTGATCGAGTTTGGCACCCGGGTTTGCTTTACAAGCTCCGACAATTTCTCCCTACTACATATTACATCATTATCCAGTCCTACCTCACTGATAGATCCTTTAAAGTAAATCACCATGGTTCCTATTCTTCCTTTTTTTCTCAGTCTGCTGGTGTTCCTCAAGGCAGCATCCTAGGACCCATTCTTTACACAGTCTATACAGCTGACATCCCAACCCATCCTAACACTTTCCTTTCTACTTATGCTGATGACACGTGTGTGCTATCAGTAGATAATGATCCAGTTACTGCCTCCCACATTCTTCAATCCCACATCCGAGACCTAGAAGTATGGTATCAGAATTGGAGGATAAAAATTAATGCCAACAAATCCCACCAAATTACTTTTACCCTTCGTCGTAAACCTATGACTTCCTGCCCTTCAGTATCCTTTAATAACTCTCCTCTAGTCCCTGTTGAACAGATCCGATACCTAGGACTCCATCTCGACAAACGTCTTACTTGGAATCCTCATACAAGACTAAAACGACAAGAAACTGCCCGACGTTTCCGACTACTTCAACACTTACTGGACAAACGCTCAAACCTTCCACTTTACTACAAAAGGCTCATCTATATTACCATCATAAGACCGATATGGACCTACGGAGTAGAGCTATGGGCTCTACTAAACCATCGAATTCTTCTCGTATCCAATCCTTACAATCCGAAATCCTTCGGAAAATCCTCAATTCTCCTTATTTTGTCACAAACAAACTTATTCATAAAGACCTTAATATTCCATGTGTTGCCTACTTAGCCCGAACCAGGTACCATTCCATCCATGACAAACTCCATTCCCTCTCCAATCCATTAGTTTCAATCCTTGCATCCTCTTCGATCCCTGACAATCCTTCAAGGCGTCTGAAAAGAAGATGGCCACGAGACCTTCTAGTTTTTAATATTTTTAGAGTGCTGCCACTGGGTAGTGTCTCTACATGCAATTCATGACATTTTTCTATTTTATCATCACATTTACTTGATGTATTTTTTGTAATACAGTTGTAGATATCAATAATATGTTATAAAAAAAAAGGAAAAAAAAAAGAATTTTTATATACATTTAGGGGTAAAAATAAATAGTTAAAGAAGTAATTAAATTAAATTTCAATAGTTACATATGTTTTATTAAATAATCTATTATATTATTATCTATAGCATTTCCAAGTCAATTGTAACCTTTTCCAAGTCAAATGTAACTTTTTCCAAGTCAAATGTAACCTTTTCCAAGTCAAATGTAACCCTTTCCATTTTAAATGTCACCTTTTCCATTTCAAATGTCACCTTTTCCAAGTCAAATGTCACCTTTTCCATTTCAAATGTTACCTTTTCCAAGTCAAATGTCACCTTTTTCTTCACTTCTAGCCTTAAATATTCCGTTTTATTTATTTATTTATTGAAAAATAATTAGTTTAATTAAAATTATGACTTTTTTAATAATTTTGGCATATCCTATCGCTATTTTTTTCCGTTTTTTAGATATTTGATAACAAGTTCTGTTTTTTACGAACTAATATTTAAAAAAATTAATTATTGTCTATATAGTTTTAAGATAGTTGTTGATTTTGAATTTTTAGAGGGAAGGGATACTTTTTGGGAATAATTAATGTGCTTTCGGGTGGTTATGATTACGTTTTTCGTGCTGTATTTTTTATCGCTCATGGGTATTTCTACTCGTATTTACTTTTTATGTTTCTTATTGATATAGGGATTAATTAATGTGCTTTCGGGTGGTTATGATTACGTTTTTCGAGCGGTATTTTTTATCGCCCTCGTTTATTTTAACTAAAATTTACTTTTTATGTTTTTTATTGATATAGGGATTAATTTTTGTGCTTTCGGGTGGTTATGATTAAGTTTTTTGAGCTGTATTTTTTATCGCTCATGGGTTTTTCAACTCGCATTACTTTTTATTTTTTTTATTGATATAGGGATTAATTAATGTGCTTTCGGATGATTATGATTACGTTTTTCGAGCGGTATATTTTATCGCCCTCGTTTATTTTAACTAAAATTTACTTTTATGTTTTTTATTGATATAGGGATTAATTATTGTGCTTTCGGGTGGTTATGATTAAGTTTTTTGAGCTGTATTTTTTATCGCTCATGGGTATTTCAACTCGCATTTACTTTTAATGTTTTTTATAGATATATAGGTTATTAATTGTATTTGCGGGTCTTGTAATTACGTATTTTGAGCTGTATTTTTTATCGCTCATGGGTATTTCAACTCGCATTTACTTTTTTATGTTTTTTATTAATATAGGGATTAATTATTGTGCTTTCGGGTGGTTATGAATACGTTTTTTGAGCTCTATCTTTTATCGCTCATGCGTATTTCAACTCGCATTTACTTTTAATGTTTTTATAGACATATAGGTTATTAATTGTATTTGCGGGTCTTGTAATTACGTTTTTTGAGCTGTATTTTTTATCGCTCATGGGTTTTTCAACTCGCATTAACTTTTTATGTTTTTTATTGATATAGGGATTAATTATTGTGCTTTCGGGTGGTTATGAATTCGTGTTTCGAGCTGTATTTTTTATCGCTCATGGGTATTTCAACTAGCATTTACTTTTTATGTTTTTTATTGATATAGGGATTAATTATTGTGCTTTCGGGTGGTTATGAATACGTTTTTTGAGCTGTATTTTTTATCGCTCATGGGTTTTTCAACTCGCATTACTTTTTTTTTTTTTATTGATATAGGGATTAATTAATGTGTTTTCGGGTATTATAATTACGTTTTTCGAGATGTATATTTTATCGCTCACTTGCATATTAACTCGCATTTATTTTTAATGATTTTTATTGATACAGGGATTAATTAATGTGCTTTCGGGTGGTTATGATTACGTTTTTCGTGCTGTATTTTTTATCGCTCATGGGTATTTCTACTCGTATTTACTTTTTATGTTTCTTATTGATATAGGGATTAATTATTGTGCTTTCGGGTGGTTATGATTAAGTTTTTGATGGATATTGGGATTGATTATTTTGTTTTTAGTTCTCATTATAACGTTGTTGGAATATACATCATTTAGCTTTTTTTTATTTATTTATTTTTATTTAATATTTTTATTATTATTTTTTTATAAAAGGATTAGTTATAGTTCCTTTTATAGCGTCCTGAGTAAGTTTTTTCAACTAAATATTTTATAATGGACCCACTTTCTCACTTGTTCTTACAATTATCTGATAATTTAATTGAGGAATCGTTTATTCTATTTTCGGGTGTTCTTATAACATTATTTGAACCCTATTTGTTATAGCTTTTACTCATTTTAAGTTACTGTTCCTATTTCATAAATATTTGATAGAGGGATCGTTTATAGTGTTTTGGGAAATACTAATAGAGTTTATAACATTTTTTTATAGCTAGTGCACATTTTACCTTAAATAAAAAGTGATCTAGAACAATGCGCAATAGCGATGTAACACCCAGTTAAAAAATAGTAATCAGAACGTGCAAAAACACAACAAATAATTTTTACTTCAAATTATAACATAATATCTACGGTATGTAGTAATTTCCAAGCGCATAAAAGATTAATGTTCAAAACACGTAATCAGAATCCCCTAAAACAAAAACAAAGAAAGACCACTCTATCAAAATATAAAATGATATTAGCTCTAATTTGAAACGAGCGCGAGCTATAGAATAAGCAGTCAAAAAAAAGTTTTTTCATAACCACCCTATAACAATAAAAAGATTAGAAGTAAATGCGGGGATCAGCTGATGCGCTCGATGATAACAGTCATACGTTACATCGTCTCTCAAGTTTTTGCTTTTTTCAGTAGGAATTCGCTTGAATTCAGTCTGGAGAACATCACTAGACCTCAGGAATACTACGGCAGGGAATATTGGAGAAATTTCGGTAAGCAAAGTTATAATTTACTTTGTACAATCACGAAAAAGTGAAAGGAGGGTCACTGATCAGCTGATTGCCGCTAGCTCGGCAAGCTCGGGCTTGCTTTTCTTTAACTTATCTTTCTTTTATCTTTAATTCTTATCTCATTATTTATGTATTATTATTATTTTCTTAATCAATGAGATATTTTCATCAAGTCATGTCCTCAAAGTCTGCAAGTAAAAGATCTAGATCTGCTGGTTCTAACTCGTCTCCCACAAAACAGAGACCCCGCCGTGAACAAAATAAAAAAATGATTCCACCAGCGACCGCGTCAGCTACCTCATTAGGATCTGAACCACAGCCCAGCACATCATCATAAGGAATAACTGATGAATCCCCGTTTTTTACACCGAATCCATTTGAGATCCTCCAAAATGAAAAAGAAACCATGGAATTTTCTCCTATACCCAGGGAACCACTACCTCCACCAATATTTGTTAAAAATATTAAAAATTTTAAACTGATGTGTGCGCATTTAAACAAAGTAACTGATCCTAATAGTTATTATTGTATAAGTAGAACAAATGATACTAAAATATCTCCGACTACTGCTGAAACCTACAGAAAGATTGTAAAATATCTGACTGAGACCAAAGCTGACTTTCATACTTATCAGCTGCGCCAGGAGAGAGCATTAAGGGTCGTAATCAGAAACCTACATTCCTCAACACCCGTTGAAGCTATCAAAGAAGAACTGACAGAATTAGGATTCCAAGTGAGGCAAGTCACCAACGTTCTAAAAGATAAAAGTCCACTGCCTCTATTCTTCGTGGACTTGGAACCATCAGCAGGAGTCGAAAAAATCTATGACCTCAGTAGACTGTACTATACCCGTTTAAAAGTTGAAAAACCTTACACAAAGAGGGAAATAGTTCAGTGTCATAACTGTCAGGCATATGGTCATACCAAAAGTTATTGCCATCACATACCACGCTGTGTGAAATGCGGTGAACAGCATAAAACAGAAGAATGTACAAGATCAAGATCTACACCCGCTGTATGTGCTCTGTGCCTCAAGGACCACCCGGCTAACTACAAGGGATGTGAAATCTACAAGAAACTCAGAACCAGATACCAAAAACCTCAGGATCCGAATGAAACAGCTGTACCAACCAGTTTCTGTTTGCCCACTTGCTTGGAGGTGGAAAACAGAGTCATGAAGTCGAGGCACTGCCGGAACAACTTTTTCCTCAACATTCTCAATCTATTGTACAACAATCTATCCCTCAAAGTTTACCTAATCTTCAAAAAACTCCTCAGCATCAAATTTCTCATATCCCTCCACCATCAAACGTCACAGATCTTACCAGTCTAATGTCATCGTTCATCTCCGAAATCAAATCTCTTGTTATGCCGCTTATATCACTCCTTACAAATCTAGTATCAAATCTAATCCCTGCCTTGAAAAATCCTTAAATGAATTCACCTAACTCCTTATCCATTCTCCTTTGGAATGCGAATGGTGTTAGAAATCATACTGACGAACTGACAGCGTTGTTGCAAGACAAAACAATTGATATTGCACTTAAAACTGAAACAAGACTAACGACTAAACAGAACTTCAAAATACCGCAATACATGACATACCGTACTGACCACCCAGACGGCAAAGCCCATGCCGGTTCTGCTATCATTGTCCACCAATCCCTCTCTCATCATTTACTCCCACTTCCCACCTATGATTTCCTACAAGCCACAGCCATAGTAATCAAGACTTTTTCCTTTCCGGTAACCCTCACATCTGCGTATTGCCCTCCTAAACATTCCATTTCCAATTTCGAATTTGTATCCTTCCTGAATTCCTTAGGAAATCGTTTCATTCTGGGTGCAGACTTAAACGCCAAGCATCAGCAGTGGGGTTCCAGAACCACGAATTCTCGGGGACGAAATTTGCTGTCTGCACTCAACTCCCGAAATTTTAATATCCTGCCTCCTGACTCCCCTACCTACTGGCCAACCGATCCTAACCGCAATCCTGACATCCTCGACTTCTTTATCCACAGCGGATTAGGCTCCCTCAACTTGTCTATAACTCGCCTTGATGAACTATCCTCAGACCATAGTCCACTGATCCTAAAAGTATCTCTCACTCCAATTCCAAAACCCATTCCACCATCATTCATCCGAGGCCCTGTCAACTGGAACCTTTTCCGCCAAATCCTGACCGATAACATTGACCTCAGAGTAACCCTCAAAACCCCAGATGACCTAGATAATCCCGTCTATTCCTTTACCACCGCCATCCCACAAGCTGTCTGGACTGCCTCCTCTCCTAAACACTCCAATATAAATCCTCACCAAAATCATTTTCCACAACATATTATAGACCTCATCCATACCAAACGCCGAGCAAGATCATTATGGCAGCGCACCCGACACCCAACAGATCGCCGCTCCTATAACTTCTATTGTAGACAATCGAAGAGGGAGCTGGCGACCTTCCGTTCCCAGTCCTTTAATTCCTACCTCTCCTCTCTATCAGCTCGTGATAATTCCCTGTGAAATGTCACGAAAAAGATCCTAAAATACCATCAAGTTTCCCATCCTCTCCGACGTGGTGATGACTCCTGGGCTGCGTCTGATGAAGATAAAGCCGAGGAATTCGCCACACACCTCTCCAAAGTTTTCACTCCTCACCCGGAATCCCACGCCAATCACACCGCAACAGTGCAAGACTTTCTTATGTCACCAATCCCACATTCCCTACCTCCTAAAGCTATTAATCCCTCTAAGGTCAAATATCTTCTCCACAAACTGACCCTCCGTAAATCTCCTGGACACGATCTCCTTACTCCCCAGATCCTCCGACAACTTCCGCAGAAAGCTATTATATTCCTTACTTATATTTACAACTGCATCCTACGCACCACCTATTTTCCTCTGTTATGGAAACATTCCACTATCATTATTTTTCTAAAACCAGGCAAACCTTCCAACAACACTTCATCCTACAGGCCTATTAGTCTACTCCCCATCCTCTCAAAAATCTTCGAAAGGCTTCTTCTTAAACGTATCCTACCCATATTAGAATCTCAAAATCTTCCTTCCCATCAGTTTGGATTCCGTCTTCAGCATTCCACAGTTCAACAGGGGCTCCTGGCAACATTTGCAGACGACACCGCCATCCTATCATCCAGTTCCGATCCCGAAACAGCATCCTTAATCCTGCAAAGACACCTTTGTCTTAAGACTGGTGTGGTGCTTGGCGCATAAAGGTGAACGAGGCCAAATGCAAACACGTAACCTTCACTCTTCGACGAAACTCCTGTCCGCCAGTTTACTTCAATTCCATTCCAATTCCTCCTTCAGATACAGTCCGGTATCTTGGCTTACTGTTAGACAAAAGATTGACTTGGAACCCACATACAAGACTTAAAAGACAAGAACTCAACCGACGATTTGGACAGTTATACCGACTACTCAACAGAAAATCTGAACTTACAGTTGACAACAAATTATTAATCTACAGGACAATACTGAAGCCCATCTGGACCTACGGACTTGAACTGTGGGGGACAGCTAAACGTACTAACATCAAACGCATTCAATCCTTTCAATCCAAAGTCCTCCGTACAATAGTAAATGCTCCTTATTATGTTTCCAACTATACCTTGCACAACGACCTTAATGTTCCTTTTATTTCAGACCTAATTCAATCCAAATTTTCCAAATTCCACCAGAATCTCATTCATCATCCTAATCCTCTAGCCCAATCCCTATCCAGCTCCACTCATCCATACAACCCACCTAGAAGGTTGAAACGGCAGTGGCCCCGCGACCTTTTGTAAATATATTGGAGTTCTAGCACTGGCTAGATTCTCCACTCAATGTGATGTATGTATGAGTGTGTGTATGTGTATATAGGTATAAGAGAATTCTTAACTTATTGTATTGATCCATTATTGTGTATATATTTTATTGTAATTTTATGGTGTGTAAATATTGTATGAATATACTATGTACGATATCTTTCAGCACTACTATTGATGTCCAAATTGGGACAGATTGTAATTGTATCAATAAAAATTTGTTATAGTAGAAAAAAAGAAGTAAATGCAAGTTGGAATGCGAACAAGCGACAAAAAATACAGCTAGAAAAACGTAATTACAAGACCCGCAAATACATTTAATAACCTATATATCTATAAAAAACATTAAAAGTAAATGCGAGTTGAAATACCCATGAGCGATAAAAGATAGAGCTCAAAAAACGTATTCTTAACCACCCGAGAGCACAATAATTAATCCCTATATCAATAAAAAACATAAAAAGTAAATGCTAGATGAAATACCCATGAGCGATAAAAAATACAGCTCGAAAAACGTAATTATAATACCCGAAAACACATTAATTAATCCCTATATCAATAAAAAACATTAAAAGTAAACGCGAGTTAATTTGCACGCGAGCAATAAAAAATACATCTCCAAAAACGTAATTATAATACCCGAAAACACATTAATTATTCCCAAAAACTACCTTCCTCCCTCAAAAAATTAAAATCAACAACTATTTTAAACTAAATATTTTTTAAAATATTTGTTCGTAAAAAACAGAACTTGATATCAAATATCTAAAAAAAAACGTATGAGTTGAAATACGCATGAGCGATAAAAGATAGAGCTCAAAAAACGTAATCATAACCACCCGAAAGGACAATAATTAATCTCTATATCAATAAAAAACATAAAAAGTAAATTTTAGTTAAAATAAACGAGAGCGATAAAAAATACCGCTCGAAAAACTTAATCATAACCAGCCGAAAGCACATTAATTAATCCCCATATCAATAAAAAACATTAAAAGTAAATGCGAGTTAATATGCATGAGCGATAAAAGATAGAACTCAAAAAACTTAATAATAACCACCCGAAAGCACAATAATTAATCCCTATATCAATAAAAAAAATAAAAAGTAAATTTTAGTTAAAATAAACGAGGGCGATAAAAAATACCGCTCGAAAAACGTAATCATAACCACCCGAAAGCACATTAATTATTCCCAAAAAGTATCCCTCCCTCTAAAAATTCAAAATCAACAACTATCTTAAAACTAAATAGACAATAATTAATTTTTTTTAAATATTAGCTAGTAAAAAACAGAACTTGATATCAAATATGTAAGAGACCCCAAAAAAATATCAATAATTATATGCCAAAATTATTAAAAAAGTCATAATGTTAATTAAACTAATTATTTTTCAATAAATAAAACGGAATATTTAAGGCTAGAAGTGAAGAAAAAGGTGACATTTGACTTGGAAAAGGTAACATTTGAAATGGAAAAGTTGACATTTGACTTGGAAAAGGTGACATTTGAAATGGAAAAGGTGACATTTGAAATGGAAAGGGTTACATTTGACTTGGAAAAGGTTACATTTGACTTGGAAAGGGTTACATTTGACTTGGAAAAGGTTACATTTGACTTGGAAAAAGTTACATTTGACTTGGAAAAAGTTACATTTGACTTGGAAAAGGTTACAATTGACTTGGAAATGCTATAAATCAATCAGTTATTTTCATCGCCTATTCATCACTCTTTATTAGCATTTACAATTTTATGTATAAAACAATATTTTTTCGGAAATCTTTAGCTTTCCAACAGTATATTATACATCTACATTACTGTTTTTATGTTAAAAAACACAAAAACTGCATTTAAAATATTTTTGGCTCTTTTGTCCTTTACTCGGTTATAAAATTCGTTCAACTTTTATATTTAGTAATTTTTTTTAGCAATGCTAATCAGATGATACGGTAAATTTTATAAAATCCTTAAAATTAAAACTACTTTAGAGGAAGAAAATTCAAAGAATCGGCATTTAAGCCCTGTCAAACTATTTCAATCAGAATGAAACTTACATCATATTAACCCCCCCCCCCTCCCTCCCCATTAAATTATACATTGATAAAGCGAGACTAATCACAATCGTTAGAGCCGTTTTTATAGAAAATCGTAAAAAGGTGCAAAATTCATGGTATAAGTAGTACTTTCGGTCAGCTAATTTTAGTAAAAAAAAGTTTCTGTAACATCTCTGACCTACAGTTTCAAATAAATAATTAAATTTATTATTATTTTTTCGATAAATATTAGGCCGTTCTATAAAAGAAATCTTGTATATGTATATATATATGTATATAAAATGGCTCCATAATAGAATACAACAATATAAACAAAACTGTAACTCACAATGCACAAAATCAAAATTGGGATAAATATAAACATATTTTTGATTTTGATAATATCTCGGTCCTACATAAGGAAGAAAACATAAATAAGAGGAGGATCATTGAATCAATATATATAACAAAAACAATAAAAAAATCAGTTAACCAGCAAACAGACGTTGACAACCTGAACACCTTTTATGCAAGTGCGATTGACAGAGTAAATATATAAATCCTTTGGCATCCCCACCCCAAGTTAAGTCGCGCATGAGAACACCTATAAGACGGCCGAAAACTGTTGAGTAAGTTAATAAAAATGTTTCTTTTCTTTTTTAATAAATAGATCCCTTTTTTAATTTATGATGAAATATAATATGATATTTTTGAGTACAGGTTTTTTTGAAAATGATATTTTTAAAAATTATGACGACACTGCTGATAAGCGGTGAAATGAATTGATATGTAACATGGATATGCATGGTTGGTGACATAATTATTAAAAATAATTTATTATGTGTTGATATTAGATGTTGAAAATGTATAAATGCAATAAAACTGTAATTGATTACAGAAGCTTGATAATGGCCCTAGAGGACTGGAAATTAAATAAATTCTTTAAAAAAATATATCCAAGATTTCTTTTGTAGAACGGCCTAATATTTATCGAACAAATATTCAACCAAAAGAACAATTACGACAATGATGAGAAAATCAAATTTATAATTATTCCATGTTTATATAAATATGAAATTTCAGTTTTGTACGTCTTTTCGTTTTCGCGCTAGACTAGTACGGACGGACCCACAAAACACAACTTTTTGGACTCAGGAGACCCTAAAACGTGTACTTTCGTTGAAAACTTAAATTCGAAAATTTTCACAATCGCAATACGTTCCCTTACTATATATTTCATATATAGGTAAGTGAATGCAAAAATACTACTTTTTTTTTTTTTTTTTTTTTTTTTCTCCTTCTTCTTCTTGGCATTGGAGCTCTCCATACAGCCAAAAAATACTACTTAAATACCGCTTATCCCACTTTGAATTTTCAAATTAATAAATACGAGAAATATATATTAAAAGACCTGTAATCATGATAACACCTGTTTCTTGAGAATATTCGCCTATATATTTCCTTATTAATTGATATTTTTGGAATTGAATTTAAATCAAGGTCTATAAAATTTATAACAGGAAAAAACGTAAATAAACAATCAATACTAGAAATTGAATAGAAGATTGATCGTTATCGCCTTATCTATTTTTAGAAATATTACAATACTACTATCAGTCGAGAGTATCAATGTTGTATCAAGATTGATTTTAAAATTTTAAGAATGTGGCAATAAATTATATTTTTCCATTTAGTATAAAACAGTAAGTGCAGTTTCATGTACTATCAGACACAGTCACTCCATAGCCATGCTCGCCTTCATCACAGTACTCCTATTTATTTTAGGGTCTTCTTCTTCTCTCAACATGGTTTCAGACTCACCGCAGACGACAAGCACTCCACATAAACATACTGTAATGTTCGAGTCTTTAACCGAAGAGGACTCTACCATACTCGTAGACTTGATCATTGAGGAGATGAAGGGCACGGCGCCGATACAATACGCATTCCCAGATCTCTCCTACGGTATCTCACATCTTCGGGACAACTCCTCCAACATCGGAAAGCTGACGAGTCCTTACGGGTGGATCTCGAACCTCAAAACCGTCCACAGAGCTTCTCCAGTATTGACTTCCGTTTCCGGTAACAACCTCACCGTCTCGACTTCCGTCAGTTTTGGCAATCTGCGAGTAGATTGGCCGGAATCGGAACTCATAATTCTAGGAGTCTCGATGTCCGGTCACACTAGCGTCAGCTTCCGGCAGAACGAGTTCGACGTCCGGTTCACCGTGGTGACGGAACCCGGGACCGGTACGTGCAGCGTTGAGCTGGAGAAGGCCGGGTTCTCTGTGCTTAGCGCTATTGACATCAGTATTCGTCCGTTCGGGTTTTTCAACCAGATCAAGTTAGACGCTTCAGTGAACCACCTCAGCCAGGCCATCTTCCAGGAGTTGAGCTATGTCGATTCATCATATCTTCAATATGTTCTTGAAAAAACTATTTGTAAAGCCATACCAAACTAACATGATCAAAAATTAAATAAAAATATACAAACATTAATCAAATATTTTATTGCGCTCTTGCGTTGTTCTAACACTACAAATCTGGTCCGCGCTACACTTATAAATGCTGAAATTCTGAGTTAAAAAAGATTAACATTAAATTATATAGTATTAGAAATCATTTCCTACACATAACATTCTAGTCACTTTACACTACCTTCTAAAACTTTGTTGTTAGATAATATGTTTTCTTAAAGTTTTAGCTTTTCAACGGTATATTATACACCTATACATATTATATTGTTCTAATTTGCAGGAAAAAAAAATAGTAAAATTTCATCAAGGGAGTAAGTTTAACCAAAATGGTTAAAGCCATTTTAGAAAAAATTGTAACAGGTACAATATACTTAATTAAAAGGGAAACTTCTAGTACTTCATTTTTTTTTAATTGGATGCTTTAATCAACCACCATCTTCCAATATTTGAGATATATAGATTTATTATATCTGCAACATGTTCTTGAAAAAAATATTTGTATAGCCATAACAAACTAACATGTTTGAAAAAATTAAATAAAAATTGCAAAAGTGTAATTGAAAAATTTTTTACTTCAAAAAAAAAAAAAACTTGTGCAAAATTGGAAATTAATTCAAAGTTAAAAACAGTTAGAAAAAAATGCATATTCATATATATGCAAAATTTAAATGAAATATTTTATTACTCCAGTGCATTTTAATAAATTTTTAGTTGAAAAAAGTTTAAGGAATTACATTCAGCTTCGATGGAAACATTATTTTAAACTAAATGAGATAGTAATAGCAACTATTATCTACACTTGACATAATCGTCTATTTACATGACTTTCTAAAAGTTGGGTTGTTTATTAATATGTTTTCCAAAATATTTAGCTATTCATCGGTTATCATATTATAGAATCATGTTATACACACTTCTTATTTGCAAACAAAAATAATAATTATTAAAAACATTTTTTCTGTTCAGTTGATTATCAATTTCTTCCATATGCATCTATATTTTATCAATCCTAATATGTAGAAATGGTTAATAATTTCTAATCGAATAAACCAGAGGTATTTTCGTAAGAGTATTTCTGAATGCATTTAATACCTGTCGTAACACTATTACAAGAAAAATCCTGCTTACATTTAATTTTTTATTTTTATTTTAGAGATTGTTTATTCGTTTAACGTCACTTTATGCTACTATGGCTAATCGGACGATGCTACAGTGGGAGTTCTAAATTTTGCCTATCCAGGTTTTATTAGGATAGGGATCTTTAACGAGTACCTGACATCGCACAGGCTCGGGACCACCTTTTAACGTCCCCTCCGAAGGACGGCATGACTAAGGATTTTTTACTTTCATTAAAAATGGGGGGCCACCCGCAGGTTTGAACCCGCGACCTTTGGCATAGAAAGCTGTTATGCGAGTAACTACGCTATGGGTACCCCTTTTTCTATTACACCATCGGTGTAATATTATAGTTATTATAGAGATATTTATAACTGTATTAACAAAAAAATATATCAAGTAAATGTGAACATTGAGATATGGAGATGATAGGCGTAAGAAGAAAATACCCAGTGGTAGCACTTCAAAGTTTATTCAGATAAGTAGTTCTCGTGGCCATCGTCATTTCAGCCGCCTTGGAGGATGATAAAGGAATAGAAGGAGATGAGAGATTGCGGACAAGTGGTTTTGGGTGGACTGGTAATTTGGATTGAAAGGTAAAGTGGAGGGGAAATATATATTTCGGGCTAAGTCTACAACTAATGGGATATTCAGGTCTTTTTGGATTATTTTATTGGTTACAAAGTAAGGGCTTTTTCGGAGGATTTTGGATTGCAAGGATTGGATCCAAGAGGAATTTGATGGCTTGGTGGATCCCCTGACTTCAATTACATATGTCCAAATATGGTAATATAAATTAGTTTTTTGTAGTAGTTGGGAAGTTTTGAACGTTTGTCAAGTAAATATTGGGGTAAACGATATCTGCGAGTTGTTTCTTGTCGTTTCAGTCTAGTGTGAGGATCTTCTTACAATTAAAGCCTATTTAATTTTTCATCAATAGAGTGAGTTTAATCACAAGTGTTCAACGCGTTTTAGAAAAAAAAATCATTAAATGTCGAAAATACATAATCAAAACTGCAACTCACGAATTTTTCCTGTTTGACATAAAGTTTTTAATAAACTATGAATTGGAATAAGACTTAAAGAAACATTTTTTAGATTAAATAATATAACAATACAATTTTTAAATGGTTCAGAAGTCTATTAAGTTAGTTGTCCAAGGGACTATCTTTACTAAATTCATGTAGATTTCGGAGTCAAATTTACAATAAATCATTCTGATCTACGTGAATTCTTAAAATATAAATAATTATCTATAGCACACTATGTTAAAATACACAAATTTTCAAATAAAATTTATCGACGGATGTACGCTTAAAAGTTGATTGACCCAAATAGGCTCTTCTACCCAGTACAAACATCAAGTCCTGGATTTTTGGGATCCTAAAATGTGTTTTTCCTATGAAAACTTAAAATTGAAAATTTTCACGGTTGCAATACTTTTCCCCTACTACATCTTTGTGTATGTCGTAGAAAAAAACTTTCCTTCATCTACTAAATGATATATTTATAATAGATTGTGATGAAAACCGGAAAAAAATTGTGTGAATAATAATTTATGATTCCTATTGGTATAACGAAACTCGATGTAACATTTTTTACTGTAACTACGTTTAAAAGTTCTTAAATTTATTTCAACTTGAACAAGGTAAGTTGACTTTATGTCTTGTCCTTACCAATTTTTTTTTCCTTCAATAAGATAAGTGTTCCAATCTTCATCTCTCAATTTCTATTGCTCTTTTACAATTTTAGCTCATGCTAATTAAAAATGTTCGAGACTGTCCCAAAGACACGACGGTGAGATCGTTAGTAAAAATTAATTAGCTTTTCTATATCCACTCAAAGGAAGTTTAAAAAAAAAAATTGAGGGTCTCCGACCTGTTTTTCTTCCTTTCCACTTAAATTTGATTATCTATTTCGTACTTCAGTGGAAATACGACCCTCGGGATGGCATTTTTCTTCTTTCCTCCGGCAAAGTACTAACAAATATTTAGAGAGTTAGAAATAATTTGTTAAAGTGTTTGCTGAGTGGGTGAGACGTGTAGCGAGGTAGGACCTCCATTTGTCTGATCAGTACTACCCTTGATAGTGATGTATTCCTCAGTAGAGGGGCAACCCTTTCTGCCTAATACAATTTATATTACTGTCTCGTCTTTTATATCACTTATACCTTATTATGTATAGTTTAATAATAAAGGGGACGGTTTAATCTAGTGGAAAGAGCACTAGACAACATGTCTCTAAGCCGCGGGTTCGAAGTATGGCGTAATAAGAAGATATTCAAGCCTGGAGGTAACACTAGGATAGAAGTTACATTCCATAGCTCTCATCACCTCTTAAAGTGGGTACCTAAACAATAATTGCAATTCAGGCATCCACAGGGGCGGGGTAGCTGAACAGGTTAGCGCGCAGCTTTAAACGCGCGTTGCCTAGCAACACAGAGGACCAGTTAATTTGAAAAACAAATAATTACGAGTTCGAGACTCGGTTTTTATTTCAGCATTTATCCCCGCCCTCACCCCCGGGCCCGAGTAACCCCGTATAGCCTTCAAAGGCGAGGTAGGGGAGAACAAAAAATAAATAAATAAAATTAAATTAAAAAAAAAATTCAGGCAATCATACGGACTGCCGAAAGTAATGATAACTTTTTTATTATTCTCGATCTGCGCTGGAATTTTATTGGAAAAAAGTACGTTCGTTAAAGAAGATTATGTTGAGAATGCATGCTTTTCTTTTATTATTTTTTCATTTAATTGTAAAACATCACCTTGTACGGATATACCATCTTGAATTATGCAATCGTAATCTAAATGTGACTATAGACTGTATGAGTTGGTGGCACACATAGCACTTTTACTTTCACTTACTATATATAGTAAGGGAAAGTATTGCGATCGTGAACATTTTCGAATTCCAGTTTTCAACGGAAATAAAAATTTTAGGGTTCCCTGAGTCAAAATAACCAAGTCCCACAAAAAGGTCTGTGAGTGTGGTAACGCATATTGCACCTTTTTATAATTTACTCAAAAACGGTTCCGACGATTTTGATTAAACTCGCTATATGAAGGTAAAACTTAATAGGCTTTAATATCATTTAGGTTTCATTTGGATAAAAATGGTCTGACAGGGCTTAAATCCCGATATTTTAAATTTTCATTCTCTAAAGTACCTTTAATTTTGTTGATTCTATCAAAATAACTATATTATCTTGTTAACGCTGATAAAAAACAGGTAAATTTATAAATTCAATACCCAACTAAAGGAGAAATCAGAAAAAATATTTGTTTATGCAATTTTTCGTTTTTGAACATAAGAGCAGTAATATACATGTACGATATACAGTTGGAAAGCTAAAGATTTTATTAAAAATATTATCTCATACACAAGCTTTTAAAAGTTAATAGAGAGTGATGAAAAGAAGATAAAACTAACTGATTATTTTAGATAACAATATAATAGATTTTTTAATAAACATGTTTCAATATAAATTCAATTTAATTAATTCTTTAATAGTTTCACGAATTTTGATCTATGATTGTATTTAAAAATTCTTTCATTGATTATAAAAGTGAAAGACGTGTGTTGCACGCACCATATTTTTTTTTATGGACCTCCATTGTATCAAGTTAATTCAGACATTTAGGTTTATAGTTGTTTTAAGGTACAATCTCAGTTTCTCTCCCAAGTAAACAAAAACATATGTTTTAATTAGTAAAGAAATACACATTGTGCTTAAATGAAATCTATATTATTAAAATTAATTTAATTTTCAAATGTCTTATTTTTATACTTATATGATCAAAATATACTTTTAGATTTCGCTTTACCACGATTTAAATATTATAATTTCGCTTCGTATATTTTTATGCAAAGTAATGTTTTAATAATATTTACAAATATAGATATTTTAGAATCAAGAGAATTAAGATATTTATTATATTAAATTTATATACAGTAAGAGGTAAGTTCTAAGACATAGTTCATCTATCATGTCTTTACTCATTCATTTGCAACTGTTTTTAATTCAATTAAATACTGAAATAAAGTATTTAGGTATCGATATTTTTGTGCCGATATTACACCGGTATCGATAACGTTCAGGAAATTTATATCGTTATAATTGATATCTCCTCGCGCGGATCTCATTACCGCGTATGGGGAGCGTCCCACGGGTGGCGGATGTGGGGATGGTCGGTGGAATTTCCTCGGAAGCTCCTCCCGGCTAAGTCCGATGGACTCGCTGACCAACAATGAGAGCGGCCCTCCAGGCTTGCTGGAGGGTGTGACGTAGGTTCGAACGCCCTACTCACATATTTTAGTTCACAAAATACCACAAACAGTCATGGATTCCTCTGAGGTAAAACGCCCATTATCCGGAAGCAAACTAGTCACCCGTTCGGGTCTCCGGGTGGGGACTGCTTCAGAGGAATCTAGGCGCAAGATGAAAAGTAGAGATCTAACAATAGGGACGTGGAACGTTAGAAGTTTAATACGGCAGGTGGGTTAAAGTCGGTCGCGAATGAAGTTAAGGGGTACCATTTATATATCGTTGCATTACAAGAGGTTCGCTGGCCAGGAGAGGGTTCGTTAACAGAAGGAAAGTACACTATTTGGTACGGGGGAGCGTTAATTATTGTTTAGGTACCGGGTTTCTGATTAGGAATAGATTTCTTTCCGCTTACGGGAGTACAGTTCTTTAGTGAAAGAATATCGGTTGCTATATTTCAAGGCCGTTGGTATAAAATCGCGTTTATAAACATTCATTCTCCCACCGAAGATAGTGATGATGAAGTAAAATGCGAATTTTATGATAAACTAGAGTCGGTTTACGATAAGTTACCGCAAAATTACATTAAAATAATACTAGGTGACGCGAACGCAAAGGTTGGAAGGGAAGAAGTATATCGTCCTACAATCGGTAAAGAAAGTTTGCACGAATATAGTAATGATAATGGGACCCGACTAATAAACTTTGCCATTTCGAAAAACCTAATAATCAAAAGTACTACGTTTAAACATAAGGACATTCATAAGTATACGTGGACATCGCCGGATGGACAAACTCGGAATCAAATAGATCATATTTTAGTACAAAACACAGGCAAAGTAGCATAATTAACGTGAGATCGTATCGTGGTGCAGAATGCGGATCTGATCATGAATTAGTAATCGCGAAACTTCGACAAAAACTAAATACAAAAAAGAGAACACCGAACTATATTCATCCCGAGAATTTTGATGTTGTTAAATTGAACAACCCCGAAATTAGAAAACAATTCGCGATAGAAGTAAAAAATAGGTTCGATGCTTTGGAATCTTCAGACGAGGAACACGAAGATGTAAACAAATTATGGGAAGGGATCAGGGATAATATTAAAGAGGTCGGTAACTTATGTCTTGGAAAATCGAAAATAAAAAGAACAAACCTTGGTTCGACAGGGATTGTCAAAATATGTGTGAAAAAAGAAAAACCGCTAAACTGAATTCCTTAAATAATCCAAGCGATAATAATGTGGCTTACTTTCGGTTAGTAAAAAACGAAACTTCAAAATTCTTAAAAAATAAGAAAAGAGAGTATCTTAAAGGCAAAATAATAGAAATAGAAAAACACAGAAGCGAAAATAACGTAAGAGAGATGTACAAAGGTATAAACAAATCGCGTAAAAGATTTGAACCTCTATTGAATGGGATTAAAGATGCGAATAACAACATAATTGCGGATCCGACTGAGATATTAAATAAATTTAAACAACACTTTGACGGCATTCTAAATACGGAAAATAATAATCAATCTCCTCCCTCTGAATACCAGAGCGCTGAACCATGGGTAGACGCACCGAGTAAAGAGGAAGTTGAAATGGCTATAGGAAAATTAAAACGGTATAAAGCTGCAGGAAATGATAATATCACGAGTGAATTAATCAAAGCGTGTGGAGAAGCGGGCGTTTCCAAATTACATGTTTTAGTTAAAAAGATCTGGGAAAATGAAAAAAATACCCGAAGAATGGAAATAATCAATACTTATTCCGATTCACAAAAAAGGACCGAGGACGGATTGTAACAACTATCGTGGGATCTCTCTTCTCCCAGTATGCTATAAAATATTCTCGTCAATACTAACTAGCCGAATCACGGAATACGCTGAGGAAATTATCGGAGACTACCAATGTGGTTTTAGGCGGAATCGCTCGACTATTGATCAAATATTTTCCTTACGTCAAATATTAGAGAAGAAGCTGGAATACAACGGTGTAGTCCATCAACTTTATATAGATTTTAAAAAGGCTTATGATTCCATAGACCGTCAGAAGCTATATAACATCATGATTGAACAGGGGATACCTAAAAAGTTAGTAAACCTAGTAGAGATGTGTTTGTCGGAAACATTTCATAAAGTTAGAATCGGTCATAATTACTCCGAGAGATTTGAGGTGCGATCGGGTTTGAAACAGGGTGACTCCCTTTCACCTGTTTTGTTTAATATAGCCTTAGAGTATGTCATAGAAAAGGTGATGTGTACCGAGAAAGGCTTAAATATGGGTGACAAGATTCCGGTTTTGGGGTATGCCGATGATTTGGTACTACTAGGTGAAGACACGGAAACAATACAACTAAATACAAGTGTGTTAATAAAAGCCGGTAAACAAATAGGTCTCGAATTAAATACCGATAAGACGAAATATATGATTAGTTGCAGAAATGGTGGCGATCTTGATGATATTAATATTTCAGGTCATACTTTTGAACACGTAGAGAAATTCAAGTATTTAGGTTCAATGATAACAAGAAAAAATGAAATCCAAGAAGAAATAAAGTCCCGGTTAAGGGTGGGAAATGCGTGTTATTATTCGGTTGCTAAATTGCTTAGCTCGCGGCTTCTATCTAAAAACTTAAAGGTTAGAATTTATAAAACTATTATTCTTCCAACGGTTCTTTACGGATGCGAAACATGGCCGCTTACTTTGAAGTATGAACAACGACTTAGGGTTTTCGAGAATAAGGTACTGCGTAAAATATTTGGTCCGAAGAGAGATGAGGCCACTGGGGAGTTTAGAAGGTTGCACAACGCGGAATTGCGGAGTTTGTACTCTGTGAATATAATTGAGTTGATAGCATCGCGGAGACTCAAATGGGCGCGTAAAGTTGTTGGGCTTAGTGAGGAACGGATTCCGAGAAAGTTGGTATTCGCTGAACAGACTGGTAGGCGTCCGAAAGGTAGGCCGAAGCGTCGATGGGAGGATTGCATTAAGGCTGATCTCGGGGGCTTGGGCTTGACCGGTGAACATTGGACGAGTCTGTTCAGGCGAAGTTTGGTGGTATCGGCATCGAACCTTCGGGTTCGGTAAGCCTATTATTATTATTATTATAATTGATATCTAATAGACTGATATACACAGAGCGCATGAGCCAGTCTAGAGCATGTTGGTGAAACGTTGGCCTAAAGAAGTTTTCACTAAAAAAATTCTACAATTTTTATAAAACAATTTAAAAAATATATAAAACAAGACTAAGAATAGGCCACTCACGACTCACTCATATTCATCTCATCACAAAAGACCCACAACCAATATGCAATAGATGCCAGACAACCATAACTGTCAAACATATCATAGAGGAATGCCCGGATTACGAACGTTGGCTTGGCCGAGTTCTCAAAGAGTCACTTTTAGACTGCGAGGATGTCATAACCAGACTGTTCAGATTCCTAAAAGAAACCAAATTAATTAAAGCGCTCTAGCCTCTAGATAGCTTAGTGGCTAACATTGTTATGTTTTCCAGTTGTAGTAGTTATAAGTAACGTATTATTAAAAAAAAAAAATAAATAAATAAATATGTATGTATAGTGTATAGTGTATATCTATATAAATATGTATGTGTGTATATATATTATATATATATATATATATATATATATATATATATATATATTATGTAAATAAATCAATTTAAAAAAAATAAAATAAATAAGTAAAAAAAAAATAAAATAAAAAAATAAATAAAAAAATGTATATATGTATATTTGTATGTGTGTGTGTATGTATGTATATATATATTATTACTTAATCTGTATGCAAGCTATATAACTTTAATTTTATAAAGGGAAAACATATTTTGATTGTTAACCAAAAATTCATACCACATAATTTACCCAAAAATTAGTATATGGCGTAAAAAACCACGAAGTTAAACGCCTTATCATCATTCCTTATCCCTAATCGAATATGATTCCAACATATACAATATTTTTGTACGACTATGCCTTAACGGAAGTTTTCTCATAAATTTATCAGGGTTCACATCTATATTTAATCGCTTTATTTTAAATTTAAGATAGGACTACACTTTTAATGGATGCGAGGGGACATAAAAACGGTGGTCCCAAACCAATGCGAAGTCAAGCAGTCGTTAAATATCCGAGAGGGTTGTTATTAAAACCTAGAGAGACTAAATTTATTACTGCTACTGTAGCATCGATCAATTAGCTACTGTAGCATAAAAGTGGCTTTAAATAAGTCAACTAATATTAACAGTGGAAAATAATAACGAATAGTGCGAAATTTTATAACTATTCATTTTTTAGCGTAGAATTCCCTTTATTAATGCTAAAAACCAATTAAAAAAAAAAAAAAAAAAAAAAAAAAAAAAAAACGATCTCTCGGTCTTGTAAATATATCTTTTATATATTTTGATTTTCATACAGTTTTTTAAATGAAACCACTTTATTATATATCGGGGCATTCATATTGAAAGAAATAATCCTTTGTTCGTCTTGATAGAGGTTTTGTGCTGATAAGGTTGTATTTTTAAAGCATTTACATTTACAAGATTTATAATAAATTATTTTTTATGATAAAAAAACCAATAAGTATGACTTGACAAAATAATATTTTTTTGATACGAGTCATCTAATATTTTTTTTTTTAAATATCCCACTTTAACTTATATACGACAACTAATAATTCTTAATTCTTAATAGGTTTCCGCCTAAATTAATATTCAAAACTAAGGTTCCAAATCTAATATAACTCTAATCCATAAAATTTGGGTGTTGTTGTATTTTAGTAATATACAACCTCAAACAAACAAAGAATGTATGCTAATTTTATTTTTTTCCTAATCAATTAAAAAAAAATTTAAATATACCCATTAAGTGGTTAAATATTAAATATATTTTAAGAACCTTTAATAAGTTGAATTATAAACCAAAAGCTATACATTTTCTCAAAAACAATAGATACTCATTTGAATGATAGACAAATTTTTAACCACATGAAAGTAGAATAGTCTTAATCAGACCATTATTTACAAAGATATATTGAATATAATTATATTGAAGGATATTTCATCTATTGTGTGCAGATTACCACGAAACATGTTCAACTTTTTTTTTTTTTTAATAATTTTTGTCTGGTAAAGATGTTTGTGACCTTAAGAAACAAACCTTTTTTTTTAGTCCGAATTTTTCACCCCAAAATGTGATTAACTCAGATGCTGTAATGTTTCGTTGTTAAGTTGTAACGTAGGTGGAAAATAAAAATGAAAAAGTCCAAGAGTGTTCACCCTGAACCATAAACCTTCTCCTGCCATTTACTTTAATAATATTCCTATCCCGACTTCCGAGGAAATTCGGTATTTAGGTATTCACTTGGACAAAACACTGGCCTAGAGAATCCACATTTGACAAAAACGTAAAGAACTCAATAGACGATATAATCTTTTATCTAGATTACTTGACAGACGTTCTAAATTGTCATTAACCAACAAACTAACTCTTTATAAAGTTTTTCTAAAACCGATATGGACATACGCGATAGAACTGTGGGGCTCTGCTAAACTATCACGGAACCAAATGAATACATTCTTTTCAGTCAAAAGAGCTGCGAAAAATAGTGAACGCACATTCCGACTATTTCAGCCACTGCTACAGAACAATACAATAACTTCCACCAAAGACTAACATACAACACCAACCCTCTTACACAAACATTAAAATGCCCAACGAATCCTTACAGCCCATCCCGACGACTACATAGAGCATAGACCCTAGAAGATGTATGTGCTGATCTCTTAACGAACTCTTCTGTGATGAGCCGCTGCTTCAGCAGTCCACAAATTTGCTTATTGCAAAGTAATTACAGATGGCGAATTAAGGTGTACGTCAAATTTCTTGTTCGTAATAAAATAAAGTTGTGGCGTTATTTTCCAATATTCATAATAATATTATATGATCTGGAACAAAAAATTAATTTATTTTATAAGTATTAACTTTTTCCTACACTGAAGAGTTCGATGTATGTTATTAGTAAATAGTTTTAATTTATGAAATTAAAGTTAATTAAAATACTTTTAAAATTAAATGGCCATATTCTTTATTTATCAAATTTCGTAAATTTTACAATTTCTGTCTGTTATTTAGGTACACGTAGATGAAGAGGCAGTTCTACTGATTAATTAATTAATTTTACTCTTTATTCATTTAAATAGTTAAATGAGTAATTTATTGATTGATAGTGGAGCTATATACAAATTAACAGAAAATAGAATATTGGCTAGCAAATCCGCAGGTCATAAATAAACAAAACTACTAATTGGTTGATATTTTTTTAATCCATAATTCACAAAGTGTAAAATATAAGTAACGTAGAGTAGAGTTTCTTCTGAAAAGTAACATGTTTTTCGTAGCATTAAAAGCCTTTGGTCTGGAGATCTCGCAGCCTAAGTCTAACTCAGTCCAAATGGGTTTTCCCTGTCTTATGAAAACAACAAACAATTAATAAGAGGGCTACTTGGACTTATCAAATTAATAAGTTTTATCTTATTCCCAAACTTTTAGATTCGAGGAGGGAGTGGATTCAGTTTATCTGATTTTTAGCCTGTAAAACCTCTTTTTTACTTACCTAAATATGAAATATATAGTAAAAAAAAATATTGCGATTATTAGAATTTTCAAATCTAGTTTTTCAGCGGAATACCATTTTTAGGGTCCTCTGAGTCCAAATGACCAAGTCCCGCTAAGATCTGTGTGTGTGTGGGTAAGTCTAGCACGAATAAGAATTGTACGAAACTGAAATTCATATTGAAGACAACTATACGCCCGAGATTATCAGCAACTTGTCCATCAAAATCGGCTAACAAAAAATGCCACATTATACTCGTGCATTTTGCACATTTCAGATTTTCTGAAAAATGGCTCTAACGATTTGAAATAGACTCGCTGAGCCGATTTAAATTTTAATGGTCTTTGATATCACCTAGATTTTATTCTGACTGAAATAGTCTGAAAGGGCTGAAATGCAGAATTTTTTAATCTTCTTCTTCTAAAGTGCCTTTTATTTTGTTAATTTAAAGAAATTATCATATTGTGAGAATTAATAGATGCTAAAGACGCAAAATGAGCAAATTTTATTTGAATTTTAAAGGATAAACGTGCAAATATATGTTTTTATGCAATTTATGTGTTTTTGAACGCATGAATAGTAATATAGATGTAAAATATACCGTTGGAAAGCTAAAGATTTTAGTAAAAATATTATCTAATACTTGGTATTGTAAAAGTATATGGAGAGTGATAAAAAGCCAATAAAACTAACTGATTGTTGCATATTAAAATATAATAGATTTTTTAATAAAACACATGTTTCTATTGAAACTTTATGTAATTAATTCTTCGATCTTTTTACATATCAATTTGTATTCGAAAATTGTTTAATTAATTTTAACAACGGGGGTAAGTGAAAATCGTGTATTGCGCGCACCAGATTTTTTAGTGGATTACAGTGGTTTTAATTATTAAACCATTTATCATTTTTAATATTAACCCAAAACGTAGAATTGTTAATTCATTAATAATGTGATTCACTATTTAAATTTAAAAAAAAACTAAATCCTAAAATAATCGTAAAAAAAAAGTGAAACTATTAAGGAATTAATTAAATTGAATTTATATAGAAACATGTGTTTTATAAAAAAAATCTATTATATTATTATCGAGAAATCGAAAAAAGGTGCAAAATGCATAGTATAAAGTGCCTCTTCTGGTAAGCTCATTTTGATGAAAAAAGTTTTGTCACGCCTCGGGAGCAAAGTTGTCTTAAATATGAAATTTCAGTTTCATAGGACTTACCGTATCAGCCCGAGAGTTACCACATACACACACACACAGACCTTTTTGCGGAATTTGATTATTTGGACTCTGGGGACCCTAAAACGTGTATTTCCGTTGAAAACTGGAATTCGAAAATTTTCACGATCGCAATACTTTCTCTTACTATATATAGTAAGTGAAAGTAAAAAGTAAATGAATTATTTTGATAGTCCAATAAATATTAATAAATAATCTTAACTGGCTACAATCCCTAAAGGGTCTTGGGCTCAGTAGATCTAGAGATTCAAGCTGTTTATGGGCCAACGGTCCAATGAGGTGATTAGGCTCAGATCACACTCAGCCACCAGATTTTTTGCTTTCCGAATTTGGGTACCCACTTTATAGAGGCTTAGTGTGCCTCAGGAAGGTATCCATACTCCAGGATCGCTCCACGCCTGAAATAACAGAATAAATAATATTCTGATAAAAACAGCCATGATTCGAACTCAGGACCTGAAGAGCAGATTGATAAAACGTGATTTTATCATCTGTGATGCATTAAAAAATACATCAATTCAGATTAAATATAAACATGACTAAACAGACAAAATAATAGAACTAATACCTGAAACGGAATTAAATTATACGTTTTTTAATAAATGGTAAAAAAGACAATCAATATAACTGAAGGAAACTAACACTTCAACATAAGTATAACCAATGGTAACCTCCCATAACGCATATAAATAAATGTCTATTAAAACAGCTGATCCTTATCACTGACTAAGGAAGGTTGCTACAATATAGGCAGCAAACTATACATGTATATAAAATAATTGTATATAACATGTATAAATACATTCACGAAATAACATATATCTAATATTATGCTAATTTATCTGTTGCAGACCTGAACGAAACTCAATGTTCAACTCGACGACACATATCGTCGCAACAAATGTAAGTATTTAGATATCAATATATTGTTGTTATGTACTGCTATTTGGTTAAATACTAAACAATGAGATATTATGTCAGCAATTACACTCATACAACAGGTTTTTCCCTAATTTTTGATTACCCACGTTTTAGAAGCAAAGTCCTTGAAGAATCATCCTACCTCAGATTCACCACACAGCTATAATAAAAATAAATTATTATTCTACCAAAGCTTGGTTTTATCTCAAGACCCACACAAGAGCACCATAATACAGCACTGTAACCCTAAGCATAATCTATTATACATAAGTATTAATAAACATGTATATAAACTAGAAGAAACTAATTTCGTTAAGTTTTTCAACAAGGAAAAAATATACATTATTTTTTTTTCTTTGCTGTAGGAAAACTTCCTTATAAACTTTAAAAAAAAAAAAATCTCATGTCTCATTTTGTGCCGGTATTCAATTTCGGAAACCTAATAGACTTCTTGAGAACAAGGAAAATAGGACTCTTTTCCTTATTAAAACTAAAATTAAAGGAGAAAACGGAAATATATATATATATATATATATATATATATATATATATATATATATATATATATATTTATATTTAATTTAATAAAATAAATAAAATCAAGTTGTAAAATAACTGGTAATTTCAAAAAATATTTCAGAGACACGTATATATTTTTAAACAATTAAATGTGAATCATTTTGATCTATTACATAAAACCTGTGCCACTACAACCCATGAAGGGTCTTGGGCTCAGTACATATAGAGATTCGTACTGTTTCAAGGCCAACGGCAGTGCAATGAGGTGATTAGGCCTTAATCGCGCCCAGCCGCCAGGTTTTTCCCCAATTAATTTGGGTACCCACTTTGTAGAGGCTGGGTCTGCCCCAGGAGGGTCTCCATACCCTGGGGTCGCCCCCCGACTGAATTAACAGAATAAATAATATTCCGCCACAGCCGGGATTCGAACCCAGGACCCGGAGCACAGCAGACTAGCGCTCTATTTACTAGACCACGCCGCTCCCCCGATCTATTACATGCTGCCCTCTTTTAGGGTTTTTTTTTTTTGGTTTTTTTTTTATTTAGTCATTGTCAACAGTTGAAGAACGGCCCGAGTAATTTACGCATTCCAAGTCAACTTTGAACGCTGTAAATTTTGTTAAGTGTGTATACAACGGATTTTCCTTTTCTAAATTAAAAAATAATTGAATGACGTTAATGATTTTTTTTCTTCCATTTTGAACAAGCAAAATACCATTTAAAGATAAGGAATCCTGGGTGAATCTGATGCCTTATTAACCTTACCTAATCCTTTTTAGAATGTGTACATACACCAATGTATCAAGTGAACATGATTTTTATACACCGAGAGGATCAAATTGGATTGAAAAACTCTGCGAACTTATTATACAACCCGATAAAATGTAAAAACATATTTTAGATTAAAGCTTGTATTACATTTTATTATTATTATTATTAGTCAAGCTCCCAAGTTGAAGACGCTAAATAAATATGGATCGTTTTGGGGGCCTCTTTTTCTTCGTCGACTAGATTTTTATTTTTGTGAGAATTCAGCATTCTTTCTTCGCTCCATTTTGTTCTGGTTTTTGGCACTCTTCACTCTAGTCCAACCTCCCATTTTTTAACTATTCGATTTTTTTCTCTTCTTTGTTTAGTCTTTATTAATTACTCATGTAATTATTAATTTTATGTACAATGTACATATAGGATGAATAATTTCTTCTAGCTGTAATACTCATTGCCCCAGAACCTGGCAGCTTGTATTATCTCTTAATAAAAAAATTAAAAAAGCATGTAATACACTCTGGCGAAAGATTTTTTTCTCACCAAATATTGATGAGTGAGGCGTGTATATTCTCAGTCAAGCGAAAGTAATAAATAAACATCTTAAACACGGTCAGTAGAGGTAACCCTTAGCTCTACCTCCATCTACGGAGAAAAGAATGACAGAGGAGATCCCAGGGCTGTTGTTAAAAATTGAATCAATTAGCTAGTGTATTCTTAGTTATAGCGTTAAACCACATTAAGGATTAATTTACAATCCTCAGATTGACGTATAGCCTAGACGCCTATAACTTGAAGGGTTGCTACGTGACATCTGTTGCTGCCCGAGTTGCGAACTAAAACAGTTCTAAGCACCACGACGGGTTTCCGCAAACTCATCACTTCCAGAAAGTTCTCATTAACATGAGGAGAGGCCTCTGTTCCGAATGATTATGCAAGCTGATGTTACCAAAGTAAACTAATTAGTATTTGAAATAAAATACATTTAGATCATTCAAGGAATCAGAAGTGAGAATAATGCATGAATTGAACGATTAAACAAACAAAAATTTTGAATATTCAATTGAGACGTTGATTTCCAAAAGGTTCTAAAAGACTTCTTTTTTTTTAATTGATATTTTGACATATTTGTATAGTAATGGTTTAGATTTATCTGAATCTTTCATCAGCTTTTATCTAAAAATATGAAAATTCTTTAAAAACTTATTTGAAAATAGCATTTCATTCCAAAAGGCACTAAAAACATTTCCTTCCAAAAGGTACTATATCCTCTGTAAACAGATAACCATTCCTTTCATTTGCTTCCAAAAGGTACTATATTCCCTATTGTACAGAAGAAGGACCTAACCCCGTAATATATTGCCATCAGTTTATTGTTTTCTTAATTTTATGTATTTTTATTGGTTCATGTAGTACGTCTTGAATCACTGCTATAGTTTGATATTATTTGAATACACGCAACGTAATTGCGTCGCTTCGGTTCTCTTAAGTTCTCAATTAAATTAAGTTTTTTCATTGTATTTATTCTTATAGCCATATAAATTTGATATAAAAACTTTTAGAAACTCACATTTTTATTGAATATAATTTGTTTACCTAGCAAATGGTTAGAATTAGCATAATCTTTCCTTGATAAATATGAGAAGAAAAACCGTGCCTGATCTAACCTAATAAAATATTTTGTTTTTTTAAACGGTTAAAGACCCAAATGAAAGATTAAAAGCAATTTATTTACCAGTCTTTATAGGTTAATTGTTTATTATCGGAAGGCCTTGAGCGTTCCAGAGGACTCCTAATAATAATAAAATTAAATAATATTTGGTTGTGTTTTAAATGATGCGGACTGTATAAATGAATGGTTATATATTTTCTGCTATTGTTACATATTGTAATGATGGTTAGTTGTTGCTTAATCTAGTGTACATATCTTAGGCAGTTGTATCTTCTTTCTCCCCTTCGTCCTCCTCCCTCTCGGCCCATGGGCAGGCGAGCTCACAAGTGTTCTACTCCATGGCACGAAGTAACTATTGGGTTGTTTCACATGAAATGTCCGTTTTTATAGTTTCTGGAATACATAAAGGATTTTGCAGGTCTCTGTTGTTTTCTTCCGAATGTTTACATATTTAAAGTAAACAGTTACTAATCCTCTACCTTTGTATTATAAACATTAGCTTCCCAATCAATTACCCACTTTTTAGTATACCTCCAAATATGAGCATGGAAACACGCGATTTTCGAGTAATATTTTTGTACGAGTTTACACTCGGCCATTCAGCAACTGAGACCGCTAGAAATATTTGCAAGGCTTTTGGGGAAGGGAGTGTTAATGAACGGACCATTCGCCGTTGGTTTGCTAAGTTTTCAGCTGGGGATACCGACTTGGAAAACTCCCCGAGGAAGACCTCCGTCCGTAATTGACAACGATGTCCTCAAACATACAGTAGAAGGAAACCCCTACCAAACAGTTAAAGGACAGAAGCCCTTGAAAGGTTAATAGTGCATGCAGTGCGTATAGAAATTCTCCTTAGAATACCTTCGGGTAATAGGACAAAATGTGACATGTGTAAATATCATATTTGTATTTGTATATTGTGTAAATAAAAAATGTAATGTCACCTAGACTAATCTCAAAATGATATACCTCGGATGTACTATATATATATATATATATATATATATATATATATATATATATATATTTGTTGTGTGTGTGTGGGGTGTGTGTGTGTTTATGTAGTATATATCTTGCTATAATTTAAAAAAAAAAAAAAAAAAAAAAAAAAAAAAAAAAAAAACACCTGCACCTCTACAACTCATGAACTTGGTCATCCAGAAACAGAGTATTCTAATGTGTCTATTTTCATTTCAAACTTAAGTTGAAAAATTTTCGGGATCGCAATACTTTTCCTTGCGATTATGCGATATTACAATTTATATAAAATATTAATTATACACATTGTAATATTTTACTTGTCTCCTCTCAAAATTTATGATGCTGATGAAGATATATGAGAAGAAGCTGAAACGTCTCAGACTATTTGAACTGAAGTTGGTTGAGAGAACTAGAGAGAAGAAGGTTAGGACCGGCTAGAAGAGAGTAAAGGTTCTAGGTTCTTAACATTATGTCTCTCTTCTAAAATAGACTTTAAGTAAATTCAGGTTGTCTCTTTCAGGGTACCTACATCATAATTCACTCACTATTATAGGTTTCCAAACCTTCCTCAAAAGATAAGAAAAATGAAATATATTATATATATATATATATATATATATATATTTATATAATGGTCATTCCATTCGAAAAGTCCAATTTTTTATTTTAATGAATTTTTAAGCAGTTATTCTCTATCCTTTCATAAATATAAAACTGTAGATATTTTTTTTCTGACAAACACTTTTAGTGTTGCAGCCTTTTTTTTACAGCTTCGCGACTGAAAACGTGTTGTAAAAACCCTCTAATTTTGATAAGTTTTCTTTTTCCTTTACAACTTATTACCTTACAAGTGAAGAAATGGGTTTAAAAAATCTCGAAAATTAATAAAACTATTGGACCTTTAGCGAGTTCATTTTTTATTAATTTTCGAAACTTTTTTTACCACTTTCTTTACTTTTGGGGGGTAATAATTTGTAAGCACAAAAGATATAAAGGATATCCTTATCTTAATTTGAGTTTTTGTTTGACTCGATATCAGAAAAAATACTATAATTAGAGAGATTTTCCCAAAACATGTTTTCAGTCGCGAAGCTGATTTAAAAGGGCTGCAACACTAAAAGTGTTTGCCAGAAAAAAAAAATGTATCCACTTGTCTTCTATTCATAAAATTTTAGAGAAAAACTAGAAATAAACAAAAAAAGAAAACTGATGATGAACAATAGTAATAGAAACTAAATATAAAAAATAGTTTAACCGCTTATCAAAAAAAAATATGGGGAAATTCGAAATTTCAGATATTGGTCCTACGTCCACCGAATGCATAGGCTCGCCCCAATGTGGGTCGTTGGCCTAGAAACATCACGAATTTCTATATGTACTGAGCCCAAAACCGTTCATGAGTTGTAGGGGTACAGGTTTTTTTTTTTTTTTTTTTTTTTAAATTATAGCAAGATATATACTACACACACACACACACACACACACACACACACACACATATATATAGTACATCCGAGGTATATCATTTTGAGATTAGTCTAGGTGATTGGACATTACATTTTTTTTTTCATACCCTCTGGTTTTATTTACACAATATACAAATACAAATATGATATTTACACATGTCACATTTTGTCCTATTACCCGAAGGTATTTTAAGGAGAATTTCTATACGCACTGCATGCACTATTAACCTTTCAAGGGCTTCTATGCCTTTATTTATCAATTACATAATGGGAGGGACCATGCCATTACCTTTGATTAATTCATCGCTCTTTATATTAGTTACTTATCTATAAGCAGCTATACGAGTATAAACTGTTATACCCGAATATATCTATTTGGAAATAATAAACCATTGTGTAATAATTCCCAGTTTTTCTTTTTTTTTTTGTGTGTGTTTGTTTATTTATTTAACGTCACTTTATGCTACATCTTGGAACGAAGTCCTCTGGCTCTATAATTTATACTACAATAGGTATTTATAGGAAAGGACAGTAGAGGTGATGGAGGAAGGCGGCAAAGATCAAATGAAGGGATAGGTATTGCAGAGGAGGGATTATGGTATCGCTTAATATCCATTATGTCCAAGTACTTCTTTTAGTTACCTAAATTTAAATTACGCTGGTTAATCCTGGGCCCAGGTAAGTGTCCAGGTATTTGGTAAATGCCCTCTCAAGGCTATGGGAGGTAGGAAAGGTTGAGAAGCGGCACCCTTTGTAATTGTGAGAAATATTAATGTTAATGATTGACAATTAATATAGCTTATAACTCAATCTCATTCCATAACTCAAGATATCCTACATGTTTAGATAATTTAATTTAACTGTTGTTAATTTAAACTTACGATGGTTGTTATTTATTTACTTTTTGAAATAATTGAATTTCTAAATTTAAAATTGAACTTAATTGTACTTAGGGAACACTTAAGTTGAATGTTATATTTAAGAGTGGAGCCTGGATAATAATTAACATAATGGACTGGATCTTAGCGTTAGTTAATTAATTTACGAAGAGCCTAGACGGAGTCAATTAGTGGTTTATATCCCTCTCCTCACCCCCACCATCCTTCGGTTTAAGGCGTTCCCCTTCTGGCACAAAGGCTTTGTTTTCTGCCTCCACGATCTTACCTTTAACGGGGCACAAAACCACTTCAATGATAGAATCAACGTTTTTAGTTTTTGATTCAACAGCGTCGAATTCAACTGATTAAACTTAACAGCATGAGTTGTATTATCATTAGTATTATTGTAATTTTATATATAGTATCATAAAATTAAAATAATCATTGTAATTGGTATATGAATGGCGACTTTAACTTAAAATGAAAAAAAAATAAAATAGAACAGTCCTTAAAATATGAAAATCGGGCATATCCTTTGAAATAGTAAAATTAGTCCTTTTCCGGCGTAACGTCCCCTCAGAAAGACGGCATAACTAAGTTATACTAAAAAATCCATAAATAAATAGTTATCATGAATATATGTCATCATAAAAAGTTATACTACATAATTAAGTTACACTAAAAAATCTAGGTTACCTAGGGCATTTGAGACTGTTATACTCGCCACCATCCTGCAGGTACAATAAGTTAGTTTTGTCAGTTTCCCATCACTCTCCATTAACTATTTCAATTTTGTGTATAAGACAATATTTTTTGTCTGAAACATTAAGCTTTCCAACGGTACATTATACTTCTGTAATATGTTTGCTCATTCCCCCTTTAGTTGGATATCAAATTCATTCAACTGATATATTTACTCGTTTTTTTTTTTTATTAGTGGTAAGAACATATGACTTTTAATCTACAAAATCAAAGGCACTTTAGGAGAAGAAAATTCAAAATACCGGAATTTAATCCCGGTCAGCCTATTTCAATCAGGAAGAATCTATTTGATATTAAATTTCTTAAATTTTACATCGATGTAGCGATTTTAATCAAAATGGTCAGAGCCATTTTCGTGAAAATCGTAAAAAAGAACAAAATGCATGGAATATAGTGGCTCTTCTTGTTTGCCGATTTTGTTAAAAATGTTGTCGTAACATTATGCTACAAATATTTAAATATGAAATTTCCGTTTTATGTATCTTATCGTTTACGTTTTTGGTTTTTGTTTTATTTATTGGCACAAAACATCTTGGTCATCAGTGCCAGATATACTCACTATAAGATACACTTAGATATATAATACCTAACTCACTATAAGATACACGTTTTTTAAAAACAGACAATTATGGTTTTAGTTGAAATATTAAATAATAATATTAATTAAAATAAATAATGAACAATATAACAAATGAATAATAATATTACACTAAAACAAATAATAATAATACAAAATGAACGTTTACGTCTAGACTTACCACGCACAAACACACCTAAACCTTTTTTCAGGACTGTTAGTTTTAAACTTATAGTTTTAAAAACTAGTTGTAATCTTGTGTTTTTTAAAGTCCTGAAAATTGCGTGAAGTTTAGGCCGAAACTTTGAAACAATAAATTAATGTTGTTAACTTAGCGTTCCATGACTGTACTTATAACCAACTTCTTATAAATTTAAAAATGCTTAAAAAAGTTTGAAATAAGATTAGAGAAAAAAAGATCTTGTGCGTGCACTAACAACTTTCACATTTATTATAGATAAATAAAATAGCAATATAAATTACTATCTACTTGGATTAGAGCCACCTGAGGTAAACCTCACCCTTTTATGACCAAGCTTAAGGGTTGAAACCCGGAAGATGGGTCTAGGATTTTTAAAATTGAAAATGTTACTCCCAAGTGACTGAATTATTCTGGAATTTGAACCCAGTATTCGGAAAAACTGGAACTAATAATTCTGTCCGCCTCTCTCTCTTAATTAAAAAAAAAATAATAATAATAATAAATAAATGAAATATATATACACAAAAATGTTTTAGTAAAAAAGTATAGTTTTCACTCCACATCTAAAATTTATATGATATTTTATTTTAAAATATCAAAGTAGTAATATTCCGTCTTCTAGAAACCGATGACCGCTATGAATATTTAGATGCAATCTAAATGCAAATAAAAACTCCATGTTGAGCCTTGCAATATTTTTTTCTTTTGAATTGAAATTAGTTTTTTGTTTCTCGGGGGAATATTAAACTCGATGTGCATCAGCGAGAAATATTTTTTTTTTTCTTTTAAATCCTTATAAACCCACTGCGGGGGATTTATCATCTTCTATATCCTGAAACATGGCCGTGTTAGAAAATCCAATGCATTGAACAGCCCATCTGCTCCCACCTTACCACAATTTTTTTGAATAAATGAAATAATAAAATTAAATTATAAGAAAAAAAATTAATTTGTAAATTTCAATAATAATTAATAAAAAAAGAAGAGCAGAACGATATTTTATTTTGTACTGTTTTTCAATATTGATTTATATGGGGTTTCTCATAAAAGTCTCGTCATATTGTGAGAGCAGATACTAGGCCTTCAGTTGAACAAACCATTTTATATGACTCAAAGTCTGATACTCAACGGTTTGGAAGGAAAATCAAATAATTACGTTTTGCTGTTATCCATGGTTTTCATTGAACAGGAAAAGTTTCTAAATTTGATTATCCTCACTAACCGTTATTCTTCCGAAACGTCGTAAAAACTTTTCTTGTTTCTCTTGAGGCCCAGTATCTACCACAATATGACAATTTAGCACAAATTTTTATTTTGGTCTTTTTTTTTTTTTTTACTTTCATTTATCTATATATGGGATATACAGTAAGGGAAAGTATTGCGATCGTGAAAATTTTCAAAATCCAGTTTTTAACGGAAGTACACGTTTTAGGGTCCCCTGAGTCCAAAAAACCAATTCCCTCAAAAAGGTCTGTGTGTCCGTGTGTGTGTGTGCGTGTGGTAACTCTAGCGCAAAAACGAAAAGTCGTACGGAACTGAAATTTCATATTTAAGACTACTATGCCCGAGATGTTACAGCTACTTTTTTAATAAATTCGGCTGACCGGAAGTGCTACTTTATAACATGCATTTTGCACCTTTTTATAATTTTCTCAAAGACGGCTCCAACCATTTTGATTAAACTTGCTATATTCATTTGTATTTGTTATTTCTGATTTTTTTTTTTTTTAATCTAAAATACTGAAATTATGTTCTTTCGTTTTCCTGTATTATTATTCTAAAAGGACTAGAAGTAAAATTTTCAATTTAGACTCCACAAAATCCTCTCCTTCCAGAACCGCCCCACCGCTAAACAAACGTAGTAAATAATCATCCCTCTGCTGTCGGGATTCGAACCCGGGACCTACAGAACAGTTCTGGAGTGGAAACGAATAACAATGCGTACAATATAATGGCCCCAGGTTTAATTTGTCCGATTGTTAAGAGTAGAGTGGATGAGAGAGGCCTCTGCGCTAGCGCTTGTCGGAGGACGAATTTTAATTAATTTGTTAAACTGAAATGAATTGCTCCCTTCAAGTTTGTTTAGCCTTCCCTTTTAGAATATTCTCTTTGCTCAAACTGTAAGGTCCTAAAAGATTCACTTATGTCACAGCCTTTAATTTTCCCTGGGTCTTTAACCCGGACTAACCCCTTAGTGCTTTCTAAGGGAGTGGTGTCTCGGATGTCTATATTGATATTATTTATTGTTTGGTGGGATGACAAACTGTCCCTTAATGTATTAATTGTTTTAGTATTTCATTGTATACATTTAGAGAAACTTCTCATTGGCAGCACTCTAACAATATTCTAAACTAGAAGGTCTCTGGGCCATCTCCTTTTCAGACGCTTTCGAGGACTATCAAAAATTGAAGATAAAAAAATTATTGAAACCAGTTGGTTAGAGTGGGAATGGAGTTTATCATACAAGTAATGGTGTCTGGTCCGGGCCAAATCAACAACATATAGAACATTATGGTCTTTATGGGTGAGTTAATTAATGACAGTGTAAGGAGCGTTGTTGATTTTGGATACGTGAAGAATTTGATGGTTAAATGTAGCCCCACAGGCTACTCTGTAAGTCCATGTCGGCCTTAGGCTTGTAAAGTAGATGAGCCTTTTGTAGTTAAGTAGAAGATCAGAACGTTTGTCTAGTACTTATTTAAAACTATATAAATTTATATCAAGAAATAATGCAATTTAAATTCTTGTTGAGCGCAACAGAATTTTTTTAAATTCAATAATTCTATACTTCAACGCGGATCGTTACGTAACTTAGTAGATGATAACGACCCTTCGTTATAAAGTTACGTTGAAAAGAACCGCTGAAGCTGACAGGACCTAGGGACGGTTACATAATAATAATATCTAAGGGTTAACATGATATTTCCCAAGTGCAAAGGTGTATATCCTTACAGCACATATCCTTGTAGGACGAGAAGGGCAGGAGGTAAAGCTTTGATGTGGCTTGTTGAGCCCGCCAATTACCCAGGGTCCCCTGCGACTGTTGATGATGATGATGAAGGAGCTAACAGCTAGCCTCGTTATATCGGCTTTGCAGCCTGCCTCCCTCTCATCTGCTAATTACTGTTCCTTCTCGTTTGATAGGAGTCGTGTTCCGTCAAGATTAGCGCCTTTAGTATTCAAATAAGGAAGTATCATTGTTTTACATGTTAGTATAAGTGGTATTAATTATATGAAATCAATTATTAATTTGATATTTGTATAACAAAAAATTTGACTTTCTTATCATTTATTCAACTCGAGGAAGCTCTAGATATTTCTATATATTTAAATAAGCATTCTCTAATATCATCAACCTTTTTTATTCATTTTAAACTTTTTTACATCACCTTTTTTTCATCGTTGTTTGTCCAAATTTTCGAGACTAAAATTCAAATTTAAATAAATTAGGTCAACATACATTTTTTATGTACTTCTTAATTTAAAATGTCATAAGTTCGAATTATCAAAATATTTTCTATTTTTTTTTATTATTTACCTGTTATGTTTATTTCTATCATTATACAATTTTTAGTAGTTCAATGCTGCATGTTAACTTCATGGTAAATAGGCTTACGTTTTTTTTTTTGCTTGGAATTTTTCATACTTGATAGGTGGTGTGTTCTATTATTGTCTATACTATCATAATATCTAAGCCCTATGGCGTATATTTATTTTTATTTTGATAGTGTTGTTTTCTTGATTTTTCACTTTTATACTGTTGCTACATTTTTACAAATTTACCTTATTTATAATATCAGTTTATTGTAAACCTACGTTTTTTTGTTGCTGTTTTATAATTTATAGTTCTATTGTTATTTTTGGTAATGAATATAGCTTCAAGCATCTTTCTATTGCTGTTGCTACTTGAGGTATAAAATATTTTTACATTTTCATAGTTAAATTTTTTAATAAATTATTAAGTTCGGGAAATTGGACACTACCAATGTGGATTCATGCGCGGAAAGTCAGACCAGATTTTCAGTATTCGGGGAATTTCGGAAAAATACAGAGAATATGGATTGAAGACACCACCTGTTTCTTGACTTCAGATCCGCGTATGATAGCATTGATCGGGAAGAAATGTACAAGGCCCTCATCGAACTGAACGTACCTCCTAAACTTGTTCGTCTGGTCAGGATGAGCATGACATGCAATGAATGCTTTGTAAAAATCCAAAGAAAGCGATCGTATGGTTTCTCGACAGTCAAAGGAGTAAGGCAAGGAGATGCCTTTGCATGCCCCCTCTTTAATCTCCACCTTGAAAAAGCAATAAGAGAATCCGGTATCCATACGACAGGCACTGTGTTCAACAGAACAGTTCAGCTGCTAGCGTATACTGATGATATTGTCATAATTGGAAGGTCTTATCATGCTGTATTACTAGCATTCTTGGCACTGGATCGTGCAACAAGACGTCTTGGCCTTATCGTCAACCAAGATAAGACCAAATATATGATGTCTGATCAGCCACCCCGACAAATTAGTAATGAAATAGCATTTTGCCCTTACATGTTCGAACAAATGTCGGAATTCACACACCTTGGTGTACAAGTAACGTGTGACAAAAGTATATCAGTGGAGATATAGAGAAAAAGAATATCAGCGAATCGTTGTTATTATGGACTCCGCTCAGACTTTTCAAGCAAACTTGTCTCGCAACGCACTAAGCCAATTCTCTACAAAACCTTATCCGCCCTGTTCTGACTTATGGTTCTGATACCTATACCACTACAAAGGCAAATGAGAGAGACCTCCTAACTTTCGAAAGGAAAATCTGTGGGCCCACCTGTGAGGATCTACAATGATGAAGGCGCAGGGATATAGAGATCTATGGCCTCTATAACGATGCTGACATTGTTGCAATTATCAAAGCACAGAGGTTAAGGTGGGCAGGACACGGATTCTTCATAATTCAATACCGAAGAAGATCCTGACGGAGCAGCAGTTTGGCCGGAGACCCCGAGGTTGCCACCGCAACCGGATTTTGTTGCAGCTGATTTAAGGACCATCGGAGTAAGGCAGTGGATGGCAGCAGCTTAGGATAGGGACGATTGGTGATTGCTAGTGGAGGAAGCCAAGACTCGCTTGCGAGTAGTAGAGGTAACCTATTAATAATAACAAAGTTAAATTTATGCTGCCTTTTTATACTATGGATGATTAAGCTGTTGTATTAATATTTTTGCAATTTTCGAATTCGGTCGAATATTTCGATATGTTAGGATCGTTTCACAGGAGTCGTGTTCCGTCAAGATTAGCGTCTTTAATATTCAATGTATCATTGTTTCACCTGTTAGTACAAGAGCGAGTAATTGTATGAAAGCTACTACTAATTTTATCTTTGTATAATATAAAATTCGGCAGTATCTAGTAACAGAGCCACACTAGGAATCGGTTGCATTTATATGTATAAAATATAAAAACTAACACTACATTTTATAAAGGATTGATACAATGATTTTTTTTAAAAGATATCATCCACCGAATTTTGTCAGAAAATGTCTTTTATACTCCTGTGTACTCAAGATTTTTTAAGGATTTTGGACTGGATGCGGGAAGAATTCGATGGTCTAGTGGAACCCCATAGCTTAATGCCATAAGTCCAAATAGTCTGATAATGGTTATGTATACGAGGTTTTTGTAGCAAACGGGGAGTTTTGATCGTTTGTCAAGTAAGTGTTGTATTAAACTGTATCTATGAAAAAAGGAGTTAAATAAGAAGAATTTTTATGTTTTTTTTAACGGAACAGGTTTGAATCTGGATCAGTGCCGATGGACTAGTCGCTCAATATTTCTGGTCGTGTCTAAATTTCTGTTGGACATTATTCAGTCCTTAATATATTAAAATTGGGTATATCCTTCGAAATAGTAAATTAATACTTTTCGTGCGTAAACCATTCTCCCTCCCTTATATAGACAGTCAGACTTATGCTATCTCATCTGATTCTTGCATCCGGAAGAGAGTTTCTTTATTAAAAAGTGTCCTTTTTAGTGTGCTGATTCTTTTTACCACTTAAATATTAAGAATTGTGTCAAAAACGATGGTTCTCTTCCATTTTAAATAGGATTCTAGCCACAAGATATCTCAATTTTTAAAAATAATTTAACGTGAATGGCGACTTAGATAAAAAAATTAAACATTCCTTAAAAAATGAAAATCAGAAATATCCTTTGAAATAGTCAAATTATTCTTTTTCGTGCGTTTTAAGGGTAATAGGCATTTTTTTTATGCGAAAAAAATGTGGATAGAAATTCTGGATAAGGACACCGAAAACACCTTGCGGTATAAAATATAATTTACGGCCTATTCTGTAGAAAGAAAAATATAAAAACCGGTAAAGATATTTTAGCAAAGTGCGACCATAAACACCGCGACATTAAATTTGTACTAATTACATATTGATAGATGTAAAACTAAAAAAAATCAACATATTCTCTTCCTGTGGTACTTTTTTTTCCTGACAATCATGACTCATATTCCTAAGGAACGTATTATGATATAATTCATAATATCTGAAAGCGAATACTATCAATCCTTATAATATCAAAGGATACTTTATCAAAGGCATTGACAAGTACATTAACTGGAGAACTCATTATATGGCGCTATTTCAGTCTTTTTGATCCTTTGTAATTTCTATCGCCAAGCCACATCAAAAGCCCTCTCTATATCTCGGTCTATCCCTCAACCACAGCCCTCACTGCTAGTCTTTATTGCAAACTAAGGTTCCTGGGTTTTTTCTTCTTTTTTTTTTTTTTTTTTTGTGTCACACTTTTTCTGTTTCACAACCTCTAAGCACTTCCGATGAAAAGCTCTGAAATGTACTTTTTTCTTCTAGCTTCTCTAGCTTTAGAAAGGTTTAAACTTAAATACATTGAGCGCTATTGACTTCTATACAATGATTTATTTCATCTTATATTGTTCCATACTAAAGTATTTGGGTATATATTCGTCATAATTTCGGGGATTTGTCCTCATTATCAAATTTATTATTACTTTATATAAAATTGATTGCAATGCCCAGCGAATCTGGTGGTTATTTCAAATAGGCTATTTAGAGGTTTTTATATATTATACAATGCAATTCATAAATTATAAATACATTTCAAAGTACCTTCAAGTAATTTCAAAGTATCATGAACGTAGCAGATTGTATTATTTTTATAGCAATAAAAAAAGATAATATTTGTCAATTGTATTTTTGATAGAATATCAAATAAGCCTCTAAATTATATAGATGGCCGCACACAACTTTCACTTGACCCTGCTTTTAAAATGAATTAAAAAATTTCTAAATTAGGTTATAGGTCAAAAAAAAAAAAAAAAAAAAAAGATTAAACAATTTAAATCAATTTAGAAGGGACTGTGTGTCTCAAATTAAATAATATATTTTATTATTATATACATCAATCATTTAGTTTTATCCGGAAAACAATTACCTGAAACAACAATATTATAAACAATTACTTAAATAATGTTTATATGCTCTTTTATTTTTTAGCTCGTCGTCAAATTCTTTCATCTTGACTATAAAAAATTAAAGGTACTTTAGAGTAAGAAAACTTAAAATATCGGCATTTAAGCCGTGATGGACTTTTTAAATCAGAATGAAACATGATAATAAAACTAAATAATTTTTACATCGGATTTAATTGAAATCGTCATAGCTGTTTTCTTGATAATCGTTATAATAAGTAAACTGCATGTTGTAAAGTGGTTCTTCCACTTCGCCATTATTTTAAAGTTTCTGTAGCATTTCAGTCATATAAGCTTCTAATTTTTTTTTTAATTTATTCATTTAATGATATTTACAACTGAATAAAAAAAAATACAATTAGTAATTGTTGTTAAACCAGTTGGCTTGATAAATTTTTGTGAAGAAGCTACCAAGGGGTAGCACTTCAATATTTATTTTATTAGCAGGTCTCGAAGCAACCGTCTTTTCAGGCACCTCGGAGGGTTATCGGGAATAGATGGAGTTGAGAGGATACGGACAATCGGATTTGAGTGGGCTGGTAGTTTGAAATGAAAGGAAGTATATCTAATTTTGCTACTAATAGGATATTCAGGTCTTTATGGATAGTTTTTTTAGTGACAAAATAAGGATCATTTAGGATATTTCGAAGGATTTTGGTTAGCAAGGATTGGATGCAGGAGGTATATGATGGACCCTCATAGCTCAATATCATATGTCTAATAATGGCTATATATATATTGTTCGATAATTATCAGGCCGATTTGCAAAAGAAATTCTTGGATATTTTTTTAAAACAATTTATTTATTCCAGTATCGCGACGTTTCAGCCTCTAGGGCCATTATCAAGCTTCTGTAATCAATTAAAGTCTCATTGCATTTATATATTTCCAACAATTCTATTACAACAACATATAATAAATTATTTTTAATAATTATGTCACCTACCATGCATATCCATCTCAATTATCTTTTAATTTTACCGCTTTTCAGCAGCGTCGTCATAATTTTTTTAAAATGTCATTTTTCAAAAAAAACCTGTATTCAAAAATATCATATTATTTTTCATCATCCATTGAAAAATGAGATCTATTTATTCAAAAAAAAAAGCTATATATATATATTTTTTTTTTGTAGCAAACGGAAAGTTTTGGACGTTTGTCAAGTAAATGTTGTAACAATCTGTACCTGCGAGCAGTGTCTTGTCTTTTCAGTTTAGTATGAGGATTCCAAGTAAGGCGCCTATCAAGATGGAGTCCTAGATAGCGGATCTGGTCAAGAGGGATTAGTGGGACAAGAGGTCATAGGTTTGCTACGAAGGGCAAACGTGGTTTGATGGGATTGGTTCGGATTGATTCCATTTCTGGGGTCACCCCTAGCATAATGGCTATGATAACAGCGTTCTATGCTAAAGATCGCGCGTTCGAACCTGCAGGTGACCAAAACCATTAACTTAAGCGATTGTAAAAGATAATATTTTTTATTCTTTAAAGACGATAAGTAAAACTTTTGTGATACGCTCATCAGATTTAAAAAAAAAAAACCTGTGAAAGACTTTTAACAATATAATACCATTGAAGGACAATGTAAAATATTTCACACACACTGGCCGACAATTTTCCGGTAATGGTCGAACTAGAGCAGGTCGGGTGTTGACACTCGATTCGCCAACTGGAGCTGTGTTTGCAGTCCCAAGGGGCCCAGCCTCCGCTGGAGTGTTATCAAGTCCTTCTGACTCCCGCTCCTGCTGCTCTTAGTGTACAAAAGAGATTCTACGATCGATATTGTCCTCTGTATTTGCTCTTCCTAATTTGAAAATATTGGTTCGAATCATATTAAATGTACTCTTTCAATGGTTATTTAGTAAAATATTATTATTCAATTGTTTACTCTCATAATCATCAAAAAGTAATATTTTACTAATTTATTTGGTCATCGCAGTATCTCAAAAATGCCTATGGCTAAGAGTCGAAATTCGGAAGGAGGGATCCCTATTCATTTGATTTTATAAAATAGTTAAAGAATAATTCCGATAACTCTTATTTAAGGAAACAATTTAAACAATGCAATGTTAGATGAATAAGAATAATCGGGATTAAATAGCTGAATAATAAACAAGGATTAAATATTTTTGTTCCTCGCTGTGTCCTGTTCTGGATAAGTCCACAATTGATCAGATATTCTCCTTACGCCTTGACATGGAACGTAGCCGAGAATACCAGATACACACATACCACTTATTTATCGATTTCCAGTCAGCCTATATTTGTCAGATCCATAGGTAAGTACAGGCCTTATAAGTGTCTTGTACAGTCTTATCTTTGTAGCTGTTGAGAGTAAACTGCTTCCTAAATGTCGGCGTAGTCCACCGATACTATTTCCTATTAGCCGATGCTATTATTCTTCTTATTTCAGCCGAAGTATCATTATTTTCGTTTACTAGAGAGCACAGATATGTAAAGTCACTCACACGTTCAAATGTATCGAGCGGTGACTACATCAGGAGGCTTCACTTCTTCAGCGTCCACGTACTTAATTTTATGAGCGTTCACGATCTTTCCATAATGTCTATATCATCTGCACACCCAAGGATCTGGGCCACCCGGTTGAAGATTGTCCCCCTTGACTGGATTCCTGTTCTCAGATCTCTGTTAAAAATATAGAAAAATCGAAAAGATTTTCAAGATCAAGACACTGGAATGAGCAAAGGAAAAAAAAATCTCGTATAGTCAACATCCGATGATGATCAAAGACCTAGACGTTGATATTAACCGATTAGTCCTAACATGGCGGAGGATTAACAATGATTTAACTCAATACCTCAGTTGTTACCTTATTTTATCCATCAGATATACCATACATAATTTCCAATAAAGTCCAAATCCCACACATGTATCTATATTAATTACATATAAGAGGATTAGTATCATTGATAATTACTAATAAAATACTAATAATTAATATAGGGCAAGCGTTCCGTTTGCATTCAAATCCTTTGTCAAATACAAATACAATTCAAATGAAAAGCTTTGCATGAGATTAGTAAGGGAATGAATTTAATTATTTGAAACCAACTGATAAAGGGACAAGTAATCTAAAATATATTAAATTACGTTCCAATTATATTTTATATAACATTGTATTATTCAATAAAACTGATTCCTTTTAATTATTTTTTTTATTAGTTCCTTCCATTAAAAAAGTTATTTTTAATTATTTAAAAAAATAAATTATGTGATTTTTTTTTTCATTTTATTTTACATATTAGCGAGTGGCATGGCACAGTGGATAGATTATTAGGCTACTCTTCTCTAGATCCTAGGTTCAAATCCCGGCTGAGGCACAATTATCTAATCTCTTATTTCAGCCGTGGAGCGCCCCCAGGGTATGGATACCCTCCTGGGGCACACCCAGCCTCTTTAAAGTGGGTACCGACAAATTGAAAACTGAAGGGCGAGCCTGAGTTAGGCGTAATCGCCTCCTTGCACGTTCGTTGGCTTGAAACAGTACGAATCTCTATTAGTACTGAACCCGAGCCCTTCATGGGCTGCATAGGTACAGGTTTTTATTTTATGTTTACATGTTATAATCAGGCGTTTTTAATTATTATTTTTTTATAATACTATAATTATCAATTTAATTGATAATTCATCTTTTAGTAATAAGACAAAAATGATTATTGAAACTTGCAATTTTTGACTAACTTTTGTTTATTGAGTTAAAACTTAAGACACGCGGTAGCCCAATATACAAATGACATGACCACGGTGTTAGGTGAACGGGTAGTTTGTCAGTAGTTTGAAAAATATGCCATACGAGTATCTACTCGTGTCGGGCTCACACAGACTCTGTTACATGTTTTTGACTCTTGAATGGTAATTAATTTTTAAACAAAAGGATAAAGACATTTTTTTCATGAAAACTGTGTTGCTAGAGCGCTGGTCTACTGGGCCAAAGGTTGTGAGTTCGTATCCCAGTCACGGGAGGACCTTTTTCCTGAGACCTGTCAGGCAACTGGTGCCCACTTGCAAGAGTAAGCGTTGGGAGCGCTGACCCTACCCTAGAACTGTTATCGAACCAAAAGAACCACACCCCGCCGACAAGGTCCTTCATGACCTGTCGTGTCAACCGAAAAAAAAAACACTTTTTAGGTAATAGTTAAATGTCTAAAATGTTTTGAGTTTCTCTGTGTGCAAATAACAAGTAACTAGTAAATTGTTTAGCTTAATGTTTTCGACATCAATATTATGTAACAACTAAAGTCACGAAAATAAATGAAGAGCCAAAACCAGAGAATTTTAAATCAATAATAACACCAATTTAAAAAAAAAAAGAAAAAAAAAAAAAAAGGAAGATAAACAAAACCTTAGAAAATGTATACTAAATAATGGATTGTGAAATAGTGATTTATAAGGAAATATAACATTTTGCGTGAAAAAATGTGATAGCGGAATAGATAGAGCACAATAGATTTTTAAGCCTCTACATCTGTGACCTATTGAAACGAAATAGGAAAAACCCTCTGTACATCTGCAACCCACGAACGGTCTTGGTTTTAGTATATATGTGTACATATACTCGTATTTATAAATTTCTATTTTTTTAGCCGCGGAAGGTGTTTAGCAAAGTTCAAATTTATTTTTAGTTATTAAGAGGAATTCTAAAATCTGTTTAACGCAAGACACTACTTTCACTTACCTTCGCTGTTAACATTGTTCATGGCAACGAAATTGTCCATTTTTACTCTAGCCCACTATTTTCAATCCTTGTGCTTCCTCTGCCATTCCCGATAATTCTCTAAGGCGTATGAAAAGAAGATGACCCCGAGACCTTCTAATTTAGCAAAGTTTTTAGAGAGCTGCCAATGTGTACTATCCCAACATGTGAATCATGACAGTATGATCTTGTATCACATTTACTAGATGTATTATATAGCTAAGTGAAAGTAAAAAGTTGAATGGAATAGATTTATAAAATTTTAAGATTTAACAAAAAGAATAAAATAAATAATTAGGCAATATTATAAAGGATAAATAAAATTAAACATGTTACTTAGGGACCACATGTCAAGTTGAAAAGACATACTCTTAACCACCGACTAAAAGTACTATACTCTCTATACATACACATACCTTCTAAAGCCAATATGGACTTACGCATCACAGATTTTTGGTTCAGCAAAAAAGACTCACATACTAATACTCTAATCATTTCAATCCAAAATTTTAAGACTCATAACGACAGCTCTTTGGTACGCAAACAACAGAACCCTACATAAGGACTTACAGCAACAAACAGTTGACCAACATATACGAACACTCTATTTTCGTTTTCACAGTAAACTTAACGGATACGACAATAGACTGATTAACGACATGTCAGTAGCTGAAATGCCGGTCAGAAGAAGGCTTGAAAGAAGCTGGATGAGGGACCTCCTCTGCTCAATTAAAGCCTTTGAAGGAGTGCTGCTGGGCACTTTACTTCCCCATGCCTACCATGTCTGATCTTACATTTGTCCAACATATTTGCTGATCGTCAGACATCTGACAGGTGCGAATAAAGATATGAAGAGAAAAAAAAAAAAACAGAAAGAATCATATAGAGGAAATAATTACTTTTCTAAAATGTGAGCAATTTAGAAACATAAAACTTACTAATCTCATAAAAATTAATTAATTTTTTTTTATTAATTTTAAATTTAAATTTAAAATAGAAATATATTTTAGAATGACTCAAAATTGAGGTGAACTTAAAATGAATAACAATCGAGATTTTATAGCTTTAAGTGGCATTCATTTGTATTCAGTTCTGATATATTCAAATGCATTGCGATTTCTGAATACAAATGTGTGCACAACTTAATTATTTTTATTAATATTCTGCAAGTAAAATCCTTTAAGAAAACAAATTAAAAAAAGAAAGTTATTTTTAAATTCACCTAATGTTAAAATAAGTTATATTTATTTTTCATATTTCAGTTGGAGAAATATATTAATTCTGCTACTCCTCTGTGTAAAAAAATGCTTATTACAAAAAAATCTTAAAATGCCTATTATTTGACACTTTATTACTTAATATTAATTCACACTTAATTATACAATATAAATTAAAAATGTTTACATTTCCTACAAAAGCCTGTGTTAATAAAGAAATTTGAAAATAGTAATGATACATAACTCACTTAAATTTGTAGATTTTGTCACTATTCAATTTTTTTTAGGGCTAAATTATATAATATATATATATATATATATATATATATATATATATATATATATATATTATAATATATTATATAATATAATATAATATTTTTAGGGCTAAATTATATAATATAATATGTATATATAATCTTAAGCTTTCTGACTAATTCTAAGGAATGAACCAAATTATATTCAAATAAGGAATAAATCATTTAAGAATTACAAAAGTTAATAACGAATTCATTTGTATTTATTATTTGTTAATTAGATGGAATGATGCCCTACATTGAGGCAAACCCCTATAAAGTTGGTAGCGGAAAAAAAAAAAATGAAGCGCGCATCAAAATCATGGCCCTTATCTTCAGTTTCAGCTCTCATTACTAAATACTTGAGAAATTGTCGGTTCCCTTGAACTACTATAAATTTCTCGTTTGTGGTTCTATTGACTAATCACTTCCTCATATGAGTCCTCTGCAATATGCATAGTTTACAAATAGTTAGGGTTAATAGACTCATTGTTGTAATTTACTCGGTAATTATTTGAGTTAGCCGGGAGAAGCTTGAGAGAGCAATTAGCCACCTTTATACAGGCTACGACCGTCCTAGGCTCTTGGAACTTGGAATTTTCAATTAAACCGTAACCGTGTCTAAGTCGGAACTAGGTCCCGGTAACAGTTAATGAGGAACTGCTACTTGGCAGGAATGCGGAGAACTAATTCCCTGATCTTTACTCTAGGCCTGACTATTGCAGTTTAATTCAAGATAATAAAACGAACTTGTAAGTTGTGTTATTTTCCTTTTATTTAACTTAAGTAATCTGATGAGCACCATAAAAAAAAAATATATTTTTTTTTTTTTTTTTACGCGACACGGTCTTAACTCTTAACGACTCAAATATCATTTCCTCCCAACTTTTCCCCATACATTACCCTCTCTTCCTACCTCTAGACTGCACTTTTCTTTCTTCCTCGCTCCATACTCTCCTCTTTCTCACCCCTTTGGCACCTATAAGGGCCTTTGTTTTCCCTATGTTCATCTCTATCGAGACAATCCTAATTTGATATTCCCAATTTCACTGTTTCTTTCCTTATCTGCTGAATATACCTCCCGCCCCCTTTATAGCCCCATATTTTCCAAAAATCTCCTTATTTATTCTACTCGGACTCATCCAGACTATATGACACTAGAAACGCAGCCTTCTTAACCTAATGTCCGTTTCCAGGTCATCCATCTCTTTATATAGTTCTCTGGAAGGCCAAAGGCTATATATTGCTTCGGTAACGGCCCGTGAATCCTCCTCAAGATCTTCCTCTCAATTCCCAAAACATTCCTTAAGCGAGGAAGAGAAGCAGTCTCCATAACAGAACAACCGGTTAGACAACCGTGTTATAGTTATTTTTTTTTTGCTCTTATTGGAAGACCCTTTTTACGTGTATAGGCTACGTTTGCCAAAGCTGATTCTTTAGTTTTTACCTATAATAATAACAATAGGCCTACCGAACCGGAAGCCTAACAAATCACCGGATTTTCACCATTTCGAAGGTTTTCCGACTATTTTACGGCAGATACACATGAAAATAAGGATACGATTTTTCCCTGAATTTCCATTCGCTTCCATTAGTTAAGTCTTTCTAACATAATAATATTTTGTTATTAAACTTAAAATTATTTCTCATTTATTATTTCTCTCATATTTTTTTTTTTTTTAATATAAGCTCTTGAGGCCACCTTCTTTCCAGACGCATCTGAGGATTATCAGGAATTGAGAAGGAAGCAACAATTGAAACTAGTGGGAGTGGAGTTTGCCATGGAAGGAGTAATACCTAGCAAGGGCCTGTATAAAAATGTAATTTAATATTTAGAAGCGTGTGTGCCAAAGATGAACCTGCAAATCATTCAAAGAAATCATGAAACCAAAGAGCCACTTTATAGAATGCATTTTGCACATTTTTACGATTTTCTCTGTTTAAAGTAGTTTTAGGATTTAAACTTTTCTTTACTATTAAGTTTCTTTTATTTTGTAGATTCGAAATAAGTATCCATTTCATATTTTAAGCATTGATTAAAAATATGCACATTGAAATAATTTGACAGCAAAATTAGAGAGAAATGAGCAAACATATATTATATTTTTTTTTTGTTTAATGACTGTAGTAATGAAATGATTTGGAATCAATTTTTCTTGTGCAAAGGGGATGCGCAATACCTTCCTGACTATAAATTCTATATATAGGTAAGTGAAAGTAAAATATATTTAATAAAAATGATTCATTCATAAATAATCTTCAATGGGATATCAGACTGAGAAAAGTAATAAGGCATTTTTCGTTGTGTAGCGAGGGTGATATCGCTTTGATACAAGATGAATTGCAGCTCCAAGTATACTTGAAATGTCAAACATCAGGGGAATTTTTCATTTACTCTCAAATGTTTTCAGACTTCTTTTATCTTCTGTATTACTTTTATTGCATACTTAACATATTTCATTTGTTCATTACTTTCATTTGAGTAATAACAGATTTGGGAATAGGTTTTATTGACTTCTCTTACTTTTATAAAGAATCTATAACAACAGTGATATTTTTAAAATCGCGTTTTCAACGGGGTCACAAGTTTTAGGATCTCTCAGTCCAACAAACTAAGTGTTACAAAAATATCTATGTTCCTTTGTGTAAGTGGTAGATCTAGCTCTAAACCTTTTTACAATCAATAAAATAGAAGAGCTACTTTATATCATGCATATTGCAATTTTTAAAATTTTCTCAAAAACTTTGGGAAAGAAGAATACGTTCGTTGAAGTAGATTTCGTTGAGAACGCATTTTTTTTTTTATTATTGTTTCATTTACTGGACAGATTGTAATATAGTTCAATAAAGAATTGTTTCTAAATAAAAAAAAAAAATTGTTTCATTTAATTGTAATACACCATCACCCAGTAGAGATATATCATCTTGAAGTATGTCATCGTATCATATGTCATTTTTTTGATGTAGCAACTATTTGTATCAAGGAAATTCAGCGATTTAGGAATAAGTTTTATACTTGTTTCATAAAGATAACCTCAGTTTCTCTCCCATGTTAACAACAAATGTTTTGATTAGTAATGAAATATAAATTTTGCTTAATTGAACTCTATATTATTAAAATGAATTTAATTTTCAAATGTCATCAGCTCCAAGATCATTCGACGACTGTCTCAAAAAGCAAAAGTTGTGAAGACACTCCATTATTATCCTCTTTCTTAAACCTGGTAAATATCCCAACAAAGCCACATCCTATAGACCAATCAGCCTCCTCCCTATCCTTTCAAACGTTTTTGAAAAAATCATACTTCAGCGTATCCTACAGTTAATTGAAATTCCTTCCCACCAGTTCGGATTCCGCTCGGGGCACTCCACTGTACAGCAAGGTCTATGAGTGGTTGACAATTTATCCTCTGCACTTGAAAACAAGCAGTACTACACTGGTGCCTTTCTGGACATTGCTCAGGCATTCGACCAGGTCTGGAACGATGGCTTGCTTTTCAAACTAAAATCCCAATTACCCCAATCCTTATATCTAATCCTAAGATCCTATCTCTCTAACCGTTCCTTCATAATCCGCTGTGGTTCAGAGTTCTCCACTTGTTACCCAATCGAAGCTGGTGTACCTCAAGGAAGCGTCCTAGGTCTTGTCCTCTATATCCTGTTTACAGCTGATATACCTTTAGATCCTGATACCTTCCTAGCATCTTTTGCTGATGATACTGCCATTCTATCAACCCATTCAGACCCAGAACTAACATCTTCCCATCTCCAAAGGCACCTCTCCTTGATTGAATATTGGTGCTACAATTGGCGCATCATAGTCAATCAATCCAAAAGTAAGCACGTCACCTTCACTCTCCAACGCAAATCCTGTCCACAAGTTCATTTTAACTCTATACCACTTCCCTGTTCCGACACGAGTCGGTACCTGGGTTTCCTACTAGACTAAAGACTGACCTGGAACACACATACTCGACTTAAAAGACAAGAGCTCAACAGAAGATACGGACAGTTATATAGACTACTAAACAGAACATCACAACTTTCCATTGGAAACAAACTATTAATTTACAAGACAATTCTCAAACCTATGTGGACCTACCTCTTATAAATAGTTGCTCATTTATAAATAGTGCTGGCAATGGCCAACTTCTCCACTTCTCACCTGAGAGTGTGTGGCTCTAGTGCCCTCACTCAGTGTCCACTGACTAGATGGTGACACGGCTGATTAAGAGGAGCTGGGATCTCCTGACATTGTGCATCGGCATCCATTTCTGGATGCAGAGGTTTGATTCGGAGTTCCCAGGGGCAGTATGTAAATATTGTATAAAGGTATGAATGGGTCCAAGATTATAATTATTTTCTTTTATTTCATTTTTTTTTTTCGTTTGCTATTGACGTATTTTATTTATTTTTTTTTGTTTTACTTTGTACATATGGAATGAATGACTTCTTTTATCTCTAATACTTATTGACCAAGATAGTGGCAGATCGTATTATTTCTCAATAAAGCAATATTATTTAAACAAAACAAAAAACATTTCAAATGTCACATTTGTATGCTTATATGATAAAGATATTCTATTCGATTTCGCTTTGCCAGTAATATTGATATTGACTGTAAGATCATCATGATTTTGCTTCCTATCTTTGAATATTTTCATGCAAATAAATGTTTTGATAATATTTACAAATATCGACATTTTAGAGTCAAGAGATTTAAGATATTTATCACATCAACTTTATATACAGTTAGAGGTAAGTTGTAAGACATAATTTATCTATTATTTCTTGAATCATTCATTGGCCACTGATTTTAATTTTATTAAATACCGAAATAAAGTATTATAAATATCGATATTTTTGTGCCGATATTACAACGGTGTCGATAACGTCCACGGAAATTGATGTTGTTATCCTATCTCTAATAGAAAGGTTTACTTAGAGCGCATGCACCAGTCTAGAGCATTTTTGTGACGTTAAAATGGTTACGAAAGTTTAGCTTATACCCCTGCCATAAGTCGTATAACACGCCTAAAGAAGTTTAAACTTCAAAAAATCTACTTTAGAGAAAGGAATTTTGATAAATCGGAGTCAGCCCCCTCGGTATATTTTAATGCGGATGAAACCTACATCATATTAAAGCTCTTAGAATTTTTGAAGTGTTTGGGTAAATTTTAAAAATTTCAATATGCATGACATAAAGTAGCTCTTCTATTTCATTGATTCTAAAAAGGTTTAGAGCTAGATCTACCACATTCACCCACACACACAAAGGAAAATTGATCTTCAGTTATATATTGAAAAATATGAGAGAAATAATAAATGAGAAATAATTTGAAGTTTAATAACAATATATTATTATGTTAGAAGGACTTAGCTAATATTTGTAAATCATATATTTTGAATTTTGTGTTGTTAAAGTCTATAATATAATATATATATATATATATATATATATATATATATATATATATATATATATATATATATAATAGCTTATATAAGAGTATTAGAAACGTTTATGAATAATGAAGATTTCCTTTAATTTTTTTATTTCAATCTCAAATTGGATATTTTATTTTGTTTTGATGATGTTGTAACCATTAAATATTATTAATACTAGGAATATATAAATATATACAGTAAGTACTGACTCAAAAGACCTGACTCAAGGTTAAATATAAATGTATATACAATTCCTGTTCATTGTTTGGTCCAAAATGTAACAGGTCAATAATAAACTTTATTTTATTCTATTCTATTCATTATAAATTAATTACAGGAGTGCTGACGATGGGCATTTCCTGCCTTTTTCCTTTCATGTATCTTATCATTTAGCAGGATATATACTTGTATTATAACATACACATGTAAATTTGAATAAAAATATATTTGTTTAAAAAGTTTTTAAAAAATATATATAGTTTTAGAGCTTGACATACTACGCAAACAGACCATTTTGCGTTCTTGGTCATTTCAAATTAAAGGACTCTAAAACGTATATTTATGTTGAAACTTGAAATTCGAAAACCTTTACGACCGCAATACTTTCCCTTACTGTATACTTCATATTGTTTCTTTGTTTGTTCATTTAACGTCACTTTATGCTACTATGGCTAATCGGACGATGTAACAGTGGGAGTCCTAAATTTTGCCAATCCAGGTTTTATTAGGATAGGGATCTTTAACGAGTACCTGACATCGCACAGGCTCGGAACCACCTTTTAACGTCCCCTCCGAAGGACGACATAACTAAGGATTGTTTACTCCCATTAAAAAATCCTAGGACCACCTGCGGGTTTGAGCCCGTGAACTTTGGCATAGGAGGCTGTTATGCTAGCCACCCAGCCACCTACAAGTGACCCCTATACTTCATATATAGGTAAGTGAAAGTGAATTAGTTTGCAACTTTTCTACTAAATATTGCATGTTTTATTTAAAATAACCTAAAATATTCCGTTGATCTTCAACTCTTTGGAATTTAGTATTCAAAATATCATTTTCCTTTTCCTTGTTCCTTTGTTCTTTACAAGGGCCAAGGAAGACTTAGGAACGCGAAAAGCTACTTTGGCGAAGAGTCCTTAAGGAGTAATTATAATTAAGTCGATAAATTGGGCAGAGACAACTATCTGGCCTAGCAATTAGCCAAGACCTGCTTCCCTCTCCTTTATAAGCTATTTATACCAAACGTCTTGAGGAGGCAAAAATTTTAATTAAACTCGTCCTTTGAAGAATATTTTAATTTGGACTAAAATATAATCCGCTCTTTAACTTTCATTGTCTTCGTCCTTCCGGGAAAAGAAACGGAAGTATTTAGAAAACTTTCTCATCGCTTGATTCAAAAGTATTGTAGAAGTGTAATCTGCGAGTTCGATTTTCCTTGATTACTATCACATAACTATAATGAAATTTGTGGTAAGGGTTTAATGCGATCATTAATTTTTTTTAAATTCCAGTATTCAGCGGTTAATGGAACACGCACTGCTGAGATATTTGTGTATCACATTTATTGTATAAAATACATCTACGTGTATATCATATACACAAAAATCTAGGAGTTATGTTTGACCAAAACCTAACGTGGGATAACCATATTTCTCAAGTAACCATAAAATCTATCTCTATCCTCAAACAGCTCCTACGTTTCCGTGACTCTCTACAAGTACCCGTCATCTCTTAGTGTCTTCTCTCATTCTCATTATAAGATTTATATATGGCCTATCTAGACAGTCAGACTTATATCACTGGTATTCTGGTCAAAGGTTGCTCTGTCCCGACTCCCGAAGAAATGCTACTTGGAATCCTCCTATTCTAATCCTTGCGAAATATAAAGCCTTCCAATATCTTCGACCTCCTAACTCCGCGCTCTTCCGTGCACACCCTAAATACAAGATCCCAACCTACCAATCTATACCTTTCCTCTCATAGAACAGCATCCTATGAAAAGTTCTTCATCATCCGTGCTACCATACTTCAGAACTCTTTATCTATTTTCCCTCCGAAAAGTGTCATCCCTAACCACATTCAAACACCAATTATTTAACCACCTCCTCACAAATCAATCTTCAGCACGTATGTGATAAATCTAGACTTTGTCAATACTTAACTAAACACATTTGGTGTTGTTATCTGTTTTGATTTTTTATTCATATAAACCTTATATATTTTACTTGACTAAATAATTATGTACAAAATGAAGCCAGACAAATTGGACTTTTTCCGTTTACTGTATATTATTCTTAGGGAAAGAAATTTTCCAGAATAAAAATTATTTTTCATTTTATTTCATAAACAATGCTGAGGAGTTTTGGGTGACTACATGGGTACATTCCCTGGTCTCCTATGAGTTTGACACAAGCAATGTAAAAACACAAATGATTAGTTCTGAGGATCCAGGGGTAGATATAGCAAGGAATTGTAGGGAGATGAGGAAGGCGGTAGGGGATGGTCAAAGGAAGTGTTATGCAGGTGTTAGGTATTGTGCCTTAAGCACAGGTGAGGGTTCCTTTGTCGGTCTAGGTAAGTCCTAAGTAGATGCTTCTGGGCTATCGGAGGTAGAATTTTTCATTTGTTTATGTATTATAAATATTTTAGGGGACAAAGGAAGTGTTAAATATTTTAATGTTATTATTAATATTTAATATGGTAGGTTGGTCAATCTCATTCTATACCTAATTAATATATTCGTTTTAGGGTCTCCTTAGTCTAAACAACCAATTCATGGGAAAAGCTCTCTGTGTTTGTGGAAAGTCCAGCACAAAAACGAACGGTAGTACTAAACTGAAATTTCATATTTGAGACAAAAATACACCTGAGATGTTACATTAATTTTTTAACTTGAATTAGCTGGCCTAGCAAGCCACTCTATACTATTCATTTTGCACTTTTTTACGTTTTTATCTATCACAACTAAAATTTTTACTAAACTCGCTGCACCGGTGTGATATTTAATTAGATGTATCACGAAGGTGTAATTCTGACTAAAATAGTCAGCCAGGCCTGAAATGCTGATATTTATTTTTTATTCTTCTAAAGTACCTTAAATATTGTAATTTTGAAAAAAATAAAGACATTTAAGCTAGTTGGAATAGATAAAAAATATACAAGCTGAACGAAGAGCAAATATATTTTATTAGATATTTTTTTAATATGACATAATGTTAAGTGATTATTGTGCATTACAATTTTATATTTGTATACTATCTAATATATTGGGTTGATGCAAAATTAATGCAGGTTTTTAGTAGGTATTGTAAATACGCCATATCTTTACTTTAACCATATATATATTTAATCAAAATAATTTCCATCTGAATCAATGCACTTTTGCCAACGTTCAACAAGCTTTCTTATTCCACCAGAAAAAAAATCCGAATCCCTGGACTCAATGAAATCACGAAAAGAATTTTCAATGTCGTCCTGGTTTTGAAAATTTTTCTCCCTCAAAAAGTTGTCCAGATGCCTGAAAAAGTGGAAGTCTGTAGGAGAGAGGTCAGGTGAATAAGGCGGATGTTGGAGAACTTCGTAGCCCAACTCGTTCAGTCGTCGAAGCGTTGGTTGTGCAACGTGTGGTCTGGCGTTATCGTGGAGCAGGATCGGCCCCTTCCGATTCATCAATGCTGGGCAAAGACGTTGCAATTTTTGAGTTACCGAGTTCCGCCGCCATTTCTCGTGTGGTTTTGGTTGGGTCTTCTTCCACTTTTGACCTCAGCTGGTCGTTGTCCAGAGCAAGATGACGGCCCCGACCTTCCTTGTCTTCGAGGTCGAAATCTCCTCTGCGAAACTTCTGGAACCAACGCTGCACCGTGCACTCATTAATAGCCCCCTGACCCCACACTTCATTAATATTACGAGCCGTTTGCGCAGCGCTGCACCCTAATTTAAATTCGTAAAAATAAATTTGACGAAAATCGCACTTTGACATTTTCGATTCAAGAACTTTGAACACACTGAACAAAACGATTTTACTAAACAAATTCATGGTGAAAGAGAGGGTATTAGATAAGGTTTGTTTTGGTATAATAATGATCAATGTTAGGATTAGCTTTGTTTACACAATTGGAATTAAGATATTGCAATAGAGGAAACCTGCATTAATTTTGCATCAACCCAATATAAACCATATTTTCTAACTTAACTGAATTAGTTCATTAATTTTCTTCTAACTCTGACTTTACTAAATAGTTATCTTATTTAGTTTAACAACCAAGGTAAGTGAAGAACATAATTATATGAATATTGCTTCACATAAAATGTAAAAAATAATATTCACATTCAATAAATTTATCTTTTTCGGTAATCTCTATCTATATATAAAATAATACTGCATTTCGCGAAATACTTCTAAACCACAATACAGATTTTGAAACTGTTCAGTTTAGCTTTTCTTTAAATGGGCAAAATAAATTTTCAGTAACCAAGTCATCTAAAATTACGTTATTCATGTAATATACACGTATTAATTATACTGTTGGAAATAACATGATTTTATAAAAGTTAATATGTAATAAAGTAAACCGTATAGAGAGTTAATATAAAGTTGTTGTAAGCCCATAAAGTTATGAACACGCTATTAGTAAAAAGGGGGGCTATAATAGTCAAATGTACAGGATCTATCAAGTTGTATTATTCCATTTAGTAAGCAAGATCTTAGAAGCAATATTACGGGTCGAATTGTAACTATGTTGTAAAAATAAATGGTAAGTTTAAATAAACCTTAAAAATAAAATTATTATTAATGTTTTTTCAAATTAAATAATATTTTGTGAAAAAGGATGTTTCACCATAAACTAAATAGGATTTCCTATGGAAACCTAATTTAACGTTTAAAATGTAATTTAAATAGCTCCTTTAAATCATAAACTAGTAATAAACCGAATAATATAGGAACCGTTCTTATTTCTGTAGTTTTTAATTACATACCTTTGTATATATACTTTATATGTGTACATAATATGTACATAGAGATATCGCAATGACCTTTTATTTATTTTTTCTTCTTTCTTTTGTTATTTAAATGTAGTTATATATTGTTCTAGGCCAGATATAAATTATTATTTTGACCATCAATGTTATTCTGAAGGGACATTGTCCCAGAATAAAGTTTATTTTTCTATTCTATTCTACCTAGCAATCAAGTTATCATTATATGGGAAAATTAAATTTTTTTTTATCTGTGCTTCACTTTAAAATAGCAAACCAATTAACTTTACTAATTTTGATTTATATTTTACGTTTCTGCCGATGATTAAATATTATAATGAATCGACGTTATAAAATACACATATTTTCTTGCTAACTGCACTTTTATTTACGATCAATGCATTATCCCATAGTGATAAACTTGACGACACTTAAATATAATGTTAATTTAAAACGGAACATTTTTAAACAAAAATGAAAAAACATTCAAATTGAACCCGTGCGAAGCAGGGGCGGGTCCTCCAGTAAATAAATAAAAAAAAAAAATTTTTATATTATTCAATCTAAAACATATGTTTTCAACGATATCGAATGTAATTCTTTAATTTTTTTTTTAAATCTAAAAAAATATTTCAAATTAATATTTTTTAAATTTATTTTACCAATCAAGGTAAGAGAAATTATAACTTCATAAATATTGCTTTTTTTTTCTTTTATTAAAATTAAAAAAAAAAGATATTCGCATTTAATAATTTTATCACTTTTTGTTAACTCACTATATGTTTATATAGTTATTTTTCGTTCCTTTTAAACCAGACGTTCTTTCTCGACTAAAAGCTGATGAGAACTCTAAGAGAACCGGGTTTATTGAGTGTTTTTATCGGTTGATGCATACGTTAGGCCTAGAGAAACGTTCATTGCCTTCTGTTTTCCCTCCAACTGGTTCTCATAAAGACGATTACGGTAGACGTGCAGAAACGCCAACGAGGTTGGGGAAGCTGTACGGACCCCCATACCTTCCTCAAGTACCTCATATGCATACGCAAACCATTCGGACGGTCGGAAAGGATTTCATGAGCCGTTCCTAACTCCTGGGTTATTGTGGATCCTTCCATTGCTGAGCTGTTGAATATCATCATACCATTAGCTCTTACAATTGCAATTGAATAACTCATGAAAGTATTTATCCAACATAATCGTAACTTCTATTCCATTTAAATTATTTTTATTAAAATATTAAAATACATCCCAGGATATGTTATATGAGCATTCCAGAAATACTAAGCACTTTTTTTAATTAAAATAACCAACCGTATTAAAAATCTGGTGCAAAACACGACTATGACTTACGTAAATACCTGGATAGTACGGATGGATTATAGAGGTACAGTTTTTTTTAATTTTATATTTTATGTTTAGTCTTATAATAAACATAAGAATAATATTGAGTGCGACGCATTACTTTTATCACTTTCCTACTTATAAAAAATTTGGTGAGCACCAAAATCAATTTAAAAACTTTTTAATGAGAGTAAAGCTGTAAAAATTACGTTTAGTATATCGACATATGCTAACAATAAAAATAATAATTACAGTCTTTGCAGTAAAAATTCGAAACTACAAAGCTCTTGCAGCTGAGTTAAGAGAGCTTTAAAAGCTGGGTTGAGTGATTGTAAGGCCGATTATAATATCCAGCAATGGTCTGATATCGAAGTCGACTGTGGAAGCAACTGAGCGGCTGGGTCTATCTACTGTTGTAATCAACGTAGCCCAGAAGGCTGTGCTACTGAACACTGCAAAAATGGATAGAAGCTTTCTTAATATTCAATAAGATTTGTTGTTAAAAATCCTTAGTAATGCCGTCCTTTGGAAGGGACGTAAAAAGGTGGTCCCGAGCCTGTGCAATTTCAGGTAGTCGTTAAAGATCCCTTTCATAATTATACCTGAATAGGTAAAATTTAGGACTCCCACTATAGCATCGTCCGATTAGCCACAGTGGCATAAAGAGACGTTAAATAAATAAACAAACGGTAGATAAATAATCAAAATAATGAAGAACAGGAAATAATCCAAAGAAAGAAAATAACACAAATACGTATACAATTACCTCAGCAACAAAACAGAGTCCTTGAAAAAATAAACCAAAAGAAATCACAATACTAAATATTCTTTGAAATATTATTCCACCACCACTTGTCCCTCGCAACGAACCACCAGTTTTGGCCTACACTCTGCGTCAATTCGTCCCTCGACCTGCGGTGGTCGCCCTCTCTGCCTGCTGTCCTCTTGGGGATCCACTCCGTGCAATTCCTGGTCCATCTCTTGTCTTTCAGTCTGGCCAAGTGCCTAGCCTAGCTTAATTTCAATCAGGCCTCAAACCTTATATTTACATTTAACATGTATTTTAGATTACATAATCAAACAATAGAAATTGTTATTCATAACAATTATTTTTTTCATAATCTACAAAATTAAAGACACTTTAAAAGAAGAAGCCCTGTCAGACGCTTTCAATCAGAACCCCACATGATATTAAAACCCATTAAAGTTTACATCGATACAGTGAGTTTGATCAAGTGTCTATTTACCTCTTTGCTAACAAACTGAAAACGGTTGTTTACTGATGAAACACTCGTGACATTAGCGTATTTAGTGAGGACAGTGTTGGGATGGGTAGTGACATCAGCTACACTAACAGTATAAGGGATCGGACCTAGAATACTACCTTGTCAAAAACCCTCATGTTGCTATCCCTCTATTAGTTTACAAGACCAACATATTGTTCAACGGACAGTTTTCTTTCACTTGAGGTCGAGTAAGGTCGAGAATCACAATTTAGAATAGTTAAAACAGAATAAACAACTTCTCATCATTCCGGACGGATAGTAAACCAAATTCATAGCCCCAGTCACTTCCATTAATAGCTAATCATACCAGTTATATATGATGTTATATATATATATATATATATATATATAATATATATATATAATATATATATATATATATATATATTTATGATACGGCACTATTTTAGGTGCGTATT